>CM060922.1:937191035-938430202 GCA_030737875.1 Allium sativum
TGTATAATGCTTCTCTAATGCTTTTCTCTGTCTGCACCAATACCAGTATCATATGAACAAGATGATCCCCAACAAGATGGTAGACGTAGGCATACTTCTAGTAAGAGGTTTTACCCTATACAATAACAGGCAGCCCAACTGAACATACCGATGTTACCTCTAAGGATAATAACGGGCTCCTTAATAGGCGAGACTAGATGTACCATAATTACTACCCCAATTGATCGGCTCCCTACTCCGTAGACACCATGTGTTGGCCCAACAGTAGGATGTATCACTTCATAAAGTGCCTACCCATCGTTAATAAGATGTGCACAAACCATATCTATAGGTGTCACGATGTCTTAACCTCCCTTTTTCTGGACCCATGCACGCACATGACCCCGTCGGAATGCACCGCCACACCCTCCCTCCCACAAGCTTATAATAAGCCCAGTAAGCATGCCCCGACTCTGACCTAGTTCGGAGTACTTTATTGATACCTATATGGGTTACTGACTGAAAAGGATCCCATACTCAAGATGATGCAAGCTCCACCTAAGCTTGCATCCCTACTACTTGGATTTCAATAGGTTATGCTTGCCAGAGTAACAAGATTTCATAACCCAACAGTTTAAGTTTAAGGGCATACATATATATATATATATAACCCACCGCCCCAAGATTTACTTAACTCTCCCACTGATTCAAATGTGTTTACTTAACCCCTACTTAACTTGACTGGTTCATGTAACCCCATAGTTTTAAATGTTAAGTATTACAAGTTAACTGGTTATCCCATTCACATTGACTTCTTTTCAAGTTACAAAGTTCCTCTTTCTTATTAATTTCATATATATATATATATATATATATATATATATATATATAACTTAATCCATTTAAGTCTATTAATAAGCCCAACACATGTTATCTTCTAGATTGTAATTAACAAAAGTAATCTACAATCCCTTTTATAATATTCATAGTTACAATAACATGTTTTACTTAATATGTAACTAAGTATACTTCATCTTAGTTCACCTGTTTTCTGTTTAACATGTCACTACGACTTGTAGTTGTTTACTTATTAACTTAGTTGTCTTAACTAAGGTTTACTAATCAGCACCCATTCCTTTTATTATAACTTATGTTATAATTTCCACTTGTCCCTAGGACAAGCTTACCTATTATATAACCTTCTCATTAATGTAATTAATTATAATAGGTTACTATCATTCCACGTTTATTCCAATTCATCTCCATTAATCACAATTTGTGCCATTTATTTCTATCTTTTCATATACATATACATACATATATATATATATATATATATATATATATATATATATATATGTTTATGCACTAGACCTCTCACATGAAGTCTACAACTTGTGCATGCTGGATATGCCGGTTGGGTCCGGGAAGACTTCTTCCACAAGTCGGACTTAACCTCGTGTCTTAGCACGTTACGTGTTTATGCACTTAGACCCCTCACATTAGACTCACCACTTGTGGATGCTGGATATGTCGGGCAGTTCCGGGCAGGCTTCTACCACAAGTGAAATCTAACCTCATGTCTAAGCGCGATTATAGTTTCTAATTACTGTAGATCTAGGCATATTCCTTCTCAAACAATTATTCATGTTGATCGTAGGTTTTTCAATTACAATATTCATTTTCAGTATATTTCAGCAGATTTGTCATTTAACAGATTAAACATCTTCGCCAGTTACAGCAGGGTACTCACAATTTTATTATCATGTTCTACTAAATCTTAAATTAAGCGTACTGATTTTTATACCCCAAATTACGGTCATAATTCACAATACAGCAATTGCCCCAAGTTTTGGTGAAGTTGTACAATGTAGATAACACCCCCTGAGAAAAACTCAATCATGATTCGTAATACGAGTTATGCCCAATTTATAGTTTTAGGTCATTGTATAGATTGTGGCACAAATCCCAAATTTTAGCTCAAGGTATGAATTATGCCTAAGTTCCCAATCATGTTTTACAATATGAATTATGCCACAAATTAATCGTTCCCAATCATTCCCAATTTCGTGCGTTTGCGTATTTCAGTGATATGCCTAGGCTCGAAGGTCGTTTGGCATAAAAACAAGAAGGGAAAAAGGGGAAGAAGAGAACAAGAATAGGCATGATGAGATCTAAACAGTGAATTAGATATATAATTAATAACAGATCTGGTATGGTTTCAGATTACTAGTAGGCATAGGCTTAGATCCACACTTATAGGCATGTCAAGATTACATTTCAGGAGTTTATATCTAAAATTAAAATAGATTCAATATGACTGGATCTAAGAAACAAAAGAATTGATTGTAGCTATTGCAAATCGGATCTCTTCTTGTTTGTTGAAGAAGAATATGCTAGATCAAACTACGTTGGAGCAACACCTTATCGTCTCCATTGAATTAGATGAATAAAACAACGGGTCTAGGGTCCTATTTATAGCCTAGGGTCAACGAATCTCGCCAAGAATTCATTCCACGTACGGAGGAATTAATCTGGTTTGGATCTGGGAGAGGGTGTCGACACCCCTGTTGTCGTGTCGACACCCCTGTTATAGTGTCTATCCCTGCGTCGACACCCAACAGGTCGATTTCCCCCATGAAATTCCCTCCTCTGATTTTGAAATATTTTTAACTGTTTTGACTGGCTTTGTATTTATAAAATTCTCTTATGCGTGTACAAACTTCTAGGCTTAATAACTTCTTTTACGATGTCCGTTTTACGCAAACTTGGGGTCTATCCTAAGTAGAATTCCAAGATGAATGCAGTGGTGCAGTCCGTTTAACTTAATTCCCAATATTTAATTAAGTATTCTTTAGTTCATCATTTTAATGTATTATAAAATTACGGGGTGTTAGAACAGGTTTCCGCATGTGTTATTCTTTCTTGATGATCGTCCATAACTGCCTAGTAAATCTTTCAACGCATTATTTCTTTTGTTAAGTGTAGGAGTTATGGGCGATCATCATAATTTTACCTCAGAATTAATGTGTGTGCATTGTTGCATAAAACCAAATATAATTGTAGTTTGATACACGATATAATATCAATGTCAAATAAATATTTTTATATAAAATGTTTTGTCATTTGCACCATATAGTGTTACTCTGTACGATACTCTAATTTCAACAATCCAATGATGAAATAAAGGAAAACAGAGGAAGAGTGTTAAACAACAGTCCGGTGAGTGATACACTACAACATGCTCTTGGACATTTATAAATAATAAAAATCTAATTATGGTAATGTGTCGTACACTAATAATAACGTTCCTCCTGCACGTAATAAATTAGTCAAACTACATAATGATACATGGCCAGTTTTCTCAATCAAGGACTCAATTCTTGTGCAGTTAAGCGCTTTGCAGATTTAATGCGTGAAGAGTACAAAATGGTAGTGGGGTTAAAGCAAGAAAATAGAAAGATATAACGAATGACTCTAGAATAGCATATAAAACTTGTACTTGATGTTTTTACAAATATATAAACGATAACTAAATGAAAAACTAACACTCAATTTAAATATAATTAGTACAATCTTATATATCGGGAATAACGTAATATAGCGGAAATAGTGTGATATATCGATAACAGGGCTTACAACGAAAATACTGTGTCAAAAGCAATTTAGAAAATCATAGTAGCAAAAATCCACAACATGAAATAACGAGCTTATGAAGGGATAATAATGGGGAATCTACCACAAAACTTAATTCAATAAAGTCTTTCAATTCCACATCCCCAAGGAACACTAGTTTCCAAACAACAATATATGTCATCATTGAGAGAACAATCACTTCCCCATTACATTTATTTCCCGAGTCAATAACATCGATGCTGAGGGAATTATCTTGGAATAGTTATTTACATTTTGAAATTTTATGGAGTACCATTTCCCCATGGCGATTATTTTTTGGACTATTTGTGCCTCGTATGCACATTTAATAATCAATAGCACAAAATACATTAATAGTGGTCGGATATTCATGTATATTACACGTATACACGCAAGTTCATCTATATTTACGCCCAACCATTCCATTCAATATATATATTGAATCCATAATGGGGGGTGTGTGTGTGCACACACACCACTTCTATGAGGGCATCATGGAGTTAGACGATGGTGATATATGGGGCGGTTGCTGTTGAAATAGCGAAGGTGGTAGATGAAGTCCAGCTCTATGTTACGGAGCCTGGTGTGGTGTTGGCGATGGATGAACGGTGGAACCGGTGTGATGGGGTCAGCTACAGGAAAGGCCAAAATTGCCAGCATAATGGTGAGTGTTTTGGTGGTGTACAGTCAAAAGGTGAGAGGAGGAGGAGTGGAGTTGGCGGTATGTACGATGGTGGAGTAGTGGATGGGAGGGGGTAGAACGATAGGGAGGAAAGCTTGGTAATGGCAGCGTCGAAATCTAGGTTCGAAATTGCTAAAGAAAAGAAGACGGCGGTTATTCTACTGTGAAGGGAGGAGTGGGATTTAAGATGTAAAAAGGGAAGAAGCTAAATGTGGTATGGGATTTAACGTTGTGACGTGGCCAAATGGGGGTGCTGTTTCACAGGAGCGGCACTTGTTTTCAGAAATGGGAAGAAGCTGTTAGAAGCGGGTATATGTGTGGGCCAATATTTAGGAGAAAGGCCTTTAAAAAATAAGAGGATAAAAAGAAAAGAAAACGAAAGTATAACAAAAAAAGGGAATGCATGCAGGAATACGCATGGGAACATGTGGGAAAGGGAAGAAAAGAAAAGATGGTGTAGGATTTGAATGGTTAAAATTTGGACATGCACAACATGCATTTGAATGGTTAAACTTTGGATTTTGCACTTGGGTGAGATTTACAAATAAGTTATGTTGTGTTAGTTAGTTAAGTTATTAATTTGGTTAGAAATTTAGTCAGTTAAATTCAGTAAGCTATGAGCCAGAATGAAATAAATTAGAGGCTATAATGGAGTCATTGTTCATTACACTGTTCACCATGAGTAGAAACATGAGGCGCCATGAATTTAGGAAGAAAAAAAAAGAAATCTAATTCGATAAATAGAACACAATAGTATAACATGTTTAGTTAAATGGAAATTATCAATAAAATGTTAGTGACTAAATTTAATTACGGTTAACGTAATTAAATATTATATATTGTTAATGACCTTTAAGATGTTACAAAACTTATAAAATTAATATCTCATGCATACATGCACAGTGAACGTCGTTTGTCGCATTGGAATCGTGGAGTCGCAGGCTACGTACTAGGACTGGTCTGGAATGATTTGGAGCTCGTTTGAATTTATGACAAATTAAACCACCAGATTAAATCAACCGACGTTAATCGTTATTCAACGATTAGCGACCAAGGTGAGTAATTTCACTAACTCTGTCCAGTTTTATAATTTTATAAACATTATTTAATATTGATAAAAATGATTGAATGCTGTGTGTGATAGTTGTTTGGATGATTTGCCAATAAATTTGAAATAATATATATAGTTATACATATATAAATTGTCAATTTAATACTGATTATATTTATTATTATATTTCAGATTGATCTGAAACTAGTATTATTCATGTTGATTAACATCTGTGGATGTAGGGAAATAAGTTGGAGGAATCCAACTGGATTCCTCAACAATTTTATTGTTGATTTACATATATTGCATTATACGATGTGATAAATAATCTGGTGTTGTGTGTTTTGGGATGTTTGAACAACCTTGACCTGAAATAATTGGTATAGAAATACCGTAAAATATATCTGAATATATTGGGAAAATTTTGGAGTTTTAAAAAGGAATTTTCTGTTTTAAATAAATCTATAAGGATTTATGATTAGAGTTCGACCATGTCGAATGTTTTAAAGATAATTTATTTTTAGAAATTATTTATTATATAATTTAGAATTTGACTACGTAGTTAATATTTGGTTTAAACCAAATAATTTATAACGGAATATGTAATCGAGTTGAAGTTATAAACTTGATATATAATTAACAAGGAATTGACTTGTAAACAGAGTTTATGAAGTGAAATTAGAATATGAATTTATAAAATAACTCGATAAATGGAAGTTTAACATATAATGGTATTTATAAAATAAAATCAAGATTTGATTTATGAGTCTAGTTTTCTGTAAAGAGATAATATTTACATCTCGATGTGAATAATGATGTAAAAGAAAACGTTTTGCAAATGGAAATGGTTATAAAAGGAAATTGGTAAAATTTTGGAAGTGATAAATTCAAAAGAGGAATTAAGAAATGGAATTAATGAAATTAGGAACCGAATGGAAATTAGTTAAGTGGAACGACTTTCTGAGTGTTGATCTGATGTTGGTTTCGGCCTTCGGGGTTAATACTTAGGGAGTTGTTCTCTTACTAGTTAACGGTTAAGGATCGATGGATGTGAAAGAATAGTGATATGTGAATAGGATATGGAAATGTTTTCCAATGTTAATAACATATATTTTTGAAATACGAGAAATAAGGAGTTGTGAATATATGAAAACGTTTTTCCGAGAAATCGTTAGAGGCTAAGTGAGTGGGAAAATATTTGGGTAAAGATATTAAATTGTAATTTGGGAAATGAAATGATTTTTGATAAATCTATTTAAAGGGGCTCAATGTTGTTTGATCGGTATAATTTCCATTTGGAAATAAGATCGTTGTTTGTATGGATGTTTTCCTTTAATAGTTAAATAACCAGCTATCAATGTTTTTGTCCATTTTTCCATTGTCTATACGGAGAGACTGGGATCAGATTTATTATCTGAAACCACTCCGCATGGGTAGTAGCGTTGTGAATCAAATATGATGAAGATAATTGAAGACGGAGTTTATGGAAGGGTTGTTCTAAAAATCCTAGGTAGAAATTACCTAAGATGGATTTGCAGAACTGTGTCTTCGGTTTGCCCAGACCCAGGATAACTTGAATGGATTAATGTCTGACAGAGTATATTTAATAGATCACGTAAGTTGATCACTTCAAACATGTTTACGTTGGTGGCGGAGGAATTCGTTTCTCTTAGCTTTATACTCGTGGTATTTTAGAGGAAATCAATTTGTGATTTGGCGAGTATGACGATGTGGCATTAAAAGTAAATGAAGGTGTGATATGCCAAAGGATAGTTATGACCTCAAGCCTCATCAACCGAGAAATGACAAAAATTGGGCAAGTAGCATGGCTAAGTGGGTCGCACCCAATTAGGGTATGTTGTCACCATCTAGAGAATATTCATATCCATTACATCTTTTGCTTCTATATCTCCCAGGCACGGTTATGTTGGTATACCAACCGTAAGGTGACAATATATTCAGAACATTCAAGCGAAATGAATGGCCGGTCATGTGTGGCTAAGTTGCAAGATGTTCTTGTTGAACTCTAACGTATCCCTTCTAGAGTACACTGATCAGAAGGTGGTTCCATACCTTGTTATAGTTGGAAATTCATTCTACGATAAGAGCCCGCGGTTTTGATTATATACTATATATGTGGAGCGTGAGATGCAAGTGTTCTACTAGATTGTTATTTACTTGATTTAGACATTATTATAATATTAGAAAAAGTATTGATTTAAGAAATGTTTTGGGACATCGTAAGGTAAAAACCATCTTTGTTTTGTGTGGATTGGTCTTACGATTATCTTTTCTTTTTTAAAAGGATTATTAAAAGTTAAACCGAATGGTTGAAGTTTACTCACACTAGTCCCATGACTGACCCAGAGTTTATTTTGTTTTGTTTTACCCTAAACTCTTGGGTGCCCAAATTTGTATAGGCAGTCAAGTAGTCGGGATTTTACAAATATACGTGGAAGAGTTTGAAGTAGAAGGCTTCGGAGTTATAGATATATAGAGAGTTTATTTCTGCTGTGATATACCTATGATGTACTATGATAATGTATGTAAGTATAAATACAGTTTTGCATTTCCAAGTTATGTATATAATATATTTTATTCATTACACTGTGAGATTCATATTTACTCTGTTGTGTTTTTCTTCTTCTATTCTAATTTTCTTTCTTTCTATTTCTTACCCTCTAACTTCTTTCTATTAATGATTTGGTATTTCCGATGCTCGAATAGTCGACAAAGTGTTTTGTGTCGATTTCCGGGGTCGAAAATGCTTGGGTCGTTACAGTGGTATCAGAGCCAGGTTAATTGTTTACCTTAACTCTATAGCGTGACTCAGTAAAGATGAGGTTAGTAATATCCTAGATTAAGTTTGAGTGTGTGTGTATATATATATATGTGTATATATATATATATATATATGAGAGAATGTATTTGTAAATTTGTATAAAAATGGTTTTATATTATAGAGATTATTGGTTGAGTAGCTTATAATTCTGGTCGATGGTGGGGCACTAAAATGTCGATAGGGATTTCTAAACGGTCCAATACGATGAACCGACAAAGTATGTTTTGAAATAAGGGTAAATAAAATAATTTTACCCAAAATATATTTTGATATAAAAGAATTATATATCTTCGGATTATTATAATATATATTAGATGTGTTGGTTGTTATTATAATCGAATAAGATTATAATTGAGATGGTTATATAAATAACCAATCGGAATTCATATTCGTATAATATATAAAATTAGATGAATTAAATCTAAATTTAAACCAGAATTGGAAATTAAAACTCTGGAAACTTTGAAAAGTGCTTTGATTGAATTTTGAATATAAAATATGAAAATTTTAAGATCTTGGGTGAATTTGGAAATGATTCCAACATTTCGAAAGATATTTTGAAGTAATGTCAAAATGGAGTTTTTAAAAAAATTAAGTTTTGAAAATGGTATAGTACTGAACTTACTTCGATCACCGGAAAACAAATTCTAATAATGACGACTGCATCATCAGTGTTTATTTTCAAGTTTCTAAGTGACGGATTACTACCAAATATTTTGTTTTGAATTGTTTTTCAAATGTTTTGAATTGCTGTTATTATATGTAAATATATATGATTTCAAACTGATTTGAAATAAAACCCAGGAATTTAAATGCTGAAATTAGATTTAACTTATGAAGTTAAATAAATTGAAATGGTAGAAGTAATAATTAATTTTGAATTTAACTTAAACTAAGTTAAATAAAATTAGATTAGAATGGAGATAATCTGGAATGGAATTGGATTGTTGAGTAAGAAATTGAAATTGAAACTGGAGTTTGAATTGGAATTTTACTTGGGTATACGCGAATGATTGGATTTGAGGATAAGTTGATTGGAGATCAATATTGGAACAAATGGGCATATGCTAAAGTGATAGCAATTGAAAGTGATAGAGTTAGATGCCTGACAAAAAGGTACAAGTTTATATTTAATTGGGTATGAGATTTTTATGAACCTATTTGGCAAGCCGTTTGGCTATTTGATTTTCTTTAGATTGGAGAAGGCTAGAGAGGCAAACTGTATTTGTACCGATTGAGCCATGCAAAATAAACACTGGCGGAAATTTTCGAAAATTTAAGGTGTCAGACATTTTTGAAAATTTTCGTTGTTAGAAATAAATTAATAATTTAACTAATTGGTCCAGTTAAAACTGAAGTTAAGAACTAAAACAACTGATTTTTAATAATGTTTGTAATATTTTTCCTACCTTAGTAATTTCGAGGACGAAATTCTTTTAAGGGGGAAGGAATGTAACATCCCGGATTTTTAGCGATATAATAATTAATTTATTAAATTAATTATATAATGGTTTGATAATTTAAAAGGTTAAAATTCAAATATTTTGAATATTTAATTTAAATATAAACAAAGTGATAATATATTTAATTTCTGAAATTGTCGGAAATAGTGGAAATGACAATTTTGCGTAAATTGGTTTATTTGAGAAGTTAGTCTAGTTTATATTTGAAATCTAATAACGAATATATTTAATAAACGACAATTGAACGTATTAATTATAATCGAGCTCGTAACGTCGCGATAGTTCGTAATATTATGTTTTGAACTTTAAATGAATATACAGGTTTATAAGTCGGATTTCTTTGAAACAAGAAACGTCTGAATCTATTTTGCTATATTTTTCTAATGGAAGTGAAAAATCGAGATTTCCCTTTATAGATTGTAAGTTATGTCCAGATCAAATTTTCAAACAGTCGTTATGAAATCGTCTATAAAACACAACGATTTATTAATTATAATTTAATATTGGTTTCAGATTTGATTAAGATTTTTAAGACGTGTCTTTAATTTAATTTATATATTTTTTCTATAATTTTTATTTTGGAAAATAAGCATCTTTTTGTTTAACGTATTTTACATCCTAAGTCAGCATTTTTTGAATTTCACAGAACAAGTTAACTTGTTTATTTTATTATATTTTCGGGATTGTGGCACATTGCCCGACACGACTATATTTTTATTTTTGTCTATAGCAGTCTGTAAGTGAACGAAGTTTTTATTAATGGGGTACTGTATTTCTTAGATAGGAATTAAAGTTTGATTTTACGTTTCACGTACACTTACACAGCTCATATTACTTCAATTAATGAAAACGTATCCTATACACATTGTTCAAAATATCTCTTCCTATTCCCAACCATTGTCGTGAATGCATGAAGAACTGAGATATAGGCTTCCTGTTCAAGTAAGTGTATTTGGGATTCAATCTCATTTTGTCTTATATAATGTGAAAGAGAATTATTAGAGTATTTTCGGTTTCTTGAAAAGCACCTTCCTCCTTTACTCCTATTTCGATATGATGTGGCATATAATCATCAATTCCTACAACAACAAAAAAATTAGAATTAGGGCATACGTATTACTAACCTTTTGATGTACATGTATATTTTATGTGTGGGAATGGAAAATATCAAAACTGATATCACACAGACCCTAAAATAGGTTTGCAAAACCTAATAATATATTTAAACAGATCTAAGAAGTAATTACTACTGCAGACCTATATTTTCCTATACCTTAGCGGATAAGTTTTCACGGTCCTGTTTCTTCACATCAAAAATCTTATGTATATAACGTACATATAGGCACAGTGTGTTTTCATATCCCATAAACTCCATCAGCTACCCTATGTGATAACTGCAAACCTATGTTGAGAGAGACTTCATGACCAAGGCTTTTTCCTGTATAAAAACGTGAGTCTCTCCTCTTACTTTTATGGTTTTTAGCGTGAGCTTTTTAATGGCTAAAAGAAAAAGATTAAATGATTTAAAATATACATGCGGCTATATATATTTGATAGTGCAAAAAAATTCGCACCTGTAGCACCTACAGGGCAGGTCAGGAATGAAAGTTGAGGGAATCGAGGAGTTAGACGATGGTGATATATGGGGCGGTTGCTGTTGAAACAGCGAAGGCGGCAGATGAAGTCCAGCTCTATGTCGCGGATCCCGGTGTGGTGTTGGCGATTGATGAACGGTGGAACCGGTGTAATAAGGTCAGCTACAGGAAAGGCCGAAATTTCCAGCACAACAGTGACCGTTTTGATGGTGTGCAGTCGAAAGGTGAGAGGAGGAGGAGGAGTGGAGTTTGCGGTATGTACGGTGGTAGAGTAGAGGATGGGAGGAGTTAGAACGATGGGGAGGAAAGCTTGGTAATGGCAGCGTAGAAATCTAGGTTCAAAATTGCTAAAGAAAAGAAGATGGCGGTTATTCTACTGAGAAGGGGGTAGTGGTATTTAAGACGTAAAAAGGGAATAAGTTAAATGTGGTAAGGGATTTAACGTTGTGGTGTGGCCAAACGGGGGTGGTGTTTCACAGGAGCGACAATTGTTTTCAGAAATGGGAATAAGCTGCTAGAAGCGGGTATATATGTGGGCCGATATTTAGGAGAAAGGCCCTTTAAAAAAAATAAGAGGATAAAAGGAAAAGAAAAAAAAGTGTAACAAAAAAGGGAACGCATGCAGGAATTCGCATGGGAACATGTGGGCGAGGGAAGAAAAGAAAAGATGGTGTGGGACGTAATATATATGCGCCAAGAAGAAGAGAAGATTGTATACGTGACGTGAGGGAGAGGGGGTATGCGTAGCATGCATATGAATGGTTAAACTTTGTACTTTGCACTTGGGTGAGATTTACAAATAATTTATGTTGTGTTAGTTAGTTAAGTTATTAATTTGTTTAGAAATTTAGTCAGTTAAATTCAGTAAGTGATGAATCGAAATGAAATAAATTAGAGGCTACAATGGAGTCATGGTTCATTAGACTGTTTACGTGTGTAGAAACATGAGGCACCATGAATTTAGGAAGAAAAAAAAGAAATCTAATTCAACTAATAGAACACAATAACATAACACATTTAGTTAAATGGAAATTATCAGTAAAATGTTAGCGATTAAATTTAATTACGGTTAACGTAATTAAATAACTATATATTGTTAATGACCTTTAAGATGTTACAAAACTTATAAAATTAATATCTCATGCATACGTGCACAGAATTGAACGTTGTTTTTCGCATTGGAATCGTGGAGTTGCGTACGCATTAAGACTGGTCTAGAACGATTTGGAGCTCATTTGAATTTATGACAAATTAAACCATCGGATTAAATCAACCGACATTAATCATTATTCAACGATTAACGACCAAGGTGAGTAAACTCACTAACTCTATCTAGTTTTATAATTTTATAAACGTTATTTAATATTGATAAAAATGACTGTATGCTATGTGTGATGGTTATTTGAATGATTTGCTAATAAATTGGTTGAAATAATATATATAGTTATACATATATTAATTATCAATTTAATATTGATTATACTTATTATTATATTTTAGATTGATCTGAAACAGTAATATTCATGTTGATTAACATCAGTGGATGCTGGGAAACAAGTTGGAGGAATCCAACTCAACAATTTTATTGTTGATCTTAATATATTGCATTATATGACGTGACAAATAATCAGGTGTTGGTTATTGTGTGTTTTGGGATGTTTGAACAACCTTGACCTAAAATAATTGGTATAGAAATATCGTAAAATATATCCGAATATATTGGACAAGAAATTAGAGTTTTAAAAAGGAATTTTCTATTTTAAATAAATTTATAAGGATTTATAATTAGAGTTCGACCATGTCGAACGTTTTAAAGATAATTTATTTTTAGAAATATATATAATTTAGAATTTGACCACGTAGTTAATATTTAGTTTAAAGCAAATAATTTATAATGGAATATTAATTTAGATGAAGTTATAAACTTGATATATAATTAACAAGGAATTGACTTGTAAACAGAGTTTATGAAGTAAAATTAGAATATGAATTTATGAAATAACTGGACAAATGGAATTTTAACTTATAATGGTATTTATAAAATAAAATCAAGATTTGATTTACGAGTCCAGTTTTTAGTAAAGAGAAAATATTTACATCTCGAAGTGAATAATGACTTAAAAACAAACGTTTTGCAAATGGAAATGGTTGTAAAAGGAAATTGGTAAAATTCTGAAAGTGATATATTCAAAAGAGAAATTAAGATATGGAGTTAAGGAAATTAGGAACTGACTGGAAATTAGTTAAGTGGAATGTCTTTCTGAGTGTTGATCTAATATTGGTTTCGGCCTTCGGGGTTAATACTTAGGGAGTTGTTCTCTTACTAGTTTACGTTTAAGGACCGATGGATGTGAAAGAATAGTGATATGTGAATAAGACATGGAAATGTTTACCAATGTTAATAGCGTATATTTATGAAATACAGATAATAAGGAGTTGGGAATATATGGAAACGTTTTTCCAAGAAATCGTGAGAGGCTAAGTGAGTGGGAAAATATTTGGGTAAAGGTATTAAATGGAAACTTAGGAAATGAAATTATTTTTGATAAATCTAATTAAAGAGGCTCAATGTTGATTGATCGATATAATTTCCATTTGGAAATAAGATCGTTATTTGTATGGATGTTTTCCTTTGATAGTTAAATAACAGGCTATCAAAGTTTTGACCATTTCTTCATTCTCAATACGGAGAGACTGGGATCAGATTTATTATCTGAAACCACTCCGCATGGGCATTAACGTTGTGAATCAAATATGATGAAGATAATTAAAGACGGAGTTTATGCAACAACTGTTCTAAAAATCCTAGGTAGAAATTACCTAAGATGGATTTATAGAATTGTGCGTTTGGTTTGTCCAGACCCAGGACAACTTGAACGGACGAATATCTGACAGAGTATATCTAATAGATCACGTAAGTTGATCACTTCAAACTTATTAGCGTTTGTGGTGGGGGAATTCGTTTCTCTTATCTTTATACCCGTGGTATTTTGGGGAAATCAATTTGTGATTTGGAGAGTATGACGATATGGTATTCAAAGTAAATGAAGGTGTGATCGGTCAAAGGTTACGTTATGACCTTAAGCCTCATCAACTAGTAAATGACAAAATCGGGCAGGTAGCATGGCTAGTGGGTCGCACCCAATTAGGGTATATTGTCACCATCTATAGAATGTTCATATTTGTTACTTCTTTTGCTTGTGTATCTCCGAGGAGCGGTTATGTTGGTATAACAACCGTAAGGTGACAATATGTTCGGAACATTCAAGCAAAATGAATGGTCGGTTCTGTGCGACTGAGTTGCAAGATGTTCTTGTTGAACTCTAGTGTATCCCCTCTTGAGTACATTGATCGGAATGTGGTTCCATACCGTGTCATTGTTGGAAATCTGTTCTCCAATAAGAACATATGGTTTTGATTATATATTATATATGTAGAGCGTGACATGCAAGCGTTCTATTAGATTTTTATTTACTTGATTTAGAGATTATTATAATATCAGAAAAAGTATTGATTTAAGAAATGTTTTGGGTTATGGTAAGGTAAAAACCATCTGTGTTTATGTGTGGATTGTCTTACGATTATCTTTTCTTTTTGAAAAGGATTTTTAAAAGTTAAACCGAATGGTTGAAGTTTACTCACACTAGTACCATGACTGAACAAGAGTTTATTTTGTGTTGTTTTACCCTAAACTCTTGGGTGCCCAGATTTATACGGGCAGTCAAGTAGTCAGGATTTTACAGATATACTTGGAAGAGATTGAAGCAGGAGGCTTCAGAGTTATAGGTATAAAGAGAGTTTATTTCTGCTATGATATACCTGTGATGTGCTCTGATAATGTGGGTAAGTATAAATACAGTTTGGTATTTCCAAGTTTTGTTATATAATGTATTTTATTCATTCTGCTGTGACATTCGTTTTTACTCTGTTGTATTTTTCTTCTTCTTCTTCTATTCTAATTTTCTTTCTTTCTATTTCTCACCCTCTAACTTCTTTCTATTAATGATCTTGCATTTCCGATGCTCGAATAGTCGACATCGTGTTTCGTGTCGATCTTCGGGGTCGAAAATCCTTGGGTCGTTACAGAACACATAACCTTCACTTCTACCTCAACCGTAGCTTTTGGTCAAATCCTCTAGGTAACCAATCTCGTTATAGCTCAAAGCATTCTAATTCTCTCAGCTGACACTGGATCTTCTCCCTATTTAAAAGCAATCATTTTAACCGAAACCAGTTGAACTTCCAAACATGACAATATGGCCGTATTTTGGCTTTAAATAGTTATTGACCTTAATTTCATATCACAAGTTGTCAATGCCATTAAGTCTTTCCATTCTGCCAAGGTAGCCAACACCATATTCTAATATTTTCTGCTAAGGGCATTAGTAAATTATTCTCTTTTCCTGGTGTGTACTCAATACCGAAATCATAAGCTATTTAAAAATCTAGTCATCTCTATTATTTCATATTCAACTCTTTTTAAGAGAATAAATACCTGATCTTTGAACAACTCAAATCTCTCTCCTAACACGTAATGTCTCCATTACTTCAAAGTAAGAACTAACGCTGCCAACTCCAAATTATGAGTTGATTACTCACTTAATGTGTTCTGAGATGTCTAAAAGTATAAGCAATCATTTTTCCTCATTGCATCAGCATAAATTCTAATCTTGTTCCACAAGCTTTGGTATACACCACTAAATCCTAGTTGCCATCTAGCACTACTATCACGAGCATTGGTTAGAAAATGCTTCAAAATCTGGATTTCTTCCCCACATTTGCTTGACCAAATAAATTTCACATCTTTCATGGTTAACCAAGTTAATCGTGTTGCTATCCACGAGAAATACGTAATAAATCTTCAATAATGACCAGCTAATCTATGAAAATTTCTTATTTGAATCATACTTTTCGGTCTCCAACCAATGATAGCCTCAGTCTTACTTGGCCCAACGAATCTTTCATCTAAATCACAGACCAAGAAATTTTTTTTGTCTCATAAAAGTGATATTTCAAAAACTTAGCTTTTAGTTGATTTTCCCTCAATGTCCCAAGCCTAATTCTAAGACGAAACTCATTATCTTTCTCTCATCTTGAGAATATACCGGTACATCATCAATGAATACCAACATGAACCTATCCAAATGCTCTCGGAAATTCTGATTCATTTAATCCATAAAGAAAGCAGACACATTAGTCAATTTGAATGACATTATCAACCACTCATATGAACCATACCTCATTGGAAATGTCACTAATGGAATACTATCCTCAGATACTCTCAATTAATGGAAACTGTCGCCAAATCCAATTGGAAAACACCATGGCTTCACTTAACTGATCAATCAAATCATCATTCCGAGGGAAATGATACATATTCTTGAATGTTTTCTCGTTAGGCCTACGATAGTCCATGCACAATCTCAATGACCCATTTGGTTTCTTCATCAACAATGCGATAAAACCCTAAGGTGAACTACTTGATCTAATAAAGCATTCTCCTTCCAAATCCACTAGTTATACCTTTAATTTCCTCATCTCGGTTGGTGCCATTGTTATAGGGGTTAACTCATGGGTCTGGCTCTGGGTACAAGATCAATCTTGAAATCAATTACTCTCTTCGGTGGTAATCATGTAAGTAGTTCAAAGACATCTTCAAATTTCTTTGCTTTTGGACCTGACTTATACTAACATACAATTCTATTGCACCTAATAAAGCATAAACTTCTAAACTTACATGTTCAACTAAGTTTACAGTTTGATACTTACTGCTAGGGTATCTCAGTAATATTTTCCTACTTTGAAAAAATATTCTAGCATCATAATGATTTAACCAACCCATACAAAATAATCACAAAGCCTATAAATCAAATACATATAAACTTCTAAATTCACTTGTCTGAGTTTGATCCCTGTCAATCCCTATTTTTTGCGACTAAAGAAAGGAGGATGGATATGCACACCCCGTCTCCTACGCTCTGAGGAATACACGTACTAGTGGTTTATATTATATATAGATTCATATGTATGTATATATATAATATACACACTAGTAAAGGGTTTAAGAAATAGGCAAATTCTTCTCAAGGAAATCAAATCATCATTTTCAACTACCATGTAGAAGAAGTTTTGATAGGATTATTGCCAAAAGAAAAGCCAATCAATCTACCACATACTAATAACCAAAAGAGGGAATCTCCATGGAACATCTCAAATCCATCTCCATATCTCTTTTATTTGTAAATAGAACATTTCAAGAGATTCATTATAGGTCAATATTCACATAGATAGGAGACTACATCCCCTATAAACACCCATTGTAGTCATTGTAATATGGTACCTTTTTCTCTCTTCTCCATTAACAAAGCTTTATTTTCTTTTTCTTTTATTTCTGCATTTTTTTTATCTTCATGACAATTTGTGTTGTCTAGTCAATTAGATTTGCTAGAACAAAAATTGGTATTGCATTTACTTTTCTTATTAGTGATTGACTGTCTGATTAGATTCAACAGTAATCTTAATTTTTATTTTCTGTTTGTTTATTTCTGTTCTGCGATTTTATTTTCAGTATTATGTTCTGTTTGTTAATTATTGAATTTATTATAGATCCGATTAGATTTAAATCAGTAGTGAATTCAATTAGATTTGTTATGAACCAAATTGTAATTTCAGTTTTATTTAAATCACATCTTCAAACATTGTCTAACTCGCCCATGAAATTACATAAATAATTTAATTTAATTTTCCTCCTAGTGTTCGACCTACATAGTACACACCCGTGCGCTTGCAGTAAATTTATAATAAATTTGCGCTTTTGTAATCCACAGAAAAGTGTCAAATAAGCTTTTTGTGTTATTACCAGGGAGGCAATAATTAAATTTTATTAGTTATTTAATTTTCGATTCGTGTTAGTTTTTATTTTCTTTTATATATAAAAAAAACTTATTTAGTTGATTTGGTAATACAAGTTGATACTACAATATCTAAACCAAGAGATAAAAAATTCTTACCATATTTTATTTCAATTTCTTTTTTTTTTCAACTATTTCTTTCTTTGTTTCAGTTTCTTTTCCATTACAATTTTTCCCTCTTTTCAACACTTCCATATAGAAAAAATTGTTTCCTCTTTTTCTTGATTCTTTTGCTCATCATCAACAATCATCACGTTTACAACCACCATTAATGTCGACTGTTTCACTCTAAATCAACATATTCATAATAATACAGCAAACTCCACCATAACCAACTTTCATCATCCTGAATTTCAATTCAAAAAACCAAACAGCTACAAGTTTACTTCACCAGACAAGCTGCTACATCGAACAACCTCTACTCCTACTTTTTACTGCTCCTTGCTCGATAGTCATCCCTATCCCCGCATATCCATCTACTCACAATTCACAAACTCCCAATCTCATATTCTGCCTTGTAGTTCTTTGCAGCAAACTCCACATTAACAACCTTCCACCTCTAAACAATTACCGACCACCCCTAACCTCACGCACAACCAAGTCAATTGTCTGAACCAATCAGTACAACGATGTTAAACACCTAACATCAGTCTGCACAACAAATGCACATCTG
The DNA here is from genome assembly GCA_030737875.1 of Allium sativum. Lineage (NCBI taxonomy): Eukaryota > Viridiplantae > Streptophyta > Magnoliopsida > Asparagales > Amaryllidaceae > Allium > Allium sativum. The sequence goes on from CM060922.1 coordinate 937,209,886, forward strand.
AACTCTTTCACATCTCATCTTCAAAGTATCCACCCACATCTCCAAATCCACTCCTATCCACACAACCAAAGACGACCCCATTTCATCAATCAACTAATCATCACACCTCTTCCATTGACCAAGCAGGTTAACAGAGACCATAATCTTCCTCATTGAACTAAGCATCATCATCAATATACTTCCATCAATTTCCGCTCCTTACCAACCCATGTACTCCAACCACAAGAACACCACTTCCCAACACAATCACAATTCCCGACAATCAACGTGGAACCCTGACCATCACAATCAAATACCTCACAACTTCTATGATGATCAAATTTACCCAGTTCCAAAACAATCCAATTCACCAAGCTTCGATCAATGTAGCATCACATCACAACTTCATCACTAGTCACCCATGTCGATTTGAAAATCCAAACTCAACAAAAAAGTTCAAAAAAAAGGAAATACGAGGGGGCTTGAGTTTTTGCCTGTAATAACCCGGAAATCCAAGCCAATTTAAAATTTATATTATGGCAATTTTAATGAATTTTGAATATTTAAAATGAATTATTTTAAATAATAACGACGAGAAATTTATTTTGAATAGAATTAATATATTTATTTGGATCGTCATTAGAATATAAATATTTATTTTTAATTATAAAAGGAATTGAAAATGGCGCGATAGTTCGAAATTTCGATTTCAAATGAATGTACAAGATTCGAAATAAACCGGATTTTAGCGAAACCAAAAATATTAGAATCTATTTGAAAATATCTTTCCAACGAATCTGAAAAATCAAAATTTCATAGCGGGAATAAAAAGTTATGCCCAGATGAAAATTCAGAATAGTCGCTATGGAATTTTGGCCTTAAAAATGGAAATTTTGCAAACGACCTTCGTTTTCAACGAAACCAATTTTGTTGGATCCGTGATGTCAAGTTATTGCTAGATTCCAAAATTCAAAATTTTCTGAATCAATATGTGAGCGTGGCAAAGTAAAACGTGTTTTAACAGTTTTAGTCAATTTGAATCGACCAGAAAATGGTCATTTTTCGAACGGTCTCAAAACTTGACGAAATTAGTTTTGTTAGGACCGTATCGTCAAAACATAGCCAGATTTATTTTTCTGGAATTTTTAGAGCCCGTAGGTGGCCCCGGTAAATTGAAATGTGCGTTCAATTCAATATACGTTGGTTTATATTTTAATTTGAACAGAAACTGACTGAAACAGCCGAATTGGCTTACGAAACATATCCCATTGTGTTCGGAATGGGGGTATTACGCTAGGAACAACATTCGTTGGGTGTCGTTTGGAGTTCAAATGAAAAGTCAACATTTAATAGAATTAAATAAATATAATATATAATTTACATATAGGCCCCTCTTTTTTTTTATTCCTTTCATTCGATTCCTCCCTCCCTCTTCTGATTTCTTCGATTGAAAGAAAGAATGGTGACTGCCATTCAATGCCGCCCGCCTCTGGCGCCTCCGCCACGCCCTCGCCCCAGCCACCATCTCCTCCTCTCGCTGCCTCCTCCTTCGCCATCCACTTCTCAAGGCGCCCCTCCTCCAATCGATTACCCACCCCGCGCCCTAATTGAGACAGCTCCGCCACCCTAGGCCTAAGCCCCGACCACCACGACTAAACCCCCCTGATCTCGCCTGACCGCGCCTCCTCCACCACCCCAAAGCCGACTAGAAAACCTCCCTCCCTCTTCTTGAACGCAGTAAGTTTTTACTGTTTATATTTTTTCAGTTTTAATATATAATTAGTGAATATAAAATTTTGAGTTTTTATTTAGTAAAGATTAGAGTTTTTTTTTGTAAAGTTAGTATTTTTATTTTTTTTATGTTATTTTTTTGGAAGAAAGTTATGATTTTTATAGAAAAGATTTTTGATAAAAATATAATCTTTATATGGAAAACGATTTTAAAAATGTAATCTTTATATGGAAAATGATATAAAAATACTATTTTTATGTATGAAGTAACGATATAAAAATATAATATATATATATATAATAGCAAGATAAAAATGGGATTTTTATCCATTTAGCGTTGTAGTAAAAATATGATTTTTATCTATGTTGAGTAGCGATAAAAATGTGATTTTTATCTAGGTGGCATTGAAATAAAAATGTAATCTTTTTATATGAAGTAACATGAAAAGGATTGGATTTTTATACATATAATAACGATATAAAAATACGATTTTTATTATATGTATAGCGAGAATATAAAAATGTGATTTTTATATATGTAGCGAATACGGACGACGAAAGTGATGAAAGGCGACCACAGCGAAGATTTTCCACATACGAAAAGTCGCGGTGTTTGGTTAAGCTTTTGGGTGAGAACTCCTCACTTTTAATTTGTTTTCTAGTTGAAATATATACTAGGATGCAGACGGTGCTTAGCAGCACCCGACACCCGTCGTCCACAGACCATGGATGACTTGTTTGTTTGATTGATGTGTTGTAAAAATTGATTGTGTGATGTGGAATGAATAAATATTTTATAGTTAAAAATATAATTTTTAACGTATATATAAAATAAATATTTATAAACAAATCGGACGATTTGTTTATATACACACATTTGACTGATATTGATTGGGATGATAAATTTTACACATCGCCCAACTGCACAAATAAAACCTGTGTTTGATTATTTGAAACCCCATATGGGTATTGGGATGATATTGGACATGCACTAATCCCGATAATTAGTTGTATGTCAATCAATTGGTTGACAAGCTGTGTAAGCGTTAAATATTTATATTTAATGCTTATACAGTGTAGAATGCACTCTGGATGATGGATTGCTGTTTTCATTGTTTTTATACACATTTGTTGTGTGAAATCCATATAATCACATTATATGGTAATTGACTGTGTCTGATTCCAGTTTAGAATTATCGAATATTTTAAAATAATATTCAGTCAATATTGAAATGTGAAGCCGTGTTAAGTAGTTAAACGCCATTTTAACACAAACGGGAATTTTTTCGATTTTATTCGTTTTATAATGAATATTGAAAAGTAATTTCAAAATCGAATATTTTGAAATTGAAATGAATTGAAAATCGAATTAAATTGAAATAGATTTGAAATTCGAATTTGAATTGAAATGAATTTGAAATTTTGATTTGAATTTGAAATGGAAGTTGAAATCGTTTTGAAAACAAATTTAAAACGATTTATAAAATACGTTTTAAAATGAAATCGACGAAATATATAATGTTATATATATATAATGTCCTGAATAGAACGCGCCGCGCTGCGACAGTTCGCGAATTTCGACCATTGACTTCGAATGGACGTTACGGTAGATCCGACTGTCAGATTCTCCTAAAACCGGAACCATTGGGTTCGCAACGAAAAGAGCTTTCTAATGAATATTAGAGATTTGAAATCTAAAGGTTGGATTTGGAATTATGTCCAAATCAAATTTGGAAAAGGTCGCTGTAGGTGCAATTCGATGGCCGTTGATGGAAATCGACTGTACGGGCCTTGATAAAATTATTAAAAATAGTAATAATTTGTGTAAAATCATAAGAAATGATTTATGAAGAATTGGGATGAAAAGTTCCAAATTTGAAAAGATAAAAATAGATTTTTATCGAAATGAACTAGTTTTGAACTAGAATTATAATCCCATTTATTTTTAAAATAAATAAAGTGGATTTGAAATGGTTTTGAAAATAACCAGAATTTCCAATATATAAAGCGAAAATGGATTTGAATCGAAATTGTCTTTGGAATATTTTGATGTTGGATTTCGTGATTATACAGCTAGTGTTATGGAAATTTGAAAGATATATTTATATCGTTATTTCCAATACGATATTTGTTTGTCGTAGAATTTGATATTGAATATAAGCCGATATATTTTCTATTCAGAGCCTTGTATTTAATATCAAATGGGATTTGGTTTGTCGTGAATGGTGTCTTCATTAACACTGTTCTTAAACCCAGTTGAGAAAAAGATTAAAACTTTTTATTTAGATTTAATGAAGTGTACCAATTAAATGATATTTAATTGGAATTGAATTTGAATTGATTTTTGGGTTTATCGTGAACTGTGTTTTAATGACATTCGTTCTTTAACTCGATTTACAGTGAAATCTGATTTGGAATTTATAAATCTTTTGTTAAGATTTAAAGGAGATTTTCCAAAGTAAAGTTTTCCAATTTAATAAAATAAATTGGAGTGGAATTCGATTAGGAAATAATCGAAGTGAATTTCTGTGGAGGAAGACAACTAATATACCTAGAATTTAAAGGCCTTGCCGTTATTCCATTTATATTATTAGTCGGATATGGAAGTTTGTATCAATTATATATATATATATATATATATATATATATATATATATATCGATTTGTTTTCCATGAAGATCCCATTGTAAATGGAATGTGATTTTGGGTTTATCGTGAACTGTGTTTTAAATGACATTAGTTCTTTAACCCAGTTAAAGACAGGATATGGTTACCCAAGTTAAGCAATCATTAATATGATTTTTGGGAAGATTAAAACCAAGTGGAGTTTTAATGAATCTTTAATAAGGTTGAGATGATCGAGAATGGAGTATCACCAGTTTTGCTCCAGGCGATAGTTAAATCTTTAATTAGATTTGAACGTGAAATGGTAATTGAATTTACCGATAACACCGTGGTGTTAGATATGAAGTATTACCAGTTTTACTTCATGGGATGAATAGGTTGGGATTGGGAAATTAAAACAAATGATTACCTCGGTAAGGTTCGTTAATCCCGACTAGTTTGGATAAACCATTATTTGGTTTGAATTGATATTCAAAAGAAGTTTAAAGAATAAATTTAAAGAATTTATCTTTGATAAAATTAATGGGTACCTTTCCCAAAGTATAAGAATATTTGAATAAAAGAATATTATGAATTGCAATGAGGCGTATGTTGTGTTTGTGTAACACTTGTTTATTATATACGCGAGTTATTCGGAAAGACCGGATTTATCCCATTCTGAATAACTGATTCGACGATGTGTCGAGGATGAAGACGGTGGTCGAAGACCGGAGGTCTTCACATCGTTTAGATAATTACTGATGATCTTGATTGGGCTGTACACCCAAGAGGAGGGAATCAGTTGGTGATCGTCCAGACGTACTTGGGGATAGATGGATATGCGAGGTACAAGGTGCCTCCGGTTTCGTTCAGACCCAGAACGAACTTGTAAATGGACTGTGTGTCTGACATTGGATTTTATTCTGTGTGATTTATTTCTATTAAATATATATCTATTTGGCGGCGTAGAATTTGTTCTCTTGCTTAACGCCCTTCTCTGAGACGTACAAGCTCAGAGGTTATATATTGATGGATATCAATCGCATGGAGTGAATTGCCTGTGAGGCATTCCTAAGTGGCAAATGATCAAGGCTTTTGTTGAAAAGCAAAGTCTTGTGGTTGATGATCAAAGCACGGCCTTTGTGGCGTAGCTTTGTGTATAACGTTAATTCGCGAGCCTCACACCTCGGTTGTGAACCAGAAACGGGAGAGGACTGCAGGGAGGGCATGCGTTTCCTTCTAGCTAGGGTGGTGTCAGTGACCTACCAGCCCTGACATATATATTATTTTCACCTGTGTGGTTGTTGGATTACGAGGCACCTCAGATATGTTGGTGACTACGTGGAGCTGATGGAGTTATTTGGCTCATTTACGCCCCAAAAGGCGGGGAAACGCAGTGTCCAGGGTTTAATTTTAGTCCATATCGGTGGACTGGCCCTGAAGATCCAAGGATCACTCGAGTTCTGATCCTGAGGCTCGGGCTAGAGAGTCTCGAATCGGTAGAGGACTATCTTTTGCCTCGGTTCACAGATGGAAATCCAATTTCCAATATGTGACTTTGCGGTTTTGATTGTAGAACCTATATATGGCGACATAGTGGTATGGGGAACTTATGATGTCTATGATTGATACTTATGATTGAAATTGTTTTGACACTATACACTTATAGTAATAATAAAAGATAAAATTTTGCGTATCAAGCATTCTTGGCTATTATAAGGTAAAAACCCTAACCTCCGGCTTGTGTTTTATTGTGTGATGGGACCTGGGGTCTTATAATAGCTTTATTATTCTTTATTTAGCATTGCACTGTTGTTTTATGCACCGGTGTTCTTGGGAGGAAACCCATTCCGTGTTATACGGCGTGGTCCCTTGATTTATCTAACTTTAAAATAAAGATTAATAACTGTTTTAGTTCTCACACCAGTCACATGACTGACCTGGGGTTTATTGTTTTAACCTAAACTCTGGGTGTCCTTATTTTGACACGGGCAGCTAATAGTTTTGGTTTTGTAGATTTATATTCATAGGATCCTGAATTACAGCTGAACCGATATTCAGAAAGCTCTGTATCTGTGTATTACTTTCAGTTGTGTTTTGTATTATTTTTCCGCTACGATTTATGAAATTCCTTGTTGTCACATTTGGTATCAGATCTTTGGTTTACAGAGCTCGGAGAACAAGACACGTTAGAACCAAACGAAAGAATTCATCAGAGATTGGGTTAGCAATATCCAATGAGGATGACTCGTTAGAGATGGGATCAGCAGTATCCTAGAACGAGTGTGAAGAGTGATGTTTTTAAAATAAAATGAAAACGAATTTTGTTTTGAAAATTTAAACTTTATTCAACGTATTTGAATATTTATTTGTATTGAATTTGGACAATCCAATATATAAAGATTTTGCATATACATCTGATCCGCGTGTATTTGAAGTTTTAATATACTGGATAGATATAGAATCACACTGTAGTCGCCCGAAGACGATCCTGATGGTTACTATAGTATCATCAGTATATGTTTTCGAGTTTCGAAAGTGGGATGTTTATATATTTACAATTGACTGGTGTGAGAACCAAAACTAGATAGGGCTATTGTTGTGATTTGGCATCAAAAATGTGATTTTTTGACTATGTATCCAAGTTATGAATTTGAAAAGATAATCAACTAATTGATTGCTGGTTGTGTTGTTTGATTATTGTTTGATTAATTAAATGTTGAACCTTTAGCCAAATTGAACCAAATAGTGAGTTGTATTGAAAATTAGTCGCATTTGCATGCATATACATGTACTTACATTGAACAGGTCATAGCAAGGAGGCTAGAGAAGAGGAATAAAATTGTTTGCCCGACAAATAGGTACATGTTTATTGTATTTCTTTCGGTTTGGATGATTTTATGAGCCGATTGGCTGTTTATTTTTCTTTTTGGATTGGTGAGGGCCATGGGAGGCTATTTGAAATATCCCGAAGCTCCCGGTGCAGGGGAGGTTATGGCGAAATTTTTCGAAAATTTAGGGTGTTAGCCAAATTTTTGAAGAATTTGAAAAGTTCTTAGAAACTGAAAAGTTGAAGAACTTAAGCTGTAATGAAAATAGTGAAAGTTGAGTTGATTAGTTAAACAACTTTCAGCTTCGTTCCTTTACGGGGACGAAAAGTTTTAAGTGGGGGAGATTGTAATAACCCGGAAATCCGAGCCAATTTAAAATTTTTATTTTGGCAATTTTAATGAATTTTGAATACTTAAAATGAATTATTTTAAATAATAACGACGAGAAATTTATTTTGAATAGAATTAGAATGAATATATTTATTTGGATCGTCGTTAGAATATAAATATTTATTTTTAATTATAAAAGGAATTGAAAATGGCGTGGTAGTTCGAAATTTCAATTTTGAATTTCAAATTTCAAATGAATGTACAAGATTCGAAATAAACCGGATTTTAGCGAAACCAAAAATATTAGAATCTATTTGAAAATATCTTTCCAACGAATCCAAAAAATCAAAATTTAATAGCGGGAATAAAAAGTTATGCCTAGATGAAAATTCAGAATATTCGCTATGGAATTTTAGCCCTTAAAAATGGAAATTTTGCAAACGACCTTCGTTTTCGACGAAACCACTTTTGTTGGATCCATGATGTCAAGTTATTGCTAGATTCCAAAATTCATGATTTTCTGAATCAATATGTGAGCGTGGCAAAGTAAAACGTGTTTTAACAGTTTCAGTCAATTTGAATCGACCAGAAAATGGTCATTTTTCAAACGGTCTCAGAATTTGACGAAAATAGTTTTGTTAGGACCGTATCGTCAAAACATAGCCAGATTTATTTTTTTGGAATTTTTAGAGTTCGTAAGTGGCCCCGGTAAATTGAAATGTGCGTTCAATTCAATATACATTGGTTTATATTTTAATTTGAACGGAAACTGACCGAAACAACCGAACTGGCTTACGAAAGATATCCCATTGTGTTCGTAACGGGGGTATTACGTTACGAACGACAGTCGTTGGGTGTCGTTTGGAGTTCAAATGAAAAGTCAACATTTAATAGAATTAAATAAAAATATAATATATAATTTACATATAGGCCCCTCTTTTTTTTGTAAAGTTCGGATTTTTATTTTTTTATTTTATTGGAAGAAAGTTTTGATTTTTATAGAAAAGATTTTTGATAAAAATATAATCTTTATATGGAAAATGATTTTAAAAATGTAATCTTTATATGGAAAACGATATAAAAATACGATTTTTATGTATGAAGTAACGATATAAAAATATAATTTATATATATATATATATATAATAACAAGATAAAAATGGGATTTTTATCCATTTAGCGTCATAGTAAAAATATGATTTTTATCTATGTTGAGTAGCGATAAAAATGTGATTTTTATCTAGGTGGCATTGAAATAAAAATGTAATATTTTTATATGAAGTAACATGAAAAGGAGTGGATTTTTATACATATAATAACGATATAAAAATACGATTTTTATTATGTGTATAACGAGAATATAAAAATGTGATTTTTATATATGTAGCGAATACAGACGACGAAAGTGATGAAAGGCGATCACGGCGAAGATTTTCTACATATGAAGAGTCGCGGTGTTTGGTTAAGCTTTTGGGTGAGAACTCCTCACTTTTAATTTGTTTTCTAGTTGAAATATATACTAGGATGCAAACGGTGCTTAGCAGCACCCGACACCCGTCGTCCACAGACCATGGATGACTTGTTTGTTTGATTGATGTGTTGTAAAAATTGATTGTGTGATGTGGAATGAATAAATATTTTATAGTTAAAAATATAATTTTGAACGTGTATATAAAATAAATATTTATATACAAATCGGACGATTTGTTTATATACACACATTTGACTGATATTGATTGGGATGATAAATTTTACACATCGCCTAACTGCACAAATAAAACCTGTGTTTGATTGTTTGAAACCCCACATGGGTATTGGGATGATATTGGACATGCACTAATCCCAATAATTAGTTGTATGTCAATCGAATGGTTGACAAGCTGTGTAAGCGTTAAATATTTATATTTAATGCTTATACAGTGTAGAATGCACTCTGGATGATGGATTGCTGTTTTCATTGTTGTTATACACATTAGTTGTGTGAAATCCATATAATCACATTGTATGGTAATTGATTGTGTCTAATTCTAGTTCAGAATTATCGAATATTTTAAAATAATATTCAGTGAATATTGAAATGTGAAGCCATGTTAAGTAGTTAAACTCCATTTTAACACGAATGGGAATTTTGTCGGTTTTATTCGTTTTATAATGAATATCGAAAAGTGATTTCAAAATCGAATATTTTGAAATTGAAATGAATTGAAAATCGAATTGAATTGAAATAGATTTGAAATTCGAATTTGAATTGAAATGAATTTGAAATTTTGATTTGAATTTGAAATGGAAGTTGAAATCGTTTTGAAAATGAATTTAAAACGATTTATAAAATACGTTTTAAAAGGAAATCGACGAAATGTATATAATATATATAATGGCCTGAATAGAACGCGCCGCGCCGCGGCAGTTCACGAATTTCGACCATTGACTTCGAATGGACGTTACGGGAGATCCGACAGTCGGATTCTCCTAAAACCGGAACCGTTGGGTTCGTATCGAAAAGAGCTTTCTAATGAATATTAGAGATTTGAAATCCAATGAATGGATTTGGAATTATGTCCAAATTAAATTTGGAAAAGGTTGCAGTAAGTGCAGTTCGATGGCCGTTGATGGAAATCGACTGTACGGGCCTTGATAAAATTATTAAAAATAGTAATAATTTGTGAAAAATCATAAGAAATGATTTGTGAAGAATTGGGATGAAAAATTCCAAATTTGAAAAGATAAAAATAAATTTTTATCGAAATGAACTAGTTTTGAACTAGAATTATAATCCCATTTATTTTTAAAATAAATAAAGTGGATTTGAAATGGTTTTGAAAATAACCAGAATTTCCAATATACAAAGTGGAAATGGATTTGAATCGAAATTGTCTTTGGAATATTTCGATGTTGGATTTCGTGATTAAATAGACAGTGTTATGGAAATTTGAAAGATATATTTATATCGTTATTTCAAATACGATATTTGTTGGTCGTAGAATTTGATATTGAATATATGCCGATATATTTTCTATTCAGAGCCTTGTATTTAATATCAAATGGGATTTGGGTTTGTCATGAATGGTGTCTTCATTAACACTGTTCTTAAACCCAGTTGAGAAAAGAATTAAATCTTTTTATTTAGATTTAATGAAGTATACCAATTAAATGGTATTTAATTGGAATTAAATTTGAATTGATTTTTGAGTTTATCGTGAACCGTGTTTTAACGACATTCGTTCTTTAACCCGATTTACAGTGAAATGTGATTTGGAATTTATAAATCTTTTGTTAAGATTTAAAGGAGATTTTCCAAAGTAAAGTTTTCCAATTTAATAAAATAAATTAGAATGGAATGGAATTCGATTTGGTAATAATCGAAGTGAATTTCTGTGGAGGAAGACAACTAATATATCTGGAATTTAAAAGGCCTTGTCATTATTCCATTTATATTATTAGTTGGATATGGAAGATTATACCGATTATATATATATATATATATATATATATATATATATATCGATTTGTTTTCCATGAAGATCCCATTTTAAATGGAATGTGATTTTGGGTTTATCGTGAACCGTGTTTTAAATGACATTGGTTCTTTAACCCAGTTAAAGAAAAGATATGGTTTCCAAAGTTAAACAATCATTAATATGATTTTTGGGAAGATTAAAACCAAGTGGAGTTTTAATGAATCTTTAATTAGATTGAGATGATCGAGAATGGAGTATCACCAGTTTTGCTCCAGGCGACAGTTAAATCTTTAATTAGATTTGAACGTGAAATGGTAATTGAATTTACCGATAACACCGTGGTATTAGATATGAAGTATTACCAGTTTTACTTCATGGGATGAATAGGTTGGGATTGGGAAATTAAAACAAATGATTACCTCTGTAAGGTTCTTTAATCCCGACTTGTTTGGATAAACCATTATTTGGTTTGAATAGTATTCGAAAGAAGATTAAAGAATAAATTTAAAGAATTTATCTTTGATAAAATTAATGGGAACCTTTCCCAATGTATAAGAATATTTGAATAAAAGAATATTCTGAATTGGAATGATGCGTATGTTGTGTTTGTGTAACCCTTGTTTATTATATACGCGAGTTATTCAAAAAGACCGGGTTTATCCCATTCTGAATAACTGATTCGACGATGTGTCAAGGATGAAGACGGTGGTCGAAAACTGGAGGTCTTCACATCGTTTGGATAATTACTGATGATCTTGATTAGGTTGTACACCCAAGAGGAGGGAATCAGTTGGTGATCGTCCAGACGTACTTGGAGATCGATGGATATGCGAGGTACAAGGTGCCTCCGGTTTCGTTCAGACCCAGAACGAACTTGTAAACGGACTGTGTGTTTGACATTGGATTTTGTTCTGTGTGATTGATTTCTATTAAATATATATCTGTTTGGCGGCGGAGAATTTATTCTGTTGCTTAACGCCCTTCTCTGAGACGTACAAGCTCAGAGGTTATATATTGATGGATATCAATCGCATGGAGTGAATTACCTGTGTGGAATGCCTAAGTGGCAAATGATCAAGGCTTTTGTTGAAAAGCAAAGTCTTTTGGTTGATGATCAAAGAACGGTCTTTGTGGCGTAGCTTTGTGTATAACGTTAATTCGTGAGCCTCACACCCCGGTTGTGAACCAGAAACGGGAGAGGACTACAGGGAGGGCATGAGTTTCCTTCTATCTAGGGTGGTGTCAGTGACCTACCAGCCCTGACATTCTATTATTTTCACCTGTGTGGTTGTTGGATTGCGAGGAGCCTTGAATATATCGGTGAGTATGTGGAGCCGATGGAGTCATTTGGCTCATTTACGCCCCAAAGGGCGGGGAAACGCAGTGTCCAGGGTTGTTTACTCCACATCGGTGGAACGGCCCTGAAGATCCAAGGGTTACTCCAGCTCTGATCCTGAGGCTCGGGCTAGAGAGTCTCGAATCGGTAGAGGACTATCTTTTGCCTTGGTTCACAGGTGGAAATCCAATTTCCAATACGTGACTTTGCAGTTTTGATTGTAGAACCTATATATGGCGACATAGTTGTATAGGGCACTTATGTCGTCTATGATTGATACTTATGATTGAAATTGTTTTGACACTATACACTTATAGTAATAAAAAGATGAAATTTAGCGTATCAAGCATTCTTGGCTATTATAAGGTAAAACCCCTATCCTCCGACTTGTGTTGCATTGTGTGATGGGACCTGGGTCTTATAATAGCTTCATTGTTCTTTATTTAGCATTGCGCTGTTGTTTTATGCACTGGTGTTCTTGGGAGGAAACCCGTTTCGTGTTATACGGCTGGTCCCTTGATTTACCTAACTTTAAAATAAAGATTAATAACTGTTTTAGTACTCACACCAGTCACATGACTGACCTAGAGTTTATTGTTTTAACCTAAACTCTGGGTGCCCTTATTTTGACACGGGCAGCTAGTAGTTTTGGTTTTGCAGATTTATATTCACAGGATCCTGAATTACAGCTGAAGCGATATTCGAAAAGCTCTGTATCCGTGTATTACTTTCAGTTGTGTTTTGTATTATTTTTCCGCTGCGATGTATTTAAATGTAATTTAAATCTCTGATATTTTCTGTGTAATATTTATTCATGCTCTATATATTCTTGTATTCTGATGGAATTGTTGTAATAAGCAATGAAATGTTCTTATGTCTGTGTTTTGATTCGTCTTGTCCTCAAAACAATCAGGGGTTTCGAACGATCTTGATCGGTTTAGCGATCGATTCGGGATCGAGCGAAATTCCTTGTTGTCACATTGCCTTCAATCGGTTCAAACACCATCGCATTGCGTGATTTCCTAAGTTTTATTTTTGTACTGGGAACATAGGATTTCGGTGCCTAGGTTTGGGATTATATTACAAACGTGGCTTCTAGGTATTTAAGTGGTCTTGGGAATATTAATTTGGAGAGGGATTGAGAAGTTTGTTTCTAGTTAGTCTCTTTATTTTTCCTTTTCTTCTTTTTTCTTCTTTAGCTAGTTAATTTAATTTTATTTATTTTTCATTTTTTTGAGTTGAGTTGAGCTTATTTACCTTTTTCTAGTTTTGTTTCTATTAGTTCCTAGTTAGTTGTCAGTTATTTTTCATTTTATTTGTTTTAATTGCTTTCTTTTCTTAAAAAAAAGAGAAGAGTCGAGTCAGGTCAAATCAGAAACCGAATTGAAATCAGAATTCAACTGCTCTGGACAGACAGCCATGCCCCACTGTAAAATATTCTAAACTCTACAGGTGTTGCAGGTGTTTGAAAAAATAGAAATTGCTTGTAAAAAAATTCTACAGGGGAAATGACTTTCTTGTACAACTTTTTTAATTCCTGCAGTTATTCTTCTTTGATTGTTGTGTTGGCTGAAATTTGTGAATAAATTTGTTGAGAAACGAATTTCCATAAACTAAATTATCACTCTCATTCGTTTTTCAACTTTAAAAGCAATTAGACGTTGGCTTTAAGACCAAAATATGAGCTCATAGAAAAAAATAGTTATAATTGAAAAGGCGTGCTTTATGAACTTGACTGTCTATTATAATTGAATCGTGGATATATAGTAGTTCAATTTATTGAACTATTTGCAAAAGAGGTTGCATACTATCCCTAAAACATTGGTCGTATCTCTTAGTATTTATACTATACGTGAAGGGTCATAAGACCCTCTTTCCCCTTCTAATTGAGAATGTCAACTCATATAACACAATCGAGTATTTTATACAATTTTTAAGATAAAAGCCACTTCTAAATATTATTCGAAATGAATGAAAGTCACTATAATTCTCCTATCTCAATAGACGTATCCTTTATGTCTTTTGAAGAACTATTTGAGGATGAGTTTATATTTTTAAATGATGAATTTGGAGTATGCCTTGAAGATAACCTTAAGTTCATTTCATCGAAAGAAATTATTGTTAAACACTCAAATATATGGGATTATTGTAATCTTCATCTTAATGGTATAAATCATCGTTACGACAAAATTTTCATAGGAAGGATTTTGATTTCAAAATTTATCAACATGCCTCTTATACCTCAAAAATCAAATACGAAATCATCATACATCATTTTCGATAGAAGAAAGTGTGGATGAAAAAGAAACATGATTTTTCACAAAACATTCATCATCTTCGTTGATCTTATTTTACATATGATTGGCATTCGCATATAATTGTTAAACTGCATTTCATGTTACAAATAATTTTGCATCTTATTCACCTTTGGGTATTGTCTTTCAAATTTAGGAAACATGTTTACAGCATGGACACTGTTTAAATCTAGTGTGGGGTGGAGTCTGCATTACATCCTTTTTTTCTTTAATTTTCCTTCTTTTCATTTTCATGCATTTAGATAGGACCATCATGCATTTTAGATCATAGTAACTTGCCTTTTTTTGGAAATACGACTCAATTTGGTACAATGAAGTAAGTTAACAATTTTTTTGGTTAGTTGATAGTATTTTTTCTCTCAACTAAAATCGAACAAGAAATATAATGAAAAGCTGAATTACGAGCGATAATAGTGTAACCAGTATATAGGGAGATTCTTAGGTGATTACCATGAAGTTTATTCTAAAACGCAGTCTTTCTTTAATGAGTGGAGGGCTTGATGTACATGTATTGGATTTTCAAATCTTTAAAACTAAGTTGTGTTAAACTGAAATAGCGTAACTCTTTTTTCTTCTTATATTCAGAAAAAATAGTAATCTAAGGGTATCCAACATTTCTTGTAAATCTAGTGTTGGTGTGCAAACCCACCAAGCTCTTTCCCAACTCTCACGTCATCCCACAAGGCAGTGCATGGATGGTATAACTTAGTCTCATTTTATGAGTTGGACACTTAAGGATTACCGACAGCTTTTTGATAAAGTCAGCGTCGGTCTGCACAATCCGCCAAGCTTTGTCTCAAACTCTCACGTCGGCCTGCAAGGCAGTGCATGAGTGTTATACCTTGGTCTCTTCAGTTAGGTGTGTTTGATTAGGTATAAATTATAATTTTTATAAAGAGAGAGAATAAGCAATCGATGCCGAAGCTCTTCTTGACCTTAATGATTTGACTAGTCATACACAAGGAAATAAAAATATCACTTTGCAAACTGCGATAAGCAAACTAAGAATTTATTTCATGGCTTCACTATATTATCAACTGAACTAACTGGCTAAACTAGAATTTAACGTATGAAAACTTGAATTTTATTGAAAATTTGTGACAAGTTGAGGAACCAAAAATTTCTATAAATTGATTTCAAATTGTATACTGCCATATTGTTGAAGCAAGTCATGTTTTCATTTGCATATGTCCATTACATTCATGTAGTTGCACTAGAACCATAACATACTGCTTTTGGATTTTATGGGTAGTGGCTGTTGAAAACGCTCACGAGACACCACTCATCCTAAAGGGGACACATAGAAGTTAAACGGCTTGTTGCATACACTCAATGCAATCGTGTTTCCTACGAAAGTGTGACCTAAGTAGTTTAGTTTTTCATTTCTGTTTTACTTGAGGACGAGTAAAAGATAAGTGTGGGGGTATTTGATTGACATGTAAAAGTGTTTATTTTTACGCTCATATCTTATCTTTATTGTATATAAATATTACTTTAGTAATTTTGTATGTTTTCACAGTTTGTCAATAATAGTCTCTTCTATCTACATCAAAGAACATTCGAATAGAAATATGCTACTTTTCAAAATCATCAATGTAGCATCCTAGAAAAATTCGATGCTCGCATTTTCGACACAAATACATCCTGTATCCAAATTCGAGTACCAACATCCAGAAAACTAAAGAAAGAAGTTAGAGGATGAGAAAAGATAAGAAAGAAATATTAGAATAGAAGAAGAAGAAGAAAAACAACTACACAACAACACATAATCAGAGTCTCACATCGCAGCAGAACAAAATTTAATATAGGATTAAATCTTTATAAAGAACTTAAATAAATATAGCTACATACATCAGAGTACAATAGTCAAATCTAGATAGTTATAATATCCAGTCCTTATGTACAATACACAGCGGAATAAATATTAGTAAATCTAGACCCCTCCAATATGTCTTCGAAAACTCGTAACATCCAAACCTGAACCTGCAAAACTCGGTCTGACCCGAGAATTGCAAACGCCACGGATCAGTCTGGTGAACCAGCATTAGTAAACTCACTAAGTTTAGGGTTTCATCCAAGTTGTTTAACTTTATAAAATCCTTTTTGAAAGAAAAGATAGTAATAAGACTAGCCCACACATAAACAAGGACGGTTTTTACCTTACTATAACCAAAAACATTTTTTATAGGAAAACCGGTGATAAAATAATAATGTCTATCAAATAAATAACCAAATAGCACAACACTTTCATCTCACGCTCTACATACATAGTGTAAAATCAAAAACCGCGGGGCTCTTATTGGAGAATGGCTTCCAACTATGGCAAGGTATGGGACCACCTCCCTATCAGTGTACCTCTGGAGGTGAATACACAGGGGTTCAACAAGAACATCTTACAACCCAGGCTAAAAATGACCGGTCACTCATCCAGCTTGAGTGAACCGAATATATCATTACCACGATTGGGGGCCAGCCAACTGAACCAAAAGCACAAAAAATAAGGGTCAATCGAGGCATTTTATTTCTCCAGATTAGGTAATGATAAACCCTGCTTGGGTATGACCCAACTAGCCATGCGACTTACCCGATTTTCTCCATTTCCCGGTTAATGAGGCTTGAGGTTAAGCGTATCCATTTTAGCACAACATATTACCATTCACTTTAAATGACACATCGTCAAATCTGCTAGAAATCACTAATTGATTTCCATAAAAATAATCTGGGTGTTAAGCTGAGAGATGTTGCCTTCTCCGCCACCAAACTCGGTACGTTTAAAGAAATCAATATACGTGACCCCCTTCGAAATACCCTATCAAGCATTCGTCCATACAAGTCACTCAGGAACATTATGAATCGATGGCACCCTTCTACCACATCCTAGGAATCACCCTAAGGATTTGTAGCGAGTAGTCCTTGCAATCCACAGATTTCAATCATGACAGAATCACAAGTCAAAATATCTTCGGGAGATACCCTTAGAAGTTCAACGAGTAGTTCTTCCGCTTAAGATCAACGGTCTTCAATGCTCGAACTTCAATCTGCATCTAGTATCTTTCGTATTTGTTGGTCGGGAAGTTATTCAAATATAAATTTGATCCTGGTCTTTCCGTACCAACAATGTATAGGCCAGATTTGATAGTTGGTTATTTAACTATCAAATAAATAATCGTTCATCTATAAAATAAGTTGGATCCACTGGTTCTGTACACAACGCCACTTGGCCTCTTTAATTTATTAGTAGTTAATCAAAACTCTTAAATCTTCCAATATTTGGATCACCCCATTTACTTCTTATTTAAAAATAATAATATTCTCAGAATCATTTTACTCAACTTATAAAACTTGAAATTTAATAGAAATACCAGATTTATTTCCCTCTTCTACCCATGTTACCCAAACTAATATCATCCTTTGGGTAATCATGAAGTCATTCAAGTTGGGATATTTTAATTACCTCTTAGACCTTGATTGATAACATTCTTAC
Source organism: Allium sativum (assembly GCA_030737875.1). Taxonomy (NCBI): domain Eukaryota; kingdom Viridiplantae; phylum Streptophyta; class Magnoliopsida; order Asparagales; family Amaryllidaceae; genus Allium; species Allium sativum. The sequence continues at coordinate 937,227,954 of CM060922.1, forward strand.
TTTCAGAATAAATAAAAGTTTGTTAACGAAAACCCAACATTCAACAAATAGTATAAAAATCTCCGTAGACTATTCGATTTGAATTATGGGATCAAAACCATGTTTTTCCCTTGAAAACCTCACCCCAAATCTCAATAACTTTACTAAATTCAAAATTATAATTATTACCTTTAAATATCTTTTCACACATTATACACGAGCCCTGATTTTATAAATAAAACTTTTTATAAATCCATTTTAAACTTATTTTGAGTTCATCTCAATAAACCTTACTTTTTAAAAATATTTCACTTTAAATCGAATTATTAAAATTAGCTTATATAAATAGATTTCCAAAATCTATTTTCATAAAATAAATTTATAACTTCGTTTCAATCAATTCACCCGATGGTAAATCAATGTTTATAAAACGGCAGATTTTCTTGGCCATTTGCTGCAGTTACTCAGCCAATATTGCATATTGGTTAATGACATAACAAACGTTGAGCAGTCAACAATCAAAACAATCATATTGGTCAAACAGTTCATAGAATGAATGATCTGAAAATAAACAATAAATTTGATGAATCCAGTCGGATTGCTCCAACATGTTTTCCCTGCATCCAAATAAGTTACCTCAATTCAATCATCCAGTCAATATGACAATATAATCGTTGCTATTCATTTTGATAGAAGTAAATAAACAGTTTAACTAATAGCAGTCAACCATCAATCAGTAACAGTCATCCAAGCATCCAAGTATTTATTTAATATGTTTATATTGATATAAATGTAACCAATGAGGTAAGTTACCTCAATTGGTTACAATTGTTAAAAATAACGATTGATTTGAATTAAATTAAACAAATGCTTAATTTAAATCAGTTCAGTCAATGTATATCTGCATACAGTAATCATCCAATAATAAACAACCATAGCACATAACATTTTGCCCGACTTATATAAAATATAAGTGGGACAAACTGAGTGAGTAAACTCAGCTTGATTTGATTTGTCGTTAAAATGGTTTGTTTCAGTTAAATTAAATAGGCGTTTAATTTAATTGAAAATTACAACTGCTCCTGATTCTGACAAACCCATCTCTATAATGCCATGTCCGTCGATACGGTTCCAACGCTCCTGGTCTTCTTGAATTCTGATGTCTGTGAACGAATTATGATTATCATAATATTCAGCTTGTATTTAAATCAGTATCAATTAATTATTAATTTAGTAATTAATCTTTAATTTCCAGCTTAGACAGATTAATCGCGTATTAGGCACCTTTAACACATGTCCAACTTATTTCATACAATGTGAGATGTTAGGTATATAGCGATATTATGAAACACACATGACCACCACCCACCAATTTGAATTATATTTAAGAGCTTCGGGTAGCTAATTTTTTAAACAAGTTTAGTTTATCAATCTCAAAAAGTTGTGACCAACGGTATCAAATTGTAATCCATTCAGACTCTGATAAGGTATTAGACAAAATACTTCAAAACCAAATATTCGGACTATTATATTATCTTGAATTAAACAAGTAATTCATTTTAATAAGTTAAGTTTATAAAGTGATACATATTATATAATATATTATATTTCATAATATATTATCGTTTACTTCTCGTACATGTTCCATGCATATGCAGATGTGCCACTCCCCTTCGTTTCTTCCCTAAATAAATGCCACTTCTCCTTTTTTTTACAAAGCACGAAGGCTTGCTCCAAAATTTACGGCCCACCTCACTTTAACGTTTTTTCTCCAACGTAAATTCCTCCCCACAATTTCTTCTTCCACTGTTTCCTGCTATTCCCATTTCTCTTCCTTATCTGCCAATTGAATGCACTTCCTTCCATTTTGTTTTCATATATATATATATATATATATATATATATATATATATATATATATAACATTCAGGCCCAAGCCCATCTTCAAAGCCCATATCCTTATTTTCCTCCTAGTCCCATAAATCTTTTTCTCTGCATGAAGTTTCACCAGACATAATTTCGAATCCTGAAAACTTCCTCAAACAACTATTCTCTTTCCCACTTTTTGCTTCCTGCATGCATTCTTCCAACCCTATTCATGAACCAATATCCCATGTTTTTTCCTTTAAATTTTTGTTCTTTTTTCGAAAGGCCAAAGCCCATCTAATTTTCGACAATAGCCCAACATCTCGCACTTGATGCCATACAACTTGCCTTCCCCACTTCTTCCCCATACGCAACAAAATATGCTACACCATGTCCGAACTTTACAAGCCCAAGCTTCCCCCCACTTCACTGTTTCACCCGAGATCTTCACCGTCGTTTCTCTCATCATACAACTCCTTTCTGGTTAATTAACCTCATCGCCTTCAAGAACAACTCGAACTCCCTCTCCTCGTCACGGTTTTCAGACAGCAACCCACCAAAATATATACGAAGTGGAAGAGAATCATCTATTGAGTTTATATATATTTGTTTACAAAGAGAGAGTTTGATTTCATTTGTAATGGGTATGTTTCGTTTATGTTTCGAGTTGCTAGAGAAAAAAAAATAAGTTGATTTCTATTTTTCATTGTTTTTTTATACAGTGGGTTCGGTTTGGATGTTGGGAAATAAATGAATGGAACTACTGAAACTAAGAAGAATGTATACTTATATACATACATATATATATATATATATATATATAGGAAACAGAAGGAGATAAGAAGCATGTTAAATCACGTACAACGTAGGATAGGTCAGCTTACGCAGGTTGGTCGGTTGTTTAGAGCGTTGGACGGCAAGGAAGAAATCGATGGGGGATGGGGAAGGTTTTATTAGTTTATATACATATATATATATATATGTATGTATGTTATCCCCGTATTTTTTCTCTTTTTGTCGACTGAAGTGAGAACCATAGGGAAAACTAGGGTGTTAGGCATATGTGTATGTTCAGCGTGATTCAGTGTAGAGTTGAATTAGCTCGATTGCTTTAATTTGAGAAGACTAATGACTTTTATTTACTTTTAGAGTCGGTTGTCCCTTAGCTGTGCACGTCTCTTTTAATATGAAGTGAAATAGTAGCGCCTGCATTGCTTAAGATATAGGGTAGGCTGTGTACGTGTTTAGGTATGCGTGGGTATTACTTGGAGTAGACAGAAATTGGGTTGGCAAACAATTGTTAGGTTTTATTTTATTACACGGTTAGTTCTATTGCTCCATTTTTAATGTCAATCGTTTTAATTTTTGCACCGCCATACCCGAATTTCAAACGCAACAAAAATGAACGCATTATTATATATTAATGATACGATCCCAATGAAACTCGTTTGGTCGAAGTCCGACGCCATTTGGGAAATCAGATTATTTTATTCCTAATATATTTATCGATTCACATTTAAATTGCATACGTTAATAAAATGCTTCAGTTGACTCCAAATTGGAAATCTAGTAATATCTATCTATACATATTCCAATAAAATCCGTTTTGTAGAAAACGGAGGTCTTTTGAAGAATAATCATTTCTGAGGCCTATATAATATCGATAAAATATATTCAAATGGAACAATATACAGTTTTAAATAAGACATGTATGGTTAAGAGGACTTGTTAATGGCGACAGGCATTTTTCCTGGTTTCATCATGCGTGAATTTCCCCTAAATTTTAATTCATCTTCTACGTAATTTCCAAATCCTCAATTTAATTTCAGATTTAATTTCTATTTGAATCTTCAACAAAATCCTCTTATTTCATTGATAAGCCTCGTTTCTCATTTATTTTCATAAAACAGATCTCAGATCTATGATTTCAAGCGGGATACTATACTTAATGCCAGTTTTAATTCAAGACCTAGGCATCGATTCCTTCCTAATTTTGTTTGGATCTGATTAGTTCGATGAAGGATTATCAAGCCACTGTGAGCATGGGTTTCGACGTTGCCAGCGCAGCTGAACTAGCTTCAGATCCATTTTCTCCAAGCGATCTTCCATTTTGTGAGCTTGTTCAATTTCAGTTTATATTGGGTAAATTTAATTTGGTTTTGTCTTGAGTTAATGGCTTTTGGGTAATTAGTTTGTAGTTTGATATCCGATTAGATCTGATACTGATCGATATAGTGTGTTACATTTTGGAGTTTTACCTATTGGTTTACTTGTTTATAGTTCTGTCTATCGTATCTCTAATGAAGTAGATGGCCTCATCGAGTTCTCTTCATTTTTAATGACTTCCAGCAGTTTTAGGCTTCCAGTATGTTATTACGCCATGTTCCAATAACTTGAAATAGCCCCTTCATGTTTGATACTTTATTGATGTTCACCCCATGTGTTTTGGGATCTAGTGAAGGATGATATAGTTTGGCTTCTCTTTATAAAAGCTTTACTTCCTCTTTCAAATAGCCTGGCATCATTGAGTATATGTTCATTCTTGTCATGTTAGAATGGTAGTTTATGTATCTACTTTCTGAAGCCAATGGTTATGGTATTGGTGAAAGGGGATTTTAAGCATGATTGAAGAAAGTATACCCAGATTTAATAGCATATGCTACTACTTATGTGATTTGGCTTTCTTCTTCTTATATGTTGTTTATGTCTGCGAATGGATGGATTTTATGGTGGAAGATTGCAGATACATATGTAGTAGGGGATTTCCACTTTGATTTTAGTTCGGGTATATCTTCACTGATCACGTTTTGAAGATTTGTTTACTGGATTTTGAAGTCAAACATTCTTGGGGATATTTGAAAATGGATGAAATAAGTCTTTATTTGAGACAAGTATGCTTGAACTGATGGGTTAATAATTCATCTGGTTTCCAGAAAGGTATTTTTGGTGCCTCGTCATGATTACAATAACTAGCTTCTTGAATGGAAGAAACATTTTTCTTATATGGGAGATGCCATGCGTTTGTCTCATATATATGATTCATGCTACAGCTCAGAATTAATGGGTAATGAAGATGAGTTTTTTTGCTTCTATCTTGTAGTATTACAGGTTACTTTTGATTATGGTTCTAGAATTTCTATGAGGCTTTGTTTCACAGTCTACTGAAAGAGTAGAATTGATCATTTTTGGGACCTTCTTAATGATTCTTTACTTGTATTCATCTGGTGTTGTTTTTGTTTTGGTGTTCATCCAGACTTCCCGAGTAGTTCCAGCCCTTAAATGTTATTTGGAAATTTGCACTTGGATACTTTGAGTTTTTTTTGTCGATTCTGGTCTAAGATTGATTCACAAAGTTGTAAATCATCAACCAGACTTAGCGCTTAGAATTGAATCTTCTTGGGAATTAGGTGCGATTACATATGTAAGGGTTATTTTAGTCACTGGTCATTTTTATGCTTTCTACGAAGCCATGTGTACCCGTTTATGGTTTTCACAAGAAGTTTGAAGTTTATCAATTGAAGATGTTTCTTGGTTACTGGGCCTGGATGAAATGGGGTGAACTAATGAGAGACTTGTTAATGGATTTGAAGAGGTGCTTATACTGAAGAGCCATATTTTGATGGGAGGCGATTGGTGGATGTGTTGCATGTTAGCGTGATGGTGGCCGCATCATGGGCCAATATTTGTTGGTTTAGGATTATATTTACTTGTATGTTCATGTTTTCTTTTCGCTTTTTCTTATGTAGTAGTTAGTATGCTAACCTTTCTCTTGTATGCTTTTTAGTATTAGTAAAGTGAACCAATTTTCAAAAAAAAATACAGTTTTAAATGCAACCAATATAGAATTATAACAAAATATTCAGATATTCGGGTTCAAATGATATTTAATTTATATAAATACTACTTTTTAATTATTACATAAATCGTTATATATTTTATAAACGATTCTATAGCGGCTATTTGAAAATTTAATCTGGACATAACTTACATTTATACGATGAAATCTCGATTTTTCTCTTTTATTATAAAATCACTATCCAACGGATTTAAACGTTTCCTATTTCACAGAAATCCAACTTATATCGGATCCTGTATATTCAGTTAAAGTTCAAAACTCAATATCACGAACTACCGCGATGTTACGAGCTCGTTTTAATTAAATTATAAATTTATGTGTTCAAACTTCGTTTTATTAAATAAATTCAATATAAAAATCCATTAAATCAATATTTAAAATAGAACTAAATATTCATAATAAATGTTCAAAAATCTGGGATGTTACATTCTGCCCTCCCCCCCCCCTCTTAAAAGAATTTCTCCCCAAAATTACTAGGTAAGAAGAATGCCCCAACCCAATTATTTTTTTAAAATTATCATCAAAAATATTCTAAGTTATAAATATTTTCGAAAAATTTGGACAACACCTCCTCTGCGCGGCCTGATCGGAACATCTATGAACGCCACTCCGGGACTCAAATCGATCAAAAAAAAACAAAGCCAAGGGGCTTCCCAACTCAGAGGTATAAAATAAGTAACCCAATCAATATAATTAAGGTTTAACTATTTGTCGGGCAACCCATACTCAAGGTCTAAAGCAAATCAACTAACAGCTCTACCTTCTTCCAACCTACACTTAACTCAATGTCCAATGCAATGATAGATACATGGTTAAATAATTTAGTTTTATTTCACAAGCAGTTCTTTTCAATTTATTTTACTAGAATTTATTCTCCTAATTTCTAATTCATTCAATTGTTAATGGATTTTATTCAACCAGTCTATTATCCAATGCAAAATCAACTTAATCAAATCATTCCATTTTTATTAATTTCAATTAGTTCGGTTAAATTCAATTAATACTTAACATCAATATTTCTTAACCAAATTAAATCTCAATTCATATTATTTAACTAATTAATTCTCTAATTAGTTTCCTTTCATTTCATAATTCATTTTGAATTCCAATCAAATCAATCAAACAATCAATATTACTATAACTTGTGAAAAATTATTTCTTTTTTATATAAAAATATAATTTGGGAAAAAATATTTCATTTACCCACTTTACAAAACAAGATTGTGTCAGTTGCTAGTTCAAATATTTCTCAACACTTGAACTGATCAAATAACACAATTTAAAACATTTGTATATAAAATCAATGAATACGCTCTCTCATATATACGTATATACACTCAAACTCATAATAACGTATTATATTACCTTATTTCCTACTGAGTTTACCCTACAGAGCTAACTTTATCACTTAACCAATTGCTCTGATACCAACTGTAGTGTCCCATAAAATTTGATGCTTGAATTTTCGATACAAATATATCCCATGTCCAAACCCGAGTACCGAACATTTAGAAAACTTAAGAAAGAAGTTAAAGGATGAGAAAAGATAAGAGAGAAATATTAGAATATAAAAAGAAGAAGACAATAAAACTAAAAAACAACACAGAATCAGAGTCTCACATCGCAATGAAACAAAATATAATATAGAAATAAATCTTTATAAAGAACTTGAATAAATATACCTACATACATCAAAGTACAGCAGACAAATATGGACAATTATAATATCTGTACTCATATACAATACACAGCGGAATAAATATTAAAACGTCTGGACCCTCCAATATGTCTTCTGAAATTCATACCATCCAAACCTGAACCTGCAAAACTCGGTCTGACCCGAGCATTGCAAACGCCACGGATCTGTCTAGTGAACCAACGTGAGTAAACTCACCAAGTTTAAGGTTTCGTTCAAGTTTCTTAAATCCTTTTTGAAAGAGAAGACAATGATAGTAAGACCAATCCACACATAAACATAGACGGTTTTTACCTTACTATAACCCAAAACATTTTTGATATGGAAATTCAGTTATATTATAATAGTGTCCATCAAATAAATAACCAAAGAGCAGAACGCTTGCATCTCATGCTCTACATGCATAATATAAAATAAAAAACCGCGGGGTTCTAATTGGAGAATGGCTTCCAACTATGGCAAGGTACGGGACTACCTCCCAATCAATGTACCTCCGGAGATGAATACAATGGGGTTCAACAAGAACATCTTGCAACCCAGGCTAAAGACGAACCGGACACTCATTCAACTTGATTGGACCGAATATATCATTACCATGGTTGGGGGCCAGCCAACCGAATCGAAAGCATACAAAAATAAGGGTCAACCGAGGCATATTATTTCTCCATATTAGGCAATGATATACCGTGCTTGCGTATGACCCAACTAGCCATGTGACCTACCCGATTTTTTCCATTTTCCGATTAATGAGGCTTGAGGTTAAGCGTATCCATTTTACAATAACATATTACCATTCACTTTGAATGCCACATCGTCAGATACGCTAGAAATCACTAATTAATTTCTAAAAAAAAAACTCTGGGTGTTAAGCTTAGAGAAGTTGCCTTCTCTGCCACCAAACTCAGTACATTTGAAGAAATCAACGTACGTGACCCCTTTGGAAATACTTTGTTAGACATTCGTCCATACGAGTCACCCAGGAATAGAATGAACTAAAGGCACCCTTCTACCACATCCTAGGAATCACCCTAAGGATCAATAGCGAGTAGTCCTTGCAATCCACATATTTCAATCACGATAGAATCACAAGTCAAAATATCTTCGGAAGCTACCCTTAGAAATTTAATGAGTAGTTCTTCCGCTCAAAAAGATCAACAGTCTTCAATGCTTTATCTTCAATCTGCATCTGATATCTTTCATATTTGTTGGTCGGAATAGTTTTCGAATATAAATTTAATCCCGGTCTTTCTGTACCAACCACGTATAAGCCAGATTTGATAGTCGGTTATTTAACTATCAAATAAACAATCATTCACCCATAAAATAAGATGGATCCACCGGTTCAGTACACAGCGTCACTTGGCCTCTTTAATGAATTAGTAGTTAATTAAAACTTCCAATATTTGGATCACCCCATTTACTTCTTATTTAAAAATAAGAATATTCTCATAATCATTTTACTCAACTTATAAAAATTGAAATTTAATAGAAATACTAGATTTATTTCCCTCTGCTACCCTCGTTATCCAAACTAATATCATCCTTCGGATAATCATGAAGTCATTCAAGTAAGGGTATTTTAATTACCTATCAGACCTTGATTGACAACATTCTTACTTTCAGAATAAATAAAAGTTCGTTAACGAAAACACAACGTTCAACAAATATTATCAAAATCTCCATAGACTATTCGATTTAAAATATGGGCTTAAAACCATGTTCTTCACTTGAAAACCTCACCCCAAATTTCAATAACTTTACTAAATTCAAAATTATAATTATTACCTTTAAACATCTTTTCACACATTATACATGAGCCCGGATTATAAAACTTCTTATAAATCCATTTTAAACTTATTTTGAGTTCATCTCAATAAATCTTCTTTTTAAAAATATTTCACTTTAAATCGAATTTTTAAACTTAGCTTATGTAAATAGATTTCAAAAATCTATTTTTATAAAATAAACTCATAACTTCATTTTAGTCAATTCACCCACATGGTAAATCAGTGTTTATAAAACGGTGGATTTCCTTGGCCATTTGCTGCAATTACTCAACCAATATTGCCTATTGGTTAATAACATAACAAATGTTGAACAATCAATCAATCATATGGGTCCAATGGTTCATATAATGATGATATGAAAATTAACAATAAATTTGAGGTATCCAGTTGGATTCCTCCAACCTGTTTTCCCTGCATCCAAATAAGTTACCTCAATTTCAATCATCCAATCAATATGACAACATAATCATTACTATTCATTTTGAAAGATGAAAAAGAAACAGTTTAACTAATAACAGTTAACCATCAATCAATAACAGTCATCCAAGCATCCAAGTATTTATTTAATATGTTTATATTATTATAAACGTGACCAATGAGGCAAGGTACTGTAATAACCCGGAAAATCTGGACCAGTTTAAAATTTTTATTTTGGCAATTTTAACGAATTTTGAATATTTAAAATAGATTATTTTAAATAATATCGACGAGAAATTTATTTTGAATATAATTAGAACGTATATATTATATACGTCGTCGTTAGAATATAAATATTTATATATAATTATAAATAGAATTGAAAATGGCACGGTAGTTCGATAATTCGATTTCAAACTTCAATTGAATGTACCGGGTGCAAAACAATCCGGATTTTAGTGAAACCAAAAATAATAGGATCTAATTGATGATATCTTTCCAACGAATCCGAAAAATCAAAATTTCATAGCGGGAATCAGAAGATATGTCCAGTTGAAAATTCTAAATAGTCGCTATGGAATTCAGGCCCTTAAAAATGGACATTTTGCAAACGACCTCGGATTTTGACGAAACCACTTTTGTTGGATCCGTGATGTCAAATTATGGCTAGGTTTCAAATTTCATAATTTTTCGAATCAATATGTGAGCGTGGCAAAGGAAAACGCATTTGACCAGTTTCGGTTGATTTTAATCGACTGGAAATTGGCCATTTTTCCAACGGTCTCAGAATTCGACGAAACTAGTTCTGTTAGGACCGTATCGTCAATACGAAGCTAGAAAATATTTTTCTGGAATTTTTCTAGTTAGTATGTGACCCCGGTAATTTGAAATGTACGTTTAAAATTCAATATAGTGATTTAAATGTAAATTCAACGGAAACTGATTGTAACGATCAAATCAGCTTGCGATATATATCACATTGTGTCCAGAATGGGGGTAAAACGCTATGGGCGACAGGCGGTAGGCCTCGTTTCGAGGTCGTATGTAAAAGTCAACCTTTTTGCAAAATATAAATAATTAAATAATAAAAAGGAAAAAAATTTAATTTAATTCCCTCCCTTTATCCTTCTTTCTAGCCCCCCCGATTTCATTAATCAGAAAACGAAAAAAAAGGGGAAAACCCTAAATCAATCGGCGACGCCGCCTCCCCCGATCATCCACCTCCGCAAGTCGCCACCTCCTTCTCCTGGAGCTGCTGTCGCTGCTGCTTCTTCTCTCCCCCTCGTTCGTTGATCGCCAGTGACATCGCACCCCCCTCCCCTCGTTCGTCGAACCAGTGACGAGCCCAACCCCCCCCCCCCCCTCGAAGCCATCGCGACGCCAATTCGCGAGCCCCCCCAACTGACGACTGCTTGCCACCACCGGCGAACCCCGAGCGCCCACCCTCGAGCCGCCTCCCCTCCGACGATCTGCGGAAACCCCCCCCCTCTCTGTAAGTTTTTTTTTTATTATTTCATTTTTATTTTATATAAACAGAAAGAAACTGATTTAAAAAAAAAAAGGATTTAGAAACTGATTTTGAAAAGGTTTTAAAAACTGATTTTAGAAAGGATTTAAAACTGATTTTGAAAAGGTTTTAAAAACTGATTTTATTTTAAGATGTAAAAAGAAAAAGATTTAAACTTTAGAATAGAAAAAGATTTAAACTTTAGAATAGAAAAAGATTTAAACTTTAGAATAGAAGAAGATTTAAACTTTAGAATAGAAAAGATCAGATTTTTAGAATAGAAAAGATCATATTTTTAAAATAGAAAAGACGGAATTTTTATTAAGTAGAAGAAGTAAGATATGATTTTTATATTTTTAAAGTAATAAAAATATAATCTTTACATCATAGGAATATTAAAAATATAATCTTTATTTTTGAAAAGGCGGAATTTATATTTTTGAAATTCGATTTTTATATATTGAATAGCATAATAAAAATTCGATTTTTATATATTGAATAGCATAATAAAAATTCGATTTTTATATATTGAATAACATAGTAAAAATTCGATTTTTACATATGTAGAGAATACGGGCAACGAAGCGACAAAAGGCGAGATTGGCGAAGATTTCTATAAAGGAAGAGTCGTGGTATTGGATAGCTTTCGGTGAGAATTTCTCACTCTTCAATTTCTTTTCTAGATATATATATATATACTAGGATGCAGACGGTGCTTAGTAGCACCCGACACAATCGTCCACAGACCATGGACTTGTTTGTTTGCAAAAATAAGTTAGATTATTTGATTGAAATTGAATTGTTTGGTGAAATGAATGGATTGATTGATGTGTGAATGGCGTGGGCCTTCACTAGACCGGGGATAAGGCTAGGCCTCGTCCCATTTCTAGTATCGTGCCGTTATGCCGCCGAAATTTTCTAAAATATGTTAGAAAAATAAAAATACCATTTTATTTGAAGAATGAACTGAATAGAGATTCATATGTTAAAATAAAATGTTTTATCGTTAAAAAATATAATTTTTAATGTGAAGTGAATAAAATAAAATATTCATTTACAAACCGGACGGTTTGTTTATGTACACCTATTTGAAGGACATTGATTGGGACGATAAATTTCACACATCGCCCAACTGCACAAATAAAATCTGTGGTTGATTGTTTGAAAACCCCACACGGGTGTAGGGATGAAATTTGAAATTCACTCATCCTGATTGATTAAATATGTCGATCGATTGATTGACAGGTTGTTATAAGCGTTAGGTATCTATATTTGATGCTTATATAGTGTAGTGCACCTTGGTTGATGGTTGATTATTTTTCAATGCTATTATATGCATGTGTGGTATGGAATCCATATAGTTAACGCTATATGGTAATTGATTGGGCCTTATTCCAGTTTAGAGAATAAAGAATAATATAATATAAAGGTTCATGTGTTGACTGTACTCATCCGTTGAGATTAGTTATGTGTTGAACAAATATTTTAATAATAAAATTTACATCTTTATCAATATAATATAAAGGTTCATGTGTTAACTGTACTCATCCGTTGAGATTAGTCATGTGTTGAACGAATATTTTAATAATAAAATTTACATCTTTATCAATATAAAATAAAGGTTCATGTGTTGACTGTACTCATCCGTTGAGATTAGTCATGTGTTGAACGAATATTTTAATAATAGAATTTACATCTTTATCGATATAAAATAAAGGTTCATGTGTTGACAGTACTCATCCATTGAGATTGGTCATGTGTTGAACGAAATATTTTGATAATAACAACTATTTTGAAAAAGAAATATTTGAAATAGAATATTTGGAAAATAGAAATTTATGAAGCCGTGTTGATTAGATTGACGCCATTTTGACGTGAACGATATTTATATCGATTTTAATCGATTTCGAAATGAATTGAATATATAACGATTTCGAAATGAATTGAATATATAACGATTTCGAAATGAATTGAATATATAACGATTTCGAAATGAATCGAATAGAAAACCAATTTGAAATGAATTGAATATATAACGATTTCGAAATGAATTGAATAGAAAACCAATTTGAATTGAATCGAATAGAAAACCAATTTGAAATGAATTGAATATATAATGATTTCAAAATGAATTGAATATATAACGATTTCGAAATGAATTGAATATATAACGATTTCGAAATGAAATATAACGATTTCGAAATGAATTGAATATATAACGATTTCGAAATGAATTGAATATATAACGATTTCGAAATGAATTGAATATATAACGATTTCGAAATGAATTGAATAAATAACGACTTCGATATGAATTGAATATATAACGATTTCGAAATGAATTGAATATATAACGATTTCGAAATGAATTGAATATATAACGATTTCGAAATGAATTGAATATATAACGATTTCGAAATGAATTGAATATATAACGATTTCGAAATGAATCGAATATATAACGATTTCGAAATGAATTGAATATATAACGATTTCGAAATGAATCGAATAGAAAACCAATTTGAAATGAATTGAATATATAACGATTTCGAAATGAATCGAATAGAAAACCAATTTGAAATGAATTGAATATATAACGATTTCGAAATGAATCGAATAGAAAACCAATTTGAATTGAATCGAATAGAAAGCCAATCTGAATTGAATCGAATAGAAAACCAATTTGAATTGAATCGAATAGAAAACGACTTTGAAATTGGATTGAATTGAAAACGAATTCAAATTGAATCGAAAGCGAATTGAAATGAATTCAAATTGAATTGAAATTTGAATTGAATAGGAGTGAATTTTAAAACGAATTTATAAATAAGAATTCAATTTTGCTTTGAATTGAAATGGAAGTTGAAATGGATTTTGAAATGAATTTAAAAAAAACTATTTATATAATTCGTTTTGAATAGAAATCGACGAAATATATATTATATATATTATATATATAATATAATGGCCTGAATAGAACGCGCCGCGCCGCGGCAGTTCGTGAATTTCGACCATTTATTTCAAACGAACAGTACGGGAGATCCGACCGTCGGATTCTCCTAAAATCGGAACCGTTGGGTTCGTATCGAAAAGGGCTTTCTAACGAATATTTGAAATTCAAAATCTAACGGTTGGATTTGGGGTTACGTCCAAATCAAATTCGAAAAGTAAGTGCAGTTCGATGGCCATTGATGGAAATCGAATGTACGGGCCTTGATAAAATTATTAAAAATAGTAATAATTTGTGTAAAATCATAAGAAATGATTTGGGAAAATTTAGGATGAAAAACTCCATATTTGAAAAGATAAAAATAGATTTTTATCGAAGTGAACTAGTTTTGAACTAAACTTAAAACCCAATTATTTTTAAATAAATAAATTAGATTTAAAAAGGGGTTTTAAATAAATCAGAATTTCTAATATATTTGATTGGATTTGAAATGGGTTTATCGTGAACGGTGTTTTAAATAACACTAGTTCTTTAACCCGACGATAAATAGAATGTGATTTGGGTTTGTCGTGAACTGTGTTTTAAATAACACCTAGTTCTTTAACCCAGTAAAAGGAGTTTTAATGAATCTGTAATTAGATTGAAATGTAAATCTATAATCTAAATTATCAAATTTAGAAATGAGCGAGAATGGAGTATCGCCAGTTTTGCTCCAAAGCGATAGTTAAATCTTTAATTAGATTTGAACGTGAAATGGTAATTAAATTTACCGATAACACCACGTTGTTAGATATGGAGTATTACCAGTTTTGCTTCATGGGATGAATAGGTTGGGATTGGGAAATAAAATAAACAATTACTTCGTTGTGGTTCGCTAATCTCGACTAGTTTAGAAAACCATAATTTGGTTTGAAACGACATCCAAAGGAAGATTAAAGGATAAATTTTAAAGAATTTATCTTGGATAAAATTAATGGGAACCTTTCCCAAAAGGATGCGAATATTTAAATAACAGAATATTCAGAATTGGAATGAGGCGTATGTTGTGTTTGTGTAACATCTGTTTTAAATATACGCGGGTTGTTCGGAAAGTCCGGGTTTATTCCCATTCTGAATAACCGATTCGACGATAAGTCGAAGATGAAGACGGTGGTCGAAGACCGGAAGTCTTCACATCGTTTGGATAATTACTGACGATCCTGATTGGGCTGTACACCCAAGAGGATGGAAATAGTTAGTGGTTGTCCGGACGTACTTGGAGATGGATGGATATGCGAGGAAAGTGCCTCCGGTTTCGTTCAGACCCAGAACGGACTTGTAAATGGATTGTGTGTCTGACACTGGATTTTATTCTGTGTTGATTGATTTTTATTAAATATACATCTGTTTGGCGGTGGAGAATTTATTCTTTTGCTTAACGCCCTTCTCTGAGACGTACGAGCTCAGAGGTTGTATATCGATGGACATCAGTCGCATGGCATGAATTGCCTGTGTGACACGCTAAGATGCAATGATCAAGGCTTCTGTTGAAAAGCAAAGTCTTGTGGTTGATGATCAAAGCACGCCTACGTGGCAGCTTTGTGTATAACGTGAGTTCGCGAGCCTCACACCTCGGTATGAGTTAAAAACGGGATACAGACTGCAGGGAGAGCACGACGTTTCTTTCTAGCTTTGGTGGTGTCGGTGACTTACCAGCCCTGACATTTATATACTTTTCACCTATGTGGTTGTTGGAATGCGAGGCGCCTCGATTATAGGTCTGTAAGGACCGGGAAACGTGTGTTCAGGAATACTAATCCTCTAACGTAAGCGAGGACCGGCCCTGAAGCATCCAGGGGTTGCCCAGAGTGCGTAGCCCCGAGGCATTTGCTAGAGTGTCTCGAACGCGGAGAGGAGCTTGCCCCTTGCCTCGACTCATGACGGAATCCAATTTCCAATACGTGTAATTCGGTTTTAATTGTAGAACTAGTACGGCGACATAGTAGATGGTAGCTATGCCGCCTATGATTTATATTTATGATTGAAATGTTTTGACACTATACACTTATTATAGTATCAAATGATTTGTTTTAAACGTATCAAGCATGCTTTGGCTGTTATAAGGGAAAACCCTATCCCCCGGCTTGCGTTGCATTGTGTGATAGGACCTGGGTCTTATAACAGCTTCATTTTTCTTTATTTAGCATTGCGCTGTTGTTTTATGCACTGGTATTCTTGGGAGGAAACCCGTTCCGTGTTATACGGCGTGGTCCCTTGATTTACTTAACTTTGAAAATAAAGTTTTAATAACTGTTTTAGTTCTCACACCAGTCACATGACTGACCTGGAGTTTATTGTTTTAACCTAAACTCTGGGTGCCCCTATTTTCCGCACGGGCAGCTAGTAGTTTTGGTTTTGCAGATTTATATTCACAGGATCCTGGTTTACAGCTGGAATGATATCCGGAAAGCTCTGTATCCGTATATCACCTTCAGTTGTGCTTTGTATTATTTTCCGCTGTTATATAATTAATTGTAATCTCTGATATTTATTCGAATGTATAATATTCATTTATATTCTGTATATTCTTGTATCTGATGGAATTGTTGTAATAACAATGAAATGTTCTTCTGTATGCGTTCTGATTTGTCCTGTTCTCAAACGATCAGGGGTTTCGAACGGTCTAGATCGGTTTAATGACCGATTCAGATCGAGCGAAATTCAGGCCGTCACATTTGGTATCAGAGCTTTGGTTTACAGAGCTCGAGAACAAGACACATTAGAACCATACGAAATAATTCATCAGATATTGGATTAGTAATATCCAATTAGAATGACTCGTTAGAGATAGGATCAGTAGTATCCTAAAACGGGTGTGAAGATTATATTTTTCAAATGAAAACAATTTTGTTCTGAAAATTTAAATCATTTTATACGTATTTGAATATTTTATTTGTATTGAATATGGACAATCCAATATATAAAGGTTTTGTATATACGCGTCATGAACGTATATTCGAAGTTTTAATATACTGGATAGATATAGGGTTACACTCTAGTCGCCCGGAGATGATATTGATGATAGCGATCGCATCATCAATATTTATGTTCGTGTTTCGAAGGTGTGATTTTCTATATATTTCCATTAGACTGGTGTGAGAACCAAAACTTATATAGTTAAAACACATTGTTGTGAATTGGCATCAAAAACATGATTTTCTGTATATGTATCAAAATTATGAATTTGAAACTCTAATTCACTAATTGATTGATGATTGTGTTGTTTGTTTATTTGTTTGATAATTTTGAACCATTATGCCTAATTGAATCAAATATTGAACTATATTGAAAATTGGTCGCATTTGCTTGCATATACATATACTTACATTGAACAGGTCATAGCAAGGAGGCTAGAGCCGAAGAATAAAATTTGTTTGCCCGACAAATAGGTACATGTTTACTACATAATTTACTGTTTTGTTTGGGTGATGATGATTTTATGAGCCTATTGGCTAGCCGCTTGGCTTTTTCTTTTTCTTTTTGAGATTAGAAGGACCGGGGAAGCTATGTGAAATTCCCCGATGCTCCCGGTGCAGGGGAGGTTATGGCGAAATTTTTCGAAAATTTAGGGTGTTAGCCAAATTTTTGAAATTTTGAAAATTCTCAGAAACTGAAAAGTTGGAGAATGGAAGCCGGATCGAACATAGAGTTGATTAATCAAACCACTTTCGACTTTATTCCTTTTCGGGGACAAAAAGTTTTAAGTGGGGGAGATTGTAATAACCCGGAAAATCTGGACCAATTTAAAATTTTTATTTTGGCAATTTTAACGAATTTTGAATATTTAAAATAGATTATTTTAAATAATATCGACGAGAAATTTATTTTGAATATAATTAGAACGTATATATTATATACGTCGTTGTTAGGATATAAATATTTATATATAATTATAAATAGAATTGAAAATGGCACGGTAGTTCGATAATTCGATTTCAAACTTCAATTGAATGTACCGGGTGCAAAACAATCCGGAATTTAGTGAAACCAAAAATAATAGGATCTAATTGATGATTTCTTTCCAACGAATCCGAAAAATCAAAATTTCATAGAGGGAATCAGAAGATATGTCCAGTTGAAAATTCTGAATAGTCGCTATGGAATTCAGGCCCTTAAAAATGGACATTTTGCAAACGACCTCGGATTTCGACGAAACCACTTTTGTTGGATCCGTGATGTCAAATTGGCTAGGTTTCAAATTTCATAATTTTTCGAATCAATATGTGAGCGTGGCAAAGGAAAACGCGTTTGACCAGTTTTGGTTGATTTTAATCGACTGGAAATTGGCCATTTTTCCAACGGTCTCAGAATTCGACGAAACTAGTTTTGTTAGGACCGTATCGTTAATACGAAGCTAGAAAATATTTTTCTGGAATTTTTCTAGTTAGTATGTGACCCCGGTAATTTGAAATGTACGTTTAGAATTCAATATAGTTATTTAAATGTAAATTCAACGGAAACTGATTGTAACGATCAAATCAGCTTGCGATACATATCCCATTGTGTCCGGAATGGGGGTAAAACGCTATGGGCAACAGGCGGTAGGCCTCGTTTCGAGGTCGTATGTAAAAGTCAACCTTTTTGCAAAATATAAATAATTAAATAATAAAAAGGAAAAAAATAATTTAATTCCCTCCCTTTATCCTTCTTTCTGGCCCCCCCGATTTCATTAATCAGAAAACGAAAAAAAGGGGAAAACCCTAAATCAATCGGCGACGCCGCCTCCCCCGATCATCCACCTCCGCACGTCGCCACCTCCTTCTCCTAGAGCTGTTGTCGCTGCTGCTTCTTCTCTCCCCCTCGTTCGTTGATCGCCAGTGACATCGCACCCCCCTCCCCTCGTTCGTCGAACCAGTGACGAGCCCAAACCCCCCCTCGAAGCCATCGCGACGCCAATTCGCGAGCCCCCCCAACTGACGACTGCTTGCCACCACCGGCGAACCCCGAGCGCCCACCCTCGAGCCGCCTCCCCTCCAACGATCTGCGGAAACCCCCCCTCTCTGTAAGTTTTTTTTTATTTTTTTTATTTTATTTTTATTTTATATAAACAGAAAGAAACAGATTTTAAAAAAAAAAAAAGGGATTTAGAAACTGATTTTGAAAAGGTTTTAAAAACTGATTTTAGAAAGGATTTAAAACTGATTTTGAAAAGGTTTTAAAAACTGATTTTATTTTAAGATGTAAAAAGAAAAAGATTTAAACTTTAGAATAGAAAAAGATTTAAACTTTAGAATAGAAGAATATTTAAACTTTAGAATAGAAAAGATTAGATTTTTAGAATAAAAAAGATCATATTTTTAAAATAGAAAAGACGGAATTTTTATTAAGTAGAAGAAGTAAGATATGATTTTTATATTTTTAAAGTAATAAAAATATAATCTTTACATCATAGGAATATTAAAAATATAATCTTTATTTTTGAAAAGGCGGAATTTATATTTTTGAAATTCGATTTTTATATATTGAATAGCATAATAAAAATTCGATTTTTATATATTGAATAGCATAATAAAAATTCGATTTTTATATATTGAATAACATAGTAAAAATTCGATTTTTACATATGTAGAGAATACGGGCAACGAAGCGACAAAAGGCGAGATTGGCGAAGATTTCTATAAAGGAAGAGTCGTGGTATTGGATAGCTTTCGGTGAGAATTTCTCACTCTTCAATTTCTTTTCTAGATATATATATATATATATACTAGGATGCAGACGGTGCTTAGTAGCACCCGACACAATCGTCCACAGACCATGGACTTGTTTGTTTGATTGCAAAAATAAGTTAGATTATTTGATTGAAATTGAATTGTTTGGTGAAATGAATGGATTGATTGATGTGTGAATGGCGTGGGCCTTCACTAGACCGGGGATAAGGCTAGGCCTCGTCCCGTTTCTAGTATCGTGCCGTTATGCCGCCGAAATTTTCTAAAATATGTTAGAAAAATAAAAATACCATTTTATTTGAAGAATGAACTGAATAGAGATTCATATGTTAAAATAAAATGTTTTATCGTTAAAAAATATAATTTTTAACGTGATGTGAATAAAATAAAATATTCATTTACAAACCGGACGGTTTGTTTATGTACACCTATTTGAAGGACATTGATTGGGACGATAAATTTCACACATCGCCCAACTGCACAAATAAAATCTGTGGTTGATTGTTTGAAAACCCCACACGGGTGTTGGGATGAAATTTGAAATTCACTCATCCTGATTGATTAAATATGTCGATCGATTGATTGACAGGTTGTTATAAGCGTTAGGTATCTATATTTGATGCTTATACAGTGTAGTGCACCTTGGTTGATGGTTGATTATTTTTCAATGCTATTATATGCATGTGTGGTATGGAATCCACATAGTTAATGCTATATGGTAATTGATTGGGCCTTATTCCAGTTTAGAAAATAAAGAATAATATAATATAAAGGTTCATGTGTTGACTGTACTCATCCGTTGAGATTAGTCATGTGTTGAACGAATATTTTAATAATAAAATTTACATCTTTATCAATATAAAATAAAGGTTCATGTGTTGACTGTACTCATCCGTTGAGATTAGTCATGTGTTGAACGAATATTTTAATAATAGAATTTACATCTTTATCAATATAAAATAAAGGTTCATGTGTTGACAGTACTCATCCATTGAGATTGGTCATGTGTTGAACGAAATATTTTGATAATAACAACTATTTTGAAAAAGAAATATTTGAAATAGAATATTTGGAAAATAGAAATTTATGAAGCCGTGTTGATTAGATTGACGCCATTTTGACGTGAACGATATTTATATCGATTTCGAAATGAATTGAATATATAACGATTTCGAAATGAATTGAATATATAACGATTTCGAAATGAATTGAATATATAACGATTTCGAAATGAATTGAATATATAACGATTTCGAAATGAATTGAATATATAACGATTTCGAAATGAATCGAATAGAAAACCAATTTGAAATGAATTGAATATATAACGATTTTGAAATGAATCGAATAGAAAACCAATTTGAAATGAATTGAATATATAACGATTTCGAAATGAATCGAATAGAAAACCAATTTGAATTGAATCGAATAGAAAACCAATTTGAAATGAATTGAATATATAACGATTTCGAAATGAATTGAATATATAACGATTTCGAAATGAATTGAATATATAACGATTTCGAAATGAAATATAACGATTTCAAAATGAATTGAATATATAACGATTTCGAAATGAATTGAATACATAACGATTTCGAAATGAATTGAATATATAACGATTCGAAATGAATTGAATATATAACGATTTCTAAATGAATTGAATATATAACGACTTCGATATGAATTGAATATATAACGATTTCGAAATGAATTGAATATATAACGATTTCGAAATGAATTGAATATATAACGATTTCGAAATGAATTGAATATATAACGATTTCGAAATGAATTGAATATATAACGATTTCGAAATGAATTGAATATATAACGATTTCGAAATGAATCGAATAGAAAACCAATTTGAAATGAATTGAATATATAACGATTTCGAAATGAATCGAATAGAAAACCAATTTGAAATGAATTGAATATATAACGATTTCGAAATGAATCGAATAGAAAACCAATTTGAATTGAATCGAATAGAAAACCAATCTGAATTGAATCGAATAGAAAACCAATTTGAATTGAATCGAATAGAAAACGACTTTGAAATTGGATTGAATTGAAAACGAATTCAAATTGAATCGAAAGCGAATTGAAATGAATTCAAATTGAATTGAAATTTGAATTGAATAGGAGTGAATTTTAAAACGAATTTATAAATAAGAATTCAATTTTGCTTTGAATTGAAATGGAAGTTGAAATGGATTTTGAAATGAATTTAAAAAAAACTATTTATATAATTCGTTTTGAATAGAAATCGACGAAATATATATTATATATATAATATAATGGTCTGAATAGAACGCGCCGCGCCGCGGCAGTTCGTGAATTTCGACCATTTATTTCAAACGAACAGTACGGGAGATCCGACCGTCGGATTCTCCTAAAACCGGAACCGTTGGGTTCGTATCGAAAAGGGCTTTCTAACGAATATTTGAAATTCAAAATCTAACGGTTGGATTTGGGGTTACGTCCAAATCAAATTCGAAAACGGTCGCTGTAAGTGCAGTTCGATGGCCATTGATGGAAATCGACTGTACGGGCCTTGATAAAATTATTAAAAATAGTAATAATTTGTGTAAAATCATAAGAAATGATTTGGGAAAATTTGGGATGAAAAACTCCATATTTGAAAAGATAAAAATAGATTTTTATCGAAGTGAACTAGTTTTGAACTAAACTTAAAACCCAATTATTTTTAAATAAATAAATTAGATTTAAAAAGGGGTTTTAAATAAATCAGAATTTCTAATATATTTGATTGGATTTGAAATGGGTTTATCGTGAACGGTGTTTTAAATAACACTAGTTCTTTAACCCGACGATAAATAGAATGTGATTTGGGTTTGTCGTGAACTGTGTTTTAAATAACACCTAGTTCTTTAACCCAGTAAAAGGAGTTTTAAAGAATCTGTAATTAGATTGAAATGTAAATCTATAATCTAAATTATCAAATTTAGAAATGAGCGAGAATGGAGTATCGCCAGTTTTGCTCCAAAGCGATAGTTAAATCTTTAATTAGATTTGAACGTGAAATGGTAATTAAATTTACCGATAACACCACGTTGTTAGATATGGAGTATTACCAGTTTTGCTTCATGGGATGAATAGTTTGGGATTGGGAAATAAAATAAATAATTACTTCGCTGTGGTTCGCTAATCTCGACTAGTTTAGAAAACCATAATTTGGTTTGAAACGACATCCAAAGGAAGATTAAAGGATAAATTTTAAAGAATTTATCTTGGATAAAATTAATGGGAACCTTTCCCAAAAGGATGCGAATATTTAAATAACAGAATATTCAGAATTGGAATGAGGCGTATGTTGTGTTTGTGTAACATCTGTTTTAAATATACGCGGGTTGTTCGGAAAGTCTGGGTTTATACCCATTCTGAATAACCGATTCGACGATAAGTCGAAGATGAAGACGGT
This sequence comes from Allium sativum, assembly GCA_030737875.1. Taxonomy (NCBI): domain Eukaryota; kingdom Viridiplantae; phylum Streptophyta; class Magnoliopsida; order Asparagales; family Amaryllidaceae; genus Allium; species Allium sativum. The sequence goes on from CM060922.1 coordinate 937,251,162, forward strand.
GGTCGAAGACCGGAAGTCTTCACATCGTTTGGATAATTACTGACGATCCTGATTGGGCTGTACACCCAAGAGGATGGAAATAGTTGGTGGTTGTCCGGACGTACTTGGAGATGGATGGATATGCGAGGAAAGTGCCTCCGGTTTCGTTCAGACCCAGAACGGACTTGTAAATGGATTGTGTGTCTGACACTGGATTTTATTCTGTGTTGATTGATTTTTATTAAATATACATCTGTTTGGCGGTGGAGAATTTATTCTTTTGCTTAACGCCCTTCTCTGAGACGTACGAGCTCAGAGGTTGTATATCGATGGACATCAGTCGCATGGCATGAATTGCCTGTGTGACACGCTAAGATGCAATGATCAAGGCTTCTGTTGAAAAGCAAAGTCTTGTGGTTGATGATCAAAGCACGCCTACGTGGCAGCTTTGTGTATAACGTGAGTTCGCGAGCCTCACACCTCGGTATGAGTTAAAAACGGGATACGGACTGCAGGGAGAGCACGACGTTTCTTTCTAGCTTTGGTGGTGTCGGTGACTTACCAGCCCTGACATTTATATACTTTTCACCTATGTGGTTGTTGGAATGCGAGGCGCCTCGATTATAGGTCTGTAAGGACCGGGAAACGTGTGTTCAGGAATACTAATCCTCTAACGTAAGCGAGGACCGGCCCTGAAGCATCCAGGGGGTTGCCCAGAGTGCGTAGCCCCGAGGCATTTGCTAGAGTGTCTCGAACGCGGAGAGGAGCTTGCCCCTTGCCTCGACTCATGACGGAATCCAATTTCCAATACGTGTAATTCGGTTTTAATTGTAGAACTAGTACGGCGACATAGTAGATGGTAGCTATGCCGCCTATGATTTATATTTATGATTGAAATGTTTTGACACTATACACTTATTATAGTATCAAATGATTTGTTTTAAACGTATCAAGCATGCTTTGGCTGTTATAAGGGAAAACTCTATCCCCCGGCTTGCGTTGCATTGTGTGATAGGACCTGGGTCTTATAACAGCTTCATTTTTCTTTATTTAGCATTGCGCTGCTGTTTTATGCACTGGTATTCTTGGGAGGAAACCCGTTCCGTGTTATACGGCGTGGTCCCTTGATTTACTTAACTTTGAAAATAAAGTTTTAATAACTGTTTTAGTTCTCACACCAGTCACATGACTGACCTGGAGTTTATTGTTTTAACCTAAACTCTGGGTGCCCCTATTTTCCGCACGGGCAGCTAGTAGTTTTGGTTTTGCAGATTTATATTCACAGGATCCTGGTTTACAGCTGGAATGATATCCGGAAAGCTCTGTATCCGTATATCACCTTCAGTTGTGCTTTGTATTATTTTCCGCTGTTATATAATTAATTGTAATCTCTGATATTTATTCGAATGTATAATATTCATTTATATTCTGTATATTCTTGTATCTGATGGAATTGTTGTAATAACAATGAAATGTTCTTCTGTATGCGTTCTGATTTGTCCTGTTCTCAAACGATCAGGGGTTTCGAACGGTCTAGATCGGTTTAACGACCGATTCAGATCGAGCGAAATTCCAGGCTGTCACAGGTACCTCAATTGGTTTCAATCATTAAAAATAACGATTGATTTGAATTAAATTAAACAAACATTTAATTTAAATTAGTTCAGTCAATGTATACCTGCGTACAATGATCATCCAATAATAAACAACCATAGCACACAATAATAAACCCGACTTATATAAAATATAAGTGGGACAAACAGAGTGAGTAAACTCATCTTGATTTGATTTATCGTTAAAATAGTTTGTTTCAGTTAAATTAAACAAACATTTAATTTAACTAAAAATTATAACTGCTCCTGGTTCTGACCAACCCAGCTCTATAATGCCATGCCCAACTATACGGTTCAGACGCTCCTGGTCTTCTGGAATTTTGATAATGTGTGAACAAATTATGATTATTACAATATTCAGCTCGAATTTAAATCAATTTAAATTAATTATTAATTTAATAATTAATCTCTAATTTTCAGCTTAGACGCATTAATCGCGGATTAGGCACCTTTAACACATGTCCAACTTATTTCTTACATTATAAGATGTTACGTTTATAACGATATTATGAAACGCACACATGTCCACCACCCACCAATTTGAATTATATTTAAGAGCTTAGGGTAACTAATTTTTTAAACAAGTTTAGTTTGTCAATCTCAGACAATGGTGACTAACGATATCAAACTGTAATCCATTTAGACTCAGATAAGGTATTAGACAAAGTACTTCAAAACTAAATAGTCGGGCTATTATATTATGAATTAAACAAGTAATTCATTTTAATAAGTTTAGTTTATAAAGTGATATATAATATATTTCAAAATGTATTACCGTTTATTTCTCGTACATGCTCCATGCATATGCGGACATGCCACTCCCCTTCGTTTCTTCCCCAGGCAAATGCCACTTCTCCCTTTTTCTTCTTTCTTTTACAAAGCCCGAAGGCCCACTCCAAAATTTATGGCCCACCTCCTTTAACGTTTTCTTCCCCAACGTGAATTCCACCCCACCTTTTATTCTTCCACCATTTCCTGCTATTCCCATTTCTCTTCCCCATCTACCATTCGAAAGCACCTCCTTCCATTTCGTTTTCATATATATATATATATATATAAATATATATATATATATATATATATATATATATATATATAACATTCAGGCCTAAGCCCATCTTCAAAGCCCACGTCCTTATTTTCCTCCCAGTCCCATAAATCTTCTTCTCCGCAGGCAGTTTCACCAGACACATTGTAACGAAAAGGAATTTCGCTCGATCAGAATCGATCGCTAAACCGACCAAGACCGTTCGAAACCCCTGATTGTTTTGAGAACACAACGAATCAGAACACAAACAGAAGAACATTTCATGGCTTATTACAACAATTCATCAGAATACAAGAATATACAGAGTATGAATAAATAATATACATTTGATGAATATCAGAGATTACAATACATTACATAGCAGCGGAAAATAATACAAACGCAACTGAAGGAGATATACAGATACAAAGCAAGGTTGGAGCTGCTGCTATATATAGGAATTCGATCCAAACAGAGGATACTTCAGATTTGGTGTTTCATTTGTGGCCAAGGTGAGTGATTTGCATAGTTTTTGCACTAATTACGGTGATTAAGGGTAATTAGTGAAGATTAGCGAATTTATACGTAAATAAATTCTGGAAAAATTCTTAAAATTCTAAAATAATGTTTTAAGGCTCTGTTAGAAATTTGGGTTAATTTCGATGTGTTTTGCTAATTGTATGCTTGAACATGATTAAGAGTGATTAGGGGAAAATGAGGAGTTCTAGCTATGTTTGATCCATTTTAAATCTATCAAATTGTTGTTATGGTGTTTGCAATTGATGTTACATGTTGCTATGACTCTATGGTATGTTTCATGATTGATTAGAATAGTTAAATTGGTCGAAAACGTCGTCGAATGGCGTAGAAAGCTCGCTGGAAAGTTGCAGAAGTGTGCAGGTTCCGAATCGGTTCGGATCGGAGAAAGGGGTCGGATCGGATTTGTGAACTGACCAAGGGAATTCGAACTGGATTGGAACTTGTCACTGGAGGAGGCTTGGCAAGAAGGAAGGCCGTTTACTTAGGGTTGGAGTTGGACAGAGGATCGGATCGGAGCTATGGAGCAGGATCGGATCAGATCGGAGTAAGCTAAAGAGTGGGATCGGATCGGATAAGGGGATCGGGTCGGGTAGCCGAACTGAACCAAGGTGGTGGAATCTCCAGCAGCGTGGAACTTCAGGGACAACAAGGGAGACCCGGACCGCGACTCTGAAGGACTCGGAAGTAGTTGAAGAAACGGCGGCAGGAGCAAGACACCCGAACCGAACCGAGTGGAGAACCCGAACCGAAGGAGCACCGAACCGGATGGAGTACTGTGACCCGAACCGAACCGAGTGGAGGACCCGAACCGAAGGAGCACCGAACTGGATTGGAGCTGCGATTACGCGACGACTCTTTTGAAGACCAACTCCAATTCGACCAAACCCAAGATGCAAAGGAAGTCCAAATGAGAAGTTAGAGCTCAAGATTCATATGGGAATCAACGAGTTCGCTTCATGGTTGGGCTTTGCTGCGGGACGCGTGTTAAGGGGTTATCGATGTCTATAGCTTAGGACCACTATGGTAGGAGGTACGAAGGCGGATTCAGGGCCATTATGGCATCGGTAGAACCAAGGGCTACGACCAATGAAGTGGGTCATTGAAATGTTTGGTCATGACTCCAAGTGTTTGGCTTGGTCACAACAGGGTTTCTACAAGTCGGGATTCGTCGTTACCTCAATTTGTCTAGTGTTCCAAGGTGGTAGATGTCGTATGCTTTACGCACTGAGTGAGAGATGTGAGGATGGTTGCTATGGTTGATTTGTTTGCTATCATTGTGACATGCACACCCCACCCCCGTATCCTTACACCCTTTATTATGGCACCCTAGAGTATTGTACGGTATGTGGTACTAACTCTTTGGTTGCAGGTCCAGGTTCAGGTATGGTTTAGTATACCTGTTATTATTCTGTTTAGATGCTTATCGCTCATACCGGGCTTTATGTCTGACCCAGAGTTTTATGTCTCCTCTTATTACTCTGGGTGCTCACACGAGCAGACTAGAGACAGGTTAGCTGGTGATGCACGGGTAGATGATCCGGAGACGAGCAGGAGGCTTCCACGTAATATATATAGTATTCTCCCTGTGTTGTTGAAGATCACTGCTTGGGCATTGGTGGTGTATCTTCCATTTTAGCTTTGTTTTGCTTTGAGACAGTTTGAAAGTTGTAATAAACTGTATTCTGAATTTTCCGCTGCTATGATGTTTAGTTTTGATTTTCAGCTTATGCACTGTCTCTCCTGTTTTATGTCAAGTATGTTGTTATTATATTTTATTCCATGCGCTGTGATACATTCTACAGGTTCCTTGATTAGTTCATTCTCTTCTTTCCTTTCTCCTGACGACCGTCTTGTGCTAGTCGGGCATGTGTACAGCGCACTTTTGGAGGAAATGCAGACTGGTGCGGGGCGGGCTGTCACACTTGGTATCAGAGCTCTAGGTTGCGTAGTTAACCTAGGGAAGTTATCAGGGAGAGATAAGATACGTATACGAGAGAGCGTATTTGTGATTACTTTGGTTTTTAAAAGTTATATATATATATACTATTAGTAGTATAAGGATGAAGTCGTACTGCACTAGCACCACTATGGAGTCGTTAATCATTTCCTTTTTCAGATTGACGATGAGCCGATATACTAGAGGTGCTGGTAGGGGAGCCAATAATTGGAATGTTGCTGACATGAGGACGATGTTTACTGACCTCATGAGAGAGATGCTTAGAGATGTACAGAGGGCAGCTCCCAATGGTGGAAATGGTGGTGGTCCAATAGTGCAGGCGCCAAGAGTCGACTTCGCCAAGCTGAATAAGGATTATACTAGCCTTGGTGGGAAGCCGTTCCACGGAACGGAATCAGCCACGGATGTTCAGGATTGGTTGGATAGTTGCGAACGTATCTTCGAGGATTTGGGTATCGAGGATGCGATGAAGAGAAAGCTAGCGTCCCGTCAGCTGCAAGGGCGGGCAATGAATTGGTGGAATGCTATAAAGGCAGCTACTCCCGAAGATCAGATTACTTGGGAGCAGTTTAAAGCTCGCTTTAGCGAGAAGTTCATTCCAGCTGCTCAGAAGTCAGTGCTGTTTAAGAAATTCTTGGAGCTCAAGCAGAATGGCAGAGCTGTCTCGGAGTACATTGCTGAATTCGACACTTTGTCGAAGTATGGGTTATCTCTTATTGATACTGCCGAGAAGAAGAATGAGAAATTCATAACTGGTTTGGATCAGTACTTAGGGGAAAAGCTTATTAACCACATCGATGAGACGTTTGAGTCGATTGTGGGGAAAGCATTAAGATCAGAAAGTCTCTACCCTAAGTCGAAGACTGAGGTTGCATCTGTAGAAGAGCCAAAACCACAAGCAAGTGGTGGAGGCAAGGGTGGTTCCCAGAATAAGAGAAAGCAGAACTAAGCTAAGGATGGCCAGAAGAAAAGAATAAGCAAGATGTTGAGTGCTTCAGCTGTGGTAAGAAGGGTCATTATGCTAGTAATTGTCGGGCCAAGCCAGCGGATAGGAAGTGCTTCAACTGTGGCCAAATGGGACATCACAAGGACAAGTGTCCACAGCCCCCTAAGGAAAAGCAAATGGTGAAAGCCTACGCTCTTAATGCTATTCCTTCTTCGTCGAATGCCCCAACAGCGGCGAAGAAGGGAAAGAATGTCGTCATTCAAGGTATGCTTTCTGTTTATGATGTTCCTGTTAGAGTTTTGTTTGATACCGGAGCTTCCAGTTCTTTCATATCTAGTGACCTGGTAGATAGATTGGGATTGGAGCCCGAGATTGTCGATAGACCTTTAGTAGTGACGAACCCGATTGGTGGTTCGACTAGCCTTAGCATGATTTGTCGTAATGTGGTCTTATCGAGTCATGGATGCATGTTTGTTTGTGATTGCTTTGTTTTGGGCTTTACTGGGTTTGGCATTATTTTGGGAGTAGATTGGCTCCAAAGATACGGGGTGGTGGTAGACTGTGAGGGCTTGTTGGTGACAGCTAGAGCGGATGATGGGCGGAGGATAGTGTTTGGTGGTCTACCCAGTAAGGGGGTATTGGCTAGTTTTCTAAACTCCCTCGACATTCCGCATAGTGAGTTGTCAGGTTTGCCCGTGGTTGGCCAGTATCCGGAGGTTTTCGAAGAAGTGACCGGACTTCCACCACACCGAGAGATTGAGTTCCGTATTGATTTGGTAAAAGATGTCAGGCCTATAGTGATGTCACTTCGTCGTATGGCACCAAGGGAGCAGCGAGAGCTCGAGGTGCAAGTCAGCGATCTTTTGAAGAAGGGATTTATCAGAAGGAGTGTTTCTGAATGGGGAGCACCAGTTGTGTTTGCTACCAAGGCGGATGGTTCCCTTCGTTTGTGTGTAGACTACCGCGAGTTGAATAAAGTGACGAGGAAGAACAAGTATCCTCTACCGCGGATAGATGATTTGTTTGATCAGTTGAGTGGCGCGAGAGTATTTTCTCAGTTGGATCTCGCGACAGGTTTTCATCAGCTTAGAGTTGAAGCTGAGAGTATAGCTAAAACGGCATTTCGGACGCCGTCTGGGTTTTATGAGTGGTTGGTCATGCCATTCGGGCTGACCAATGCCCCGGCATATTTTGTGGATCTTATGAATAGGGTATTCAGAGATCAGTTGAATAAGTTTGTCCTTGTGTTCGTTGATGATATTTTGGTCTACTCGAGGACAGAGGAAGAACACAAGGGACATTTAAGAATAGTGATGGAGGTGTTGAGAAAACACCAATTAAAAGCAAAGTTTTCTAAGTGTCACTTATGGAAGAGGGAAGTGAGGTTCTTGGGCCATGTTGTATCAGAAAATGGGATTGCCGTGGACCCGGCGAAGGTGGCTACGGTACAGGATTAGCCTACGCCCAAGAATGCAACAGATGTAAGAAGTTTCTTGGGGTTAGCGGGATATTATCGTAAGTTTATCCAAAGTTTCTCCAAGATAGCAGCACCATTGACCCAGTTGACCAAGAAGAATCAAGCTTTTGTCTGGGATGGAAGGTGCGAGAATGCATTCAGAAGTCTAAAGGACAAGTTGACAAGCGCACCAGTGTTAGTCATTCCTAAGGGGGATGAGGAGATGACGGTATACATGGATGCCTGTGGTACCGGACTGGGTGCTGTATTGATGCAAGGCGGTAGGGTTGTAGCTTACGCAAGTCGGCAATTGAAACCGCACGAGAGAAGATACCCTACCCATGATTTAGAATTGGCAGCAATCGTGTTCGCGTTAAAGATGTGGAGACACTATCTCTTGGGAGAAAGATTTGAGCTGTTTACAGATCATAAATCGTTAAAGTATCTCTTCTCTCAAAAAGATCTGAATCTCCATCAGCAGAGATGGTTAGAGTTCTTAGCTTCCTATGATTTTGACATCGCATACACACCAGGAAAGGGCAATGCGGTGGCTGATGCATTGAGCAGAAGACATGCCAGCTTAGGGGCTATGTTCCTTGAATGGAAGCAACTGGAGTTTATCGCGGGGTTTGATTTCAGACCAAAGTGCGAATTGGATCCAGAAATGTTAGCAAGTTTGACGATCAGACCCACTTTGATTGAGCGGATCGGCTCTAATCAGAGGGACGATCCTAACCTATTGGAAATCATCTCCAAGTTAGAGATGGGTATCGATGAGGAGATGAACAAGTATGGGCTTGATCGAGATAGATGGCTTAGAAAGAATGGAAAGCTTATTGTACCCAATGTCAATGGATTGAGGGATGAAGTGCTTAGAGAATGTCATCACTCAAAGCTAACTATACACCCCGGTGGTAACAAGATGTATCGAGATATGAAGTAGACTTACTACTGGGAAGGAATGAAAAGAGACGTTGGGAAGTTTATATCCAAATGCATGAATTGCCAGCTAGTTAAAGCCGAGCAAAAGAAGCCTAGTGGGTTGTTACAGCCCTTAGAAATTCCCGAATGGAAATGGGAGCAAGTCTCGATGGATTTCATCGATGGTTTACCAAGGACTAGATCGGGACATGATAGCATTTGGGTGATTGTGGATCGATTGACTAAAAGCGCAAGGCTTATACCAGTCAAATCGACCAGAACGACAGCTAAGTTAACAGAATTGTATATGAAGTGGGTAGTGAGATTCCATGGAGTACCTAAAAGCATTGTGAGTGACCGAGACCCGTTGTTCACTAGTGGGTTTTGGAAGAGCTTACAAGAGGCTCTAGGGTCAGAGTTACATCTCACTACCGTATATCATCCTCAGACCGACGGTCAGACGGAAAGGGTGAATCGTATTTTGGAAGATCTCTTGAGAGCATGTATATTGGATTTTGGTGGATCATGGGATGACCATTTGCATCTAGTAGAGTTTGCATATAATAATAGCTACCAATCCAGTATCGGTATGGCTCCGTTTGAAGCTTTGTACGGAAGACCGTGCAACTCACCATCATGTTGGATAGAGACTGGCGAGAAGTTTATGCTTGGACCAGATGTGGTGAGGGAAACTTCAGATAAGATTAAGATCATTCAACAACGAATGAAAGCTGCTCAAGATAGGCAGAAGAGCTATGCTGATAAGAGGAGGAGAGACTTGAAATTCTCCGTTGGCGACTTGGTGTTTGTCAAGATTTCTCCGTTGAAGAGCGTAATACGATTTGGAAGGGGAGGCAAGTTGGCACCAAGATTTGTTGGCCCATTCCCTGTTCTTGAACTAGTCGGGAATTTGGCATACAGAATTGACTTACCGGAGAAGATGGCGGGAGTTCACGACGTATTTCATGTTTCCCAACTAAGGAAGTTCGTTCACGACTCAGATATGACTATTTCACCTGATCAGTTGGAGGACTTCGAAGTAGAACCCGAGGCGGTTGGGAAACGCAAGCCGGTCCGTATTGTCGAGCACGACATGAAGCAACTTCGAAGGAAGGCGGTGAAGTTGGTCAAAGTTCAGTGGAGCGAGGACGAGAGTGATTGTACTTGGGAGACAGAGGAGGACATTAGGAAGACACACCCAGAACTCTTTGCCTGGTAAGATTTTGACTTCGATTTAGTTTTCCGCATGCTAGGATAGGCTTGTTTGCTTGTTTTGCATGTTTGATTGTTGTACGTGGCTGTTAGGCATGCGGGATCCTTTGTATGTTTTGGGTTAAGGAATTTCGGGGACGAAATTTCTTAAGGGGGGGGGGGAGAGTGTAACGACCCGCATTCTACGCATCATAGGATCGTAGAATATTTATTTCTTTCACATACGAAGTCGTATGGTCATGTAACTTTGGGAGACGACTATTGGGGTCATTTCCCATGTTCACAATTTTTCCCGATTTTTAAATGACCATTTTACCCCTAGTTGGCACTGTTTTGGCCATAACTTTTGATTGGAAAGGAATTTTGACCTGAAACCACTTCCATTGGCTCCGGATGATGGTTTCTCTTTCCGTAGAGTGGTCACATTAGCCAAACGGACTCACCGTTTGGGAGATATGGCTGAAACAAGTTTCAGATGGTGAAAAACAGCTTAATTGGGCCTAACCGGGTGATTAGCAGCTAGGCCCAGAGGGGAATTTCGGATTTAGAGGTATAGGAGGACTGATTAGGGTTAGGTTATCACTTTCATTTCAGTTTTGAGCCGCCACAAACCTTCTTGAGACCTTAGTAATGGCTTCCATCCTCTAAAAACACTCCAAAACACATTTTTAGTGAAGATTAAGCCTAAACTACATCAAAACAAGGCCAAATAGCAACAAAGCAAGGTTGGAGCTGCTGCTATACATAGGAATTCGACCCAAACAGAGGATACTTCAGATTTGGTGTTTCATTTGTGGCCAAGGTGAGTGATTTGCATAGTTTTTGCACTAATTACGGTGATTAAGGGTAATTAGTGAAGATTAGCGAATTTATACGTAAATAAATTCTGGAATAATTCTTAAAATTCTAAAATAATGTTTTAAGGCTCTGTTAGAAATTTGGGTTAATTTCGATGTGTTTTGCTAATTGTATGCTTGAACATGATTAAGAGTGATTAGGGGAAAATGAGGAGTTCTAGCTATGTTTGATCCATTTTAAATCTATCAAATTGTTGTTATGGTGTTTGCAATTGATGTTACATGTTACTATGACTCTATGGTATGTTTCATGATTGATTAGAATAGTTAAATTGGTCGAAAACGTCGTCGAATGGCGTAGAAAGCTCGCTGGAAAGTTGCAGAAGTGTGCAGGTTCCGAACCGGTTCGGATCGGAGAAAGGGGTCGGATCGGATTTGTGAACTGACCAAGGGAATTCGAACTGGATTGGAACTTGTCACTGGAGGAGGCTTGGCGAGAAGGAAGGCCGTTTACTTAGGGTTGGAGTTGGACAGAGGATCGGATCGGAGCCATGGAGCAGGATCGGATCGGATCGGAGTAAGCTAAAGAGTGGGATCGGATCGGATAAGGGGATCGGGTCGGGTAGCCGAACTGAACCAAGGTGGTGGAATCTCCAGCAGCGTGGAACTTCAGGGACAACAAGGGAGACCCGGACCGCGACTCTGAAGGACTCGGAAGTAGTTGAAGAAACGGCGGCAGGAGCAAGACACCCGAACCGAACCGAGTGGAGAACCCGAACCGAAGGAGCACCGAACCGGATGGAGTACTGTGACCCGAACCGAACCGAGTGGAGGACCCGAACCGAAGGAGCACCGAACTGGATTGGAGCTGCGATTACGCGACGACTCTTTTGAAGACCAACTCCAATTCGACCAAACCCGAGATGCAAAGGAAGTCCAAATGAGAAGTTAGAGCTCAAGATTCAGATGGGAATCAACGAGTTCGCTTCATGGTTGGGCTTTGCTGCGGGACGCGTGTTAAGGGGTTATCGATGTCTATAGCTTAGGACCGCTATGGTAGGAGGTACGAAGGCAGATTCAGGGCCATTATGGCATCGGTAGAACCAAGGGCTACGACCAATGAAGTGGGTCATTGAAATGTTTGGTCATGACTCCAAGTGTTTGGCTTGGTCACAGCAGGGTTTCTACAAGTCAGGATTCGTCGTTACCTCAATTTGTCTAGTGTTCCAAGATGGTAGATGTCGTATGCTTTACGCACTGAGTGAGAGATGTGAGGATGGTTGCTATGGTTGATTTGTTTGCTATCATTGTGACATGCACACCCCACCCCCGTATCCTTACACCCTTTATTATGGCACCCTAGAGTATTGTACGGTATGTGGTACTAACTCTTTGGTTGCAGGTCCAGGTTCAGGTATGGTTTAGTATACCTGTTATTATTCTGTTTAGATGCTTATCGCTCATACCAGGCTTTATGTCTGACCCAGAGTTTTATGTCTCCTCTTATTACTCTGGGTGCTCACACGAGCAGACTAGAGACAGGTTAGCTGGTGATGCACGGGTAGATGATCCGGAGACGAGCAGGAGGCTTCCACGTAATATATATAGTATTCTCCCTGTGTTGTTGAAGATCACTGCTTGGGCATTGGTGGTGTATCTTCCATTTTAGCTTTCTTTTGCTTTGAGACAGTTTGAAAGTTGTAATAAGCTGTATTCTGAATTTTCCGCTGCTTTGATGTTTAGTTTTGATTTTCAGCTTATGCACTGTCTCTCCTGTTTTATGTCAAGTATGTTATTATTATATTTTATTCCATGCGCTGTGAGACATTCTACAGGTTCCTTGATTAGTTCATTCTCTTCTTTCCTTTCTCCTGACGACCGTCTTGTGCTAGTCGGGCATGTGTGCAGCGCACTTTTGGAGGAAATGCAGACTGGTGCGGGGCGGGCTGTCACATAAATGATGTGAAGACCTCCGGTCTTCGACCACTGTCTTCATCCTCGACACATCGTCGAATCAGTTATTCAGAATGGGTTAAACCCGGTCTTTCTGAATAACTCGCGTATATAATAAATAAGTGTTACACAAACACAACATACGCCTCATTCCAATTCAGAATATTCTTTTATTCAAATATTCTTATACTTTGGGAAAGGTTCCCATTAATTTTATCAAAGATAAATTCTTTAAATTTATTCTTAGATCTTCCTTTGAATATAAATTCAAATTAGTCGGGATTAGCGAACCACACCGAAGTAATCATTTATTTTATTTCCCAATCCCAACCTATTCATCCCATGAAGTAAAACTGGTAATACTTCATATCTAACACCACGGTGTTATCGGTAAATTCAATTACAATTTCACGTTCAAATCTAATTAAAGATTTAACTATCGCCTGAAGCAAAACTGGTGATACTCCATTCTCAATTATTTCAATCTAATTAAAGATTCATTAAAACTCCACTTGGTTTTAATCTACCCAATAATCACTATCAATGATTATATAACTTGGGAAATCACATCCTGTCTTTAATTGGGTAAAAGAACCAATGTCATTTAAAACACGGTTCACGATAAACACAAAAATCAATTCAAATTCAATTCCAAATAAATATTATTTAATTGGTACACTTCATTAAATCTAAATAGAAAGATTTAATCTTTTTCTCAACTGGGTTTAAGAACAGTGTTAATGAAGACACCATTCACGACAAATCCAAATCACATTTGATATTAAATACAAGGCTCTGAATAGAAAATATATCGGCTTATATTCAATATCAAATTCTACGACCAACAAATATCGTGTTGGAAATAACGATATAAATATATCTTTCAAATTTCCATAACAATATCTGTATAATCACGAAATCCAACATCGAAACATTCCAAAGACAATTTCGATTCAAATCCATTTCCGCTTTATATATTGGAAATTCTGGTTATTTTCAAAACCATTTCAAATCCACTTTATTTATTTTAAAAATAAATGGGATTATAATTCTAGTTCAAAACTAGTTCATTTCGATAAAAATCTATTTTCATCTTTTCAAATTCAGAATTTTTCATCCCAATTCTTCACAAATCATTTCTTATGATTTTACACAAATTATTGATATTTTTAATAATTTTATCAAGGCTCGTACAGCCGATTTCCATCAACGGCCATCGAACAACACTTACAGCAACCTTTTCCAAATTTGATTTGGACATAATTCCAAATCCAACCATTCTATTTCAAATCGTTAGAAAGCTCTTTTCGATACGAACCCAATGGTTCCGATTTTAGGAGAATCCGACGGTCGGATCTCCCGTAATGTCCATTCGAAGTCAATGGTCAAAATTCGCGAACTGCCGCAGCGCGGCGCGTTCTATTCAGGCCATTATATAATATATATATATATATATATATATATATATATATATTATATTTCATCGATTTTGTTATTTAATATATTTTATTAAATTGTGATAAAGATGTAAATTTTATTGTTTAAAATATTTTACTCAACACATGAATATATATTTTATTCAACACATGAATATTCTTTATTCTATTCAACACATGAATATATATTTTATAATATTCTTTATTTTCCCAATTGGAATGAGGCCCAATCAATTACCATATAATGTTATTCATATGGATTCTATACAACACATGTATATAATAGCAACGATAAATAATCAACCATCATCCAAAGTGCACCACACAACTGCATAAGCATTGAATATAACTAATTAACGCTCATACAGTCTGTCAATCAAACGATCGACATACCACTAAACAATTGGGATTAGTGTACGTCAAATATCATTCCAACACCCGTGTGGGGATTCAATCCACAAACACTGAATATTATTTGTGCAGCTGGGCGATGTGTAAAATTTATCGTCCCAATTAATATCCTTCAAATAGGTGTACATAAACAAATCGTCCGATTTGTTTATAAATATTTATTTTATTCACATACACGTTAAAAATTATATTTTTAACGATAAAATATTTTTAACTATATAAATATTTTATTTCATTCCATATCACACAATCAATTTTCACAACAACATACAATCAAACATACAAGCCATCCATGGTCTGTGGACGACGGGGTGTCAGGTGCTGCTAAGCACCGTCTGCATCCTATTATATATTTTAACTAGAAAACAAGATAAAAGTGAGGTGTTCTCACCTTTGGGTTCCACTCCGCCATTCTTTATTGTCGCTCAGATTCGCTGCTTTGATTCCAACGCAATATGTTTCACACGATTTTTATATTAAAAATCATATTTCTATTTCGCTACTACTTAAATAAAAATCATATTTTTATATTACTTCTCATATAATAAAAATCATATTTTTATATTACTATTCATATGCAAATCATATTTTTATATCTATACTCCTTATTTTTATTTCACTAAAAATTATATTTTCATATAACTAAAATTTTTATTTTTACATAACTAGAAATATTTTCTTTCATACGATAAAACCCATATTTTTATACGACTAAAAATTATATTACTAAAAATATTCCTTACATAGAATAAAAATCACATTTTTATCTAATCAAAAAAAAATCATATCGTTATACAGTGAAAAATCAAATCTTTATATACTTCTAATAATTCTAGCCTTTTCTTTATATAAAAATTTAATCTTTCATCTATATAAAAATTTAGTCTTTCGTCTATATAAAAATTTCGTCTTTCATCTTTTTATCACTATTATATATTTTTAAAAACCCTATCTTTATTACTATGTTTTTTTCCTTCTGATTTTAAACTAGTGCTTATATATATATATAAAAATTCATTTACTTCTAATTTCAAAAATAAAGTAAATTAAATAAACAAGAAAACTCACTGGTGCTCTTACTATTTAACTGCTCCAGGTTCAAGTTTCTCCTTCGAAAACAGCGGCCCCTAGGGCTTGAATTCTCGTCGCCATCGCCAGATCGGAAGGGGATCGGGGTGCGCCTCCTGCTTCGCCGTCGAGAGATCCACCTGCGCCACCAACCTAGGGGAACTCGCCACCTCCAACGCCTCAGTTTTCGTGCTCGAACGGAATGGGTTGAAGCCCAAAATCCTCACAATACACTCGACGTTAATTCACGAAACCACCATGGATGTGAAGCCGGTAGAAATCTATTCGATTTCCACTTTGATTTCATATAGTGTTTCTTGCTGGATCGAAAGAAAAGAGGGAGAAAAGAATTAGGCCATTTCGTTCGTTCATTTTGAACGAGAACGGCGGTTTCTGAGCGTTGACCACGCTGGGAAGAAATAAAGGGGTTTGACCTAGTGGGGGGGTATAAAAGGTTATATATTTATTATTTGATTCTATTTTATTCAAATTTTACTTGTTGCATATCACGAACTCAAAATCAAACCCAACGACTGTCGCCCCTAGCTAATTACCCCCATTCCGAACACAATGGGATATGTCTGGTAAGCTATTTCGACTGTTTCGATCAGTTTCCGTTCAAATTAAAATATAAATCAATGTATATTGAATTTGAACGTACATTTCAATTTACTGGGGTCACATACGGACTCTAAAAATTCCAAAAAAATTATTTCTAGCTTTGTATTGACGATACAGTAACAAAACTAATTTCTTCAAATTCTGAGACCGTTTGAAAAATAGCCATTTTCCGGTCGATCGAAATTGACTGAAACTGTCAAAATATGTTTTCTTGTGCCACGCTCACATGTTAATTCAAAAAAATATGAATTTTGAAACCTAGCAATAACTTGACATCACAGATCCAAAAAAAGTGGTTTCGTCGAAAACCGAAGTCGTTTGCAAAATTTCCGTTTTTAAGGGCCAGAATTCCATAGCGACTATTCTGAATTTTCAACTGGACGTAACTTTTGATTCCCGCTATGAAATTTCAATTTTTCGGATTCGTTGGAAAGATATTCTCAAATAGATTCTAATATTTTTGGTTTCGCTAAAAATCTGGTTTATTTTGAATCCTGTACATTCATTTGAAATTTGAAATCGAATTTTCAAACTACCGCGCCATTTTCAATTCCTTTTATAGTTAAAATAAATTTATTCGTTTTAACTTCGTCGAAAATAAATTTCTAGTCATTATTATTTAAAATAATCCATTTTAAATAATAAAAACTCATTAAATAACCAAAATAAAATTTTAAATTGGCTCAGAATTTCCGGGTTGTTACACACAATTTCGAACCATGAAAACTTCCCCAAACAACTATTCTCTTCCCATCTTTTTGCTTCCCGCATGCATTCTTTCCACCCCATCCATGTACCAATATCTCACGTTTCCCCCCTTTAATCTTTTTTCCTTTTTCTAAAGGCCTAAGCCCATCCAAATTTCTGCCATAGGCCAACATCTTGCACCTGATTCCATACAACTTGCCTTCCCACTTCTTCCCCATACGCAAGAAAATCTGCTACACCATGGCCGAATTTTACAAGCCCAAGCTTCCACCACACTTCACTGTTTCACCCAGGATCTTCACCGTCATTTCTCTCATCACGCAACTCCTTTCTGGTTCATTAACCTCATTACCTTCAAGAACAACTCGAACTCCCTCTCCTCGTCATGGTATTCAGACAGCAACCCACCAAAATGTATACAAGGTGAAAGAAAATCATCTCTCGAGTTTATATATTTGTTTATAAAGAGAGAGTTTGGTTTCATTTGTAAGGGGGATGTTTGGCTTACGTTTTGAGTTGCTAGGGAGAAAAGAAAATAAGGGTGGATTTCTTGACACGACCCGAACTTCCCCGTGAAGGAAAGCACGGATTGCGTTGAAGACAAGACATAACAAAACGCAAACAGAAGAACATTTCATTGTATATTACAACAATTCCATCAGACACAAGAATATACAGAGTATAAATAAATAATATACACATTTGATAAGTATCAGAGATTTAAATTACATTTAAATACATCGCAGCGGAAAAACAATACAAAACACAATTGAAAGTAATACACGGATACAGAGCTTTCCGAGCATCGTTCCAGCTGTAAATCAGGATCCTGTGAATATAAATCTACAAAACCAAAACTACTAGCTGCCCGTGTCGAAAATAAGGGCACCCAGAGTTTAGATTAAAACAATAAACTCCAGGTCAGTCATGTGACTGGTGTGAGAACTAAAACAGTTATTAATCTTTATTTTAAAGTTCGGTAAATCAAGGGACCATGCCGTATAACACGGAACGGGTTTCCTCCCAAGAATACTAGTGCATAAAACAAACAGCGCAATGCTAAATAAAGAAAAATGAAGCTATTATAAGACCCAGGTCCCATCACACAATGCAACGCAAGCCGGAGGATAGGGTTTTTACCTTATAATAGCCAAAGCATGCTTGATACGTCAAAAACACATTATTTTGATATTACTATAAGTGTATAGTGACAAAACAATTTCAATCATAAGTATCAATCATAGGCGGCATAGCGACCATCTACTATGTCGCCATACTAGGTTCTACAAATAAAACCGCAATATCACGTATTGGAAATTGGATTCCATCATGAGTCGAGGCAAGGGGCAAGCTCCTCTCCGATTCGAGACACTCTAGCAAATGCCTCAGGACCCCACTATGATCCTTTGGAACCTCCAAGGCCGGTCCTACCTTACTTTTGAGGATTAATTATTCCTGAACACACGTTTCCCGGCCCTATAGGACCTATAATCGAGGCGCCTCGCATCCAACAACCACACAGGTGAAAAGTATATAAATGTTAGCCAGTTTAAGCACTGACACCACCCATAGCTAGAAAGAAACGTCATGCACTCCTTGGGTCCTTATCCCGTTTTTGACTCATACCGAGGTGTGAGGCTCGCGAATTCACGCTATACACAAAGCTACGCCACACGAGCCGTGCTTTGATCGTCAACCACAAGACTTTGCTTTTCAACAGAAGCCTTGATCAATTGCCACTTACGCGTGCCACACTGGCAATTCACTCCATGCGACTGATGTCCATCGATATACAACCTCTGAGCTCGTACGTCTCAGAGAAGGGCGTTAAGCAAGAGAATAAATTCTCCGCTGCCAAACAGATGTATATTTAATAGAGATCAATCAACACAGAATAAAATCAAATGTCAGACACACAATCCATTTACAAGTTCGTTCTGGGTCTGAACGAAACCGGAGGCACTTTCCTCGCATATCCATCCATCTCCAAGTACGTCTGGACGATCACTAACTGTTTCTCTCCTCTTGGGTGTACAGCCCAATCAAGATCATCAGTAATCACCCAAACGATGTGAAAACTTCCGGTCTTCAACCACCGTCTTCATCTTCGACATCTCGTCGAATCGGTTATTCATAATGGGTATAACCCGGCCTTTCTGAATAACCCACGTATATAATAAACAAATGTTACACAAACACAACAAACGCCTTTTTAAATATAAAGATTTCGCCTTTTCAAATATAAAGATTTCGCCTTTTTAAATAAAAAGATTTCGCCTTTTTAAATATAAAGATCATATTTTTAATACTTCTACTTTAATAAAAATCATATTTTTATTATCTCTATTCTATAAAAATAACATCTTTAATATTTCTACTATATGAAAATTATATTTTTATTCTTTCTATAATATAAAAATCATATTTTTATAAACTAAAAAAATCATTCATTAAATTTGAAATGAACACAACATCGCTAAACACCTTATCGTCAAATCGTGAAGTGTTTCACAAGGTGCTAGCACACAGATATTTCTACCCAACCCAATGTAAAAGCATATTTTGCTCATAAACTGGTCGAGCACAATCCAAACAATCAATCAATCAAATTTGACATTAAATATAAGGTTTTGAATAGAGATAGTATCGACTTATATTCAACATCAAATCCTGAAACCAACAGATATCATATCGGGAATAACGATATCGATATCTTCCAAATTCCCATCACAATATCCGTATAATCACGGAATCCAATATCGAAATATTCCGAAGACAATTTTGATTCAAATCCCTTCAAATTCAATCATTGGAAATCCTGGTTATTTTCAAAACCATTTCAAATCCACTTTATTTATTTTAAAAATAAATATAATTATAGTTCTAGTTCAAAACTAGTTCATTTCTATAAAAATCTATTTTTATCCTTTCAAATGTGGAATTTTTCATCCCAGTTTTTCCCAATCATTTCTTATGATTTTACACAAATTATTGATATTTTTAATAATTTTATCAAGGCCCGTACAGTCAATTTCCATCAACGGTCGTCGAACTGCACTTACAGCGACCTTTTCCAAATTTGATTTGGACATAATTCCAAATCCAACTGTTAGATTTCAAATCTCTAATATTCGTTAGAAAGCTCTTTTCGATATGAACCCAACGGTTTCAGTTTCAGGAGAATCCGACGATCGGATCTCCCGCAATATCCATTCGAAGTCAGTGGTCGAAATTCACGAACTACCGCGGCGCGGCGGTTCCATTCAGGCCATTATATATATAATATATACATATAATATATATATTTCATCGATTTTATTTAAAATAATTCATTTTAAATATTCAAAATTCGCTAAAATAGCCAAAATAAAAAATTTAAACTGGCTCGCATTTTCTGGGTTGTTACATTTCTGTTTTTCATTGTTTTTTTATATACAGTGGGTTCAGTTTGGATGTTGGGAAAAAATGAATGGAACTGCTGAAACGAAGAAGAATGTAAACTTATATATAGGAAACGGAAGGAGATAAGAAGCACGTTAAATCACGTACAATGTTGAATAGGTTAGCTTACGCAGGTTGGTCGGTTGTTCAGAGCGTTGGTCGGCAAGGAAGAATTCAGTGGGAAGTGGGGAAGGTTTTATTGGTTTAAATATATATATATATATATATAATCCCAATTTTTTTCTTTTTTTCTCGGCTGAAATGAGAACCAAGGGGAAAAATAGGGTGTTAGGTATATGTGTATAATCAGCGTGATTCAATGTAGAGTTGAATTAGGTTGGCTGCATTAACTTAAGAAGACTAAAGACTTTTATTTACTTTTAGAGTGGTTGTCCCTTAGCTGTGCATGTCTCTTTTAATATGAAGTGAAATACCAGCGCCTGCATTGCTTAAGATATAGGGTAGGCGTGTACCTGTTTAGGTTTGTGTGGGTATTATTTGTGGAAGGCAGAAATTGGGTAGGCAAACTGTCGGTTAGGTTTTATTTTATTATACTATTAGTTTTATTGTACCGCTTTTTTAACGTCGATTGTTTTAATTTTTGCACCATCATACCCAAACTTCAAACGCAACAAAATTGAACACATTATAATATCTTAATGATACGATCCCATTGAAACTTGTTTAGCCGAAGTCCGACTTCATTTGGAAAATCGGCATTATTTTATTCTAAATATATTTATCGGTTCACATTTAAATTGCACACGATAATAAAATACTCCAATTGGATCCAAACTGGAAATCTAGCAATAACTAGCTATACTTATTCTAATAAAATTCGTTTCGTCGAAAACAGAGGTCATTTGAAGAATAATCATTTCTGAGGCTGTTAGACCCAAATGTGGTTCTAACACCCAAATTGATTAGAAACAAGATAAAATAAAACAGAAATAAAGATGAACACACAAGATTTATAGTGGTTCGGCGAAGAAATGCCTACGTCCACTTAGTTTTCACTATATTCAGTAATTCAGTTACAAATGCAATGTAAGATTCACTCACAACTCACTTTTGTTCACTCAAATGATTAAACAAGAAATGAAAGATGATTTGGATTCTCCGGGAGTAAAGGAGTTCGGATGATGGAGGTACTTGGATTCTCAAAAGTGCTGAAAAAGATCCTTCTCTTTGTCTCTAGATGGGGTATTTATAGGTGTGAATTTGCCTGAGATTCAATCCGGGTCGGAACACGCGTCATCCATCGCACTCTCTTCGGGTTCGGATGAACTATCAAGCTGACAACACATCGAAGAGATGGACGTTAGGGGTAGGAATCAGTCATAGCCGGTCCGGTTCTCCAGGCTACTTTATAGGAGATTAACCTGGATCATGGGTGCGGGTCGGAGGCGTGCAGGTTGGGGGTCGGATCGGAATACCCGATCCGAACCGGAGTGGCTGGGACATCTCTCCTTCTCTAATCGTACTCCGCTCCGCTGCAACGTCGTGGCAAGCAAAAGGCTTTCCGATCCATTTGAGATTTATTGGCCTTCCGATCCGATCAGATATGCTTTGCCAATTTACCCAGTAAGAGCCATCCGATCCGAACAGGGAACTCTATCCGATCCGAACCAATATGCTGCCATCAATCTGAATTGTGGTGTTTTCTTCCGATCCGAACCGAAGTCTTATAACTTAAGATACTCTTCAATGGTTGGTTTCTTGACTTTGTGTTGCCTAGTTCACAAAGTAGGCTAACATTTTGCCCCCTCAAAGGATGCTTCTGTTGTATACGAAGCGTGCTTTGACGTTGTTTAAATGCTAGTTCTTGAATCGGAACGGTCAGGAGAAATGCGCAGATTTCCATTCGGTTCGGCGTCCGATCCGAAGCGTTCTCGTTGATTTAGCTCTTTGACATTGGGCCTTCAGAGGGAGTTGTGCTTCTGGGCCTTCATTCCGGTCCGAGCGGGTGAGACGAAATAGGAAGACGAGGAGTCAACACCATTCCTTTTATAAACTCACCACCGTCTTCATTCCTTCCTTCTTCTTTTCTGCTGCCGCTCCCAACCAAAGCATTGAAAACTTTAAAAACTCTAAAACTCCGAAATCATTTCTTGTAGATTTCTCAAATCAAGCACATAGGTAGCTTTTTAATCTCGAATAACATCGTAGTAAACGTACTTGATTTCAATTTGCGGTCGATTGGAATGGTTTAGGCACAGAGCTTCGCTTGAACTCCACGTCGTTACTGGTGGATGCGCCGTCACTTCGAGGCGTCGCGAGGCTGGAGAGGGCAAATATCTGCCCTTAAAGATAGCTTTGGTGATAAAACGGACTCGTTTGTGAGTAGGGGGGGAAAGAAGAAGAAGATGAGGAGCGCGGTGACCAACTGGAGTCGGTTCGGGTAGAAGACGGAGGACCAAAAAAAAGGAAGGAGAAGGAAAGGGGATCGGCTCGGATTGCACATCTTCGAAAAATGGAAAGGAAAGAAAAAGTCGGTTCGGGTCGGAAAAGTGAATGGGAGAAGAGGTTGAAGTAAACGGACCAGTTAAGTGGTGCTGGTTCGGTTCGGATCGGGTTACCCGATCCGATCAGATCAGTCCTGCTTCCGAACCCGTTGCTTCCCTTGTCTTGAACTGACCATGCCTTAATGAGGCATCCGAACCGATCGTTATCCGCATTTGTATTGAGCCAATCATCACATGCATATCCGAACCGAACCGAACGCATCAAACTTGGCACATAAAGACTACTCAACTAATTCAACTAACACTTACTCTAGACGAATATGCTTCGCGGACAGTTAGGATAGTGCCTTGTGAATATAAATGAGAATTAAGAACAACTCTGACCATCACTTTCTCTTTAAAGCTTCGTCTTACATTGCTGTACTTTTATTTTGCATTTCCCACATTTGCTGCACACACTTTAGTTCACACACATACACAAAAGGGGGACACGGGATAATTTACTCTAATCCGTGCTATTGCTTCTTCAATAGTTCCATGACAATGAGGCCCAGACGCTCTTCTCATCGAGTTGAGAGGAAAGAGGCTCCAGAATCTTCCAACAAAACCACTCTCGAGGATATATCTTCTTCATCTGACCCAGAATGGGACAGCAAGGGTTCGGATTACGGAGTTGGTCATCGGGAAAGAGACGAAATGTCTTCAGAAAGCGAAGTTTCCCTAGGCTTTGAGGAGGAAGGAGGGATTGGTGACAATCGAGCACCTGATGAATTTGACTCGGCCATTATATTGGAGTCACCTCCAGATTCCGTAGAATCGACAATTGATAACGACCGACTTGTCCGGATTTGCTTGAAGTATGGAATAATGAAAAGGGACACTTTAGTGCCCTCACGCTCTGACCGTCCCCATAACCCTCCAGAAGGATATATGACGGTCACTCGTCTGATGTGCATGGTTGGCGCCATTCCTCCATTCTCGCCTTTCATCGTCGACTTCTTAAGACAAATGCGGATTGCCCCCATGCAGCTGCATCCCAATTCATATGCCTATCTGCATACCTTATTCATAGCATATCGTGAAATTCTAGGCGTGGAGCTCACGTTCGACGATGTTCATTTCTTCTATAATTTCAAACATCGGACTAGAGAAACCCCTTCTTTCTGTTACTTTGAATCAGTCCCAAAGAGGAAGATAATCTCTACGCCGTTTAGCAGTAAAGCTGGAGATTCCAGACTAGAGTGGTTCTATATAAAGCAACAGTCTGGATGCGCCAGGAGATGGACAAAATCAAGTAAAGCACTGATTTTCTGATCCTGGACTCTATACACTTGAATCATCACCCTGACCTGTTTTCCTTTTTATTTGCAGTCGACAATCCCAAACAGGTATCAGACCAAGCGTTCTTTGATCGAATGCACCGTCTTCTCAACGGCGACCAAAAATTCCTTACTATTGACGAGGTCCTTAAAGATGAGTACCTTCATTTTCACGGGCTGCTATCCGTTTTCCGTAGCATCGGTCATGGGACGGTCCCTTATGCATATATTCCTCCAGTGGAAACAGTTCCAGAAATAGGAGAAGGCTCGGGAATTCCTGCAGCTCCTCTTCAAACTTCACCTTCTCCCTCTTCCACACAAGATGACGAACTGGCTAATCTGGCCGAAAAACATCGTGAAGGGTATATTGCCCCCGAGGAGACTACTTCTCCAGACAAGTCAAAGTCTTTCCAAGGGTCGCCACTTCACGCTTCCGA
Source organism: Allium sativum (assembly GCA_030737875.1). Lineage (NCBI taxonomy): Eukaryota > Viridiplantae > Streptophyta > Magnoliopsida > Asparagales > Amaryllidaceae > Allium > Allium sativum. The sequence continues at coordinate 937,275,469 of CM060922.1, forward strand.
AGGGGATGTTCCTAGCACCGACGAGCACATATTTCAGGGTTTGGGGGATCTCCCCTTACCCGAGACTATATATACTTCAGAAGACTTCAGGAAGGACCCTTTAGTCTTCACTTCTTCTGAAGAAACTACTCCTGCCAAGGCCAAAGAGCCTGCCCGCACCAGTCTAGCTTCAGACTCGGGTTGGTTGGGGGGGCACACACACCACTTAGGATGCACTTTACACCGCAGCACTAGCATTCATTGCACTTCTTTCTCCATGGATCCATCGATTCTAACCTTCGTTTAATTTATCGTGCAGGTACAATGTCTCGATCCTCTTATGATATAAGAAAGCTTCGCCGCAGCATGTCCAATCCTCCTCAGGATGCTGAGTATAATCGCCGGGATGACCGTGGTAGGGAGGAAAGAAGACCCTATGATCCTTATCGATCTCGATCCTCACGCTCCCGCTCACCAGTTCGACCGGAACAAGAAAAATACAAAAGCTATCAAGGTCGTAGGGAGGAGGATAGACCACAATCTAGGGATTCCACTTCCTCCCATGAAAAGCGGAGTAGAGAGAAAACTCCTCCAAAGGAAACTGGGTCTAGAAGTAAGCAAAAAGTCCCTGCTACTAAGCGACCTCGGACAGACAAGGGTTCTACAGAATCTTCTTCAGGAAGGGACACTGAACTAACAATCCTCGCCCCTCCTCCACCAGATGCGGGAACCGCAGTAAGGCTGGCATATTTAAAGGAGCAATTTCCCGAGCACTACTTCGAGACTCTGACCTTTCTACCTTCCCTTGAACCTATTTCTTCTAATTGGGCAGAGGAGGCCAGAGCAAAGATTGATTTGGTGGAAAAACAATATACCGAGATGTTCAAGTATTCCCGCACTCTTTCTAGAATCATCCGCACTCTAATGACAAATGCTGACTCAATGCAAAAGACTGCAGAGGAGGATGCTAAGGCCCTAAAAACCTTAGGAAAAAACTTAGAAGATACTCAAGCTCAACTAGCTATCGCTCAGAAGAACGCTTCTAACTTCAAACAACAGTTTGAGGACATGCAAAAGCGCTATCATGATTTGCTTGAATCCCACACTCAGGAGCGGTCTGAGTTGAAGAAGCAAGCTGATGAGGCCAAGTCAGAGGCTGCTAAGACACGTCTTGCTTATGCTGAGCTTGAGCAGAAAAACGCCGAGTTAGCGAAAAGGAGTGCTGAGGTAGAAAAGAAAAACGCTGACTTGGCTTCAAAGTTGTTAGAGGCGGAAAACAGGGCTGCTCTGGCTGAGGGCAATGTGGAATGCGCTATTAAATCTGCGGAAGAAACCCGCAAACAACTATCAGAGGCAGAGGCCGATATTCAGGGCTTCGGCGAGCTAATGATCGAATTCTTCGCGCACATTATTCGTCGTCGAAACATTTCCTGGATCGAGGACTATCCATCCACTTTGGTTCATGTGTGGAATCAAATCGTCGAGTGGGAAAAAGAAGAGCTTAAGGTCGATTCCCTCGATGAAGATAAGCTGATGGAGAAATATTTGAGAGACGACGAACCGGAGCGCCTAGCTGAAGGGCGCCGTCTAATTGCTGAGGCCATGGAAGAAGAGAGGCGGAAGTCTAAACAGAAAACCGTCCCTGAAGCTGGTTCCTCTTCTTCTGCTCCTATAACTCCCGAAGTAGAAGGGTATGATCCCGAAAACCCGGGAATTCCCCGAACAACTTTGCTATCTCCCATTCCTGAAATACTCCAGAGGTAGTAGTCACCCCCGCTGAAAAGTCTTCAGAAGGTATCCCTATCTTTTCTCCTCAATTTGTCAAGGCTACTACTACCTTTGGCTACATAACCGAACGTTCGATGAGAAATCCTTTGCTCTCGCCTGAGTTGATAACCAATGTTTCTCATTTTGTAGGCGTTGAATCATCCGCGAAGACAGATGTAGCTCAAGGAGCTACCGCTGGGACACAACCCGCTGACAGGGTCAAAGAAGGGGAAGACAAGGCTGCTTCAACAGACCTGAGGGAAAGAAGTGAGCCAACCAAGGTCACTACTCCCCATGATGAAGAAATGATTGCAACTTTAAAAGACGACGGAGGAGACGAGGGGCATGATGAGGAACCAGAGGTTACAATAACCGGGGAGTCAAAAAGCGCCGATGACGTTACCTTGGCGGCCATGAAGGCTGATCAAGACAAGCGCTTGCAATTAAAAGCTGAAGAATTAGATCCTGAGGTCCTCAAGCCCCTCGCAGTTGTGGATGCAGGTTCAAGGTTAGTTGTTAAGCTCTCAACTAGATCTATTACCGAAGAACTTGCTAAAAAATCTTCTCTTGATTCCAGTGCCCCGTCCTCCGAGAAGAAGTCTGCTGGCTCCAGTACTACATCTTCAGGGTAAAAGAAATCAAAGCGAATCTTGACTGAAGCCGAGAAGGAAGTAAAGGATGCGGAAAAAGCTGCCAAGAAATCGAAGGCTCATCCCAAACCCAAATAGTGGGTTCTCCTGTGTCCTTTTAGCATCTTTGTAAATCAATAAGTGCTGCCACAACAGCAGCTCCCGCACTTTCTTTTTTAGTCATTTCCCTGTACAAATTCATTCATTTGTAAATAAAAATAATTCACTTTTTGCAATGTTTATTTGTTAGCAGTTCTGCACTTATGTAAAAATGCATATCTATAGTTATGAAACAAAGTTGTGGAGAGGGGAGATATGTGTATGTATATGTGTCCCCAGTCAATCTCCATAAGTTATTCAGTGCTTAACCATGCAATCTGAATGCTCCCGATTCTCTAACGGGATAGCATTTCCTGCGTCATCAATACCTGTTGTTTTTTCCTGGCATTTCTTTTATACTCTCTCTCATTCTCTTGAGAGTTAGAGTTCGAGTTCAGTTATTTGTTTATTCCCCGGTCGTTCAACGGGAAAAGATTTCTTTCTCGACGCTCGGTCGGAGACGCCTTTATACTCTCTTTCTCTCTGGAAAGTTAGAGTTCGGAGTTGAACCTCTTTCTCAGCGCTCAGTCGGAGACGCTTTTATACTCTCTCTCTTTCTCTGGAGAGTTAGAGTTCAGAATGTCGTTTTCTCATTCTTTTATGTCTTATTGCACAAATAATCATTGTGCTTCTTTTTATGTCCAAGCTGTTTTCAACCTTTTTTAGGCTCTGAGTTATCCTGTATTTTATAATCACAACAGAACAACTAATAAATGTAAATGCATAAAATTAAATGACACACAATATTTTTATAGTGGTTCAGCTAAGTCATAGCCTACATCCACTTTATAGACCTTTATTCATATCATCAGATTTTCCCAAGGCAAGTCGTGCCTTATTACAGAGTTTATAGGAAGAAAAGCAAAAAGTATAGTATTTCTAATCCAAATATCGCATTAAGTGTTGGGCATTCCATGCTCGAGGGACTTCTTCGCCATCTACGGTCGTTAACTTGAATGTTCCTTTATCAAGTTTCCGTTGGATGACAAAGGGTCCTTCCCATTTTGGGCCGAGGTGAGGAAGGGATGGAAAAACTCTCTTTAGTACCAAATCTCCTGGTTCAAAAGTCCTGAGACGAACTTTTTTATCATAATAGCGTGCCATCTGACGCCGATGTCTCGCTGCACGCAAGTCTGCTTCGTCTCTTTTCTCTTCGATTTCATCAAGAGACTTAAGTAAAAGTGCCCGATTCGTCATCGGGTCATAATACGTCACCCTGTGGGAAGGAACTTCCAGTTCAACTGGAATTACTGCTTCTGAGCCAAAGGAGAGAGAGAAAGGGGTATGACCGGTAGCCGTTTTAAACGTTGTTCGATATGCCCACAAAGCTAGGGGCAATTCATCAACCCATTTTGCCTTTGCACGCTCTAATCGCTTCTTGAGGATGGATTTTATTACCTTGTTTATTGCCTCTACTTGCCCATTGGATTGTGGATAGGCAACTGCAGTATATCGTTTGTCTATCTTATATTTCTGGCAAAAGTTTCTGAATTCAGTGCTATCAAATTGGGTCCCGTTGTCGGTAATAATCGTCCTTGGGATCCCGAATCGGCATATAATATTTATGACCACAAAACTTATCACCTTTCTTGTGGTGATCTTAGTCAAGGGCTCAGCTTCCACCCACTTTGTGAAATAATCCACGGCTACTATGGCATACTTAGCTCCCCCTTTAGCAATCGGTAAAACTCCAATGATATCGATTCCCCATGTGGCAAATGGCCAAGGACTCACCATCGATTTAAGCTGGGTTGACGGTGCCCTGGGGATTTTGGCGAATCTCTGGCACTTATCGCAGCGTCGTGAATAATCAGCTGCATCCTTGTTGATCGTAGGCCAGAAGTATCCGTACCGCAATATTTTCTTTGCTAAAGTTTGACCTCCTGTATGATCTCCACACTCACCTTCGTGCACTTCTCTCAGCACACGCTTGATGTCGTCGTGTGCGATACATCGTAACAGGGGCATAGAAAATCCTTGTCTATAGAGAGTATCGTCTTGCATAACATATCTGGCAGTTTTGCGAACTACAGCTCTTTTCTCACTTTTCTTCGATGGGAGTGTCCCATTCTTAAGAAAACTCTTGATTGGAGTCATCCATGACTCCTTCTCTGGTTCCGCTTCAAGAACGAATTCAATTTCCATTGACTCAAAGCTTGGCGACTCCAACGTTTCAATTGGAATTACCTCAGTCTCTTCTGGATTGTCAGAACTAGCCAATTTTGCTAGTCTATCCGCTTTTTGGTTTTCTACTCTGGGAATATGTGTTATGTTGTACCGCTCTAAGCTATTTAATAGCTCTTTCACTTTCTTGAGGTAAGCGACAAGTCGAGGTCCTCGAGCCGCGAATTCCTCTCGCACTTGACAAACAACAATCTTAGAGTCACAAAATATGTCCATCATTTTTACTCCGAGGTCTTTAGCGAGTTTCAGCCCGGCAATCAGGGCTTCATACTCAGAGTCATTGTTTGTTGCCGAAAATTCTAATCGCAGGGCGTAATATAACGACCGTCCCTCGGGAGTGACTAAGACAATTCCAGCTCCGGATCTTCGGTCGTTTTTAGCTCCATCTGTATATAATTTCCACGGACTCATCTCTAGCTTATCCTCAGATTTGACCACTCGGTCATTGATTATTTCTTCCTCTGGAATGGTGAACTCCGCGATAAAGTCTGCTAGAGCCTGCCCCCTGATTGACTTTCGTGGTTGAAAATTCAAATCAAACTGGCTTAGTTCTATGTTCCATTTAATCAACCTTCCCGACGCTTCGGGTCTTTGCAACACCTGTCTTAACGGCTGATCGGTGTATATGGTTATTGGATGGGCTTGAAAGTAGTGACGAAGTTTTCGGGATGCAATCAGGAGGCTGTAAGCAAGCTTCTCGATCTTTGGATAGTTGCGCTCTGCCGCTGCTAATTTCTTACTCACATAGTATACTGGCCTTTGTACTTTGTCTTCTTCTCGAACCAGAGCTGTGCTGACAGCGTGAGCCGAGACTGCTAGATAAACAAATAGTTCTTCGTGATCTACGGGCTTTGATAAGATTGGCGATTTCTCTAACAGCTCTAATAGATTCTGAAAGGCCTCGACACAATCGGGAGTCCACTGGAAGTTCTTCTTTCCTCTTTTTATCAAATCAAAAAATGGAACACATTTATCGGTGGCTTTGGAGATGAATCTACTCAGCACCGCTGCCTTCCCTGCCAGACTTTGGACGTCTTTAATTCTCCCTGGTTCTTTGATATTTCTAATTGCCGCTATCTGGCTAGGGTTGATCTCAATTCCTCGGGAACTCACAATGAAGCCAAGGAACTTTCCCGACGCCACTCCAAATGAACATTTTAAAGGATTCAATTTCATACGGTATTTTCGCAAGATACCAAACATTTCTACTAAGTCTTGCGTATGACTGGAGGATTGCTTTGATTTAACAAGCATATCATCCACATAAACTTCCATAGTTTTTCCTATTTGATCATAAAACATTCTATTTACCAACCGCTGATAAGTAGCTCCAGCGTTTTTTAATCCGAACGGCATTACAACATAACAATATAATCCCAAATTCGTAATGAAACTTGTATGCTCTTGGTCTGGTACATGCATAGGAATTTGATTGTATCCAGAGTATGCATCCATGAAAGAGAGAAGTTCATGACCTGCTGTCGAGTCTACAAGCTGGTCAATCCTGGGAAGTGGGAAACTATCTTTTGGGCAAGCCTTATTTAAGTCTGAAAAGTCAATACAAGTTCGCCACTTTCCGTTTGGCTTTTTTACCAAGACAGGATTCGATATCCAGTCGGGATAAGTCGAATCTCGAATAAATCCATTTTGCTTCAATTTCTCTACTTCCTCTTTGAGAGCAGCCGACCTCTCTGGGCCCAGCATGCGTCTCTTTTGCTTCACAGGCGGATGCTTCGGATTTACATTCAATTTGTGACTGATAATGGAAGGTGATATCCCACACATGTCAGCGTGGGTCCAGGCGAACACATCTAAGTTTGCCTTCAAGAAGTCCGTCAGTTCTTCTGCACGACGTGGATTCAGTTGAGAACCAATCTTCAAAACTTTCGTCGGATCAGCTTTATCAACAGGAACTTCCACTGTCACTTCATTAGGAGTTGCATTCCTAGCCTCTGGTTCCTCGTCTTTTCTAGGATCCAGGTCTTCAGGCGTTCCTTTGGGCAACTCCCTTGGGTTCAATCTCTCTAATTGCTATGCCGAGTCCCCCTCTGAGGGATATGAGGCATCTTTACTCTCAGCATTAACTCCTTTCATCAACATCTTCAGTTCGGCCACATAGCAGGCCCGTCCAGAAACCTGATCCCCTCTTATTACTCCAGTCCCGGCTTCGGTTGGGAACTTTAGTAACAAGCACCAAGGGGCGATACAGACTCTAAATTCAGCGAGGGCAGGTCTCCCTAAAAATGCATTATATGGCGAATCTACGTCCAATACTACGAACTGAAGCATTCGCACTCTTCTACGTTCTCCTTGCCCTAAGGTCACGGGCAACTCTATATATCCCATGGGAGCTGTCGTCGCTCCGTTGAAGCCTCTAATCCATCCTTCACAAGGTTTCAGATCTTCGGGCTCAAGCTTCATCTGATCAAATGAATTCTTGAACAAAATATTAACGGAACTTCCGTTGTCTACTAATACCTTATGGACCAAAGCCGGCCCAATAGTGGTAGTAATAACCAACGGATCATTGGTGGGAGATTGTATCCCCGTGTTGTCTCGGCTGCGAAATACCACGTCATCGAACATGGTTTTTTGTTGTTTTATGGGAGTGACATCTTCCAAATCGTCACCTTCATTCACATCTAGATGCTTGGCAGCATTCACATATTGGTCCATTAACCTAAAACTTCGGATTGCCGGGTGAGGTCCGCCTACTATGGAGTTGATGACGATCCCTTTACCTTTCTGCTGCGTGGTAGGCTTAGGAGCAGGCAGGATCTGTTTTGGAGCCTGCTCTCCTTGCCCCCTGTCTCTCGGGGCAACCTTGTACTCATCCAACTTTCCTTCACGCAGCAGCTTTTCAATTACATCCCTCAAATGCCGACACTCATTGGTCGAATGTCCATGTGTTCCGTGAAACAAGCAAAATTTCCCTGTCGCCATTTCTTTCTCGGTCGAATCACGAGGTGGCGGTCTTTTGTACTGCAACACATTATACGTATCCAGGTAAATATTTTCCAGGGTGTCATTCAATGGTGTATAGTTCTCGTAGTTCTGGAATCGGGGCCTTTTGTTAGGGTCGCTTCCCCTATTTCTGTTTCTCCTGTTACCGTTCGAATTACGGTTGTTGTTGTTTCCCCCCTTTCCAGTATTGCTGTTTCCACCCTTGTTTCCTACATTTACTTCAACTTTGCCAGAACTTTCCCCAGACTGCTTCACGGCAATATTACTTTGCACATTCTCCTTTGAAGCTATCTCAGACTTTCTCTTCCGGTTTGCCCTGGCCTCCTCTCGTCTTAAATAAATATCGGCTTTTTCGTAGAATATCGCCCTTGTAGGGGGTGTCTTCCCAGAAAGGTAGTCTCCAAACTCAGATTCAGGATCGACTCCTTCCTTTAATGCCATCAGAATAGTGGGCTCGTGCGGGTCACTGACCTCAGTTACGGTTTGGTTAAAACGATCAAGATATGCCCTTAAAGATTCCCCTGGTGCTTGTTTAATTCTTGACAATTCAATAACACTCTTGGACTTTCGGGCATGTAGTCGGAACTGGTTCATGAAACGCTCGCTTAGTTCTTTGTAATTAGAAATCGAACGAGGAGGAAGCCGGGTAAACCAGAACAATGCCACATCTTCTAGGTAGATTGGGAAGGCTTTGCACTTCACCTCATCAGGGGCAGCAGCGGCGTTCATGAGCCACGAATACCGCATCAAATGCTGTCCTGGATCAGTCCTTCCGTTATATTTGTCCATCTGTGGCAAGTTAAAGCGTCGGGGAAACTGGAAGTCTAGGATATCGTCAGTGAACGGAGTATGGCTTCGCTCAATGCCATAGTCTTCATTCGTATAATTTCGGCTCTCGGACATAATTCGGCGAACCATTGCCTGCACATCGGCACTAGTTAGGGGCTGCTCAGGTTCCCTGGCCCTAGTGTCCGAGTTCCTTCGGGGCTCTTGCTCTGGAGATGCCCTTCTTCTTCGAGCTGCCTCTACTCGATTCCTTTCCCTGTGGTCCCGGTCGATCTCGGGAAGAGGGGACTGGAGTCTTTGCCCCCGAGTAGGGCTATCGTTTCCTAATGCTCGTGCGATATCCTCGCGAGATCCCAAAGATCCAAACGTTAGCTGCTCCACGTTCTGAGGTCGCTCGAGTGGCCTTCGTTCACGGGGCCTCTCTTCCTCGGAAGATGAAGATTGATCTACGGGTGTGTGACGAACCGGTGATGGAGTTCTTTGCCGGCGGAGCTCATTGATCTCCCGACTCATGAGCCTCATATTTTCCTGCATCATGAGATTGGTGCGCTCATGAACTCTCATAGCTTCTCTCGTGCTCTCAAGCATATCAAGCAAGCGCGAGAAATCTCCTTGAGTGATGGGAGCAGATGGATTGACCTGGTCTCCAACCCTGGCAGCTGGAATTGGAGCATTCGTGGGGACTCGAGTAGATGTTCCAGCTTCACCAAGCATCGGGTCGGATCGGAGGTAGGAAGTCGGGTCGGATCGGAGCTGGGGTGCCTGGTCGGATCGGTGTGCAGCGAGCAACTCGGGTCGGTTCAGATTGGGGGAGTGCACTGCTTCAGAGTCTCCTACCCGGATCGGATCGGAGCTCTCCCCTTGCTGTCGGTTCGGATTTCCTGCATTGATTCTTCCTGCTGCTGAACTCTGCCCCCGAGACCTTGTTACAACAGCATGTTGCTGATCTTCACCAGCTCCATTTCCTTGAACAGACTGAACTTCCTTGCCTTTTCCTTTGGCCATGAGTCTTTGACAATTACTTCAACGAATGCAAGAAAGCGGAGAAACTTAAGGATTCGCTTCTTTGAACTCAACGGTCCAAAAAGTAGAAAGAAATCCCGGAAAATAAAGAATTTAGATGAGGTTTCTCAGTGAAAGCACCAAAATGTTAGACCCAAATGTGGTTCTAACACCCAAATTGATTAGAAACAAGATAAAATAAAACAGAAATAAAGATGAACACACAAGATTTATAGTGGTTCGGCGAAGAAATGCCTACGTCCACTTAGTTTTCACTATATTCAGTAATTCAGTTACAAATGCAATGTAAGATTCACTCACAACTCACTTTTGTTCACTCAAATGATTAAACAAGAAATGAAAGATGATTTGGATTCTCCGGGAGTAAAGGAGTTCGGATGATGGAGGTACTTGGATTCTCAAAAGTGCTGAAAAAGATCCTTCTCTTTGTCTCTAGATGGGGTATTTATAGGTGTGAATTTGCCTAAGATTCAATCCGGGTCGGAACACGCGTCATCCATCGCACTCTCTTCGGGTTCGGATGAACTATCAAGCTGACAACACATCGAAGAGATGGACGTTAGGGGTAGGAATCAGTCATAGCCGGTCCGGTTCTCCAGGCTACTTTATAGGAGATTAACCTGGATCATGGGTGCGGGTCGGAGGCGTGCAGGTTGGGGGTCGGATCGGAATACCCGATCCGAACCGGAGTGGCTGGGACATCTCTCCTTCTCTAATCGTACTCCGCTCCGCTGCAACGTCGTGGCAAGCAAAAGGCTTTCCGATCCATTTGAGATTTATTGGCCTTCCGATCCGATCAGATATGCTTTGCCAATTTACCCAGTACGAGCCATCCGATCCGAACAGGGAACTCTATCCGATCCGAACCAATATGCTGCCATCAATCTGAATTGTGGTGTTTTCTTCCGATCCGAACCGAAGTCTTATAACTTAAGATACTCTTCAATGGTTGGTTTCTTGACTTTGTGTTGCCTAGTTCACAAAGTAGGCTAACAGAGGCCTATATAATAATGATAAAATATAATTAAATCCAAAACAATTCAATTTAAATAATAATAAATTATTATTACCAAATATATTCAAATGGAATTATATACAGTTTTAAATGCAACCAATATAGAATTATAACTCAATATTCAGAAATTCAGGTTAAAACGATATTCAATTTATATAAAAGCTACATTTTAATTATTAATAATCATTATATATTTATAAACGATTCCATAGTGACTATTTGAAAATCTAATGAGGACATAACTTACAATTTGTACGATGAAATCTCGATTTTTCTCTTTCATTAGAAAATCACTATCCAACAAATATAAACATTTCATGTTTCACAGAAATCCGACTTATATCCGATCCTATATATTCAATTAAAGTTCAAAACTCAATATTACGAACTACCGCGACATCGCGAGCTCGTTTTAGTTAAATTATAGATTTATATGTTCAAACTTTGTTATTAAATAAACTCAATATAAAAATCCATTAAATCAATATTTAAAATAGAATTAAATATTTGTAATAAGCGTTCAAAAATCTGGGATGTTACGAACTAGTTTTCATCCACAAAGGAAGTTGTAGCGCATTAGTAAAGGCCTAGGAATTTGTGTAGAGTTTTTTGAGTTCGATCCATATCAAGCCCTATTTTTTGCGATTGAAGAAAGGAGGATGGATATGCACACCCCATCTCCTACGCTCTAAGGAATACAAGTACTAGTGGTTTATATATATATATATATATATATATATATATATATATATATATATATATACACACACACACTAGTAAAGGATTTAAGAAATAGGCATATTCTTCTCAAGGAAATCAAATCATTCATTTTCAACTCCCATGTAGAAGAAGAATTAATAGGATTATTGCCAAAAGAAAAGCCAATCAATCTACCATATACTAATAACCAGAAGAGGGGATCTCCATGGAATATCTCAAATCCATCTTCATATCTCTTTTATTTGTAAATAGAATATTTCAAGAGATTCATTATAGGCCAATATTCACATAGATAGGAGACTACATCCCCTTTAAATACACATTGTATTCACTGTAATCTGGTACCTTTTTATCTCTTCTCCATTAATAAAGCTTTATTTTCTTTTTCTTTTATTTGTGCAGTTTTTTATCTTCATGGTAATTTGTGTTGTCAAGTCAATTATAATTGCTAGAATACAAATTGTTATTGCATTTACTTTTCTTATTAGTGATTGACCATCTGATTAGATTCAACGGTAATCCTAATTTTTATTTTCTGTTTGTTTATTTCTGTTCTGCAATTTTATTTCTAGTATTCTATTTTGTTTGTTAATCATTGAATTTATTATAGATCCGACTAGATTCGAATCTGTAGTGAACTGAATTGTAATTTTACTTGGTTTTCTATTTTGTTTTATTGATCAATGCAATTTTGGTTGTCAGTTCAATTAGATTTGTTTTGAACAAAACTGCAATTTTAATTTTATCCAAATCACATCTCCAAACATTGTCTAACTCGCCCACAAAATCACATAAATAATTTAATTTAATTTTTCTCTCTGTATTCGATCTACACACTACACACTTGTGCACTTGCAGTAAATTTATAATAAATTTGCGCTTTTCTAATCCACAGAAAAGTGTTAAACACCTCCCTAAAGGTTGGAGTATCTCAGGATAACTTATCAACCAAACACTAAGAGATAAATGAATATGATGCACCGGTAACAAATAATGCTCTAACATGCATGATATAAATCAAAAGCAAACCTTCCATTATAAATTTTCCTTTCTCAACAGTAGTCGGTCTAGAAGAAAATGGTTCCTTAGCAAATACCTTCTCTTTAGCTGCATTCACTGTCTTTGAACATTTATTCTTATAATGTCCCACCTGATTGCAGTTGAAGCACTTAACATTCTATATTCCTACAATTGTCTTTCCATCACTAGATCGGTATTCATTACCAGAGTGACCTTTCTTACACATGTGGCAGATAATATCATCTTTTCCTTTCTAGGCCACTCCGCCCTTCTAAGCTCTCTTTCCCTTAAAAGAACCTCTTCTTCTTAATCTGAGAACTTTGGGTTTCCATCGGTTATCACTTCCAAAAATAACAATCATTTCCTCATTCCTAATGGTTACTTACACTACTACATTACAAGGATCTCTAAGATATGACATAGTTTCCCAGGCAATCTTCGGCTTCAGCCTCCAAATAAACTTGTCAATCCTCTTAGATACTGTATCAATAGTAGAATCTCAATACTAGGATAACTCATTAAACTCGTAGCATACTCAATCGTAGACATTTCTTCTTGAAGTAATTCAACATACATCCTAAGAAACGTAGACTTGGAAATCTCAGATAAAACTACTCTTCAAATCTCTTTTGAAACTCAGCCTAAGTCAGATCCTCCTTTGGCACTTCAACTATCACTCTGTTCCATAAGTGTAGAGCGATTCCTTGCAAGTTCCTAGAAGCTAACCTTCTCTTATACTCATCGTTCAGGCCCAAATCATCAAGAATCCTTTCCTAATACAATAGCTAATTTTCAATTTTAGTTGCATCTTCTGTTCCAAGGAAAGACTTTCTCCAAGACTGAATGAGGATGAAGTAGAAGTGGTGCATTTATTTTGTTAGTAACCAAAACAACATGTACAGATGAATGTTGGCATTACATAATGCTTGGAAGGAAGTGTTAACATTCAAGTCGGAATTAATAAGAGAGGAAAAAGATAATCGTGACTTCGTAAGCCTTATCAGCTTGATAATTGCTAAAATAGGGGATATGTAGTAGAGCTATATGGGTCGCACCCATTAAAAGCAGTCATTCATTGATCTATATTATATTTGTTGGTATGTTGCACGCCAGAAGAGCGAGGCTAGGCTGGTGCATATTATCTTGAGTTTGGCACCCAAGGAAGTAATCTGATGCGTTATATTAAAGAGGCAGTCTGCTTTATAAAGGCAGGGAGTCAATGCGAGGCTCTCGGTGTATTTTTCCAGAGATGTACTCTAGCGAAAGGTAATCGAGTAGCCCAATCACAATTGAAAATCCAATTTTCAATACGTGTCTTAAAAGTTCTAGCTATATGTCTATTATGCTGGAATTTAATAACGGTAACAATTTTGGGCTATGAATAATATTTACTTATGGGTTTTAGACACTACTATAATATTACTAGATTTATAATAAAAATATGCATGTTACCTTAAAGGCAAAATCCATGCATATTTATGTGTGGCGTGGTCATATAAGAAGCGTTTATTTGAAAGTGTTTTATAGGTTAAAGTAAATCAATTTTCTAGCGGTATTTGTTATCTCACACTGGTATTTCAGATTGACTTTATGCGATAATTTTCTTATAATTCTCAAATCAGACTAAACATACTCCCAAATTAGGTTTGATTGCATTTGAGCTTATGAGAGATGTTCATGGTTCAAGATGTACGCTTGTATGTTTCTTATTTTCGCTATTTATGTTTTAGTTTATATTTCTCAATAATTGTTAGGACAAACTACTATAACTATCTGATTTTATTTATAGAACAACACTCCGATATGTGTATATAAAATATTTTTTACTTTGTGCAAAGATCATTATTATATTATATTTTGTTGTTGTGATGTGAGATTCTATTTTATCTTTGCTTTCTTCCTTTCCCTTAATTATTTTCTTTTGGAGGACTAAATGATCGGCACAAGAATTTTGAGAATGTATTACGTGGTTGCTTTGATGGCAAGGAAGATAGTTCGTTACACTATAAAATGAAAGAAAATGATTATTAATTCTGATCTTTAATGATTCGGTTGGGCATGCATAAATATGCACATACAACAATACTCAAAAGAGATATGTGCCTTGTATTATGATCTCGCAGGTTAACGATGCCTAGATAGTTTATTGCACCACTACTCCTTGTACAAACTCCTAGATCTTTGTCTTTCACTATAGTGTACAAATCCTATCTTATATGCTTTACTAATTAATTTTAATCGATGTTGGATTTATCTATTATGTATAGGAAAAAGAGAATTAGGGTTATAAAAACTAGTTAGCAATAAACAACTTTCTCTCTGGATTCGAAGACTAAGTTTTTTTAACCTCCTCCCAAGTCCCAACTACGCATGATCATCTATAACCAATAAGACATAATGGACTTCAAGTCTAATCAATTTATCACATAAATTAACCCATTAATTAATTATTAAGCTAAGCTTAGTTAACTAAATATATAACATTCATATCATGTTAACTAATTTGAGATCTTTAAAGAAAATAACTAAGGTGTAATAGAAAATCAAAACAACACTCGTAACAACTTTTTATTTATTTATATAAGATATATAAGTTGATTTTTAATTAATTGAACAAAAAATATAACTAACACATTTTTGTTGGCTTCCTAGTGTGAGTTTGGTCTATAGTCAGTATAAGCAACTTAACCAAAGGGATTTTGTTGAAGTACGACATCAAGCACAAATTTAGTTACTTATAGATTATTTAGGTAAGATTCAATTTTTAATCTTTATTAAGCTACACTTTATAACAACATTTTGTACACATTTTCTTTTCATCATCACTATACCACTAAGATATTTAGAGTTTGGTCAATGATCAAATACCTTGTTTATATCTATAATCATCGCATGAAATACTTTGAAGTCCATGGTTGAATTTGATAGTATTTTGTTGATTAACAATTTTTTTACTCCTAATTTTGTATAGAGATCAAGATTGCCTCTTTACTCCTAATTGTACCTAGAAACCTCCTACCCATACTTGGAGGCTTCCCAAGCATACTTGGAGATTGATTACTGGTTAACTTATGAAAATTTATGTGAACACAATAAATCTAGGAAACCTATAACATGTAAGATAGATAATAAACGTGATTTGGACGAATAATCATGTTTCCTCCTAACCGTGTTTGGAGATATGTTATATGTTGGTCTGTTAAAACAACTATGCTCATAACGACCCTAGGGAAACTATGATTTGGAGGACATATAGTTTTATAATTTAAGATAAACAGTCCTCATGGTTGGAGACATATAGTCCATTTTACGGTAATCCATGGGAATGGATTTCCCTACAGGACAAACTAGTCACATTTACACATTTATAGGGAATGGATTTCCTATTACTAGACAAGTCTCTATTTCGGTAATTTAGACAAAAATATGCACCTACTACATTGTTGATGTATTTTTAATTGTGACTTCAATGTAATTTACTAATGGCACGAGTGAAAATGCAAGCCATTCATGCCAAGTTGGACATAACAACACACTACATTGGGCTGGAGGTTATTACACACCGTAAAATGTAAAAATGACAATATAATACAAATATATGTAATGACATGGTCCATTATGATAGAAGTGATAACAAGCTACAAAAGAAAGGTTTAACAATACAAGACTATTTCATAAGCACATATTCTATGCCATTTCATCTCTTTCTTATGATGAGTAAGTCTGTCAACAGTGTAGGTTTCATCTTGAGCCTGACCTGAACCTGCCATATTAATGCAAGTATATGTATTGGCTTTTATCCAAACCCAACCTAGAAATGATCTCGTTACCGTTCAAGTCCGGTGTGGTTTTATCAAAATAGAATTCATTTACAACCCAACCCAATTACTAATTTTCCCTCATATCAAAATATTAGAGTGCACGTTATTTATTTACCTTTTTTGTTTACATGTATATGTTTTTACATACTTTTGTTATAAATTTGGCTACATCAGTACTTAGTTTATGTGTTAATTTTACAAAATAACAATTTAAAAATATGATTTTAATATATATTTATATATATTATGAGTTAGGCATATAGGTATTACCCATCGAACTTTAAGCATAACGTGCCAGACTTAGGTATCAATTTTAAATACCCTACTGGTTAGGGTCAGACTTAGATTTCAATTATTGTAACTAGGCTTAAGTCCGGAGTTTATGACCGGATCTGATACAATGATAGAACTAGATGTATGTATACAAAATTGAAATACATAAGGTGCCTCCTTTACTTAATAAATATCATTACATATTTAACGCCACTACATCCATGGTTTGAAATTTTAGCAAGGTAAAAGATGTAAATTTTCTTCTGCGAATAATGCGCCACTACAGATCACCACATCCTATACGAACCCTCCTTATGGAGCCTTAAATCAAATCGATTTCCACTAGGAACTTTATATACTTGGTATAGAAATGGAAAAGAGAAGTAATCAGGAAAATTAATATGATTTACTGGGACTCCAACCCGCATAAATATGTTAAAAGAACATAATATAGAGTGCCTAAGACCATTTTTTTAATAATCTACCAACTTTAAGCAAATCCATCAATTTCCTATCAAATTTAGAAAGATAAATGATTATAGTATGTACTGAAAGTTTAATATCTTTAACTTTATTAATAGTAGTAACAAGTGTGAACCCCGTGCTTTGTACTTGGGTTCGCATAATTTTTTAATTAATCATTTTTTGAAATATTTTGGCTATGTAAATGTGAATTTTAAGCTATTAGATTGTAATTTTTCCAGATTGGTTTCTTTAAAAAATCATTTATGAAACTTAATGATAGAACATCCAAGATTACTGTGTCTAATTTTGTATTTTATTTTTTAATTGGGAATTAAATTCGGATTATGATTTCAAATTTTATGTTTTATTTTATGTCTCCAAAGCAACTTAGATGCCCTATGCATGCGAATAATTGTTTGGATGGGAAAAAAGCAATTGCGCTCTATTCTTTTGATCAAAAATTTCTTAAATATTACTTTTGAAACCAAAAATAATAGATAATCAATTTTTTTATTCGTTCTTAACCATTCATAAAGTTTGGAGAAACGAAGTACAAGTTAGCCACGATTATAAGTCTTATTTATTTAATTGTATATAGCGAAGTTATGATTCCATTTATTAACTTCGTGCATATAAGAATAATTTTTATTCACAACCATTAATGGTTAAGCATAAAAACGAGAACGCACTAATCACTTACAATAAAAAATCAAAAAAATTAATATATCATATTTATAGCACCTCATAAAAACTTAAACTTCGTCCACTTATTTTATTTTGTTTGAATACAAATTCTTATATGCCATTTAAATCTTATAGGTACATTCAAGATAAGGAAATACTGGGCGAAAGGTGCTAATGCAGACAATGCATTTGCAAACAAATATATTTATTTTAATAATCATGTAAATATATGAATAGGTATATTTATTTAAATTAATTTCTTATCTAACATAATTTACATGGCATAAAAATGCATAAAATATATTGTGAAAGTAATTATTACCGATTTAATAAATTTCTAAGAGCCGCATAAGTTAAGTCCAATATGTGGAAAATAAAATCAAAATTGAAATAGAAAAAGGAACTTAAACATATTTTCAGTAAATTGAATGTCATGTGTATGCAGCATTCCATGGATTAATTTTTGTAATACACCATGCATGTAATAACCACATATACTTCATTGGGATGGCTTTCTAAAGTAATAAATTTATTATAAAAGTATACATGATGGATGAACATCATACACCTCAACCAAATATTCTTCTTACAAAGCAGTCTCAAGTATTTCAATAAATTTATTTATCCTTAAAAACGGAAGAGCATAAATGGAAGATCGGGGTTGGAGCTTGATAAAGATAAGACTGAGAATTTTAATAGGGAGTTTCTTATTTCTGAAGGGGGGTGGAGGACAAGAGTTTATGGGGAAGAGGATAAATTCTATTACTTTCAACATATTCCCTTGATTAAGATGAATAAGAAAATTCAGGATATTTTATACCTTTGTAATAACAAACTACATATTTTAATTTAAGGAATAAGGAAAAAAAATTATTATTCATACAAATGAGAAAACATTATTTATTTAAAGGACGATGAAAGTTAGAAGAATTAAATTACCTAACACACTTATTGAAAAAAAACTGAAAATAGAAGGTCATAAAACTTTATAGTGGATGATGCATCAAAATTCTTTTAGTCGTAGGACTATATTAATTGATATGCAGAAAGTGCTAATTTTTTTACAAAACTAAAACAAACAGCACACTAGGTTGAGGTCGATTTTCATACTATAATATAATAGATAACATATAGATTTGCTTTAGCTAATGTTTGATACATTAAATTAAAAAAAGTTATTAGGGATGTCTAAAGGTAATAACGTTAGTAACGAAACAAAACAAAAAGAAGAACAAAAATAAGAAAGTTGATCATAGATTTTTAGAAAATTAAGTATAGGCTAGATGTCAAATTGGGTAATATATTAGGAAAAACTTACAGGAAGTTGATATAGATTTGCTTTGGTGAGACAAACGATTTGTGTAACAACCCATGTTTTTGGAACTAACTTAAAATTTATTTTTAATTGATTTTCATAGAAATTAATTATTTTAGGTGAATTATTTTGAGAATAAACAGCTTAAAGTTTAATTTAATCAAGGTTAGAACGTATAAATTTAAAGTTTAATGAAAACGAGCTTGAAATGGTGCGGTAGTTTGAAAATTTGATTTTAAACTTTGAATGAATGTATTGAATTCAATATAAATCGGAATTAGATAAAACAAGAAATATTGGAATATTTTGAATTGTAATTTTCTAATGAATGTAAGAAATTGAGATTTCACTTTAAAAATTATAAGTTACATCTAAATTAAAATTTAGAATAGTCGCTATGGAATTTATATATATATATTAATATTATACATATTGCTCTTAAAAATAGCCATTTTGCACACGAATGAATTTGGACTTGAAACCTCCTCCATTGAGTTCAAAATGCCGTTTGCATGATCAAAAACTATAAACATCGATGCCTTTTGAGTTAGTGAGATTTGGTCTTCTTCATTTGGGTGTATGACCAAAATGTCATTTTTACACGTGAATGAATTTGGGCTCGGAACCACTTCCTTTGAGTTCAAGACGTCGTTTACATGATCGAAAATTATAAGCTTCGATATGTTTCGAATTTGTGAAAATTGGGGTATGGGTTTGGTCTTGGTTGGCTAAACCTAGCCACTCACTTAAGAGCCCCAAACGAGCCTCTCCTCCTCATTCACTTTTACACTTAAAAAAAATTTAGAAAATGAGGAAAGGAAGAGGAAATTAAAATTCCTAAGCTAGGGATTTCAATTAATGGCTCAAATCAAAGGGGAAATCGAAGAGGAAACCTTGGTAAGCTTCTCCATCCTCCTCTTCGTCTTCTCTAACTTATCTCCTCTTTGATTTTTGATTATTCCCATGACCTAACTCTTAGGAAGTCTATTTATATGTGCTTAGATTGGAGATTTGCATGCAATATTGGAAGAGAGGTTGATTTGTCTTGCTATTGGGTCTATTCCTTATTTGTAATCAAGCAAAGGTGAGAACTTCCATCTCAAATGATTAAATGTGAGAAATTGAGACCAAAAGGGCTAGTTAATTAACTATTTAGTTGTTGATTAAGTCTGGTTTGATAAAATGAGTATTGATTGATCATATAACTTTAAAATGATGTTAAGTGCTAAGTAGTGCAATGAAAGATGATTGTATATGTTATAGGTGAGTTATTCATGAACACACACTTAGGCCACAAGCTTATAACTTGTAAAGGTGTAATTTAGAACCCATTTGAGTTTGCATATGCTAGTGAATTGGGTAGGCTAGTGTAACTTAGTCGATTTCATGTATTCATGTTTCATTGAATTGGAAAATTTTGGTTTGGAGTTCTCATATGATCCATTCATATGATATGAGCTGATTTGGTGATATAGTGAAGCTTCGTTGCAGCCTTGGCAAAGTTCTAAGTCTTCACGAGTCGCTTGAATCGTATTTGATAGCTTTGGTTAGGAAATTTGCACGTTTTGGAATTTATAATCAAAAATCATTGCAAATCTCTTTTATGAATATTTGTGCATGAGAGTTTGGTGTTATGAGTTGCTTAGATGAGTTATCAAAGCATCAACTGCATGTATACAACATCATGGTCCTTCGGGGATTGGACGATATCATTTTGAATATGTTTTCTAAGCAAATTGTATTGATTTTTGAGGTTTAACAACCATTCGACCATCAATGGCCGAAATAGTGGCCTACCTTTGGTTGTTAACAACCGAACAGAGGAAAAAGCAAGATTTTTGAGGTTTAACAGCCATTCGGCCATCAATGGCTGAAATAATGCCCTACCTTCAGTTGTTAACAACCGAACAGATTTGGAGCTATTCTTGGAATGAATTCGGTGAAACTAGATCCGTTGGAACCGTATCGACGAGAGCTTTGAAATGAAACTAATTTAGAATGATTTGGAGCTTGTGAAAATTTTTAATGGCGAAAAACGTCCGATGTAAGCAATCAAATGTTTATCATTATTTAACGACTTCAGAACTCATAACTTTTTCATGCTTTGTCAGAAATTCGCAAACTCGGGTCCATTCAAATCGTGACGATGAACACTACAACATGAAAACGTATAAAATGAATTATGCATATGATATGACTTGATTATTCAATTAGTTGACTAAATTAAATTCTCGACTAAACCTTTTTACATAAAGTAATGAGTGGTGAAGGCTAGTGATTTAACCAAGGCAAAGAATTTAATTTGAAATTTATGTGATAATTATTTGAAAAGACCGAGTTAAATCTCATTTCAAATAATTAAACGATGATTAAAATTCGAAGATAATGAAGACGGTGCAAGACTGGCAATCTTCACATCGAATGAATTACTACTAATGCCTCGGGTATGGGTAGTTCCCTTGAAGGAGTTATAGTGGTAGGTGTCCAGATGTATTTGTTGATTGTCCGGATATGCGAGGACCTCTCTTTTGTATTGGACATATGGAACGAGGAATAAGGTGCTTCCGGTTTCGTTCAAACCCAGAACGGATGTATAGATGGATTGTATGTTTGACATCGTATTATGTGCTATGTAGTTGATCTCTGCTAGATATATATATATATATGTTTGGTGGTGGAGAATTTATTCTCTTTCTTAACTCCCTTATATGAGACGCACAAGCTTAGTGGTTACATATTGGTAGAAATCAATGACCTAGTATAGATTGACAATGTGGCATGCCAAGATGCAAGCGATCAAGGCTTTCGTTGAAAAGCAGAGTCTTGTGGATGATGATCAAAGCATAGCTTTAAGTAGCATAGCTTTTTGTACAGTGTTAATTTGCGAGCTTCACACCCCGGTATGAGTCGGAAACGGGATAAGGGACGCAAGGACTGCATACGTTTCTTTCTAGCTAGAAGTTGTGTCATGGTATGGAGTCTAGACATTTTTACTTATGTGGATGATATATTGCGAGGCGCCTCAGATATCGAGCTGGCTAAAAGGCTTAGAGATAGGTCTGATAGGAATGGGAAACGTATTGTTCAGGAATAACCAATCCTCAAAAGTAAGAGAGGACCGGCCTTGCAGGATCCAAGGTTGCCCAGAGGTGTGATCCTGGATCATCTTGCTAGAGGTGATCCGAATCGATAAAGAGACCATCCCTTGCCTTGAATCATGATGGAAATCCAATTTCCAATACAACATTGTGCAGTTTTAATTGCAAACTTATATGGCGACATAGTAGGATGCGGTACTATGTCGTCTAGGATTGATACATTTAATTTGAAATTGTTTTCAAGACATCTAAACACTAATAAATAATTCAAATGATTTTTGTTTTCTACGTATCAAGCATGTTTAGCCCTTATAAGGTAAAACTCTATCCTCCAGCTAGCGTTGCATTGTGTGATGGAACCTGAGTCTTATAACAGCTTCATTTTTCTAAAAAGCATTGCGTTGTTTATTTGATTTACTTTATTTTATGCACCGACAATCCAATGGAGAAAGCTCGTTCCGTGACATGCGGCGTGGTCCTGCGATTTGCCTTACTCTTAAATAAGTTAAGTAAATATAGGAATTCTCATACCAGACCCATGACTGGCTCGTAGTTTGTTTTTCCTTTGTAGACTCGGGTGCCCATATTTTTACAAGAGCAGCCAAGTGAACAGGTGATCAGCTTTCTTTTGGATATGCATCATAGCGTTGGTGCTCTTTTGGCTCAAGATAAAGACTCGTATTTTTAGCATCTCTTTTGAACTTTCAAACATTACCCTATGTATGTGTATATTTGATTCCGTTGTAAACTCGTTATGTACTAAGTAGGATCATGTATCTGTGTAACTCTGACAATGATTATGATTCTGCTGTTATGATATGATGTAAATTATTCTCTAGTTTTATGTATTATGCTATATTTTGTAATATGCTGATGTGAATAATGTATTATTTTCCAAACATCGGACTAGCCACCGTGGAGCGGGGGTTTGGTTCGCGTCAGCCATGGTATCAAAGCTTTGGTTAACCTTTGTTTTGGAAGATAACATATTAAACAACTCGTCAGAGATAGAATCAGTAGTGTTCTAAAACAAATAACTCATTAGCGATAGGATTAGTAATATCCTAGAATGAGTACATCAGAATAGCATATAACTTGATCATTACATCATTATTTATGCATATGTTTATATGCTTCTATTATTCCTTAAGTTATCTTTTCTGTTGGTCTGACTCTTTCCTTGATATCCACTGAACTGAAAGGAAATGAGTGGATGAGGCAGAGACAGAAGAGGTAGAGGCCAAGGAAGGGGCAATATCCCTGCTATTAATAATCAGCCTGATCTCGATGAAGTTGGATCAGCGACTAATAATGAGCCCGTATTGCTACAACTACCGCAACAACAATTTGATCTTGATGTTGTCGCTAAGAAATATAAGAACTTAGGCGGTGTGCCATTCACCGACATTGGAACCATAATGGAAGCTCAAGCTTGGTTGAGGTCTTGCGAACAAATCTTCATGGGTCTAGAATTGGCAGATAACAGGAAAAGATTTTTAGCATCTTGGCTACTTAAAGACGAGACCCTAATTTTGTGGGAAACGGTGACTGTAGGTGATCTCGAAGTTGACATGACTTGGGCGAGGTTTAAAGAGATCTTTGAGGAAAGGTTTGTTCCACGGCAAGAAGTCGAGCGCTTGCATAATGAATTTGCTAATCTCCAGCAAGGTAACCGAACCGTTCATGAGTATGTCAACAAGTTTAATGAACTCTCTCGCTATGGCCCAGAATTAATTCAAGAGTCGATCAGGAAGAACAAACGGTTTATTGACGGCCTTCAGAGGCGGTATCACAACAGAGTGACATGGCATATAGAACTTCCATTTGCTAAAGTTGTCGAGATGGCTTGTAGATATGAGGGTATCGATAAGAGGAACTCCCAATCAGATAGGGAGAGAAGTCAAGATAGCAACAAGAGAAAACTTCCCGACAAGAAGCCTGAAGCGAGGAAGGATGAAGCAGCTAATCCCCAAGAAGATAGAAAACCAAAGGGTAAATGCTTCAACTGTGACCAGTATGGGCATTGGACTAATCAGTGCAATGCTCCTAAAAGGCCAAAGAGAAATGAATACAGTCCTAGCCAGCAGCCTCGCAATATGGTGAGTGTTGTAATTGCCACAAGCCGGGACATTTTGTAAGGAATTGTCTGCCAACTAAAAAAGCTGGAGTAGCTCATGTTTATAATGGGGTGGATGCGCCGTCTCCTCCTATAGGTGAAGGAAGGCCAGATGTGTTGGAAGGTACACTTACAATTAAAAATATTCCTATTAAAGTATTATTTGATACAAGAGCATCATGAAGTTTTATTTCGAGTAACACGGTTAAAAAGTTAAATTTAAAATTGAGAAATCTTGAAGAATCTATTAGTGTCCACAACCCGATAGGTGGTTCTCTCGTTCTTTGTTTATATTGTAGAGTTTCTGTCTCCTATTCTTTTTACCGGTTTTCCTTTGATTTGATCGTTATGAATCTTTCCAAATTTGATATTATACTTGTGATGGATTGGTTGATGAAGTATGGGGTCGAAGTTAAATGTGCCGAAAGAATTGTTAAAGCTAAAACAAAACTTAGGAGTATTATTATACCATGCATAGGCTCAAGTCCAGATAAAAAAGAATTTTGGTCTGCTCTTGAAATTTCTCCTACTTCTATTGAAAATATTCCTGTTGTTAGAGATTATGGTTTGAAGAAGTTGATAGCTTACCTCCGCGTGGAGAAATTGATTTCCGTATCGATTTATTTCTGACTGCAAAGCCAGTTGTGCATGCTATTCGGAGAATGACATTGAAAGAGAAGAAAGAGTTAAGTAATCAAACTCGACAATTGTTATGCAAAGGTCTAATCAGGCCTAGTTTCTCGAGTTGGGGAGCAGCCATGGTATTTGTTCCTAAGTCAGACGGTACTCTCAGAATGTGCGTAGATTACCGAGACTTAAATAAGCAAACATTGATGAATAAATATCCATTACCGCGCATTGATGATTTATTAGATCGCTTGAATGGAGCTCGAGTGTTTTCAAAGATGGACCTAGCTACAGGTTTCCATCAACTGCGGATCGCCAAAGATTGCGTTCCTTTGATAGCTTTCAGAGGTCCAGACTTATTTTATGAATGGTTAGTAATGTCGTTCGGCTTATGTAACGCTCCTGCTTATTTTGTTGATTTGATGAATTGGGTATTTCGCGGAGTGTTGAATAAATGTGTGCTAGTTTTCATTGATGATATTTTAATCTTCTCTAAGTCAACTAGCGAGCATGCGAAGCATTTGGAACAGGTTTTGGAAATTCTAAGAAAGAATGTATTAAAAGCCAAATTTTCTAAATGCATATTCTGGCAAGAAAAAGTGAAGTTCCTCAGTCTTGTCGTATCAAAAGAGGGAATTTCAGTAGATCCAGCCAAAATTACAACCATTAGATATTGGAAGCAACCTAGCACCCCTAGGGAAGTCCGAAGTTTCCTAGGATTGGCAGGCTATTATCGGAAATTTGTTAAGGATTTTTTGAAGCTATCAAGTCCATTGACGAAGCTTATACTGTAGCATACAAGATTTAATTGGACGACTGAAGGTGAGGCAGCTTTCCAAGAACTAAAAGTAAGGTTGACTATTACGCCAGTGTTGACTATTATAGATGGAAATCAGGATTTGACTGTCTATACTAATGCTTCTCATGAAGGAGTTGGTGCAGTATTAATACAAAGAGGCCAAGTTGTTGCTTATGCTAGCCATCAATTGAAGCCACATGAGAAGATATATGTTACACACGATCTAGAGCTATTGGCCGTGGTATTTTCTTTGAAGATATGGAGGCATTATCTTTTGTGTGAGAAGTTCAAATTATATACAGATCATAAATCATTAAAATATCTGTTCACCCAGAAAGACTTGAATTTGAGACAGCAGCGTTGGTTTGAATTTCTTGCAGCATATGATCTTGATATTTTGTATACTCCAGGAAAAGCCAATGTTGTAGCGGATGCACTTAGTAGAAAAAAAATGCAGTCATTGCTAATTTGATTATTATGCCTTCATTGATTGAGAAGATTTCTATCTTACAATAGGAGGATGAGTTTATTCAGATGATTAGCAACAGAGTTCAAGAAGGAGAAGATTCAAGCTTTCAAATTGATATCAAAGGAACTCTTAGATTGCGAGGACGAATTTATGTTTAGGATATTCCCGAGCTCAAAACAGAGGTAATGGATGAGTGTCACAAATCCAAGCTTAGTATTCATCCAGGGTTGAGTAAGATGTATTACGATCTGAAGCGCATATTCTGGTGGAAGTCTATGAAGAGAGATATCTCCATATATGTTAGCAGGTGTTCCACTTGTCAACAAGTCAAGAGTGATCAACAGAAGGTACTAGCTTGTTGCAACCATTAGAGGTCCCAGAATGAAAGTAGGATCAAATTTCTGTGGATTTCATTGATGATTTGCCTAGAACCAAGAAGGGCAATGATAGTATTTGGGTTATTGTTGATCGTTTCACAAAGAGAGCCCATTTTATTCCAGTGAAATCAAGTAGAACAGCTCAGAGTCTTGCTTAGATATTTGTGAGAGAGATTGTTAGACTACATGGCATTCCCAGCAACATTATTAGTGATCATGATCCGATCTTTGCTAGTAAATTCTAGGAAGCATTCCAATCTAAATTGGGAACCAAGATCAATCTTAGCACTGCATATCATCCTCAGCCAAACGGCCAGACTAAGAGGGCGAATCGTATATTAGATTTATTGCGGGCTTGTATTATCGATTTTGGAGGATCTTGGGAAAATCACATACAATTGTTGAGTTCTCATATAATAATAGTTATCAGACGAGCTTGAAATTATCTCCATTTGAAGCATTGTATGGTAGACCATGTAGATTTCCTGCATGTTGGATAGAGCCTAGTAATCGATTAGCGTTAGTTCCAGATATGATCGAAGAAGCTTCAGATAAAGTGGATTTCATTAAGAAGCGACTGCAAGCGGCCCAGAGCAGACAGAAGAGTTATATAGATTCTAAAAGAAGAGATTTGGCATTTTCTATTGGTGATCACGTGTATTTGAAAATTTCTCCGATGAGAGGAGTAATTCGATTTGGAAAGACGGGGAAGTTGGCACGTAGATATATTGGCCCGTTTCCTATACTCGAGAGGATTGAAACTCTAGCTTACAGGGTTCAGTTGCCAGATTGGTTGCCCAGAGTGCATGATGTATTTCACATTTCTCAACTTTGGAAGCATATACATGATCCAGACTTGATCGTGGAAGAGGAAAATCAACTAATATTAGACATTACTCCGAGTTTGACTGTGCACAAAGAGTCGATGAAGATTATTGGCAAAGAAACCAGAGTTCTAAGGAATAAGAAGGTGCATTTAGTCAAAGTGCAATGGAGCGGAGATCCTATAAACTGTACATGGGAAACAGAAGATAGCATTAACCAGACTTATCCCAAGTGCAGAGTGGATATCTCTTGTTAGCTCTAGTGAGAGGTACATTTATATTATGTTACATTACTATTTATTTCCTGCTTTACTGTAGTTTCCTTTTCGAGGACAAAAAGTCTTTAAGTGGGGGAGATTGTAACGACCCATATTTTTGGAACCAATTAAAAATTTATTTTTTAATTGATTTTCATAGAAATTAAATATTTTAGGTGAATTATTTTGAGAACAAATGACTTAAAGTTTAACTTAATCAAGGTTAGAATGCATAAATTTAAAGTTTAATTAAAATGACTTGAAATGGCGCGGTAGTTTGAAATTTTGATATTAAACTTTGAATGAATGTATTTAATTCAATATAAATCAAAATTTGATAAAATAAGAAACATTAGAATATTTTGAATTGAAAATTTCTAACGAATGTAAGAAATTGAGATTTCACTTTAAAAATTGTAAGTTATGTCTAAATTAAAATTTAGAATAGTCATTATGGAATATATATATATATATATATATATATATATGTTAATATTATATATAGCCATTAAAAAAAGCCATTTTGCACATAAATGAATTTGGACTCGAAACCACTTCCATTGAGTTTAAAATGCCGTTTGCATGTTCAAAAACTATAAACATTAATACCTTTTGAGTTAGTGAGATTTGGTCTTTTTCATTTGGGTGTATGACCAAAATGTCATTTTTACACGTGAATGAATTTGGGCTCGAAACCACTTCCATTGAGTTCAAAACATCGTTTACATGATCGAAAACTATAAGCTTCAATATGTTTTGAGTTTGTGAAAATTGGGGCATGGGTTGGGTCTTGGTTAGCTAAACCTAGCCACTCACTTAAGAGCCCCAAATGAGCCTCTCCTCCTCATTCACTTCTACACTTAAAAAAAATTAGAAAATGGGGAAAGGAAATTAAAATTCCTAAGCTAGAGATTTCAATTAGTGGCTCAAATCAAAGGGGAAATCGAAGAGGAAACCTTGGTAAGCTTCTCCATCCTCCTCTCCATCTTCTTCATCTTCTCCATCTTCTCTAACTTATCTCCTCTTTGATTTTTGACGATTCCTATGACTTAACTCTTAGGAAGTCTATTTATACGTGCTTAGATAGGAGATTGCATGCAATATTGGAAGAGAGGTTGATTTTGCTTGCTATTGGGTCTATTCCTTATTCGTAATCAAGCAAAGGTGACAACTTCCATCTAAAATGATTAAATGTGAGAAATTGAGACCAAAAGGGGTAGTGTTAATTAACTATTTAGTAGTTGATTAAGTTTGGGTTGATAAAATGGTTGTTGATTGATCATATAACTTTAAAATGATGTTAAGTGCTAAGTAGTGCAATGAAAAGATGATTGTATATGTTATAGGTGAGTTATTCATGAACACACACTTAGGCCATAAGCTTATAACTTGTAAAGGTGTAATTTAGAACCCATTTGAGTTTGCATATGATAGTGAATTGGGTAAACTAGTGTAACTTAGTTGATTTCATGTATTCATGTTTCATTGAATTGGAAAATTTTGGTTTAGAGTGCTCATATGATCCATTCCTAGCTATGAGTTGATTTGATGATATTGTGAAGCTCCATTGCTTCACCGGCAAAGTTTTAAGTCTTCACGAGTCACTTGAGTCGTATTTGATAGATTTGGTTAGAAAAATTTCCCATTTTGGAATTTATAATAAAAAATCATTGCAAATCTCTTGTATCAATATTTTTGCATGAGATTTTGGTGTTATAGTTGCTTAGGTGAGTTATCGAACCATCAATTGCACGTATACAACATTATGGGCCTTTGGGCATTGGAGATATTATTTTGAATATGTTTTCTAGGCAAATTGTATTAATTTTGAGGTTTAATAGCCATCCGGCCATCAACGGCCGAAATAGTGGCCCACCTTTGGTTTTTAACAACTGAACAGAGGAAAAAAGCAAAATTTTTGAGGTTTAACAGCCATTCGGCCATCAACGGCCAAAATAATGCCCTACCTTCGGTTGTTAACAACCAAACATATTAAAACGATCATAACTTTTTCATACATATCGGAATTCAATGAAAATGGATCTGTTGAAACCATATCGACGAGAGCTTTGAAATGAAACTAATTTGGAGTGATTTGAATCTCGTGACAATTTTTGGAGGAGAAAAACGTCTGTTGTAAGCAATCGAATGTTTATCGTGATTTAACAACTTCAGATCTCATAACTTTTTCATACTTTGTCAGAAGTTCGCAAACTCAGGTCTGTGGGAATTGTGATGACGAACACCACAACATGAAGACGTATAAAATGAATTACGGATATGATATGACTTGAGTATTCAATTCGATGATCGAATTAAATTCTCGACTAAACCTTTTTTCATAAAGTAATGAATGGTGAAGGCCAATGATTTAACTAAGGGAAAGAATTTGATTTGAAATTTTTGTCAGAATTATTTGAAAAGACTGGGTTAAATCTCATTTCAAATAATCAAACGATGATTAAAAGTCGAAGATAATGAAGACGGTACAAGACCGACAATCTTCACATCGAATGGATAACTACTGATGCCTCAGATATGGGTAGCTCCCTTGGAGGGGTTATAATGGTAGTTGTGCGGACATACTTGTTGATTGTCCGGATATGCGAGGACCTTTCTGTTAGAGTTTGTGCCCTAGAGGCAATCTGTTAGACGTGAATAATAATAACATTGTTATTGTTATGTTTTATTTGGAATAATATGTACTGTTATTTTATATTTACTGCGTAATATAAATATTAATATAATAGAAGTCCTTAGAATAATAATACAGGATTATATATAGTTCGAGTAAGACTGAACTTGAGATTATATGATATGTCAAGTATTATAATTCTTAAATGTCCCTAGTCGAGCTTTATTGTTTATACAGGACAACAATAAAGCATTGAGACTAGTATATTGATTGACTGATGATCACATCTCATTGATCATTAATATACATGATATTAAAGTCAAGATATAGATACGTATTGGAGAATATCGTATTGGGCTGACCCACCGTGAGATAACTACATGGAATATAATCAACAGTATCATAAGTTGTTCTCATAGTGACAGTGATGTAATGGTCCTTAGACCTGAAATCATTATAATTTTATTCGAGGATATCTGTGTTTTAATATCATCTAAAGTTATTTCGTAACAGAGTAATGATAACAATGATTATTGGATATATCTCAAATCGAATGAAAATTATGAATGATGTAGATGGAATTTAACCCTACGATATATTCTAGTGATATCCATGGGCCTCTTGATAGAGTAAGATTGTGAAATGCATGGCCGTGCTTAAATATTGATTTGTTTCAAACAGTCTACTCATTGATCAAGAAAACAGATTAAATTATAAAGAGGATGATACGAAAGAAATGGCGGCCGATACTTCTCGTTCATTCTTGATAAACAATTCTCGATCTAATTCATTTTCTTCTTAATCTTATCTGGGTAAATCAAATTCGGTTGTAGAGCGAACTAAATCGATTGCATCGATTCGTTCGGGTTAGGCTCCGGCGAATTCTCAGGGTTGGTCAGAAGGTTGTTTTAGGTGTGGAAATGGCGATCACTTTGTGTGAAACTGTAGAAACCAAATCAGATGTTTTCATGTGGTCGATTTGGACACAAAAGTGGTAATTGTTTGATTTCTTCGGGTAGAATATCTTCTTGGCATAGAAAGGAAAAGACCATTGAAGCACAGTATCAAATTCTTGATTCTGGCTTGATACTATTAAAGAATTTCATAAGCCTTAGTGATCATATACAAATTGTTAATAAATGTCAAGAATTAGGATCTAATGATGGAGGCTTCTATAGACCGGGGTTTGAGAATGGTGCAATGCTTAATCTTCATATGATGTGTTTGGGTAGGAACTGGAATCCTAGATCGAAACAATACGAAGACAGACGGTTTAATGATGGTGCTATTCCTCCTGAAATTCCTTTAGATTTCAAGAAGTTGGTTAATGATTCCATGATGGTAGCGCATAAAGAAATAACGAGTAACGGTGGAAAAGCTGATGATTTACCGCTAATGTCTCCTGATGTTTGTATTGTCAATTATTATAACCTTGATGGAAAATTGGGATTACATCAAGACAAAGACGAGAGTAATGAATGTATCTTGCTTGGTCTTCCTGTGGTCTCGTTCTCTATAGGAGATTCGGCCGAATTTGTGTTTAGGGAAGAGAGATTCAAAGGCTTGGAAAGTAAAATTATACTCAAATCTGGTGATGTTCTCATTTTTGGTGGCAAATCAAGAGGGATATTTCATGGCATAACAGGAATTCTCAAAGACTCGGCCCCAAGTATGCTTAGGAAGAGGACTAATTTGAAAGTGGGTAGACTGAATTTGACATTCAGACAGTGTGATTCTAATCTCTCATCAAACAAGGTTAGTTACTCATATCAGTCTAATCCAAATTTTAATCGATCCTTTGCGGATGTGGCTAGGCAACCACCCATCATGCCTAACTGGAATTCTTTAAAAAGGTTAGTTCTCAGAAAAATGTAGGTGACCATATATGCTTTCGTTGTGGTGATTCACATCAAGGATTGTAGAAATGGGTTGTGATGTTATAATTGTGGGGGAGTTGGACACCGTAAGGTCAGTTGTTCAGCGAGATATACTGGAAAAACAATAAAGGAAATATTGCACTTCAACTGTTTGATGATTTGTCTGAGAGTGATGGATTTGTTGGAATTGTATTCTCAAGATTTTTCAGTTAATACGAATGAAGGGGCTTATCTAATACTGTTATTGGGATGGAATTTGGAAGGGCTGGTAGAAGGAATTTTGTGGAACAAGCGTTTTGATACCATAAAGATTTATCCTTCGCTACCTCATCCATTGACAAGAAAAGAACATGCCTTCGCTTTCAGTTTGAACCTCGTTAAATTGAGGAGATTATACACGGATTTAAATGTCAGAAATAAGAGGGCAGTTTTTCAGTTGTTGGATAAGATATTAGAGCATTTTGATACCCTAAACTCGGTCATTAACTGCGATGTTGAAAATAGGCAGTATAAGTCTATGATGTTATCAGTTAATGTGGAGATGAAAAACAGTGGTCAGGCGGTTGAGGATATGGGTGTAAGCTCTTATTTGGTGAATGATGGAGAGGGTTTTCTCGTAGAAGAGTTAAGGGATGATGGGGGTTTACATTGGTTGTCGATGTGTGATCCGATGTTATTTAATCCATTTGTTATGAGGTGTTTGGATCATTGTGATGAGAAATCGTCGATGGGTGGACTTAAGGGGGACACGACTGATACTAACTGGATGGTTAACGAAGTGATGACAGGACTGGATGTTGTGGACATGGGCGACTATTTGCTAGATCATGTAAACGAGTTAGAGCCGACTTGTGTTTCAGAGGTGGAGGCAGGGGATGGATGGTATGTGGCAAAGGAGGTGGATCTGTCGAACAATTTTGATATCTTAGGGGAGTATGATGATGGGTTGGACATGAGGAAGGTGGGGAAAGAGGGCACTAAAGCGGTGGCTGTCTCGAGTTATGGCTCTTTGTCGAGAAAGGGCTTCAAAGTGAGATGGTTGAAATATGGTAGGGTGCTTAATATGAAGGATAGGAGGTTTACTGGTTGTGAGCGAGACAAGGCAAAGTTGGGTATGGATGTGAATAAGGTTAAGAGTAAAGATTATAATATTAATGAGGTCAGTAGGGATGTGGTGTTCATGATTGGTAGTGAACGTATGGAAAAGGTTGTGGTGGATAAGGGGATTGGATTGAACGTAGAAGAAATGGTACTATGTGATGATTTAGCCGTTGCGGCTAATGGTTTAGAAGGCTCAGATCCGGTAATGGACTGTCAGGCGTGTGATTTTATATTTGCATGGGGAATAGATTATTGCTCGGTTGTTGTGTGCGATAAGTTAGTGAAACTTCTTTATATGTATTTGAGACCGTGCCCTGACATATTTGGGTGGGAGGAAGAATTTTTGCACTCGGGTTTTGCTCCTGAGATTGACACTAGTGCCTCAAGTAATGATGGTTTGACGAGATCTAGTGAGGTTCTTTTTCAGAGTAGAGATGCTCCTTCTTCTTCATCCAGGAGGGGGAGGCGCAAGAGAGTTATCCCTAGTTTTGGATTTATTCGTCGTAGTGCGAGGATCAGATCTAGCTCCTCGCCTTTTCGAGGTAGGTCCCCGAGTTCGATTGCTACTATTAGCAATTCAGACTCGGGCTCAGGTATGATTTCTGTTTATGGTAGTGATTATTCTCCATATGCCTTGAGTAGCCTGTCGACTAGTCAGTTATTTCAGCTTGCCAGTGATACTGCCTTTATTTTTACGGACATTGAGTTGGATGCTGACTGTATTAGGAGTAGGGAATTAGAGAGAGTGTCTTCTTTGAGTAGATGAGGATTGTTAGTTGGAATATTAGAGGTTTGAATAAACCCAAAAAATGTGCTAAGGTTAGGACATTCTTTGTTGATTATCACATAGATATCGTTTTGCTTTAAGAGACTAAGATTGAGAACCCAGATTTATGTTTTTATGCTAGATTAGGTGGGTCCCTTATCCGTAATTGGACTTGTCTACCGGCAATGGGTAGTGTCGGTGGGCTTATGATTGGCTGGAAGGACAATCAATATAGATTGGTTCAGGAATTTCCTAAAGTTCATTCTTTGCACCTTATATTAACTTCACTTACAGATAATTCTACCCTGGGTATTTCTAATGTGTATGGTCCTCACACTAAGATTGAGAGGAGACATTTGTGGGATGAATATTCGGATTTTAGGAATCTTGCCCCCAATCTTTGGATTGTGGGGGGGGGGGGGGGGATTTCAATGTTACTAGATTTTTAGGAGAGAGATCTCCTCGGGAAGGAGATTTTTCTGATATGGAGGAGTTCAATGAGTTCATTCTAGATAATAATTTGATTGAGATTCCACTTAATAATAGATCATCTACTTGGTCTAGGTCTAATATTAGTGACATTCCGTCTTTTGCCTTATTAGATAGATTTTTTATAAGTACGGAGGTTGATGAAAGATTTCCAATTTGTAAAGTAAAAGGGTTACCTTTTTTATATTCGGATCACTGTCTTTTAATCCTTTCGTGTGATTCGAATATGTTAATTAGTAACAGTTTCAAATTTGAAAAGATGTGGCTACTAGACACCAGTTTTATTAAACTTGTTACTGTTAAGTGGAATTCGTTATTCTATTTTAATAATTTGTACAATGGAAATTCGGCAAAGATTTTTGTGTCAAAACTTGGTAAATTAAGATTTTTTCTTAAGAGGTGGAAATAAATTTGTTTTTGGTAGTGTTAGAATTAAGAAAGATAAGATTTTATGTGAGATGTTAGACTTAGATAAGTTAAGTGAATCTAGGACTCTTAATCTAGGTGAGAGAGATAGGTTTTACAATCTCAGAAATGATTTCAAATTGATTTTGGAAAAAGAAGAAATAATGTGGAAGCAAAGATCACGTGTTCAATGGATTAAGGAAGGGGATAATAACACGAATTTTTTTCATAGTATGGCTAATAAGAGGAGACATGATAATTTAATTCATTCTATTTTCTTAAATAATGAGGAACTGACAATTCAGCGTGTTTTAAATGAAGCTTTCACCAATTATTACAAACAAAATTTTGGGACTAGGATCAATAGAAGAATTAACGTTAATTGGAAGGAAATCTACCCTAATGATGATAAGAGAGAGTTATTAGATTTAGATAAACCTTTTTCTGAACAGGAGATTTGAAAGGCTATTTGTGATATGCCTAGTGACAAAGCTCTGGGGCCTGATGGTTTTTCTGTTCTATTTTACAAAAAGTTTTGGGAGGTCTTGAAATCTGATGTTATTAGATTATTTAATGATTTTTATAGCGGTGATTTGTGTCTAGGTAATTTCAATTTTGCTAATGTTATCCTTATTAAGAAGAGAGAGAGTGCTAAATTTTTAAAGGATTTTAGACCTATCTCTTTGATAAATGTATCTGTTAAGATCATTTCTAAAGTTCTAGCGAATAGGCTTAGTAGGAAGATGAATAATCTTATAGATCATTCGCAAACTGCTTTTATTAAAGGTAGACAAATTGTGGATGTAGTGGCAGCTGTACAAGAGTACATTAATGTATGTGTTAAAAATAATTTTTCATGTGCTATTTTGAAATTAGATTTTGAGAAAGCGTTTGATTCTATCGACTGGGATTACATACGTGAAGTATGTCTTGCTAGAGGTTTTAGTGTCCGATGGATTAACTGGATAATGCTTTTACTTAGGTCTGGTAGTTCTAATATCGTTGTCAATGGGGTTATGGGAAAGAAGATCCAATCTAAGAGGGGTCTTAGACAGGGTGATCCCCTGTCACCTCTATTATTTAATTTAGCGGCTGACGTTTTTTCTAGAATTATCAAGAGAGCGGGGAGATTAGGTGTTTTAGGCAATGTTGGTAATGAGGAATTTAACAATGAGTTATCTATACTTCAATTCGCAGATGATACTTTGTTATTTTCATCTCACCTACCTAAGCACATTATTGCTCTCAAGTTTATTCTTTACTGTTTTGAGTTGTTATCAGGTCTTAGGATTAATTTTGACAAGAGTTCTGTTATGGTCATTAATGATTTTGGTAATGTAGAGGCTATGGTTGCTAGCACCTTAAACTGTTCTGTCATGAAATTCCCTTTTGATTATTTGGGTTTTAAGATTAGGCCTTCAAAACTAAAGAAGGAGGATTGGTTAGTCATAATCGATAAGATTAATAGTAGACTATCAAGTTGGAACAATAGATTTTTGTCTAGAGCAGGTAGATTAGTTTTGGTTAATTCGGTATTATCTACTATCCCTGCTTATTGGATGTCTATACATAGATTTCCTCAATGGGTTATTGAAAAGATTGATAGAATAAGACGTAATTACCTATGGAGTGGGGGTGGCGATCCTATTTGTAGGGGTTTCAAATGTTTAGTAAACTGGGAGGTGTGTTGTAAGCCTAAGAAAGATGGAGGATTGGGGATCATTAATTTAGTTAATTTTAACTCTTCCTTATTAGCCAAAAGGTTGTGGAAATTTAGGTGTCCTATAGTATCGACTATGTGGAAGTTTATTGTATCTAAATTTTACTATTCAGGAGGAGAGTTTATTGTGGGATCTAGGGATAGTTGGTATAATAGATTATCTTACTTTTGGAAGTCAATATTAAAGTGCTTTGATTTTTTTAACTTAGGTTATAAGGTGATTGTTCATTCGGGTGATATGACTTACTTTTGGCATGATATTTGGATTTCTAGATTACCACTTAAAATTGAATTCAGGGAACTCTTTAATAATTGTAGTTTTAAAAATGCGTTGATTAAAGATGTTTTTAGAAGAGATTTGGACCCCCTATGGGAGATTTCCTTTGATAATATCTTAGAAGGGGAAATGTTAAGACCATTAGCTTTACTATATGCTAAGTTATCATTATATCACATTGATGAGTATAGGGACTTTATTAGTTGGAGTATGGATAAGAGTCAAGTTTATTCGGTTAATTCTATGTATAACTTTATAAACTTTTCGGGAATCTCATTTCGGCCTTTTAAATTTATTTGGAAATCTAATTCTCCTCCTAAAGCTAAATTTCTAATGTGGTTAATCATTCATAAGAAACTTAATACGGTTGAGCTTCTAAAGAGGAAGAATATCATTTTTGTTGTTAAGTGTTATTTTTGTAATCTTTTGAACGAGGATGTTGATCATTTATTTTTCTCATGCAATATCACAAATTTTATATTTAGTATGGTTTTAAGGATATTTGTTTTTGATTGTCCTAATTCTTACAATAGTTGTGTCGAATATTGGGATTCTTATAGATTTGTTTATAATGGTAGTAAAAGATACATTCTAGATTCTTTAGTTACTATCATAAGTTGGTTCATCTGGTTTGAGAGAAATCAGAGATGTTTTCAGTCTAATTCTGTTTCTACGGATAATTTAATTATTAAAATAGTTTTTGGAATGGATGTCTAATTCACATTACAAGCTATTCGGGAAAGTGGGCTTTAAGAGTTTATCGATTAAGGTTAGATTTAATTTGTATCTATTTATTAGAATCAACAGTTTTTTTCGTAATAGATATCGCATTGGTTGTTAATTTTTTTTATTAGTTTTTTCATTGTATTTTTCTTCTACAATATATGTATGGTAGATAAATATATATGAATATATATATATATATATGCTTATATAATATATATATATATTTATACACATATATTTCCATATATATATGTGTGACAAATTACTGATAGTTTTGTTGAGCTTTTCGCAGATACAGGTTGTTGATTATCAGGAAGTACTTAGCGGATAGCTGGATGGATTGGTAGCAGTTATGTACTTTTCAGGTGTTCAGGTTGATGGATATTACTGTGGAGCTTGGAGGATTGCTGTTTGGATTGATGATTCGCTATTCATTTGGGCTTATTGTTAGAGAGTTTTTTGATGTTATTCTTCATTATTTTTGATATTACATAGAGAGTATGGGTTATTGTATTGGAGTAGATATACTTCAATATCGGGTGGTGGCCTTGCCGGAATTCGATATTGGAGTAGATGGGCGGTGGTTTATCCGGAGCTCATCTATCTACGATCCTTACATCTCTAAAGCCGCGTTAGGTTTTATCTTGTATTCTTATGTACTATAGTCAGACTCTGTATCTTTGATTTTATTATATATATGTGTGCTCTCTTCTCTTCAGAAGATCACACATTTTTATTTCAAAAAAAAAAAAAAAAGAGGATGATACGATCCATGCCTCCAGTTTAATCTTGGATATAACGGTTAAAAGGATTAAATTATATTGAGACACTATTCACAAAAGGTTATATCGAATCATTGATATTATTGTAACTTGGGTAGCAGTGATGTATTACTAGATGCCACTCACTATTTACAGTTTAGATGTTTAAATTGTTGCCAATGTTATAATAACCTAAAGGGTCACACTTATAAGTGTTGCAAATGATGGTGATATTTAAATAAAGGATATCAAAAGGGTTTTGACTAATTCTTTATTTGAAAAGCGAGAACGGGTAATTAGGGATTTCTAATATCGGTTGAAAAACTTTATAAAAGGACGGTGACATTTCCTTTCATTATGCATCCGATTAAGAAATAGAAAACCCTAGATCTATTCCTCTTCTCGGCTAGTACCGTATAACTATCCTTCGATCTTGATAGTCATCTTCGAAGACAACGCTGGTGGATCTCCAATAGAGACGCTCGATTTCAAGCGTTCGGTTCTATTTGATTTGAAATTCATTCAACGATTTCATAGACAACGTTTCGTTCGATTCTGCTATTCAAGAAGAAAGGTACCTGTTTTTGATTTAATTTTGTTCGATTTAATCAACTAGGGTTTCTGATTTTAATTGGTTCCGCTGCAAATCGATCCAAAATTACCTTCAATGGTATTAGAGCGAGGTTCCATACAATTCAGCTATTTGATTGAGCCGTGTAATTATTAAATGTAATGATTTGAGAATATTAGGAATATTCATGTATATGGATCTGGAATTTGTAAAAACATATGATTCAATTGTTCGATCTGAAATGCAAAATCGAAATGTTTCGAGATCAATCCAAAATTCTGTTTTGTTTCAGGCAATGAATTCGAATTAGTATTTGATATTAATTCGGTTGTTTGAGTTCTAATTTCAGATTCATGAATGGTCAATCTTAGTTGTCTCTGTTTTCTAACTCTGTGTTTGGTTATAGATCTGAAATTACCCTGCATTATTTAACAGTCTCATGATGTTATAACTTGTTAATCTGTTGAATTAAATGGTTTTAAAATCTATCTCCCCTATTATTATTGTGTACCTTATGAGAAGCATGTAGATGTAAATATCTACACACATATTGGTATGTTATCAGGAATAGGTTGATTACTGTAACCTAATAGATTAAAGCTTTGTAGCTCAGTGATACAAAATGTTCACAGATATATATATATATATATATATCTTATTAAAACATAGAACACCTTATCACTGATTCTGTTTATATGATAATGAAGTACACAGATCCATATTTGCCATATTGATCTAGTAATGCTGTTGTGTTTAGATGAAATAAAATTAATACTTAGTTAGTAAACACATGTGCAAAACTGTATAACCATCAGAACTGGTTTATACATGGTTTAGATGTGATCTGGAAGAAAAACAGTGAATATATAATACTGTATGTATGTATTTATATATAAGTATACATGATACTGTTAGTATATTTATATATATAACAATATATATATGTATAGTAGTATATATATATTTATATATAAAGCAGTATACTTGATACTGTAGGTATATTTATATATATATAACAGTATATATATAATACTGTGGATATCTGTATATATAATGCAGTATATGTGATACTGTAAGTATATTAATATATAAAACAATATATGTATATATGGTACTGAATGTATGCTTATACATATATAAAACAGTATATATATGATACTGTATGTATATTTAGATACATATAAAACAGTATATATGATACTGTGTGTGTGTGTATATATATATGTATGTATGTATAAAACTGGATGTGTTTTAGAAACCATGAATTGAATTCTTTTAACGTTCTGTTTTACATGTTAACTCTGAAATGCCCTCAAACTGATTGTGTTTATACTTATAAAGTGATCATGCCTGTGTTAATTGAATTTTCATTACATGTAAATATTAGTAACTATGATCTGTATTGCCTTGGTCTTTATCTGATTGTTTATATGTATATGTTGAAATGCAATGAGATTATCAGATTCTTTATGGTTAAGCTATTTTAGTTTCCTGTCAATGTTTCATGTATTATACTGATTCAAATATGAGGTATAAAAGATGTGAATACCAGTAGATATTCAGTGTTGAGGTGATATGATCAGATACCAGTTGAAAGTTAATTGTTTATTAAGTTTAATGCTGGACATAATACTGTAAACCGTATTAAATCTGCCCTGAAATGCTTGATCACTTGACTATACAAAATTGCCTATTTACTTAGTTTTATATTAGACATATACTATCTCAAGGAAGTTTTGGTTTCATAATGTGTATATATAAAATGGTTTTGATGGATCTGGGTTATCATATTTCTAGTTGAACTATTGTTTAACTGACTAGGATAATTAATAAATCTGACTGGGCCAAGTTTAATACAAATTTGAATAGTTTTATTTAATTTTGTAAATATTCTATCAAGTGCCAAATTTTCTGAAATCGTTTCAGGTGAATTATTTTATGAAATATCATTACATGGGTAAATATATATATATTTAATTCCAAATTAGTATTATTGGTTTTAGAAATCTGAAGTTCTTCTATTTTGGAATTAAAAACCTTCGATTTAAAATATTGTATTTTAAACATGTATAAATAACTTGTTTTACCTATTCAATTTTAATCCCTTATAAAACTATTGTTTATATTAAGTCAAGGTGACGTCTTCCAATAATACACTCATCAATGTCCAAAATCACTAGGGTGTAGGTAACGCCAAAGCGCTGTGCATCCTTTTTATTTTGGTCACATGCGATGGAGTAAATGTGGTGCTCCAACGTATTATTGGGTCTGACTTAACTAGGCTGCATAATACGATTATGGACACAGAGACAAAAGCATGAATTATTCTGTATTTTGAGCAAATGAATAATACTGAACAAATGTTCAACATGCGATCCAAGAATTATATATGTGATATAATTGTCATGAGATGACTACCTAAAATGTTGTGTCTTGGGGATTAGCCAAAGCTAAGTCAAGACATAATTAGATATGGATCATGGAACACCTAAATATACATATGTTGATATATATTGAAATATAGGGATGTTGTTAATTTGAGTGGGAGCATTTTATTTTATGCAATTATCATTTTGATTGTCAAAAATATATATTATTATTTATTATCTCTTGTAGATATTATAATGGCTAGCAACACCAATAATCTGTCATTGAGATATGTTCTTGAAAAAGAAAAACTGAATGGAATAAATTTCCTAGACTGGCACCGTAACTTGAGGATTGTCCTCAAGCAGGAAAGGAAGCTGTATGTACTTGATGGTCCTACTCCAGAGGCACCACCAAGTACTGCACCCCGTGCAGAGATTAATGCTCATAAGAAACATCAAGACGATGCTCTTGATGTTAGTTGTCTTATGCTGGCAACCATGAATCCTGTGCTTCAGAAGCAACACGAGTTCATGGATGCTTATGATATGATCGAACACCTTAAGAAGTTGTTCGAAGGGCATGCTCGTCAAGAAAGGTATGACACGAGCAAAGCACTATATCACAGCAAGATGGGTGAAAAGGAACCCGTTGGTCCATACGTACTGAAGATGATTGGTTATATAGAGTATCTCGAGAGGTTAGGGTTTCCTTTGACACCGGAAGCTCAAACTAATCTTGTGCTCCAATCATTAAATAGTAAGTATTCTCGAGATTGAGAAGCCCTTGACTGAGTTATTGAGCATGTTGAGAACTACTGAGAATAACATGAAAAAGGTAGAACC
The DNA here is from genome assembly GCA_030737875.1 of Allium sativum. NCBI lineage: Eukaryota > Viridiplantae > Streptophyta > Magnoliopsida > Asparagales > Amaryllidaceae > Allium > Allium sativum. Next base: position 937,317,320 of record CM060922.1, read on the forward strand.
GACTGCCATGATGATGGTACAGAAGGTGACTGCTAAACCCAAAAGCAAGGGCAAGAATAAGAAAAGACAGCTTAAGAAGACTGCTAATAAGACCAATTTCAAAAAGGGGTCAAAACCTAAAGGAGGGGTTCCCAAAGAAGGCGATTGTCACCACTGCGGAAAGCCACTGGAAATGCAACTGTTATGCTTATTTGGAAGAACTAAAGAAGAAGAAGGGAAGTTTGACTTCGCCCAATTCAGGTATAAATGTTATACATGTCAATTTATCTACTTCAACATCATGGGTATTAGATACTGGATGTGGATCACATATCTGTGTCAATTTGCAGGAAATGCAAATGAGTAGAGACTTGGCAGAAGGAGAAGTGGACTTACGTGTGGAGAATGGAGCAAAAGTTGCTGCATTAGCCATAGGAAGCTGCCACTTGTCCTTACCAACTGGATTAGTTTTAAAATTAGAAGATTGTTATTTTGTGCCTTCTATTAAGACAAATATTATTTTTGTTTCTTGTTTGGACAAGTTAGGATTTTCATTTATAATAAAAGACAGACGCTGTTTATTTTATTTGAATGAGATATTTTATGGAAGTGCACAGTTAATTAATGGTCTCTATGTTCTTAATTTTGATTCGCCAGTTTATAACGTTAATACCAAAAGGATTAAATCAAATGATTTAAATCCAACGTACCTTTGGCATTGTCGTCTAGGCCATATAAACAAGAAACGCATATCAAAACTCCATAAAGATGGGATTTTGGATTCATTTGATTTTGAATCATATGAAGAATGCAAATCTTGTTTATTAGACAAGATGACCAAAGCTCCTTTCACTGGATACAGTGAACGGGCTAATGAACTATTGGCCCTTATACATAGTGATGTATGTGGACCAATGAGTACATTAGTTAGAGGTAGGTTTTATTACTTCATCACGTTTACTAATGATTTCAGTAGATACGGATATGTGTATCTTATGAAACATAAATCCGGATCCTTTGAAAAGTTCAAGGAATTCAAGAATGAAGTTCAAAACCAACTTGGTAAGAATATAAAAACTCTTCGAACAGATCGAGGAGGAGAATAATTAAGCCAAGAGTTTAATGACTATCTAAAAGAGTGTGGAATTGTATCACAACTCACTCCACCGGGAACACCACAATGGAATGGTGTATCCGAAAGGAGAAATCGCACCTTATTAGATATGGTACGATCGATGATGAGTCATACAGATCTTCCAATAAGTTTTTGGGGTTTTGCCCTTGCAACAGCTGCATACATACTTAATAGAGTTCCCACTAAAACAGTTCAAAAGACACCATATCAGATATGGACTAGGAGATGTCCTAACGTCTCTTATATGAGGATTTGGTGATGTGAGGCTTTTGTTAAGGTTCCTAACTCTGACAACCTCGGACCCAAATCAGAAAAGTGTTATTTTGTGGGATGTGCAAAAGAAACAAAAGGATATTATTTCTACAAACCTTCAGAGCATAAAGTGTTTATTGCTCGAACTGGTACTTTTATGGAAAGAGATCTAGTCTGTAAAATTACCAATGGAAATAAAATAAAACTCGAAGAAGTTCGATAACCACAAGATATTATTGAACCTGAACTTGAGATTGAGCAGGAAGCACAATCTGTTGTGGAAATTGAACCTGCTCAAATTACACAAAACATTCGTAGATCTGGTAGAATACGTCATGAGTCCGATAGATATTTTGGATATCTAATAACTCAAACAGGAGACGTAATGCTCATAGATCAAGATGAGTCCACTTCTTACCAAGAGGCTATGATGGACCAGAATCTGAGAAATGGCTTGAAGCAATGATATCTGAAATGGACTCCATGTACACTAACCAAGTGTGGACTTTGGTAGATCCACCTGACGGGGTAAAACCAATCGGGTGTAAGTGGGTTTTCAAGAAGAAAACCGACATGGATGGTAAAGTACAAACCTATAAAGGCAAATTGGTTGCGAAAGGTTTCAAACAAGTTCAAGGAGTTGACTATGATGAAACCTTCTCCCCAGTGGCTATGGTTAAATCCATTAGGATTATGCTTGCAATTGCAGCCTTTTATGATTACCAAATCTGGCAGATGGATGTCAAAACCGCATTCCTTAATGGGAATCTTATCGAGGATGTGTACATAACACAACCTGAAGTTTTGTCAATCCAAAGGATGCTGGAAAGGTATGTAAACTGCAACGATCTATATATGGATTGAAGTAAGCATCTCGGAGTTGGAATCTTCATTTTGATGAAACAGTCAAAGAGTTTGGCTTCATTAAATACCAAGATGAACCCTGTGTATATAAGAAAATTAGTGGGAGTAACATTATATTCCTAGTATTATATATGGATGACTTATTACTTATTGGGAATAATGTTGATTCATTACAAGCGGTAAAGACATGGTTGGGGAAAAGTTTCTCAATGAAAGACTTAGGCGAGGCGTCCTATATTTTAGGTATTAAGATCTATAGAGATAGATCAAGAAAGTTAATAGGCCTAAGTCAGAGTACATACATTGATAAAGTGCTAAATATATTTAGCATGCAAAAGGCAAAGAAAGGATATGTACCCATATCACATGGTGTATCACTTTCTAAGTCCCAATGTCCTAAATCATCAAATGATAAGGAACGCATGAAGATAATCCCTTATGCTTCGGCAATTGGATCTATCATGTATGCAATGTTGTGTACTCGTCCAGATGTCTCCTACGCTTTAAGTATGACAAGTAGATTCCAATCAGATCCAGGTGAAAGTCACTGGACAGCCGTCAAGGACATTCTTAAGTATCTGAAAAGGACTAAAGACTCATTCTTGATATATGGAGGCGAAGAGGAATTAATGGTAAAAGGTTACACAGACGCTAGTTTCCAGACTGATAAAGATGACTACAAGTCACAGTCAGATTATGTGTTTTTCTTGAATGGTGCTGCTATTAGCTGGAAAAGTTCAAAGCAAGAAACAGTCACTGATTCGACTATGGAAGCTGAATATATTGCCGCTTCAGAAGCTGCTAAGGAGGCTGTTTGGATTAAGAAATTCATCACTGAACTTTCTGTTGTTCCATCCATTGTTGATCCAATAGATCTTTATTGTGACAACAATGGGGCCGTTGCTCAGGCTAAGGAACCTAGATCACATCAACGATCCAAACACATACTTCGGCGATACCATCTCATACGTGAAATTGTTGATAGAGGAGATATACATATCTGCAAAGTCCCAACGGATAATAACGTTGCAGACCCATTGACTAAAGCTTTGTCGCAGCCGAAGAATGATAGTCACACAAGTTTCATGGGTATTCGATACATGAGTGATTGGCTCTAGTGCAAGTGGGAGATTGTTAGAGTTTGTGCCCTAGAGGCAATCTGTTAGATGTGAATAATAATAACATTGTTATTATTATGTTTTATTTGGAATAATATGTTCTGTTATTTTATATTTACTGCGTAATATAAATATTAACATAATAGAAGTCCTTGGAATAATAATACGAGATTATATATAGTTCGAGTAAGACCGAACTTGAGATTATATGATATGTCAAGTATTATAATTCTTAAATGTCCCTAGTCGAGCTTTATTGTTTATAAAGGACAACAATAAAGCATTGAGACTATTATATTGATTGACTGATGATCACATCTCATTGATCATTAATATACATGATATTAAAGTCAAGATATAGATATGTATTGGAGAATATCGTATTGGGCTGACCCACCGTGAGATAACTACATGAACTATAATCAACAGTATCATACATTGTTCTCATAGTGACAGTGATGTAATGGTCCTTAGACCTGAAACCATTATAATTTTATTCGAGGATATTTGTGTTTTGATATCATCTAAAGTTATTTCGTAATAGAGTAATGATAACGGTGATTATTGGATATATCTCAAATCGAATGAAAATTATGAATGGTCTAGATGGAATTTAACCCTACGATATATTCGTAGTGATATCCATGGGCCTCTTGATAGAGTAAGATTGTGAAATGCATGGCCGTGCTCAAATATTGATTTGTTTCAAACAGTCTAGTCATTGATCAAGAAGACAGATTAAATTATAAAGAGAATGATACGATCCATGCCTCCAGTTTAATCTTGGATATAACGGTTAAAAGGATTAAATTATATTGAGACACTATTCACAAAAGGTTATATCGAATCATTGATATTATTGTAACTTGGGTAGCAGTGATGTATTACTAGATGCCACTCACTGTTTACAGTTTAGATGTTTAAATTGTTGCCAACGTTATAATAACCTATAGGGTCACACTTATAAGCGTTGCAAATGGTGGTGATATTTAAATAAAGGATATCAAAAGGGTTTTGACTAATTATTTATTTGAAAAGGGAGAATGGGTAATTAGGGATTTCTAATATCGGTTGCAGAACTTTATAAAAGGACGGTGACACTTCCTTTCATTATAAATCCGATTAAGAAATAGAAAACCCTAGATCTATTCCTCTTCTCGGCTAGTACCGTATAACCATCCTTCGATCTTGATAGTCATCTTCGAAGACAACGCTGGTGGATCTCCAAAAGAGACGCTCAATTTCAAGCGTTCGGTTCGATTTGATCTGAAATTCATTCAACGATTTCATAGACAGGGTTTCGTTCGATTCTGCTATTCAAGAAGAAAGGCACCTGTTTTTGATTTAATTTTGTTCGATTTAATCAACTAGGGTTTCTGATTTTAATTGGTTCCGCTGCAAATCAATCCAAAATTACCTTCACTTTCTTCTGTATTAGACATATGGAACGAGGAATAAGATGCCTCCAGTTTCGTTCAAACCCAGAACGGACGTATAAATGGATTGTATGTTTGACACTGTAGTGTGTGTTGTGTAGTTGATCTCTGCTAAATATATATCTGTTTGGTGGCGGAGAATTTATTCTCTTACTTAACACCCTTCTCTGAGACGCACGAGCTTAGAGGTTATATATTGGTAGAAATCAATGACCTAGTATTGATTGACAATGTGGTATGCCAAGACGCAAGTAATCAAGCCTTTTGTTGAAAAGCAGAGTCTTGTGGATGATGATCAAAGCACAACTTTAAGTAGCATAGCTTTGTGTATAACGTTAATTTGCGAGCCTCACACCTTGGTATGAGTCAAAAGCGGGATAAGGGACGCAAGAAGTGCATACGTTTCTTTCTAGCTAGAAGTTATGTCATGGTATGGAGCCTAGACATTTTTACTTATATGGATGATAGATTGCGAGGCGCCTCGGATATCGAGCCGACTAAAAGGCTCAGAGATAGGTCTGAAAGGACCGGGAAACGTACTGTTAAGGAATAACCAATCCTTTAAAGTAAGAGAGGGTCGGCCTTGTATGATCCAAGGGTTGCCCAGAGCTGTGATCCTGGATCATCTTGCTAGAGGTGATCCGAATCGGTAAGGAGACCATCGTTTGCCTTGACTCATGACGAAAATCCAATTTCCAATACGACACTGTGCGGTTTTAATTGTAAACTTATATGGCGACATAATAGGATGGGGTACTATGCCATCTAGGATTAATACTACTTTGAAATTGTTTTAATTTCAAGACATCTAGACACTAATAATAATATCAAATGATTTTTGTTTTCTACGTATCAAGCATGTTTGACCCTTATAAGGTAAAACTCTATCCTCTGGCTTGCGTTGCATTGTGTGATGGGACCTGAGTCTTATAACGGCTCCATTTTTCTGAAAAGCATTGCGTTGTTTATTTGATTTACTTTATTTTATGCACCGGCAATCCAATGGAGAAAGCCCGTTTCATGGCATGCGGTGTGGTCATGTGATTTGCCTTACTCTTAAATAAGTTAAGTAAATATAGGAATTCTCATACCAGACCCATGATTGACTTGTAGTTTGTTTTTCCTGTGCAAACTCGGTTGCCCATATTTTTACACGGGCAACCAAGTGAACAGCTGATCGGCTTTCTTTTGGATATGCATCATAGCATTGGTGCTCTTTTGGCTCAAGATGAAGACATGTATTTATAACATCTCTTTTGAACTTTCAAACATTACCTTATGTATGTTTATATTTGATTCCGTTGTAAACTCATTATGTACTAAGTAGGATCCTGTACCTGTGTAACTCTGATGACGATTATGATTCCGCCGTTATGATATGATGTAAGTTATTCTCTAATTTTATGTATTATGCTATTTTTTGTAATCTGCTGATGTGATTAATCTATTATTTTTCAAAGACCGGATTTGCCACCGTGGAGCGGGGGTTTGGTTCGCGTCAATTTGCATGTACACATGGGAAATATAATGAAAGAGTAGGTTGATAAGAAGGGAAAAAATGATGCATTTTTAAAATTGGTGGATACTTTTTTATTTTGCAACTGAAAGTGAATAAGAGGAATATAAATGAAATCATAGGTAGAAGGAAATAAATTGAGCCACAAAATTAGAAGTGGAATGGACAGTTGTTATAGTTGTTCAAACTTAATTAACATGAATTGGAGGAGGTACGTGGAAATAAATGATGAAATCAATAAGAGATTAATATATTATATAAGACTGGATAACAGAATATAATTCAGATGGTTAGTTATTGAGCTTTACATATAATAATAGAATAGATATTTTTGATGTCAGAACTTTTTTGGTGTAAACATAAACCATGGAAAAGCCCTTTTATATTTCACAACTACTAATATCTCTTATCTAGAAATTAATTTTCCTTTACAAATCAAAACGTCCAAAATTATGAATAACTTAATGATAAGATGTAACAACTGAACTTTCTCACAAATTCGAAGAGCTAACCTTAAAATACTGCCAAATTTTATCATTTAAAATACGTCTAACAAATAAACTTTCTCCATATATTCATTTTCCATTGATTAATTAATATCATTTTCCATTGATTAAGTAATATAAATAAAAAATTGAAAGAAGAAAAATCTGTTTGTGACGTAGACTAAAGATATAAACTAACTACAAATGATTTCAACAAAAAAGTATGGTTGAATAGTTATTTAGATCATTTTCCATTGAATGTGAAATATATGTAGTTTGTGGAAAAAAAAAAAAAAAACAATTTATGCACGAAGAGGGCCATCATAGTGTGTGAGACACGTGCCATTAGATTAATAAAAAGAATTACGCTAGCATTGGATAATAATACGATAAAGATAAATCAATGAGGATTTGCACACCAAGTCCCTGTTTATAAAGATGTTGTAAGAAAATCCATGTAGCAATGAAAATGTAAATTAAATCACTATTTTCTTAAACCAACGCAACCCAATTTGTAGTTTTCTAATCGAAAATGCAAACTAATTTGCATTTTTCTTGAAGTCTTTCAAAAATCCATAAATTGAATTTCTTTATATTTATATATATAAATATATATATATATATAATGAATAATAATTATTTAAGTATAATACTTAGTAATAGTCTCACCTTTATCAAAGTTTATATAATTTCTTTACGAAATCCGTGTTTTTTTGCGTTTTCTATGAGAAAAGTACTATATTGTATTTTCTATTTTTCAAAAATAAAAGCTTAATTTATATATTTATTTATAATGGAATCGAAAACATAGAGATGTAACTTTTATCTCGTAATTCAAAATTGCATAGAAACAAGGAAAAGAATTAACATTTTCGGCTGAAATATCGACAGAAATTAGATATCTATGAAATTGTGCTGGCAAATGGCATTTTCTGGAGTCTCCCGTGCAGGAACCTAATCCGGCACAGATCTGAACGTAACCCACCCTCCATGAGGTTGAAATCGTTTGGACCTAAAAATACCTGGACCTCTGATTCCAGCCAATCACGGAGGCCTAATTTTAATTTTTTGCAATTAAACCCATGAATGTTTCAGGGGTTTAGTTGCAAAAAGTTGAAATTAGGCCCCAGTGATTGGTTGGGACCAGGGGTCCAGGCGTGTTTTGGTCCAGGGAATCTGCTCCCCCCTCCGTATTGGTTCACTGCAGCTCTTATCAACACAAACTAAAAATGTTTGGGATTCCACGTTACCTCCCTCGCTTCTTCTTCCCTAGTCCAAATTCCAAACCGAAACCCAGCAAAACCCTGATTTCTCAACTGACTACATCACTACAGAACCCTATCCCTGTGGTCCCAATCGAAAAGCTCTTCATCCCGCCGGAATCAGACCCAAGCTCTGTCGGGTCAGCCAGAATTCTAAACGGGTCCAATATAGTGCTTGGCCCGTACGCAAGGGACGATGCCCAGATTAAGTCAGCCGAGTTCGTGAAGAGCAGTACGAAGAATGAGGAATGCCCGAGTGATGGGTTGCCTGAGTTTGCGCTTGTTGGGAGATCGAACGTTGGCAAATCTTCGCTTCTTAATTCTGTTGTTAGACGGAAGAAGCTTGCTCTCACTTCCAAAAAACCAGGTTTTTCTTGTTTCTAAAAATCTTCTAGCGATTTTTTTTTTTTTTCCCCTTTTTATTTGGCGTCTTTAATGTTGCTTGTTCTGATTAATGTATGTTGCATGTGCCAATAACTGGTTTTCAGTCATGATTTGGCTATGTTTGTTGGTGAAGCTTTGAGTTAACTCAGGATGTTTCATTAGAACTTCAGTTTACTGACGAGTTGAATTCATTAAAAAAATTACTCAGTCAATTGGAAGCTCTCGCAGCCCACAATTTAGAAAGGTCTAAAAAATAATATATTTGCAAATTAATAGAGTGAGGTTGTAGATAAGTCCACTATTTATTTATCATGAGCATTTAGTGACACCCCAAATAATGGAGCGTCCCATTAGAGCATCTCGTGCAGTGTGAGTTTGAGGAGAATTGCCATCTCTTCCCCTTCTTCGGAGCATCTTTAGCAGTCAAGGAAATTCATGAGGAGGAAGGAGGGGAAAAAAAAGGGGAAGAAGCCCCGTTCGCCTAGCAGCATAAAAAAATGGGTATATACGTTAAATGGTATTCATAAAACCATTTAGGTTTTTTTCTTCTCTAAACGGTTTCAGAAAATTGTTTAGCGTTGAGGAAATAAAAAATAAATAACTTTTTCTACTAGTGGACTTTAAAAAACCATTTAAAAACTAAACGATTTTTTTAAATTTGTTTACGGGTCCATGTTCAAAATAGGGAAACATTGCCATTTTCATTTCTTTCTCATGCTCAAATTCATTCTGTTGTACCGAGAGGAAGCAAATAAAAACAACGATTCTTCCCATTTTGAACTCTCTTCATGCTGTTGGAGATACTCTCACACTCCAACAATTGCAAATTGTGTGTGGGGAGTGGAAAGAAAGGAGATTTCCCCCATTTTTATTTTTGAGTGTGAGTTTGTAAATGGGAAACTGAAAATTGTTTATACCATAAATGATTTTTAAGTTTTCGTTTACTTTAAACTAAAATAACCATAATAATAACATAAACGGTTTTTTGAGAATCATTTAATCTATAAATGATTTTCAGAGAATGATTCATATAATTTTATTTTATTTTTAAAAACTGTGTTTAATCACACTGAACGGTTGGAGTAGTGGTAGGAATCAATGTTTTTCTCATCAGATCCTCTCCATGAAAACAACTCTCCTGTGGGTTGCTCTTAGCCTCCTTGATTTCCACTGCAAGCTCTGTAGTGGGAGGAGAAAGAGCGACTATTATTTAATTCAAAACCTATGGTAGAAATTGTGAGCATTTGAGGTGTCGTTGAATGCTCCTCTAATTTATATAGTTAATAATATTATCAAATAATTTCAATATTTTTCTCATCAGTCAATTTATGTTTTGCTAATTTATAATAAACTAAGGTTAACGTAGAAATATATTATCTCTTTATACTGGTAGGATCATCTTGTAATTTATTAATGATTTGTGTGATGTTCTCTCAAAAGTTGCACATGAGTGTCATGTCAACGTAGTGTATACATAAGAGGTATAAAATACATATTTGACAAACATCATTGTTCCAGTGGTTAGACACTTTGACATTGATGCGAGATGTCACAGGTTTGAAATTTGTGCAGTGTGATTCAAATATGTGTCAATATGTAATTCCATTTAAGTACCCAATTTCAAAAATAAATACATATCCCCAATTCAATTCTAAGAGCAAATACATAAGCACACAAGTGTTATATAAACATAGTGTATACATAAGAGGTATATATTATGTTCTCGATTCAATTCTTAGATCAGACATATAGGTTGGGGGAGAGGACGAGGTGAGGGAGTAAGCGGGGGTGAAGGGGGAAAAATTGTTGGGGGAGGGGGGGGGGGTGGGGTTGTTCTGTGGGCACACACTTGATTCATCGTACGCAAATAAAAAGTATACAAATGTGTGGTCATGTTTATTTAAGTTTAACATCTAAATATAGATTTTCAAAATGAGATTAATGATTTGATATTGTTTCGAAGCTTGTAAAAATACCTTTCAAACTATATATATATATATATATATATATATATATATATATATATATATATATATATATATATTGGGGGGGGGGGATTCTAAATGGACACAAACTGGTGACACAAAATTTTGTACATAGATTGTGGACTACAAGCTCTCCCCCTGAATTCCACCTTACACATAAAGACAAACAAATCTTATGGTCAGGAATTTGTGTCCACATAGACACCCCCTATATGTATGTACGTATTTGTGTGTGTGTGTGTGCGTGTGTGTGTGTGTGTGTATATATATATATATATATATATATATATATATATATATATATATATGCTTCCAAAATTAAGTTGTCACAAAAGAACGGTCGTAATCAAATACAAAAAGTAAGACGAAATCAAAACAAGGTAGTTAAAAAAAATTTCCCTAATTATATAATGGATAAAAGATTATTAGTATATCCTAAATCCACCATCTAGCAAAAATAAATTTATTTTATTTTATCCTACTTGTGTATAGACCTTGGAGAAACTTGCTAGAAGATCTTTCTAATACCGTAACACCCTGATGCCTCCTTATTTTCAACACAGGGTCCGATGTAAATAATAGTTGCATCTCTCTCTTCCCACAATGCATATTATTTAGATCGGAACTTGTAGTGGAAATCGGGGACATTTGGGGTGTTGCGCTATTTGGGGTGCCATTGAAAGTTCCCCATACATGCATGTATGCATGCATGCATACATACATACGTATGTATATATATTGTGTGCGTGTGTACACACACACACACACACACATATATATATATAGATACGTATATGTATGTATATATATGTATATGTATGTATGTATGTATGTGTGTGTGTGTGTGTATGTATGTATAACGTGTCTTCTCTCTATTTGTATGTTATTCTACTGCTTCGATTAAAACAGAGCTCCATTTGTCCTCCGTTACAATGCACCATCTGCTCGTTGTCTTTGTTGCATTCATTGATCTTTTTATATCTTTCTTTGTTTTTTCTAGATTTCAATTTTTTTTTTCTTCGATTTTTGGGATCTAAATTTTGTACTTAGGTTTCTGGGTTTTGTCAGTTTGAGATTTAAATTTCTAAATGAAGCCTATACTTGATATCTTTTCTTCAAGAGAAAGTATAACTTTACAAGAAAGAAGTTAGAATTCTACAAGTTGATTTTTTTTCCCCCTTTTCTGGTGGACATATAACATTACAAGAAAGAAGTTGAAATTCCTTTTCAACAGACGAGTAATAATTGATTATACATATGAAGTTTACATCTATAGTCTTTTTGAGGCATATGTTTATATCGTAAAAATCATACTTACTTAAGGCACGCCATGATGCAAATCACTTTGTGGCAATTGTGCCTTTTGACCTCGTGGTGTGATATACATGCGAAGATGTACGGAACGATGCACATGACGTGCGATGCCTTCAGAGCATGTATTTCTAATTTTCGCTATTTTTCTTAATTTAATTGTCTTTATTCACATTTCATAACCCAAGAACACAAAGTAATTAGTATTCATCATATAATTGTATTTGCATATTAAATTATTATTTTTAGTTCTAAAATTTGGATTTGTTCATATATTTTCTTTGCTTGAAGTTAGACGTGTAATCATCGATACTGAAAAATTAATTCTTGTTATGTAATAAATATTTTCAAAAGAAGTTGTAATATATATTTTCAAAACAAGTTGTAATATACTGATACGATGATATGATCACCAAGTTAATGTCTAAACCATCGACTTTTATAATTCTATGCGATCTATATACTAACTATTTGGAAAAAAATTATAAAGTAAATTAAAATGCAATATGTAATTAACATGTGACACAATTCAAAATAACGCTGCACAAAATGTAATGTACTGAATCATATTCCTTTCTTTATTCCCACTTAAAGTCATACAAAATAGTTGGAAGCTTATACTTGAAATTTAATTGTTAAATAATAGCTGTAAGCTTTTAAGTTTTTACTAAAGTCAAACTTCTAAGCAAATGTTTAAGTACTGAACAATATAATGAAATTAAGTGATCTTCTATGCTTATCACATTATATTAATGATATTTTGGCGAAGTATTTAAAAAAAGAATATCTATTAGTAAATAATTTATAATATATTAGTTTTGTTAATTAATTATGATGTATAATAAATATATAATTTTCAGTATATGCATATGAAATCAAAAAAGCGATGTCGTTCATCGCACCGCCTGCGTAGTTGTAGGAACTTATTGCGCCTTTTGTGTTGTATTGCCAGTAATAACCATGGTAAAGAGTAAGTGTGGTCTATTTTTGTTTTTTAATAGCAAAGATTTGAAATGACTTGAAAATTCAACAGTGGAAAAATCAGTAGCTAAAACTCAGTAACATTAGAGGTGGTAATAATAAAAATAAATATTTTAAAATCAAAAAAAAAAAAAAAAAAAAAAAAAAGGCAAAAACACCAAAATGGAATGATTGTCATTGGCAGAGAGGTGGATAATAGACAACAATAGAGATGAGGCGGATTGTTTGCAACAACGGAGTAAACTCGAGCTTTATTCAAATTAAAACACAAAAGAAAGTTTTATCTTCTTTTGAAGATTATAGACATCAACTGAATGGAAGAAAAGGACTCGATCTACATTCATATTTCAAAAGTACAAATCATATAGTTATATTTAACGGCAACCTTGCTCGAAGCGTAAATCAGTACTAGATGAGAATATAAAGGATGCCGAACACTTTTAACATTGGGATTTAAACTGGTTGGTCCTCAAGTTTACTTATTTATCTATTTATTTATTATTACGATCTTTCTTTTATCTAAAACATTCATAGTAAAGCTTGATAATTTTATATAAGCCATTCTAGTCAAAATCACTGATGCTCTTCGCTCGTTAATTTGATAAGGTCCAGAATATACATGTTAACAAAATCAGATCGTAAACAAATACAAGATAGAAAGAACCACCAAGAATAAGCATGTAGACAATGTTCAATAATCCAAATATCTGACCCCCCCCCCCCCCCCCAAAAAAAGGAAACAGAAACTACACAAGCATTCACATCGTTGAGAAAAACTATGCATATACTTTAAAAAGCAAAGCTGTATATAATTTCCTTATGGTGCAAGCGACGTCATAGCCTGGCCAACAAGATGCCTGTCTATGGCAAATCTATCAATATATAGTTTCTCGTATAGCCAATATCCAATATGTTGCGCCGAGCAACATAACATATGTCCAACATATTTTATATCATAGAAACTGTGCTCAAGATAATAAAACAAATATCCAATCTTCCTCATACGTTTTTGTTTCTATCTTGAAGGTATATTTGCATTACTGAGATTTTTCTCAAAAGCTTATTAGAAGTATTTTATACATGTATTATTATTGCTTTTGTAGCTCCAGGTTCTAATCAATAAGTTACATCTATGATTTTATCAATTTTCTGTTAATGTACTACAAGCTTTTCCCCTGTAAGCTGTGTTGGAGGAACTAAAAAATGTATGGTTTGACATACTATAGTGCAGCGTTTTCATCAATATTATGACAGAATTTCTTACTGTGTATTTGAAGGCATATAGAGTTGTTAATGGCACACAATGCATGGTTTAGTTCTAGAAGACATATATCATGCATTGTGCTACAGGTCACATGGCTTATAGAATGAAAACATGCTTTAAAAAAATAAAACTTGCGCAAATCATTGTAATCTTTTATATGTGTTATATGTATAAACATTTGCTATGAGAAATTGTAAGATCTTACGATTGAAGTCCCATTTCAAATCGAAACTTACAATTCTGTTTATTTAAAAATGCAAGCGAATAAAAAATCCTGGATTATTGTTAAAATAGAAATATCAAAATACTTGTATCTACAGTCCAAATAAAGATAAAACCAGAGAGAAGATTAACGTGGAAGATTAACGTGGTAGGGTTCAAATGTAGATACATGCAAACATCAAAATCAGGTTCACCAGTCCTGTAGAGAAGAATCATTGATTTTCGCATACTTAAATGTTATTTGATAACCTACTAAAAGCAAATATATAGCACAAAACCATACATATTCGTTAAATTACAAATAGTTTGAATCTACTTTCGGTTTGAAGTTCAACCTTTATGATGCATGACTTGAATCTCATTTTGAATAATTGAATGCAACAATTAATCGTACATGCAATCAGCAAGAAATAGAAAAAAACTTAAAATATGTTAACATATCACTATTTAAAACATAAATCCAAAATACAAAAAACGTGCAAAAAGATAAAATAATCAACATATAAACTGATCGTTCATAATACTTCGTTTGCAAAATCATACTTGTATTCAAAATTTCCATACTTTGAATCTGCCTAACTCGGTTAATAAAGTAGCATAGGAATTAATTTTGGTCTATGTAGTATTAGAGCTAACTAAGACAAGATAATAAACCTCCCACCTTGCTTTAATGATGCTTAAGCACCAATAAAGTGATGTTTAAGCAGTGTTCAGTTTTTAAAGCTTGAAAATGTGTTTTCTTAAGTTTGGGGAAGGCCTATAACTATATTTAAGCATAAGAAATTCCAGAGCTATTCTTTTATAATTAAAATACAATGCTTGAAAATACTTTGATTAGTTGTTTATCATTTCTTGTTGACCCATATCGATAACAATGCTTATTTTTTGTTCAAAAAAATGGAACAATAGATTATTAAACATATAACCTTCAGACAATCAATTTGCAGATACTTCTGAGCTTCCGTGCATATGATAGATTTTGGTAGTTAAAATACATCTTGTTACAAATAAGCTATCATTACATTGAATAAATATCAAGGTTCAAAGTTCTGGCCATCAAGCCGCAATTCTGGCCATTTTGTTCTTGTTTCCACAATGATTGGGCCAGAATTGGCAAAAATCCGCTATGCCGTCCACAGTGATTAAAAAAAAAAAAAAAAAACCATCTTGCAAGTAAAGAATAAAAACAGAATCAAAAATTTACTTGGGAATTCAAAGGAACGGTATGAACATTAAAAAAAAAAAAAAAGATAAAAAACACAATAAACCTACCTGAGAGCTAAATTTTGTTCAGACCTTTCATTTTTTGATTATTTAGGGCTTTGATGTCTCATTCTCGTCATTTCAAGCATTCAGCTTTCGTCACTCATGTTAGTTAGGGCTTCGATTTTGCAATGGATTAAAGGCTTTGATAAAAGAGAAGCATATCGTCGTGATTTTTAAGTGAGCATGATAATTAAATTATTTGTTTTTTGGGCATGTGATCTTTACTCTTTTTATTTATATTGTAGTGTTATATAGTTACTTTGATTTTACCCCTTCTAAATGGGAAATCATTGACAAACCTTTGTGTTATAATTGCAGGAAAAACACAGTGCATAAATCATTTTCGCATAAATGATAGTTGGTATCTAGTAGATTTGCCTGGATATGGGTGAGAACAATTTTTTTTTTAGTACTGCACATATTAGAAATTTCATATGCTTTGCCTTTGCAAAATTAACCCTTCTATATTGATTGTCAGACATAATATATAATTTAATCTATTTTTCCACTCTGAAAAGCGAACCGTAAAAAGAAGGAAAAAAGTCCATAGAACAAAATACTTCTAGAGGATTTTTAGGCAACTATAGTTTATATATGTTTGAATTTTTCTGTAGGAATTTCTGTCACGTTTTGAAGATAGATTGTAATATCATGTATTTTTTTCGTTCAACATCGTGATCAGGCTAAACCAATATGAAGTAGATTCACAGTAAATCAGTCGAGAAATTCAGCGCTGAACTTGTGTTATTTGCTGTTTCTAGAATTTGTTTTTTGTGTACTTATTCGACAGTGTGTTCAACTTCACAGCTATGCATCAGCGCCACATGAACTTAGAATGAACTGGGATCAATTTACAAAAAATTATTTCCTACATAGAGAGACTTTGGTCTCTGTTTTTCTCCTAATAGATGCTAGCATCCCTGCAAAGAAAATAGACTTGGAATACGCAAGTTGGTTGGGGAAGAATCAGATTCCAATGACTCTAATTTTCACCAAATGCGACAAAAGAAAGAAGAAGAAGAATGGAGGGAAAAGCCCCGAGGAAAATGTCATCGATTTTCAGAGTTTGATCAGTGAATTTTTTCAATCTGCTCCACCTTGGATCATGACTAGCAGTCTAACTAACCAGGGACGTGATGAGATTTTATTGCATATGGCTCAGCTTAGAAATTACTGGTTAAAGCACTAGGTCTTTTATACATTTGTTAGAAATGCAATACATGTTTTGCCACATAATTTAGTGATTCCATGCCATTTTGATTTCCTGTTGTTGTATGAAGGTTGCTGGCCTAGTTATTAGCTCACACCTCCATGAGCATTTTCTTATTTTTTTTGACTATGTGGGTTACATGTGTAATTTTGTGGAAATGATATCTTTTATGTTCTATTTATGTTTGTATGAGAATGTTTTTTTATGTAGTTTATTCAGTTTTAAACAATGATGTAATTAGAGGAAAAATTTTGAGCCTATAAATTGTCGTTTTCGTTTAATTTTTATCTTTAGCTGAATATAATCCAAGGGATGCTGAAGATGTGTGTCCACATGAAAATTTTAGAGCTTTAACTTAATGCAATACATGTGCAAACATATTATCTGCAGCGTGCTGGTTGTCGATTCAATCATTGCTTTTTTACCAGGGTCCGTCCGTCTTAGAAAAAAGAAGAAGCAATCTCTGTGTTAAATCTCACTGCCTGTTATTAAACTATGAAATTAA
This sequence comes from Allium sativum, assembly GCA_030737875.1. Classification (NCBI taxonomy): domain Eukaryota; kingdom Viridiplantae; phylum Streptophyta; class Magnoliopsida; order Asparagales; family Amaryllidaceae; genus Allium; species Allium sativum. The sequence goes on from CM060922.1 coordinate 937,334,495, forward strand.
GAGAAGCACATGTAGGCTGTTGATTGATTATCACCTAAACGGATTGTGATTTAGGAAGAAAAATCTGGAGAGAAAGAAAGAAAAAGGATTCTCATCTCAATTTATATTTTTACATACAAGCTGTCAAATTTAGTGGCAGCAACACTTGTAGATAGAGTCAATATGTTTTTCAAGAAATCTCACATAATATTTCTTTTACGTGAAACATCAAAGAGGGTGCAAGAATCTCAATCCTACAACTATTTTGATGTTTAATCCAAAAGATAACGCACGGTTCAGATCAAATAACTTGCAAGATTGCACTGATTGAACCATAACACCAAACTAATAGAGTGTTTGGTAAAAGTCAGCAGCATTCATTTGCGTGTTATGTATAGCAGATGACTCGTTTTTCTTATGAATGCAGTTCACTGCATTATGTTTATGCCACCTTCCTGCATTATGCATATATATATTATATATAGTAGTGTATCAAGTTTCATGTATGTTAACAATAGGTCCATCTTCTCTTCTAAATCACCATGGATAAGACCACGGGGGTTGTTCTGTTCTCAATTTTGGTTAGCTCAATCATTTTTCATTTTCATATAGTTTGTTCATTTTTACCAATTGCTTATTTCTGCTTGCGATGTTAATTCCAGGCTATTTCAGCATTAGTAAGCTCTGCAAGTCAGCCTGCACCACAGATTGCATACTGGAAGAAGATGCTGCCTCATGCTTCCATGCCAACTGCTATTAGTGTCCTCATTAGTGATGGTATCCTTCTCAGCACAAAATTATTATTCTTTACTTGAATATCACACCAGTCCTGTAGAAAGCTTGCAACTTAACTGATGGCCTTACTACACACAAATTTAAATAAACCTTCAAGAAAACTGACAAAATAAAATCGCTTTCTGCCTATATGGCAGTAGTGACATTTTGTACTTGAGCTATTTAAACAGCATTACTATCATAAATATAATCTTTAACGTTCAACTGATTTTGCAGATGGAGGGGTTCATTACAACAGCATCAACAACGCAAAATCCGTGCAGGTCAGCCCTGGCAGAGTTATTGTGAACACAGGGCACAAGCATCACCATCCAATAGTAGTCAACGTAAATCCATTCTACTACACTTATGCTGCCACCGACACTCAAATCCACGATGACCCTCGTGTCACCCTCTTCTTTCTCCACAAAAATTTGCTACCAGGCACCAAAATGGATCTCAACTTCACCAAAGTATCTCCCAGCACCACTTTCATTCCAAGAAAGATCGCTAACTCCATCCCATTCACCTCTTCCAAACTGCCTGAAATCCTGAATTACTTTAGCATACCACCGAATTCGATTGAATCTGAGTTGATTAAGAAAACGCTAGAGGAATGCGAACTTCCTGCACCAAAAGGTGAAAGGAAACACTGTGCAACTTCACTCGAATCCATGGTGGACTTCAATATTGAGTCACTGGGTACAAACGACTTAAAAGCCGTGTCGACGAAAGCTGGGAAAGTACAAGGTGAAAAGGAGTATGTTATAAGTGGAGTTGAGAAAATGAAAGAAGGTAAAATGGTAGCATGCCATCTAGAAGAGTATGCATATGCAGTGTTTTACTGCCATGCTACGAACACGGGTGAAGCCTACATGGTGAAGATGAAGACAGGTGGAGGTGAAGAGGTTGAAGCTGTAGCTGTTTGTCATATGGATACTAAGAAGTGGAACCCGAAACATGTGGCATTTCGGGTTCTGGGTGTCAAGCCTGGAAGTGTGCCTATTTGCCATTTTCTGCCTCAGGATCATGTTGTTTGGGTAGCTGAAAACTGAAACGATACATGATTCATGCCTATATGTCCGTCGTATGCACACTTGTGTTTGTTGTGTGTTTTGTTGTTTACTAAAGTAAAGATTATGTACGGAGTATGCACACTTATGTTTGTTTTGTGTTTTGTTGTTTACTGAAATAAAGGTTACGTATTGCCAATGTAATTAAGCTTGAATCAACTTGTGCAATGTCTTGTGCGTGCTAATATATCTTCTTTTTTTGGATGATATTTTTGTTTTGTTTTGTTTTTTTGTTTTTTTTTTTTTTTTCTTAATCTACAGATTTTCCATCTCCCCTAAACCTGATGAAGAATTCTTTATGGAATGCACTAAGAAAAAAGATGGTCTCAAACATCGCGAAATGCTATTTGAACCACGCCAAATTATGCAGCAAAAGACATAATTAGAAAGACCCACTATCAAAATTACATTATTATCCCCTCGATGTGCCCCTTTTGCCTAAACCGTATTTTTTAACCGGTTATACATTGGTCAGAGTAGCAGTATACCAAGCATTGTATTAAATTAGACCCATTGAACGGTTGGATCGGATCAAAATGAGTTGGTTGGATCGGATCAAAATGAGTTGGGTTGATTTTGTCTCTATCCATTTATTTTTGATTTATTTAATACATACAGTTTTCTAAAAAAAATCTATACGACAAAGGACTGGATCTCAGTCACTAACGAATCTAAAGCATGGGTCGGATGGGCAGTTGACCTGTCCGAGTATTTTTTGAAAACCGAAAAGAGAAAAAGCAAAAAAAGATGTTCTCACTCAACATTCTTTCGATCACCTCTAGCAAGACGTAGCCGTAACCCTAACCATCCATTATGTCGATGTCCATATTCTTCAGTTTATTCTTCATACTCGATTTGATTAACTAAATTGGAAACCTAATTCGAAGTTTCAATTCAAGAGTTTGCAATTTCAATTTAGTCCCCACTCCACTCTGCAGACCCTGTTTGAGGAGATAAATCGAAATACTCTTTTATTCTTAGGTATTATAGGTATTATCCTATATTACTTTTAATCCTGATAATTATTGAATCTATACCTTTATTCCAATATGCTAACTTATTGATTATTGCGTTATATTTTATTTTAATTAGTTGATTTGTCGACAATTTGATTTGTCTGATTAAACTATAAACATTGTCTCTTAAAAAAGCATCATGATGGTTGGATCATCCTTGATTAATAAATCCTTGTTGATGTTGGAATTGTATCTTCTTGATAAAAATTAGATCCCCTCAAATTGCTGGCAGAAACTACAAATTTGTTTGATGCAATTTACTTCATTTGTTTTGCATTCCATATGTGACTTGAATAGTTCAAACATCGTAAATAGCTTGAGTTTTCCAAAGCAACTCCAAAAGTTTATTGTTTTCTTAACTTCCCTTTTCTATTGTTATGTATTTTGTAAATAAGTTTAGATTATTAATATTATGTTACTAGTCAATTTGTATTGCTTTTATGTGTCAAAGATTACTAACAAAAAAACTTTGTTTGAATCTAAAAAATTTCTATCATTTGTTTAACTGTTTATACAACTCTGCCCAATGCAAAAAAAAAAATCCTGGTTTCGTCGCTGATCTCAGTGGATCGTGATAGCATGACCACTCTACCACTTACAATGTCCCACATTTAGTACATACGTTGATTTGACCCAACTAATTTAATACGCGGGTTAACCATTTAACCTACTTAAGTACATCTCATTGAATAAGCGGATTACCCATTTAACCCGCTAAAGTATAGCCATTTACTAAGCGGGTTAGCTATTGTGGAGAAGTAGAGAGCTGTAGTGTGCGTTGACAAAGTGAGGTATTCGAGTGTTACATATTATTCGTAATAACAGATGATCAGTTGAAATTTCCCCTCATTTCGAGTTTGTAGAATGAAATTATTGCAGTTAAAAAAATGCAGTTTCTTCTTAGGTAGAGTTCAAATTTAGAGATATAACATGTTATTTTCTAAGTATAACTATCTCATTATAGAAAACTATAGTGTGCACTCACAAGATGAAGTATTCTTTACACCGTTCAATAATTTACTTGACGATTCATTGACCAAAGTATCATCTAAATCCTAGTTAGTATGAAGAAGTTGTTACAGTCTGAAAAAATAGCGGTTTCTGTCTAGACAAAGTACAAATATGAAGTGTGGCATGTTATTGTTTAAGTAAAACTATTACTCACCTTGAAGACTAAAGTGTACGTTCGAAATTTATGAATGCTACGTATTGTTTGTAATTTAGGTAGGAGTTTATCGATCGACGTTTTCTCAATTCATAATCTATGCGAAGAAGTTAGCGTAGTTTGAACAAAAAATAACGGCTTCTGCCAAGTCGGAGTACAGTTTATAGAATGTACTATGTTATCTGTTAAATAAACCATTAATCGTTATGAAGAACTACACGATTAGTTCACAATATGAAGTATCTAAATAGTCTTTTTTTCAAAATTTTGAATTTTAAATTTTTAATAATGAATAAATGGGTTATTTATTTATACCTCTTTTAAAAGTGGATCAATCCATTTATGATCCATCTAATAAAGATTTGTAAATGATTTGAACCAACATGCGTTATAAGTAGGGTAAATGAGTTGGATCATATTTAACGGGTTTACGCCGTATATGTAACATAGTGTATAAACTAATGCGTTTTTGTGGGAATCACATGTGCTTAAAAAATAAAACCCAAAGATGGATTCTACTCGAGCATCCAAAGTTTGTTTTCTATATGCCCAATTTATATGCAAAATGATATACACCACGCATAGGCTACACAAACTAAAATTTCAATCTTGCAGATCGTTTGTGTGGTTAAAATGCAATTCCAAGGGTACCTCTGTGAGGTTGTTTTTCCCCCTAAGCTTTTGTGGATTTCAAGTTTGGGGGAAGGGGATGGGGAGGGGTTCAATTACTAAATGTTTATGTAGATGAGCGTGTACAATTAAAATTAGCCAATGAATGAGCTACACATCCACCCTTGCACAATAGTTCACTTTCTAAAACGACCACTATATATATATACACACACATACATACATACACACACACGCATATATATATATATATATATATATATATATATATGTGTGTGTGTGTGTGTGTGTGTGTGTGTGTGTGTGTATGTATGTGTGTGTGATGATAATACTCTAAATATAATGCAACTACAATTCAAAAAGATGGTTTAATTATTATAATACAACAACAATTTAAATTGAAAAATGTCATGCAGTTACATTTACTCCCATTTTTGAAATGTAATGTGACGACCGCCCATAACTCCTGCACATAATAAGAGGAATAATGCGCTGAAAGGCGTGCCAAGTAGTTATGGACGATCATCAAGATATGATAATGTACACTTGACCCATCATATAACTCATAGCGCAAGAATAAAATATAATAAAACATATACAATAGACAATAATAGTGAAGCAGAATTGAGCAGAAGCTTAAACTTTTCATATCATCATGAAAATATCCATACAACATTGGATTACACTGTAAGAGTTTGTACAAAATGCCTCACTACAAGCCACTCAGAGAATACACCAAATATATTATTGAAAACAACAAATTGTAGATAGTAGGAAGTAATAAGTCAGCCTCCTGCTCGTCGTCACTCAGCAACATCGTTCTCATCAAGATTTACTACCTGTCACCTGCTACTCAGCATGTCCATTTGTCACATGAATGAACAACCTAAGGTAATAAGAGAGAGACATAAAACCTTGAGTCAGACAACAGTCTTAATGAGCGATATAACAGGTATCTAACATCATCAATAAAGTATATGAGAAATAGGTAGATCAATCAATTAATCTACTAACACATCAGAAAAGAACCCAACCTGTCTCCTCCACATCAGACAATGATAGTCTTTACAACAAACATAATAGGAAATCATAACAGACATAACAACCAGTTATCTAGCGTAGACCATCCAAATCGATATCGACATTCCCCAAGCACAATCCTCGAGGGCCTAAACCAACATCATACAAGCAACCAAGAGATGTCTCCTTCGACGCCGAACTGTCTACATAAGACGATACAAGCAAAACAATCATCATCCATGCCTCTGGCTATCACCGCCAACCTGCTTTGAAACCATCGTTAAATCGTATGACTGGCCAACCTTGCCATCAGTCAAGGGCTAATGGTAACTCCAGTTCTAGTCAGATTACTGCACATCCCCATGTACATTTTCCTCCCCGAGACAACTAGGCCCATCATGACTGCCCAGGGTACTCGACTAGTCTCACTAGTCTTTTACGACATCCCTATTATACCCTTGATTTGATCCCGCTAGAACCTACAACAACGATAATCTCTCAGCCTTCAATATCTCTAGCCATCTGACTTGATGACTATCCATAAGCTCAAGCGACTTCTCAAGCAACCATTATCCACGTAGTCACAACTTTGAGTCATCTTCATATTCGTTGCATTTTGAGGATCAACGAATACTTCACAAACTTTGAATATTCCGTCTTGAATTCACTTCGAAGCCACGTCCAACGTCGAACCAAAAACACACTTCATTTGGTTGATATTCGATTCACAACGTTTGACCCTTTTGCTATGAATTTAGAACCACAGCTTTCATTTTTCGTCCACAGTGTTTCCAAAACACTATGATTTCCATTACCGATCCATCATGGATCCGTCTGCCCGATCCATCAATACCACGTTGCCGATCCATCAACACGCACCTGGTCCGATCTGCTCTTTTCACGTGTACAACGCCGCCCGACCCATCACAATAGACATGGTCGATCCATCCCTTTTGACCCTGACCGATTTATCGTGTATAGCGTTTTAGAAAACGCTACCAACCCATCAAATATATCATGACCGACCCATGAACACATCATGTCTGTTCCATGAATACACCATTCATGGTCCATGGTTTCAAAATACTGTCGATCCATGCTTGCTATAACCGATCCATACATTGCCATAGCCGATCCATCAGATAAACCCGCCCGATTCAATATCCCACAATGTGTCGATCTATAACAAACTTGACCGATGCATATCATTTTGAGCGCTGCCGATCCATCCTTTGTTGCCGACCTTCGATCCATCGAAACAAACCACAATCCGATCCATGCCATCATGATTTTCCCACGCCCAATCCATCAAGTTTTGTGGCCGATCCATCACCACAAGGTAGTGCCGATCCATGCCATTTTCACAACTGTTCCATCATGTCAAGTGCTCCAAGAAACGATCAAATCCGATATTAATTCTAACTCCAAACTCTTTCAATCGAACCCAAAGTTTACATAAACAAATTTTAACAAATCCAACAACCAATCGATTGCATAATCAAGTGATAATCGAACAATCATAAACATACCGATCACCATCATATGATCATATAAACTTAACCAAACAAAAATAAAATAATGAACAAATTAATGAATGGATCTAAACTTGCATATTACATGAACCAACTTATGAATTTACCATTAAAATTTTACTAGATTAGATCCTATGGTGATTCAAAGAAATTATACTTACATCGATTAGATCTAGGTGAAAATAACTTGAAATGATGAAAATTAGATCAAACAACCCATATACTTGATTGAATCCGTGCGAGAGATGCTTATCACTCACCAAATCCACAAGTTAGCTTTAAAACAATGATCTACAAATACAGACATCGAAGAACAATCTCTGAATCAATCACTTTGATGCGAATTACCTTTCTTCGATGTTGATCTTCAATCTTCTAATCTAAATCTATGAAATTATTGGAGTAGAGATGTATTTGATTGGAGTAGGGAGAATCTCAAACCCCAACCAAATAGATAAATGAAGCAACTAAACTATTTTCCATGCCTCTGCCCCTCTATTTATAGCCATCTAACCAGCCCATTAATGGGCCATACCAACTTAACCCACTAATGACTAGTTAGCTTATCCGAAATTGTGCTGCACTAAAACAGCAGTTCCTCCCAAACCGCTGAACAAAACTTTAACGTGACCACTCTAGGGAATTGGAAACATCATTTACTTTCCAATGAAATCAATCTCAGCACCTGATTCGATCCCAATCAAAATTATACCTCATACAAAACTGACAAGGGCAAAATAGTCACAAGTAAAATTGATAAAAATTATGGACATGTCTCACATCCCCATAACCACAATATCAAAATATGAGAATGATCCGACCCTTAGGGAATTTAATAAAAATATTTTACGATACTCCAATACGTAAAATGCGGGTCGTTACATGTAAAGAGTAGAAGTTATAAGAAATTGCCAAAATAATTCCAGCAGTAAGTGTAATCTAAGTCAGACAGTCGATTATAAGAAATTCTCAAAGCAAATTTGCAACCTAAAGGTTGTGAATATTGGTTGCAATAATGATATGCTAGATGATAGAGGGAAGCTCACTTTTAGAGACTTATATTCAACACATTCCATCCAAAATATTAATATATCTACAAATTAAGTGATAACAAAAAAGCAATTAATATTTGGTGTGAAGTTGTGCCTTAGCTCTATAAGATCCAACCTTTTAGACATTTACACAATTTTCAAGTACAATGACTTTAGATTGGTACTTTGAATGCATACAAGAGTTAAAAATATTCCAAGCTCAAAATTGAATAATAAAGAGCCACCCTTCAGTTAATGACTCCTCTTTCAACAAGAACCTAGCTATGGTACCATTATCCTACATGTTTTATTTCTAAGACTGCAACATACACTAATGTGATGCAATTTTTATATTTTAAGTTCTTATTAATACATTTAAACATGCAGTGAATATGAATATGTTCATAATCATTAAATACCTATTTGGTTTATTTGAGTTGCAAGTCTTATCGTTTTCGAGCTAAATTGTAAAGTTGATCCAAGGCAGGGTGTCACATATGTATATATAAAAATATAGGTAGCGATTGCACGAAAAGGGTTTCAATAGGACTCTACCTAGTTGTCTATGAATCCAAAAACATTATACGTAAACTAAGTATATCCTCATTTTACCTATATCTATATAGTTAGTCGAAACTTGGCTCGCTACAGCTTTATAACCAGGTATACACATATGCGTACTAATGCACATACCTGGTGTACATGAGTAAATAGGCAACAGATACAAAGTGTATGGCATTTACAGACGTGCAAGTAATTATATATATGTACACACACGTACACAGGGATGGAGGGAAGTTATGCTTGTTAAGGTCACGTGAAGATCGGAAAACAAAGAACAAAAAAAGGAAAAAGCAAAGAAAGAAAAAAAAGAACAAAAAACCGATCACTGTTTCTATTCAGATCTTCGAGTGCTTCCATTCAACCTTCTGCATCATCACTCTTGCATCGTTTCCTACTATTCTTTGGTGAAGGGTAATCAGCTAACCCTAATTTTAATTTCTATTGATTTAAATTCAGTTTGTTATGGTTTTTCTTGAATCAGTTATGCAAGTGATTTCTATCTAATTCGAATGAGTTGAATTGATTAAATTAGGATTGAACTGATTTTTTACTTGAAAATTTGTCGAAAGTTCTTGCTGTTACTATTCCTGAATGCTTATTGTGGCAAAAATCATGTTTATTTTTCTTGAATAGTATTTAGACTTTAAAGATCAAAACTAAGTTTCTATTTTCCATCTCAACATGCCAATGGACAGAATTATATAGATGAATTGAATGCATCAGTGATGAGCTTTATATGCCTCATTATACTTTTGAACAACAAATTGGCTAAATTTGATGATATGATGAATTTGACAATAACAAAAAATATCATTTTCTGATTATAATGAAGTTATTTTTTTTTTCAGATGTGCGAATTTTTTTGAAAAGTTCATTTGAAAACATCCCAAATGAAGTTGGTTCTTCCACAATTTCTACCCCAACCGATAATACCCCTAAAATAATAGTCAAAACACTGTTCTTCCGAGCTTAGTAACTCGAAGTCGTCTTGAAGCTGATTTATCGGATCTTCCTTTCGACCTTAGTTTACGACATCAAATTTCTAACTATGACCCAAATGATCAAGAAATAGTCCGAAGAGCATATTTATTGAAAGGTCTTGTCAGCCTTCTTTGCAATCGTTTCCCCAAACAATTGGTGGTAAAAAATGTCGTTTTAATCAATCATGGATTGACAGTTACAAAAATTGGTTGGAATATAGTGAGAAAGAAGATGTTATATATTGCTTGCCATGTTATTTATTTCGACCTCAATCGATGAGTCGAAATACAAGTGACATATTTATCCAAAGCGAAATTGGAAACTGGAAAAACTATTTAAGACTTCAAGTTCATGCTAATGCAGATGCTCATATTGCTGCATACATGAACGGTGAGAATTTAATGAATCAAAATTAGCATATCAAGACCGCAATTGAGAGACAATCAACCCAAAGTCAAATTGATTATCGTGTTCATTTAGTATCGACTTTTTCTTACATTCAACACCTTTTACATCAAGGTTTGTCATTTCGTGGTCATGATGAATCCAAGGAATCAATAAACAAGGGAAATATCTTTAACTTCTAAAATTGTTAGCTAATGAAAAGTCCACGGTTAATGCGGTTGTTTTAAAAAAATGCACCACAAAATCTTAAAATTAAATCACCTGACATTTAAAAGGATATCGTTACTTGTATATTAGTTGAAGTTGTATATATTATTTTAAACCAACTTTCTAAAGGATATTTGCATTGCTAATTGATGAAGCTCGTGATTCTTCAATTAAAGAGCAAATTGAAATTGTCTTGCGATTTGTGGATGAAATGGGAAATACTGTTGAAAGATTTGTAGGCATTCATATTCCTAATACAACATCAATTTCTCTTAAAACACTACTTGAAGATTTTTTTTAGCAAACATAAATTGAGCATGACAAGATTACGTGGTCAAGGTTATGATGGTGCAAGTAATATGCAAGGCATATTTAGTGGTCTTAAAACACTTATTTTGAATGAGAACAAGTCTGCTTTATATGTTCATTGCTTTCCACATCAACTTCAGTTAGCACTTGTTCGTGTTGCTAAAGATATAGTCACATTTTCGAGTTTTTTACTTAGTTAACAATTTATTTAACCACATGCAAGCGATGAGACATTCTCAGAGAGAAAGAAGCAAGTAGAATATTTGGTCAACTAGAAAGTGGTGAATTATCTAGCTGGTGGGGTTAAATCAAGAGCAAAGTTTGAAACGACTGGGAGATACATGTTGGGGATCACATTATGGTACATTACTTAATTTGATTGTTGTTTTTTCTTCAGTTATTGATGTCCTTATGGATCTTGTAGAAGATATGTCCAGTAATAAAAAGGATAACTTTTGAATTTGACAAAAGTGCAATCTTATGATTTCGTATTTATTTTGCATTTGATTAATAATGTACTTGCCATTATTAATGATCTTTCCAAAGCACTACAACAAAAAGATCAAGATATTGTAAATGCTTTGATGTTGGTAAAAATATCCAAACAACATTTGCACGAGATGAGAGATGATGCATAGGATATTATTTTGGATGAGGTTTTATCTTTTTGCATGAAATATAATATTCCCATTTCAAATATGGTTAATAATTATCTTCTTTTGGTAGACCAAGAAGATGTGTGATGATTAAAAACTTACATTATTATCAAGTTGATTTGTTCTACCTATGTTTAGATAAACAAATCATTGAACTTATTAATCAATTCGATGAAGTAACTTATGAACTTATTCTTTGTATGTCAGCACTTAGTCCGATTAATCGTTTGCAGCTTTTGATAAAGTAAAGGTTGTTTGTATATCTAAATTTTATTTAGATGATTTTTCCAAAACAGAACGTATAGATCTTTGTAATCAACTAGAAATTTATGAGACTGATATGAAATCTAATAATAGATTTAAAGTTGCAGAATTCATTAGTTATTTAACTAAGATAATGGTATTGATGAGAAAAATGTTGTACACAAATTGGTATATAGGCTCATAACTTTGTCGCTTATTCTACTAGTTTCTACCGCAAGTGTGGAGAGAGCATTTTCTACAATGAGTATAGTACAAAACGATCTACGTAATCAGATGGGAGACGAATAGTGTTGACGGCAAAAAAATGTCATAACACCCAAGGATTCTTAATTACATAAGAATAATGTTTCGTGTAAGGAAAGTAAGTGCGAGCATTAAATAAAATAGTGAATATATTATGGTTCAGTCCGTGAGGGGCCTATGTCCACTTTGAAGGGTTTCTCTTATGTTTCATTCACATAACTCAATTACAAGCATTGGACGTCATTTAGGCGTTCGTTTACAAGTCCATTAATATATTTTTGAGTCATATTTGTCATATGTAGAATCTTGAAAAAGCATCTTAGGTTCTTCTTCCTCAAAACGAGGCTACCATTAATGACTTTTTGGATCTCTAAGAGATGTCAAATCACAAAAAATACTAATCTTTTGAAGGACAAGCTTGGGGGTATTTATAGTTGAAAGGTTAGGTGAGAGTAGGTAGGATTTGGGGACCATAGAGCATTTTTTCCATATCCCTGAAGGCTCGTATCCAAAATTTCGTATCCCCCTTTGTGCATAGAATTACTTCAGATCCCCTTTGGGGGATATGGAATTCGTATCCCTGGGGATACGTTCTTTTCGTATCCCCCAAAGGATACAGATTCTCGTATCCCCTTAGGGATACAGATTCATATCCCAGGGGATACGAGAGCCTCGTATGCCCTAGGGATACAAAATTTTGTACCCTTAAGGGATACAAAACTGTATCCCCAGGAATGTGATAGAGACATGTGAGGAGGATCCGAATTATGGGGTGAAACTCTAAGTCTTGGGGGATTTTAAAAATATGAGGCCGAGGGATATGAGTTTTCTAGAGTATGGGGACCCAAAGTTTTGTGGACGCAAGGGAGTCGAGTTTCTGCGAAGGTGAGGGATCCAAGATTTAGTGGTGTAGAGGGGTCTGAAGTTTTTGAATAAAGGGGTTCGAAATCCCGAAATGGAGGGATATGAAAATGTGGTTAATGCACTGTTTGTTATGGACTGCGGAATGGATCGTTAAGGCAAAGCAAACATTAGAGGGGGGAGTTGAATAGTGTTTGTAAGAATCTAAACAAAACTTAAAACTAAAGATAATTAGGGAATGAATCAAACACCATAAACACAATCACAGACACAGATTCAAACACAAATGCAAAATAAATAAAAATAAAAATGCAAAAAAGGAAAGAACACACGGGATTTTATACTGGTTTGGATTACTCCTACGTCCAGTCCCGCACAACGCTGGATTGTGCAGAGTTTTATTACTATTTCCAATAGTCAAATACAACCTCCTTGAGTTTACGGCTCAACAAGAAGACACCAACTCCTATTCCTTGATTTCACGGCTCAACAAGGACACACCGACTCCTATTCCTTGATTTCACGACTACAAGGATACACCGATTCCTCTTTGACTTACAAACAAGGTTTATTCAACCTAAGCAATTACAAAACAGCCCTATAACCCTTCAATAGCACTTGATTCAGAGAGTAGAGTGTGTGGAGAGAAGAAGTTTGATCAAAACAGAATTGAACTCGACAGAGTATAAGTGTAAGAATCATAAAAATGATTAAGAATAATGGTGGAGTGAAAGAAGATGAAATTAGAGAAGAAGAGATGATAAAAAATTCGGTTTTAACCTTTTTTTATAGAGTATGAAAGGTTGCAACGGTTCTGAAGCGTTTCAAATAGTGAAAAGACACTTCCTTTCAAAATTGGAAAAAATAGCAGTTTTGTGTCGACATTAAGTTTTTGCTATGTCGACATACTCATGTGTATTTTTGATTTTCAAAGCATTTTTCAAGTGTTTTGATATAAAAATAGTTCTAGAAATTCTTGAGTAAAATTCTATTGTTGTAAATTAATATTATATGATAGAAAAACATAAGAATAAATAAATTTAAACTATATAAATATATTTATAAAATTATAAGGTTTTAAACTATACAAAGTATAAAAATTTAAGTTTGAAAAACAAAGAAGAATAAAAATAGAAATAAATAGAAAAACAACATAGAGAGGATAGAAAAACAAAAATAGAGAGGATTGAGGATAGAATTGAAAATTAGAATTTGAACCTGGAGTGCTATTTAGAGTCTTAAAAAATCTAGACTCTATAACTATATTAATCTTGAACTCTTGAACTCCTGATTACACATGAGTCTTGAAATTTCTCTGATCTTTGAATCTCTTATTATCTTTATAACTATACAGTCTCTAGTAATATTTCCTGTATATAATTCCCGCACACACACACACACACACACACACACACATATATATATATATATGTATTCTACACAAAAAGTGTTAGCATATTTTTTTTAAGAGCAAGGCGGTGGCAACTCCATAGAGCGCCACGCCATATTTAGCATATATTTTATAAACAATGATAATTGAAGTAAGGTTGTTGTCATCAAAACTCCATCCTCCAACAATCTCCCCTTTTTTGATGATGACAACCTTAGTTTATAAAATATCATACCTGTATACCTAATTGATGATGTTCCTCTTATACTCCCCATGTCTATAAGTTTCCTATGAACTATTCCTATATTTTATAATTTCTCCCCCTTTAGCATTATCAAAAAGAAATTTTAAAGATACTCCTCCTAAATTATATAACTCTATAACCAAAGTAATATTCCTAAAAATATTCCCCCTAGATTGTATAATTATCTGAATAGAACATAAGTAACTATCCCTAATAAAAATACTCCCCCTTAATTTATTAATTATTTCTAAGTAGAATACTTTCTTAATCAAACTTACAATAATACTTAATATGATGATTAAACACAAACCAATCCAAGTATTATTATTACATATGTTTGTCTAATATATATACAAACCAAACCAAATCACGCTATATTTCTTAATATATACAAGTTTCAAACAATATAATCAAAATCACACCACACCATATGTTTTTAGAAAAACAAATCAATCAAATCGTACCAAATAATTAAACGAATCTAACCATCTTTTCCAAAGATAGGTTCCTTTTTAATTACTTCCCAATCTTCATCTTCTTTGGTTGGTGGAGCCTTTGCGAGATTATTTTCTTCATCTCTGAAAAGAGAAGAGATTAGCAATCGCATTGCGTCAATGTGCTTTTCTTGTTGTTCGAACATCTTTATTTGACTTAATTCAAGATGATGCTGATTTCGTAGAATGATAGAAAGGATATTTCTGAACGAATTGAGAGTTTCTTCTAGATTTTCACTTAGATTATGAATAGGATTTTCCATAGAATTTGATGAGAAATTATTAAGGAAGAAGGAGTAATGGAATAATGAAGTTTTATGGGAGAAATGGCCTTAAATAGGGTTCGGAATTCATTGGATTTTGAATGGACATGAGTAGTCATTTTAATTTTAAAATTTGAATTTTTTTGAAAATATGTCTGTTATATGTCAACATACACTTTTCTTCATGTCAACATACTATAGTAAATTTATTGAAAATTTTGATTTTTTTAATTCTTTTGAACTCTTGTAAAATTATAATGTTTTTATTGTTTTTCCAGAAACATAAAGATGATTTAATCAGAAATAAAACTCCTTTCATTACTTAATAAAAAGCAAATACATGGAATATATAAAGATATATTAAACTAGATGGCCTAGTTTTTGAGTGATGATGAGGAAGAGGAAATTCCAAGCTTTCTTCCTATCTTGACCATGAATTTGGATATTTTGGAAAGCCTCTTGTTAAGCTTCTTTTGATTTTTGACGATTTTCACTTGATTTTGAACAATCGTGTCTCTGAGGATACGCTTTGAGGATGGATACTCAATACTTTCCATAGAAGTCTCTTCTTCGACTTCCAATGGGTCTTATTCTTGTTGCAATCGAGCTTGTTTGGCCTCAAATGTCTTATAAGGTTTGAAAGTGAGAGGAATTTGATTGAGATGAATGTTTGATGCATCAAACGCTTTCTAGGGACAAATTCTTCTCCATTAAGATCAACTCCAAAGTATTTGAAAATACGAGTGAGATAAACACCGTAGTAGAGAGTGTTTTCTCTTGTAGATAAATCTATAGGCTTAAATTCATTAAGAATCATTTCGACCCAATTGATGTTAAATCCACCTATTATGGCAAAGAGAGCCTTTTGGACTTTAAGAGTTAGATTGTTGAAATTTCCGGAATGGGGAGTGATGGTGTTTTAAAAGAGAAGATTGACAATTTTTGTTTTTGGATTAAAGAAACGATTTTTGAAATCCATTGAAGCACCATCTTCGAAGATATCGTGAAAGGTTTCCATATCGGTTTCATCGATAGCGAAAGTTGAGAAATCCAAGCCCACGCTTCTACAATTTAGAATTTCACCTAAAAGATCGACATCGAGAACAATTTGAGTTCCCTTGACACTACTCCAAATTTGATTTTCGTTTCCTTGATAAAATCCACGATTGAGATTTGCATAGAACATCTTCACGAGTTTGGGATAACATACTTCGTCGTTATAACGAGAGTCAATTAGACTCAAGACTTCGTTGTGTTGGAAAAGAGAGGCGAGATCATAAGATGGAAAGTCGCTAAAGACGGCGAATGCACCTTTGTTAACTTTAGCATTTGCTAAATAGTTACCATAGGTTTTGATGGCCTCTTTGTCATTGTAAAGATAACCTTTTATAGTTTTGGTTATCTTCAATTTCTGAGATGAACTTGAGGAATCCATTGAAATTATAATTTTGAAGAGGATATATATAAAGAATATTGTTTTGAGTTGTGAATGAAAGGTAGAAAGGATATATATATATATATATATATATATACAGAAAATGAACAGATATGAATTGAATGAACATGAATTGAATAGGCACAACTTTCCAGATTGAAGGGACACCTTTTTAGACCTTCAGAGTTGGTGAAAAGATTGGAGGGTAGTTTGAAAGTTTAAACTTTTGAAATTCAAAATTTAAATTTCAAAACTGTTGGATATGTCGACATGTATTTTTCTGTATGTCAACATATAAGACTTATTTCAAAAGGAAATTGGATTTTCAAGTTTTGAATTAAATTATAGATTTATATTTTGGGTTTAACGATTTCCTGAAATACTTCTAATCCTAATAAACATACAAACAATTTATTTTATTAATTTATTGGTTATTTATTATTATATTTATTATTTTAATTTCAAAATTCAAATTTCAAAAATCTTATTAATTTTTTTAAAAGTTTTAAATTCAAACCAAAGTAAACAAACAAAGCAACCATTCAACCAAATAAAATTATAATTTAATTAATGCATACTCGGTTTTTTGATCCTTTTCTTCATGATCTTCTGAACTCTGAATTGCTGTAAAGAGTATATTTATATTTCCGGTTTCTGGTTCTTCATCACTTCATGACGAATCTGAATCATCTAATGTTGCTGCATATGCTTTCTTTCTTTTCCTTGATGAATTGGTGTTGCCAATTTGTTGAGTAGATTTGTCTGGATATGGACACATTTTGTTTTCATGACCTGGTTTGTTGCAGTTAAAACATTGTCCATCATTTAATTTTGAATTTTCTTGATTATAACCCTTCCTTCTATATTTTAGAAATTTTCTAAAAGGATTTTTCATGAGTGTTGTTTCTTCATCATCTTCACTACTCGAGTCAGAATCCTTTGTTGTTGCTTTCAGTGCAATAGATTTATTTGCAGTTGATCTATTTTCTTTTCTTTTCTGTAATTGAACTTCATATGATATCAAATTCCCAATTAACTCTTCAATCTTCATTTCATTGACATCATTGCCTTCTTCTATAGCCAACATCTTCTGATCCCATTCTTGTGTTAATGAATTTAATATTTTTCTGACTTGATCAGCTTCTGAATAAGTTTTTCCAAGTGTTGTTAGTGAATGCGCTATCTCTTGAAATTTGCAATACATATCTGAAATAGACTCATTCTCGTTCATTTTGAATAATTCAAACTGCTTAACTAACATGCCTATCTTAGTATGTTTAACTTTGCTAGTTGTTTCATGAGTAACTTGTAAAGTTCTCCAGATTTCATAAGCAGTCTTACATAGTGATACTCTATTAAACTCATTTTTATCTAATGAACAAAATAACATATTCATGGCTTTAGAATTGATCTGTGCAGCAGCCTTTTGTTCATTTGTCCATTGTGCAAATGCAGTTGTGGGTTCAACATATTCATTTTGTGTACTATTCCATGTGTCTAATCCTACAGACTATAAATAAATTTTCATTTTACATGCCCAACATGAATAGTTACTATTATTAAACAATGGTAGTCTAATAGTGGATTGACCATCTATAAAAGAACTATTATTGCTACCAGTGTTGGTTGCCATTATCACTATTTTCAAAAATCAGATTATGAACTTTGGAAAGATCTTGCTCTGATACAAATTGTTAGGGACTGCAGAATGGATCGTTAAGGCAAAGCAAACACTAGAGGGGGATGAATAGTGTTTGTAAGAATTTAAACAAAACTTAAAACTAAAGAGAATTAGGGAATGAATCAAACACCACAAACACAATCACAAACACAGATTCAAACACAAATGCAAAATAAACAGAAATAAAAATGAAGAAAAGGAAAGAACACACTGGATTTTATACTTGTTCGGATTACTTCTACGTCCAGTCCCGCACAACGCTGGATTGTGCAGTTTTATTACTATTTCCAATAGTCAAGTACACCCACCTTAATTTCACGTCTCAACAAGGAGACACCGACTCCTATTCCTTGATTTCATGGCTCAACAAGGACACACTGACTCCTATTCCTTGATTTCACGGCTACGAGGATACACCAATTCCTCTTTGACTTAAAAACAAGATTTATTCAACCCAAGCAATTACAAAACAGCCCTATAACTCTTCAATAGCACTTGATTCAGAGAGTAGAGAGTAGAGTGTGTAGAGAGAAGAAGTTTGATCAAAATAGAATTGAATTCGGCAGAGTATAAGTGTAAGAATCATAAAAATGATTAAGAATAATGGTGGAGTGAAAGAGGATGAAGTTAGAGAAGAAGAGATGATAAGAAATTCGGTTTTAACCTCTTTTTATAGAGTATGAAAGGTTGCAACGGTTCTGAAGCGTTTCAAATAGTGAAAAGAAACTTCCTTTCAAAATTGGAAAAAATGAAAATTATATGTCGACATTGAGTTTTTGTTATGTCTTCATACTCATGTGTATTTTTGTTTTTCAAAGCATTTTTCAAGTGTTCTGATATAAAAATAATTCTGGAAATTCTCGAGTAAAATTCTAGTGTTGTAAATTAATATTATATGATAGAAAAACATATGAAAACATAAATTTAAACTATATAAATATATTTATAAAATTATAAGGTTTTAAACTATATAAAGTATAAATATAAAGTATAAAAATTTAAGTTTGAAAAAAAAGAAGAACAAAAATTGAAACAAATAGAAAAACAACATCGAGAGGATAGAAAAACAAAAATAGAGAGGATTGAGGATAGAATTAAAAATCAGAGTTTGAAAATTAGAATTAGAATTTGAACCTGGAGTGCTATTTAGAGTCTTACAAAATCTAGACTCTATAACTATATTAATCTTGAACTCTTGGAATCTTGATTACTCATGAGTCTTGAAATTTCTCTAATCTTTGAATCCCTTATTATCTTTATAACTGTACAATCTTCAGTAATATTTCCTGTATATAATTCCTGCACATACATATATATATACATACATACATACATATATATATATATATATATTCTACACAAAAAGTGTTAGCATATATTTTATAATCAATGATAATTGAAATAAGGTTGTTGTCATCAAAACTCCATTCTCAAACACCATTTTTGGGAGTTGTGAGGCTTCTGCTTGCATGACTTCTTCTGGGCTAGTATCCTTAGTGTTTTGGCGAGACTTCGGGTTTGGGCGCCACACGATGTGTTGAGCTAAGCGCGCCTGGTGTACTTTTGGGAACCAGACCAAAAGGTTGGTTAACATTTGCCTCTTTCAAAGTATGTCTTGTCTTAACATGATGTGCTTTGCGTTGAGAGAATCATTCTTGTTGAACATCTAATTCCTGTTGACTTATGAATATAAATATTAGTCATCGACTCTCGTTTACATTGTAACGTAAATGAGTTGTTATCAACACGGCGTCGCGTGTATGATCACACATCTTCACGTGGTTTGGCGTTGTGCGAATGGAATGTGAAGATAAAATAGAACGTAAGTAGTAAATACATCATGAGTTTACAACTATGCGAGTAGGATTTTGAGAGGCGATATCGTGTTGTGGATTCGATTGCTAATGGTGTACTCTCGAGTTATTTAGACTTGTCGGTGTTTTGTTGGTTTGCAACTCGAACCGATGTCGATTGTCGCGATATCGAAAATATATGTGTGCGGTCTTAGTTAGAATTATGAGTCGGAGATTTCTCAGAGTTTGGAGACCTTGTTCTCGTTTGTCCGTTGTTCTTACAGACGTATATACTTATGTATGCATGAATATATATGAGCATATATTTGAAAGTGTATGATCATTTGGAACGCAAAAACATGTGAATGAAAAGCATGCACGTGGAAGTGTGTATAACACGTACACGCGCATGCCCTTGCTCACATGCACATAATGTTACTACATATATATACATCTATCATACATACACACACATATGTATATATGTGCTATTTTGTCATTTTTTTTAAAAGGGTTATGTACCCTATGCCGAGGGTACAAAGTTTCGTATCCTTACGTGGGGATACGGAATTTTGTGTCCCAGTGGGATACGAAAATTCGTATCCTACCGAGATATGAGATTTCATATCCCTATCGTGGGATATGAATTGTCAACTAGGCTAGGCCCTAGTTTTCCCCTCCCCTATAAATTCGAAATGATCCCCACTCTCCCTTCTTCTTCCTACTTCGCCTAAAATTGTGACTTAAGACATTTGAACCCAAGAACTCGAATACTTCGAACATTGAAAACACAGGTGGGGTTTGGATTCAGCCATTGATTTAGATGTCCAATGAGACGGGAACAGGTTTCAAAGCGGGTCCGACTATGGTGCTTGAATTAATCTCGAGGGTGGAACTCGAGATGGATCCAAAGCCAATTGTGGCCTTGAACTCAGGTTAGAGTTCGAGGGACATGAATCGAGCTTTGGCTTAGCCTTGGGGTCAACTCTTGGGGTGTCAGTTCAAGGTGAATGCATGGATTGGCTTTAAAATCAGTTGGGAGAAAAGCTAGTAGGAGAAGGGGTAGTAGCAATGGGTTTTGAGAAGAAGAGGAGGGGAGTCGAAATTTTGGTAGAGTGAGGAATGTGGAAGGAGAAGTTCTGGGGGAATCGAAAATGGCGGCCGGTTTTGTTGGAGTTCGTATCCCATAATCGGGGATAAGAAATTTCGTACCCATGGAGGGATATGAGATCTTGTATCCCTAGGGGAATATGAAATTTCGTTTCCTCGGAGGGATACGAGATCTCGTATCCCTAAGGGGACATGGGATTCTATGTTGGGCCATGCGTTTCGAGTCCCGCCTTCGTGAAGCCTCACGTTTCCCATTCAAGACTTAAAACTTTCAACTTCTTGCCTTGGTTTTGATTTTATGTTGGGCCATGCGTTTCGATTTTAGTCGCAACATAGTTGCGACTTGATGCAAATCCGCTAACATTGATCAATGACGACGATGGTTACAGTCTTGAGGATTGTGATCATCAAAATGTCCCAAAAGTTATAACTATATTAGCATAACACTGCACTGCACGTACATGTTAGTTTAAACAAACACGAGGGGTACAGGTTATACAACACAATGTCTAATGAAACTATATTGAAAGTATAGTTAGCATAGGAAACAATGTCTAAGAAAAAACAGACTCTAGAGGTCGAAGCTCCTCAACATTCGTTGCCCAATTCCGGATTGTCGGATCGTTCTATCACGGAGGACAACAAGCTTGAGACCTCTGGAGAGTCTACTCCTTCATAGCCATTGGGTTCGCCCAAAGCTCTCGATCAAGGGGTGTAATCGGGAGGAACACAACCAATAGTCGAGCACTCGGTTGGGCCAACGGTGAAAAGATTACCCTGATATCGATGAGAATCCATCTGATTCGGTGCCCTCGCATATCGATGAGACAGGCGTATGGCGACATGGTTCGATATCCCCTAAAGAGATGTTCGCGCACCAAAAAAGGCAATATGGCTCGTGCACCACCCGAAGGGTTCACTGTCTGGAACACGAAAGCGTGCATTTCCAGGTGCATGCCCTCGACTAACAATTTCATCTGGGATATACTACACTGTTTTTGCCTAGCGCCTTCGCAGCTTCACCCAATTGTGTATGCTTCCCTTTTAGACACCTGTGTTATCTTCAGGGAGTACCTATAGCTAGAGCCCATTGGAGAAGACATACGATATCTTTTCATTTGAAGATGATGGCCACTTTCTTGCCGTCTCAATATTTTCTAGAAGCTCTTCCCATCACTACGTTCTTTGATGGAAAGTGGAGTAAGCTGAATGTGTTCAAACACGACTGGTTCTTTGGGCGTTGTCCTCCCAAGTTTGCGGAGGAGGTGGCTATAGAGAAGTATGTATCTTTGACTGTTTTGAGTTCAAAACTTTTCAGGTTTTCAGCTGAGAATTAACTGTTCTTTTGTATAACAGGAAATCCTTCTGCACCTACAGATCCTGTGTATCAGCAGCGTCTCGAGTCTTTTTGGCTATCCTGGCCATTGCTCGCTCGACCAGAGTGTTTTGGACCAGGAACGGCTTCGTCATGCAGGCTTACCTCCCGCTGGTCGTTTAATAATCAGACCGGCCATTGTGGGGGTTAAAAGGAAGACGGAAACTGAAGGAGAAGCGAGCTCTCCGAGCCGAAAAAAGGAAAGCGTCTCTTGTCGGGTCTAAGCCACATAAGGCTGTGAAGATTCAGGAGGGAGCTAGTGGGGACGAGAACGGTAATGAGGAGGTAGTTTCAAGAGATGAAGGCCCATCAGTTGCTCTTACCAAGCCCTCGGAAGATGAGGCAAGGACAAAAGCGTCGCCTAGGCCGCAATCTCTGGTAACCGCCTCTGTGACTGCTATCTCGTTAGAGAAGGAGGGCCAGTTTGACGATCTGAACCTCCCACTTATTACATCTCTTTAGCCTAACACCACAAGTATGGAGGAACTTACTCTAACCATTGGGGAGATCACTCCCTCGGGCGGGCTGCTATCTGGTCTGTTGAGAGAACACTTAGGACAAACACTCATGAACACTGCATAACACAACATTTATTTGCGTGTGTTGAGCGTTCGATCCTGGCCTTGAGTCTATTCCTTTTGCGGGCGAAATGGCTAGAGAAGATATAGGCCGAGGTCAAGGGTCCGGAAGTCATCGACCTTCGAGGAGTGCTTTCCTCAGAGATTTTAGAAGAGATGCTAGTTTGTTTGATGAGCCTCCGCATTCCCATGACCGTGGCAGTGAGTATCGTTACAGGGAACAATCTTGATGTTCTGAATCTCCTCCCCCATAACTCAGTCATCTCGGACAAATACAAGATATGTTGTTATGGGCACGGCGTAGCTCTTTTGGACAAACCCTCCTTACATTCCGCTTGTACAGCCAGTCATCTCTTCCGAAGGAAAGGAGTTGGCGCATACAGACAAAGGAAAGAAGATAACATTGAAGAAAAAGGGACAAATGCCAGAGGCAACCGAAGCTCCAGAGCTTATCGTAAACCAAAGAAAGACTCAACTAAAAGAGCGGTTTCCCAAGCATTACTTTGACGAAATGAAATGGCTTCTGGACATCAACTCGATTCCCAAGAGGATACCGACATGATGTGGCAGAAGGTGTATGCTGCTTACTATCATTGCAATGAATTCTACAAATACTTAAGGCACCTCTCGGAGCTTGCTCACAATAAGAATGTGGAGAATGCCAACCTAAAGCAGGAGGTCAAGGACCAGCAGCTGACTATCTAGTATCGGGAAGAATCGCCGCGTAAGATGAATTTTTAAGTTGTACCTATTTCCATGTTTTTGAGTAACATGTTTATATGCTGATTCTTTGTTGCCGAGACAGGCGAGCTGAAGGAGAGGGAGTCAAATCATGTTGCTTCAACATTCAAAGACACTGTGGCCTCGGTGTCGACTGAAAATGCAAGCCTTATAAAGGATAAATCCAAGTTGGTAAAGGAGAATACCCATTTGATAAAGGATAACGAGAGGGTATTCCAGCTCCAGACAGACAACGAGGCCTTTTTGAAGGAGAAACACAGGCTGAAAACGGAGAATGAGGAGACCCAAAGGCTGTAGAAAGAGAATGTCGAGCTAAGGAGACATATGGAGGCGGTTTGGAAAGACAAATAGGATGCCGAAGCCAACAACAGGTATGTGATGAGCTCACTAAGCCGAGCATCAAAGAGAGGTAGAGAGACTCAAGGAGGAGATTGAGGACACTGAGGCCAGGGTGGAAGCATCCTTAGAGGAGCCCATCAGGGGTACGTATGTCAAGGCATTGTGATTCCGTGGAATCTCGTGGGTCAAGGATTATCCTCGAGTGATGGCTCAGACATAGGAAAGGTTGTGGCAATTTGAGGCTCTGTAGCGGCAGGTGGAGGCAGTAGATGAATTCCTGCTTATGGAAACCCTCTTAGATGATGAAGAGCGCAAGGTGTTATCGGAAGGGAGGAGACTGCTGCATGGAGATGCTGAGACAGCGAGGTTAGCAAGACTTGCTGCTGATAAAGGGAAGTTTGTGCCTACCTAAAGTGTGGTTGTCACTTAAGAGTCTGCTGAGGGGAGTTCTTACCAACCACAAGTCACGCTATTTGCCACCGTCAGCGGCCCTACAACCCTTATTATGACCGGGTATGACCCTGACTTTCCAGAGTAGGGTTGCAGGGCTTCTCCCTACATACAACCGTGAGCACTCTGCCTACTTCCCCCATGCCACAAGTTCCTGGAGGTAAAGTCTCATTATCACGAATGCTTGAAAAGGATATAAGCACCAAGTTAAAAGAGATTAAGTAGCCTTCTTCTTTGTTGTGCAGTCCCCATTGGAGCGGAGATGACAACGCGCTTTTCTGATTTCCTCAAATGCCTGAGTCTGGACTGGGATTATAGGGAATATAGTTCGGAGAGGCTGGTGGTCACATGGATATGTTCTCAGACGTGGATCTCGATGCTAGTGTTTATAAAGATCTTCTCGAAGATGGGGAGGCGATAGATGGCCAGAGTATTCATGTGATGGGTCTAGTGGATGCGAGCATGCAGAAAATGCATGAAATGGTGGAGGCTTAGGAGGCCCAACTATTTGCTAAGCCAGAGAAGTTGGAAGAGAAAAAGCAGGCTAATGAGGCGACACTACAGGAGGCTCATGTGAAGGCTAGGTAGGATGCTGAGAAGAATGCCAAAGCTGAGATAGCAAGAAAGAAAGCCATTGCTGAGGCAAAGAAAAAGAGGGCCAACGATGAGGCCAAGAAGAAACAAGCTGAAGAGGATGCCAATAGGAGGGGTGAAGAGGCATATAAGAAACTTAAAGCGGAAGCATACGCGGAGGCGAGGCTTAAGGCCGAGAATTAAGCTGAACGAAAGGCCACTGGGGATGCCAAGAAGAAAATGGATTTGGAGGCTAAGAAAGCTCAGGGAGGCACGGAGGATGTAACTTTTTATTTTAAGTGTGTTTTGATTTAATAATTTAAGTCAAATTTTCATGTTTATTTTATTTTATTCATTTATAGTTCAATTTGTTTTGGATTTTTCAGAATTATTATTTTGATTTTTTGTATAAAACTAAATTATTTTGGATTTTATAAACGAATAAAATTTGTGTTGATATGAATATATTTAATAATGCAACTCAGTATTTGCTATTTTAGATCTTATATGTTTAATTAATTTAATTTATTTTATCGATATTATTGAAATTTATTTCTTAGGATTTTATTTTAATAGTAATATTACCATTATGTAATTTGTTTCAATACTGAAAATTTGATCTTTGATTTAATTTTAAAATAGTTTTATGCAGATCTTTCTCTTGAATCGATCGTTGTTACAGAACATCGTTCATTTTCATTTGCAAACATTCGTTCACTTTTGAACTTTTAAACTCTTCGTTGTATAGTTTAGAACTGTATGTTCATTTTTATTTTTCAAACTATTCGTTTCCTTGCCATTGCAAACCATTTGTTTCCGGATTTATCTAAATTTTTGAAAGCGTTCACGTTGGTAACTATTTGATGGTACATCCAGCTGTCCATTGGTTCGCTTACGTTTTCAATGCATGGTTCAAAATTTTACCGCACCTTTTTTTCAAAAAGAAAAAATGCTTCGAGAAAGCCTCGATTCCATTTTATTTTTCTAAAGTACTGGTTATTATTATTATTACCAACCATCACTTGCTTTTCTACGTATAAATTCCCAAGGACTCATGATTAATAGCCTGCAAATGTTCTCTCCTTTCCATTTTCAATTTCTTTGCCGAACTAAAAAAAACATGGTAGCTCTTTTCTTCATCGCATGACTCTTCCCCAATGTCTCCATCACATCTCCACCAAGCTTCTCGTCCCTTGCTCCTATGCAAGCCAAACTCGCCGACGTGACTGCCAAGCCCATCCCACGGCTCTCAATTGAAGCCATCGCCTCAGACCGACACTCAGCCCGAGCTTCGCCTGGACCCAGCTGTCGATAACAGGCGCCTCCTTCCTCCTTTCTCCGTGCCCTACCGTCACCCACTGACCCAAGCCGACCCCCACTTCGCCTCCTCTTGGCTTCCTACCAAACCGCGCCCATCACTTGACTGCCGAACGCCCCATAGTTGCACGCTACAGTTTTCCTCCGCGTCGGATCCAATCTCACCAATCCCGACTCCATTGGCCCACTTTCCCGCGTAAAGTTTGATCTCTGTTGTTCACCTTTAGTCCTCCTGTGTGCATGTAAACCAGTGTGTGTGCTTGTGCGTGTGAGTCAAGGCGTGTGAAGCCTTGTGTAAGTGTTTGTTTTCCTATGTTGTGTGGTGTTGATTTGTGTGAGTTTTAAGGGGTATTGTGTTTGTTTTTCTTTGGTTTAGCATGAGTTTTGTTTTCCTTATTTGTGTGGTGTTGTGTATGTTGTTTGTATGTGTATTGTGTGTGCATATAGTTTATTTGTGAATTTTGTTTGTGTTGAGTGTATTTTATATATGTATATATTTTATAATATATAAGTATATATATCTATTTTGATGTGTGTTTTAATAAATTATAATATATATTTATTTTGGGTGTGCATTAGATTTTAAATATATATAATTTTTGTGTATATACGTGAATATATTTATTTTGTAAAATTTGTTGGGTTCGTTTTGAGTCGGGTTTTGTGTTGAGTTCAGAAACCATTCCCAAAACCAAATAGCCGAACCAATCCATTTGAATTTTCTCGACCCCCTCTTATAAAAATAAAATAAATATTGAATGATCATCGAGTTGAATCTATTCTAAACCATGCTTGGAAATCATCGTTTCATTCAGTGTCGATTCGTCTTCTGTACCCAGTTCTATGCCACGAAAGGTGAGTTTATCTCACACCTGAATGACATTATTTCATGGATGTTAGATCAACTAAATGAACTGTTATGAAATGTATAGAATTACCAGTAGAAATTGTTTGTTTAATATGCACACTTTCATATATGACACTGTATTTATATGACATGTATGTGCACTGATTATATATGACTTATGATGTGATTTTTGTTATGTGATGATATGTTATGTTATTGATACCCCTAGTTTGGGAAAAATCAATAAGGGTTGAAATGATACATACCCGAACGGACATTAGATTAGGGAAAAATCGTTAGGGGTTGAAATGATGGACCTGAACGATTTTTACTAAGTATGGGATCGAGGGTTGAAATAATAGACCCGTAGAAATTTTATAAATTGCGGGTTGAAATGATAAATATCTGTATCACTTGACCATAGGGTAGAAAACTATACACGGACAACGTTGGTCGTGTTTTGAAGTAAAATGATTTGGAATTTGATTTTTAACTTAAGATTTTATATTTTTATATATTTATATTTTAAAGATTTTAAACTTAAATTTTATAAATTTTAAATTATATGTTTAAAAATGATTTTATAAGTAAATATAGATTTAAATAGATATTTAAGATTTTACTTATAATTTTATTTATTTTAAACTAAATAATATGATTAGTATTTTAAATTTTTTATATTATTATAAATAATTATTTTAAACCTATTTCTATATTATTTTAAACTTATATATGTTTATAATTTATTTTCTAATTAATTTTAGAATTTTATAAGCTTATATATATATATATTTAAATTTTCTTTATATTTATATATTTTATAAACTTTAATAATAAACCCAAGATCGATAAGTTAAGATTTCACGATTCAAATTCGAGGTTTAAAGATTTAACATTAATATTGAGATTTGATTCAAAAAATGAACTCATATGAAATATTAATTAGAATTCGATTCGGTATAAATTTATAAGAGATGAACTTGAATTGTGATATTACTTTTGAATTTGAATTTCCAAATTTAAGAGATGAATTTGAATTTATAAGTGATATGATATGAATTCGTTTTTAATGAATGCAAATTTGAATATATAGATTCTATATATGGATTCGATTTTAAAATCGTATGGTTTGAATTGGAATATTTGTGAAATCCAACTTTTAAGGATGGTTTAAAATTGTACGAATCGTTTGAATTGGAATATTTGTGAAATCCAACTTATAAGGATGGTTTAAAATTGTACGAATCATTTGAATTGAAATATAAGGTTTTGACTTGACTTTATGATAATGAATTTGAAATTTACGACTTCAGTTATAAAATTTGATAAGATTCGTTGAAATTGAAATAAAAGATTTGATTTGAATGGAATTTGAACTTAAGTGATTGGGATTTTTAATCGGCTCGAATAAATTCTTATAAAAGGCTAAAACAAGACTGTATGATTTGTTTAACTTGAAATATAAAGTTTGATTTGAATTGTCTATATTGAAGTCGAACCAAATTGTTGGATTTTATGCATCGACTTGAATTGATTTCTTATAAAAGGAAAATTTAATTATTTGAAATTTTTTCGAACTTGAATTTTTGCGAAAATAAACCAAATGAAAATATTATCGAAGTTAAATGTTTTGAAACTGATTTAAACAGAAATTGACATATTTAAGATATAACTTATATATAAGTCGATTTTTGGATTTTAAATCGTTATTCAAATAGTTTTGGAAAATTATAATCGAATTTCAATATTACAGTATAAGTTTATACTATATTTTGAAACCTTTACGATATGATTTTTCAAATCGATTTGATTTAAAGTGATTTTAGTAAATTGTTTTCAAAATTTAATATAATCGATGTTAGATATTTAATTTTGATTTAAATTTGAATCTGAGATTTTGTATAAACTATTTTATAAAGTGATTTATAAAATAATGACCACGGCGTGAAAAATGTTAACGTTTGGTTGTTAAAGAGGCCGGGATCGGCTATTGTCATACTCTCTGCCAATACCGAAAACCACTTTAACAACTTTGTACGCGGTGGAGTTCCAGAATGAAGGGGATGATTTGTAAAACGACTCTATTTTGTATTTCATATTAATTACGAGACCCTGACTACCTTGAGTCAACTTGATGTGGCAAAAACAGGAGCTACACCGAGACCAAGTGAGGTCATACCTCCTATCGAACACACTTCTTTGATATTACTCTATCATTGTTGAGATTCGATTTGGGCCCTTTTAATTACGGGAGTGTGTTTCGAGGTAGGCAGTAGTAGCTGCTATGCGTTACCACCAGTCCGGATCTACAAACGGTGAATCCACCCTGGCATTCCTTGCGTGCTTTGTCACATGCCTTATACGAGCGCACTATGACTTTGTTTTGTACTATTTTATATGGAGTGCCCTCTGATAGCCCTCCAGTTTATGAAGGAATTACGGTACTATATATACTTTGGGAATATATTAATGGTGCACGGGTAATCATGGTAATCCCAGTTACGCTATTTTGATATTTTTACTTTACTGATATACACAATTGTATATAACGTATTATACTATATAGTATTAGTTTGACGGATCCTTAAAGGATAGTGATCCCAAACATTCTTTAAGTTACTGATTGCATTTCATCGAACATTTGGTTTGAGTTGATTTACTTCCATGAGAATGTTAGTCCTAATCCGAGTTGTTTTGTTTTGCATTATTGCTCGGTTCAGATCGAGTATTCCAGTTTCAAGATTCATCCTTGGAGTTGTAGCTTATATTGGGTTTCACTCACATGTGTCTACCAATTCCATTGATCCAGTTTTTCGTTCCTATTCCATATTGTTATCATTTATCTATGTATTAGGAATTCATGGTATTTGACTTCCGTTGTATTATTTATGTAAACTCTGATGTAAAATTTTATTTAGTAGCTTCATGAACTACTATTGTATTTCTTATTTTCCGTTGCGACATGTTGCTCTATATCTGTGTCTATGATCTGTGATTCTGTGAAGTATTCTATTTTCCCTAGAAGCTAATAACAATTTGTCGTTTTGGATGGTTCGAGTTGACATGTTTTGTCGATTCGGCGCGGGAAAAATGGCGGGTCATTATAGTTGGAATCAGAGCTTTGGTTTATCAAAGCTTTAGACTATGGAGTAAAAGCTCATTAGAGATAGGGTAGTGATACGCTGGAATGAGCGGAATGGGTCATAGAATCCTTCTTGAGAGAGAGTGTATTTTAAAGTATAAATAGTTTTCAAAATGGTTTGAAATGTTTTAAACAAATATTTTCGTATATTAAATATGTTGAATATTTAAATATTTTCCGAAATTTCATTTCCATCTGAATCCATCTTCCTTCATAGATCCTCCTCGATTAGGTTCTTTAGTTCGTTTAGCTTTGACTCGAATTCTATAACTTAACCTTGTCCATAACAAGGTAAGAAGTAGAAGGAGTGTATAGGTCCTCTAGCGAGTTTTTTCTTATTAAATATTGGTTTGAAAAAGTTATTTTGAAGGTATTCTAATATTGGATTTTCTTGAAGCAATATTGAATTTTGATATATATATATATATTTGTGGAATATATATTTGTAAATAATCTTATGTTTGGTAATACCAATATATTTGTAATGATTTTATGTTTATACTTTCGGATTTATATTTTTATAAATCATATATTTTATATAATATTTAAAGATATAGATTTTGTTAGAAATTGATTTTATCTTGATTAAACAATATTTTATGTATTTGATTTAATAATTATATTGTCGTATATTTATTATAGATTTAAGTTGTCTCTTAATAAATAAATGAGTGGTTCCCTACCGAAAATTTTAAATGATTTGATATATATTATTTTGAAATTTTGTATATATTCTGTTTATATGTAGAAAGAAGTTTTGAGTACTTACTTAACGTTAAAGTTGGCTTATCGAATACTTAGTGATTTGAGTATACGTCTGATCAACGTATATGTTAAATCCTATGTGTATTAGATAGATATAGAAACACACTCTAGTCACTTGAAAATGATTTTGGTGATGACCGTGGCATCATCGATATCTATTTTTAGGTTTCGAAAGTGGGATGGATATATATCGCCAATCGAGACGTTGAGTGAATACTTAAAACTATTTTGAAATGTTTGACAATATTTTAACTTTTGATTTACATATATATTTCAAATTATATATGTAGGTATGAGAATAGAATTGAACCACTGGTTTAAATATATTATTATTTAATTATTATTTCCCTACCACTTTCCTTTTCGGGGACGAAAAGGTTTGAGTGGGGGAGATTGTAACGATCGTTATTTTAAGTGTATTTTGATTTAATTATTTAAGTTAAATTTTCATGTTTATTCTATTTTATTCATTTCTAGTTCAATTTGTTTTGAATTTTATGGAATTACTATTTTGGTTTTTTTGTATAAAACTAAATTATTTTGGATTTTATAAACAAATAAAATTTGTGTTGATATGAATATTTTTAATAATGCATTTCCGTATTTGCTATTTTAGATCTTATTTGTTTAATTTATTTAATTTATTTTATCGATATTATTGAAACTTATTTATTAGGATTTTATTTTAATAGTAATATTACCGTTATGTAATTTGTTTCAATACTGAAAATTTGATCTTTGATTTAATCTTAAAATACTTTTATGTAGTTCTTTCACTTGAATCGATCGTTGTTATAGAACATCATTCATTTTCATTTACAAACATTCGTTCACTTTGAATTTTTAAACTGCTCATTGTATAGTTTAAAACTGTTTGTTCATTTTTATTTTTCAAACTATTCGTTCCCTTGTCATTGCAAACCATTCGTTTCCGGATTTATCTAAATTTTGAAAACGTTCACGTTGGTAACTATTCAATGGTACATCCAGTTGTCCATTGGTTTTCTTATGTTTTCAATGCATGGTTCAAAATTTTACCGCATCTATTTTTTCAAAAAGAAAAAATGCTTTGAGAAATCCTTGATTCCTTTTTATTTTGCCAAAGAACCGGTTGTTCTTATTACCAACCATCACTTGCTTTTCTACGTATAAATTCCCAAGGACTCATGATTAATAACCTGCAAATGTTCTCTCCTTTCCATTTTCAATTTGTTTGCCGAACTAAAAAAACATGGCAGCTCTTTTCTTCATCGCGTGACTCTTCCCCATCGTCTTCATCACATCTCCACCAAGCTTCCTGTCCCTTGCTCCTATGCAAGCCAAACCCGCCGACGCGACTACCAAGCCCATCCCAATGCCCTCAGCTGAAGCCACCGCCTTAGACCGACACTCAGCCCGAGCTCGGCCTGGACCTGACTGCCAATAACAGGCGCCTCCTTCCTCCCATGTCTGCGTCCTGCCATCACCCACTGACCCAAGCCGACCCCACTTCGCCTCCTCCCGGTCTCCTACCAAACCGCGCCCATCACTTGACTGCCAAACAACCTATAGGTGCATGCTACAGTTTTCCTCTGCGTCGGATCCAATCTCACCAATCCCGGCTCCATTGACCCACTTTCCCGCCTGAAGCCTGACCTCTGTTGTTCCCCTTTTGTCCTCCTATGTGCATGTAAACCGGTGTGTGTGCTTGTATGTGTGAGTTAAGGTGTGTGAAGCCTTGTGTGCGTGTTTGTTGTCTGTGTTGTGTGGTGTTGGTTTGTGTGAGTTTTAAGGGGTACTGTTTTTGTTTTTCTTTGGTTTTGCATGAGTTTTGTTTTCCTTATTTGTGTGGTGTTGTGTATGTTGTTTGTATGTGTATTGTGTGTATATAGTTATGTGTGAATTTTATTTGTGTTGAGTGTATTTTATAATATATATCTGTTTTGATGTGTGTTTAGTGTGTTAGATTTTAAATATATATATATATATATATATACATACATATACGTGAATATATTAATTTTTATGAAATTTGTTGGGTTCATTTTGAGTCGGGATTTGTGTTGAGTTCAGAAACCATTCCCAAAACCAAATAGCCGAACCGATCCATTTGAATTTTCTCGGCCTCCTCTTGTAAAAATAAAATAAATATTGAATGATCATCGAGTTGAATCTATTCTAAACCATGCTTGGAAATCGTCACTTCATTCAGTGTCAATTCGTCTTCTGTCCCCAGTTCTATGCCACGAAAGGTGAGTTTATCTCACACCTGACTGACATTATTTCATGGATGTTAGATCAACTAAATGTTCTATTATGAAATGTATAGGATTGTCAGTAGAAATTGTTTGTTTAATATGTACACTTTCATATATGACGCTATATTTATATGACACGTATGTGCACTGATTGTATATGACTTGTGATGTGATGATTTGTTATGTTATTGATACCCCTAGTTTAGGAAAAATCACTAAGGGTTGAAATGATACATACCCGAACGGACATTAGATTAGGGAGAAATCTGTATGGGTTGAAATGGTAAACCGAAACGATTTTTACTGAATTTAGGATTTTGGGTTGAAATGATTGACCTGTAGAAATTTTATAAATTGCGGATTGAAATGATAAATATCCGTGTCACTTGACCACCGGGTAGAAAACTATATACGGAAACCGTTGGTCGTATTTCGAAGTAAAATGATTTGGAATTTTATTTTTAACTTAAGATTTTATATTTTTATATATATTTACATTTTAAAGATAAGTAATATAGATTTGAATGCTTATTTAAGATTTTCCATATAATTTAATTTATTTTAAACTAAATAATTTGATACATATTTTAAACTTTTTATATTATTATAAATAATCCCTTTAAACCTATTTCTATATTATTTAAACTTATATATCTTTATAATTTATTTTCCAATTAATTTTAGAATTTTATAAGCTTATATATATATATTCCAAGTTAAATTTTCTTTTTATATATATATTTTATAAACTTTAATAATAAACCCAGGATGGATAAGTTAAGATTTCGTGATTCATATTCGAGGTTTAAAGATTTAAATTTAGTATTGAGTTTTGACTCAACAAATGAAATCATATGAAATATTAATTTGAATTTGATTCGATATAAATTTATAAGAGATAAACTTGAATTGTGATATTACTTTTGAATTTGGATTTCCAAATTTAAGGAATGAATTTGAATTTATAAGTGATATGATATGAATTCAATTTTAATGAATGCGAATTTGAATATATAGATTTTATATATGGAAACGATTTGAAAATCCTATGGTTTGAATCAGAATATTTGTGAAATCGAACTTATAAGGATGGTTTAAAATTGTACGATTCATTTGAATTAAAATATAAGGATTTGACTTGACTTTATGATAATGAATTTGAAATTTACGACTTCAGTTATAAAATTTTGTATGATTCATTGAAATTGAAATAAAAGATTTGATTTGAATGGAATTTGAACTTAAGTGATTGGGATTTTGAATCGACTCAAATAAATTCTTATAAAAGGAGAAAATTAGACTGTATGATTTGTTTAACTTGAAATATAAAGTTTGATTTGAATTGTCTATATTGAAGTCGAACCAAATTGTTGGATTTTATGAATCGACTTGAATCAATTTCTTATAAAAGGAAAATTTAATTATTTGAAATTGTTTCGAATTTGAATTTTTGCGAATATATACCAAACCAAGATATTATCGAAGTTAAATGTTTTGAAATTGATTTAAATGGAAATTGAGATATTTATGGTGTAACTTAAATATAAGTTGATTTTTGGATTTGAAATCGTTATTCAAATACTTTCGGAAAATTATAATCAAAGCTAAATATTATAGTATTTGTTTATACTATATTTTGAAACCTTTACGGTATGATTTTCCAAATCGATTTGATTTTGAAGCGATTTTAGTAAATTGTTTTCAAAATTTAATATAATCGATATTAGATATTTAATTCTGATTTCAAATTTGAATCTGAGATTTTTTATAAACTATTTTATAAAGTGATTTATAAAATAATGACCATGGTGTGAAAAATGTTAACGTTTGGTGTTAAAGAGATCAGGATCGGCTATTGTCATACTCTCTGCCAATACCGAAAACCACTTTAACAACTGTGTACGCGGTGGAGTTACAGAATAAAGGGGATGATTTGGAAAACGACTCTATTTTGTGTTTCATATTAATTACGAGACCATGACTACCTTGAGTCAACTTGATGTGGCAAAAACAGGAGCTGTGCCGAGACCAAGTGAGGTCATACCTCCTATCGAACACACTTCTTTGATATTACTCTATCATTGTTGAGATTCGATTTGGGCCCTTTTAATTATGGGAGTGTGTTTCGAGGTAGGCAGTAGTAGCTGCTATGCGTTACCACCAGTCCGGCTCTACAAACGGTGAATCCACCCTGACATTCCTTGCTTGCCTTGTCACATTCCTTATACGAGCCCACAATGACTTTGTTTTGTACTGTTTTATATGGAGTGCCCTACGATAGCCCTCCAGTTTACAGAAGAATTACGGTAATGTATATACTATTGGAATATATAAACGTTGTAAGGGTAATCATGGTAATCCCGGTTACGCTATTTTGATATTTTTTACTTTACTGATAAACAATATTGTATATAGCGTATTATACTATATAGTATTAGTTTGACGGATCCTTAAAGGATGGTGATCTCAAACATCCTTTAAGTTACTGAATGCCTTTCATCGAACATTTCGTTTGAGTTGATTTACTTCCATGAGAATGTTAGTCCTGATCCAAGTTGTTTTGTTTTGCATTATTGCTCGGGTCAGATCGAGTATTCCAGTTTCAAGATTCATCCTTGGTGTTGGAGTATATACTGGGTTTCACTAATCTGTGTCTACCTATTCAGTTGATCCAGATTTTCGTTCCTATTTCATACTGTTATCATTAATCTATGTATTAGAAATTCATTGTATTTTTACTTCCGTTGTATTATTTATGTAAACTATGATGTAAAATTTTATTTAGTAGCTTCATGAACTACTGTTGTATTATTTAATTTCCGCTGTGACATATTGCTCTATACCTGTGTCTGTGATCTGTGATTCTGTGATGTATTCTATTTACCCTAGAAGCTAATAACAATCTATCGTTTTGGACGGTTCGAGTTGACATGTTTTGTCGATTCGACATGGAAAAAATGGCAGGACGATACAGTTGGTATCAGAGATATGGTTTATCAAAGCTTTAGCCTATGGGGTAAAAGCTCATTAGAGATAGGGTAGTGATACCCTAGAATGAGCGGAATTGATCACAGAATCCTTCTTGAGATAAAGCGTATTTTAAAGTATAAATAGTTTTCAAAATGGTTTGAAATGTTCTAAAAAAATATTTTCGTATATTAAATTTGTTGAATATTTGATTTTTTTTTTTGAAATTTCATTTCCATCTGAATCTATCTTCCTTCGTAGATCCTCCTCGATTAGGTTCTTTCATTCGTTCAGCTTTGACTCGAATTCTATAACTTATCCTTGTCCATAACAAGGTAAGAAGTAGAAAGGGAGTATAAGTCTTCTAGCGAGTTTTTTATTATTAAATATTTGGTTTGAAATAGTTATTTTGAAAGTATTCTAATATTGGATTTTCTTGAAGCAATATTGAATTTTGATATATATATATATATATATATATATATTTGTGGAATATACATTTGTAAATAATCTTATGTTTGGTAATACCAATATTTTTGTAATGATTTTATGTTTATACTTTCATATTTATATTTTTATAAATCATATATTTTATATAATATTTAAAGATATAGATTTTGTTAGAAATTGATTTTATGTTGATTAAATAATATTTTATGTATTTGATATAATAATTATATTGTCGAATATTTATTATAGATTGAAGTTGACTCTTAATAAATAAATGAGTGGGGGGAGATATAAATCTTCCATACTTAAAATTTTAAACGATTTGATATATAT
The DNA here is from genome assembly GCA_030737875.1 of Allium sativum. NCBI lineage: Eukaryota > Viridiplantae > Streptophyta > Magnoliopsida > Asparagales > Amaryllidaceae > Allium > Allium sativum. The sequence continues at coordinate 937,371,729 of CM060922.1, forward strand.
TATTTACAATATATTATTGTGAAATTTTGTATATATTTTGTTTATATGTAGAAAGAAGTTTTGAATACTTACTTAACGTTAGGTTGGCCTATCGAATACTTAGTGACTTGAGTATACATTTGATCAACATATATGTTAAATCCTATGTGTATTAGATCGATATAGAGTCACACTCTAGTCGCTTGAACATGATTCTGGTGATGACCGCGACATCATAGATATCTATTTTTAGGTTTTGAAAGTGGGATGGATATATATCGCCAATCGAGATGTTGAGTGAATACTTAAAACTATTTTGAAATATTTGACAATATTTTAACTTTTAATTTATATATATATTTCAAATTATATATATAGGTATGAGAATAGAATTGAACTACTGGTTTAAATATATTATTATTTAGTTATTATTTCTCTGCCTCGTTCCTTTTCGGGGACAAAAATTTTGAGTGGGGGAGATTGTAACGATCGTTATTTTAATTGTATTTTGATTTAATTATTTATGTTAGATTTTCATGTTTATTTTATTTTATTCATTTATAGTTCAATTTGTTTTGGATTTTATAGAATTACTATTTTGATTTTTTGTATAAAACTAAATTATTTTGGATTTTATAAACAAATAAAATTTATGTTGATATGAATGTATTTAATAATGCAATTCAATATTTGCTATTTTAGATCTAATTTGTTTAATTTATTTAATTTATTTCATCGATATTATTGAAATTTATTTCTTAGGATTTTATTTTAATAGTAATATTACCGTTATATAATTTGTTTCAATACTGAAAATTTGATCTTTGATTTAATTTTAAAAATATTTTTATGTAGTTCTTTCACTTGAATCGTTCATTTTCATTTGCAAACATTCGTTCACTTTTGAATTTTTAAACTGTTCATTGTATAGTTTAAAATTTTCTGTTCATTTTTATTTTTCAAACTATTCGTTCCCTTGTCGTTACAAACCATTCGTTTCCGGATTTATCTACATTTTGAAAACGTTCACGTTGGTAACTATTCGATGGTACATCCAGTTTTCCATTGGTTCGCTTACGTTTTCAGTGCATGGTTCAAAATTTTACCCCACCCATTTTTTCAAAAAGAAAAATACTTCGAGAAAGCCTTGATTCCTTCTTGTTTTGCCACAGAACTGGCTGTTCTTACTACCAACCATCGCTTGCTTTTCTACGTTTAAATTCCCAAGGACTCATGATTAATAACCTGCAAATCTTCTCTCCTTTCCATTTTCGATTTCTTTGCCGAACTAAAAAAAACATGGCAGCTCTTTTCTTTATCGCGTGACTCTTCCCCATCGTCTCCATCACATCTCCCCCAAGCTTCCCGTCCTCTGCTCCTATGCAAGCCAAACTTGCCAATGCGACTGCCAAGCCCATCCCACTGCCCTCAGCTGAAGCCACTGCCTTAAACCGACACTCAGTCCGAGCTCTGCCTGGACCCAACTGCCGATAACAGTCGCCTTCTTCCTTCTCTCTCCACGTCCTGCCATCACCCACTGACCCAAGCCGACCTCCACTTCGCCTCCTCTTGGCCTCCTACCAAACTGCGCCCATCACTTGACTGCCAAACTCCCCATAGGTGCATGCTACAGCTTTCCTCCGCATCAGATCCAATCTCACCAATCTCGGCTCCGTTGACCCACTTTCCCGCCTGAAGCCTGACCTCTGTTGTTCCCCTTTTGTCCTCCTGTGTGCATGTAAACCAGTGTGTGTGCTTGTATGTGTGATTCAAGGTGTGTGAAGCCTTGCGTGAGTGTTTGTTTGTCTGTGTTGTGTGGTGTTGATTTGCGTGAGTTTTAAGGGGTAAAGTAGCGATGGAGGTGTTCACTATTCCATGCTCTTGGCAGTTCGGCGCCATCAATAGTCGTTAGCCTGTAGGTCCATCTCCAAGCCTCTGTTGTATGTCGTTCGGACCTTCCCAGCGGGGACTAAAACCAGTTGGTGTGGGAAAGATCCATTTTAGGATGAGGTCACCGTCATTGAGGTCCTTCAAATGTACTTTGGAATTGAAGTATCTGGCGACTCGTTGGCACTAGGAAGTAGCTCTAAGTTCATCTTCATCCCTTTTCTCTTCGAGTAAGTCAAGTGATTCCAAGAGAAGATTTTGATTAGTCTATTGATTGTAGTAAGTGACTTGGTGAGACTGGAGTTTGAGCTCAACGGGAGTGATGGCTTCAGGTCTATAGGTGAGAGCGAAGGGAGTATGGCCAGTCGTTGACTTATGGGTGGTCAGGTAGGCCTATAAGGCCAGAGGGAGCTCATCTAACTATAAGCCTACATATTTTTTCAAATGCTTCCTGATGTTGGACTTGATCATTTTATTAATTGCCTCGACTTGACCATTGGCTTGCGGTAATCTCTTTTCGATGTTGTGCCTTCGGTAGAAAGTCTTGAACTCAGTGCTCTCGAACTGGGTCCCATTGTCGGAAATGATAGCTTGAGGGACTCTATATTGAGTGATGATATTGCGGACAATGAAGTTGACACCTTCTTTGTAATGATTGTAGTGAGGGACTTGGATTCTGCCTATTTGGTGAAGTAATCTACTGCGATGATAGCATAGCATGCACCGCCTCTGGCCATTGGAAGAGTTCCGATGGTATCGATTCCCCTACATGGAAAATGGCCGAGGACTGACCATCTGCGTTAGCTTAGTTGGCTGGGCTCTAGGGATTTTGGAGAACCTCTGATATTTATCACACTTGCGGGCAGAATCCACGGCATCTTGATCGAGCGTGGGCCAGAAGTAACCATATCTGAGAATCTTCCTTGCCAAGGTTTGCCCTTGATGTGGTCACCGCACTCGCCTTCATGCACGTACGATAGCGTACAATCAACATTGTTGTGGGCTATACACCAGAGTAGTGGAATAAAGAATCATCCTTAGTAGAGCACTCCATTTTGAATGATATATCGGGATGATCTACGAGTAAGCACTCGTCTTTCCTTGTAGCGCTATAGGAGGATTCTGTGCTATAAGTAGTTCTTGATTGGTGTCATTTCCAAGACTCGGGCTTGGGATCGATCTCTGTCATTGCTACTAAATCAGTCTGCATCTGATTGATGCTCAGAGAGTTAAGCACTTTGAATGGGGCTAGTCCCGTAAGCTACGCATCCCCGGAGTTTGCCAGCTTGGCTAAGGAGTCAGATTTCTCATTTTATCCACGATGGATGTGCGTACTGATGTAGTGGTCGAAGTTGGTGAGCAATTCGCAGATGCGAGCGAGATAGGGACTGAGATGTGCCTCCTTGGCTTGGTATTCTCCACACACCTGGCATACGACTAGTTATGAGTCGGAGTAAGTTTGGATAATCTTGATGTTAAGTTCGATTGCAATTCTAAGTCCAGCAAACAAGGCTTCGTATTCAGCATCGTTATTGGTGGAAGGGATGTCGAGCGTCAAATCATAACATATCAAGCATTCCTCAGGAGTAATGAGTAGGACTCTGGCACTAGAACATTAATTGTTAGGGGACCCATCCACGAACAGTTTCCATTGAATATCTGGTGGAATGGTGAACTCCACTATGAAATCTGTGAGGGCTTATCTGAGGACGGATCAATGGGGAATGAATGTGATCTCGAATTGGCTCAGGTCTACGATCCGTTTTAGAAGTCGGCCAAACTCCTCAGGTCATTGCAAGGCCTTTCGTAGCAGCTGGTCAGTGAAGACTTTGATTCGGTCGAACTGAAAGTAAGGGCTCAGCTTCCGAAAGAATATCAATAGGTATTAAGGTAGCTTATCGAGCTTTGGGTGTTCTTTTCTTCCCCTATTATCCTCTTGCTGATGTAGTAAACAAGTCATTAGATGCTATGTTCAATCTGCACAAGCATTGAGCTGATTGCCTGCATAGAAAGAGCTAAATAGATATATATATATATATATATATAAGTCCTCGTGATCCACGAGAGTCGACAGGATTGGTGGTCTCTATAAGTGGTTCAAGAGGTCTTGGAACGCGTCCATGCACTCCGGTGTCCACGTGAAGTCGCGCTTCCCCTTTGCAAGCAAATATATAAGGGAAGGCATTTACCTGTAGCTTTAGAGATGAATCGACTTAGGGCGGCCACCTTCCTGTCTAAGCTTTGAAATCTTTGATGCTTCGGGAGCTTGGATATCCCAGATAGCTTTAGTCTTAACTGGATTGGCTTTGATGCCTCTCGAGTTGATAATAAAACCTAGGAATTTTCCTGGTGCAACACTGAAAGAACATTTCAAGGGATTGAGTCTCATGCCATATTTGCGGTGGACACCAAACATTTCAACGACATTATTGACGTGGTAATTCGATACGCTCTTTTTCACGAGCATATCGTCTATGTAGACCTCCATAGATCTTCTGATCTAGTCTTTGAACATGCAGTTGACATTCGATGATAGATGGCTCCAGTATTCTTGATACTAAAGGGCATGACGACATAATAGTAGAGCCCAAGGTTTGTGATGAAAGAAGTATGGTCCTGATCTAGAAGGTACATTGGTATCTGATTGTAGCATGAGTACGCATCCATGAAGGAGAGAAGTTGGTAGCCGGCAGTTGAATCAACAAGCTGATAAATCTTCGCAAGTGGGAAGCTACCCTTTGGGCAAGCTTTGTTCAAATCAGAGTAGTTAACACATGTTCGCCACTTTCCATTTTCTTTCTTGACCAGACCGGGTTGGAGACCCATTTGGGGTATAAGGTTTTGCGAATAAAGCCATTGTCAAGTAGCCAATCCACTTCCTCCTTAAGCGTAGTTGATCTTTCGATTCTCAAGATTCGAAGCTTCTGTTTGACTGGGAGTTGCCTGAGGTCAATCCTGAGCATGTGACAAGTGATTCTTGGGTCGATGCCGCACATGTCGAAGTGGGTCCAAGCGAACATGTCGAGGTTGGCTTATAAGAATTCCACAATTTCTTCCTTTATTACGGGGTGGAGTTGAGATCCAACTTTCAAGACCTTTGTCGGCTCAATGAAGCTGGTTGGAACATCCACCATTGGTTCTACCGGGGTAGCCCTTTCGAAATCATGCTCTTCATCTTCTCGTAGATCTAGATTGTCAGAAAGACGACAGTGGCACCTGAGTTAGGACTCAGACACCTTTGATTGCTATGCAGAGATGGTCTTGGCACAAGAAGGTGAAGGCACCATCTTGCCTTTGTCCTTATTACGCGCGTTCTTTCACTATGTGAGATAGCAAGCTCTCATGGTTGCTTGGTCGCCTTTAATTGTGTTGATCTCATTCTTTGTCGGAAATTTCATTAGAAGGGATCATGGAGGTATGAAGTCTCTGAACTCTGCAAGGAAAGGGCTCCCAAGGAAAACGTTATATGGAGAGATGACGTCAACAACCACAAAGGTGAGGATTCAAACCCGACTCCGATCCCCTTCTCCGAGTTCTACCAAGAGGTTGGTCATACCCATGGGCCGGTTAGAAGAACCGTTGAGGCCGTGAATAGTGGCATGGTAGGGCTTTACTTCTTTGAAGTCTAGCTTCATTTGATCATAAGTCGCATTGAAGATGATGTTGACCGAGCTTCCTGAATCAAGTAGGATCCTTTGAAAGAAGGCAGGGACAATCTGAGTAGAGATGACGAGAGGGTCTATTGTCGGGATCTCAATTCTCGTAGACTCCCTCTCTCGTAAGATGATATCGTCCTGCATTGTCTTCTAGAGTTTGGAGAGACAAATTCGTCCAGAGTAGAGCATGCTTTGTAGCTGGCATGCTTGACTGAGTTGGCGTATTCTTTGATTTTTCAAAAGCTCTCGTGTGCGGGGTGTTGTCCACCGTACATAGTGTTGATCATGATGCCACGTGGTCTTTGATTTTTTTAAATATATATATATATATATAACACGAAAGGGAGAATCTAGCCATTTTTTAAAAGGCTTACAAAAACAGATCATGTAGAAATGGCTACATAAATCGTGCATCACATAAAATAGTAAACAAAAAAGCAGCTCATAAAACAAGTAAATACAGCCTGAAATAATCGACAATAGAAGATTTTCATGACCAAGCGATCCCTCCAGAGTCAGTCTCCATGGCAATAAGATGCCCATGCCTCCAGAAAACCAAAGAGCAAGGCAAGCGATCCAGAATTAGTCACTCTAATCGGAAGTGAAGGCTGACAGCTGGAAACTCCAACTCCTATAGAATTGAAACAATCCCTCTGATAGCTCCAGCTCTAAAACCAAAGCTCCTACTCCAAAAATCTCCAAATAAGCTCCTCCTATAAGCTAAAGATCAAAGAGCTAACTTTGAAAAGAACCTATAAAACTAGGACCTGCGACACTAGCAAACAATATAAGAAATAAAAAAGGGGGAAGGTAAGGTGAGGGAACAAGAAGAAAAAAGGGGAAGCTGCCCACACTCACAAAAGGTAGAGCGACTTCAATCGATCCCCTCCATAGTGGTTAACAATACTGTGGAATCATCCATAATACCCGCCAGCCTCCTCGAACTGGAGCCAACGACACCCCTGAACGGTCTACCATGGAATGCATGAAAAACATTGTTCCTTACACGCCGAATGATGGTAGGAGGATCCATAGGAATTTCTTTAAATATTTTTTTATTCCGCGAGCGCTAGATATGCCAGTAGATAAGACAAGGAATAAGACCAAAAAGATCGAGCGAACAGATTTACATGAGATGCCAGCCCACCAGAATCTCAGTAAATCAAAAAGAGACGAGCCATTACCTCAGAGGCCAACTAGATTTCCGAAATAATTCTAGACCATAGTAGTAGAGTAGCCATAGAAAAAACAAGTGAGTTAAAGATTCCAACTCACCTGATCCGTAGCACCTGCATCAAGTTATAATAGGGATGCCAATCCTCTGAAAGTTCTCATCTACTGGTAACCCATCATGTAAAGTTTCCACATAAACAGAAAAACCTTCTAAGGTAATATAAAATCCCAAATGAAGGAGAAAAGAAGAAGACGTGGAGTCAGGGTCCTCGCCGAACTCCAAGCCGCCTTAATAGAGAAAGGACTTCCATCCTATATATCACGATCCACCGCCATATGAGTTTGAAAAGCATTTAACAGATTGCATGCATTTGCACATCTCACCCGTGTAGGATGGGGATCTAACGAAATTAGTGCTCAAAAGCCTATGGTACATAACACGGAGGAACATTGCCCATAAGGAATCGTTCAATCGGAACCGAGCCCATAACTTGCAAGCAAAGGCAATACAGGTATTCTTAGAATTTCGAAGTACCAAACCCCGCTCACTTTTGGGACGACAAATGATGTCCTAAAAAACCAATGGTGTCGTTAAGCGTTATCCTTTTACCCAAGAAAAAGAATGAGGCCAACAAACGATAAAATCGAAAGTAGGAAGCAGTAGGAGTCATAGTAGAAAAACATGTGATTCTGTATAGTCCAAAGCAGACTTTATAAGAACTAGTCTTCTTGCCTAAGAAAGAAGTGTCGCGTTCCACCGAATGATCTTACCTCCTGCTTTGTCTGTCAAGGGATTGAAAATGGCGTTGAGCTTCCTACCTCTGTAAAGGACAATACCAAAGTAAGGCAAGGGAAGGGAGGTAGCAGAGAAACCGGTTAAGGCTTCAAACCTAGTAGATCTAACCAGAGACAAGTATTTTGCTGAAATGAAACAATATTCTGGTAGATTAATGAGTTAGCCCAAGAGCCTATCATACTTCCGAATGAGTCTTAGTAAACACTGAATAGAGTGGCGATTACCATTAGTAAAAATGATAATATCGTCAGCAAACGATAAGGAAGATATAAGGGTGCAACCACTTGGAATGTCGAACCTCTGAATCTAGCCTGCAATCGTTAGAGAATGCAAGCCATAAAGGAAAGCCTTCGCGATGATGACAAACAGAGAAGGTGAAAGGGGGCCTCCTTGATGAATTCCCCTTCCCGCCTTAAAATACCCATTGGCCGATCCATTAATAAGAAGGGAAAACCAACAATTGGAGATGAGCCTCCAAATAATACTGATAAGTGGTTCTGGAAAGCCAAAAGCCCTCAAAACCTTAATAACAAAGAACTAAGACATGCAGTCGTAAGCCTTATCCATGTCCAGCTTAATGACCACATTTGAACCTCCGACCTTCTGATCGATCTAGTAAATAAGCTCTTGGTCTTAAAGGATGTTGTACGTGATCAAATGTCCTTTTACAAACCCTATCTAAGAAGGAGAGATAACACGTTCCAGAAATGGTGCAACCCGAGAGGCTAGGACTTTACAAATAACCTTATTAGAAAAGTTATATAAGATGATCGGATGGAAATCCGAGCATGAACGAGAATTCTCGTACTTGGGGATAAGAACTAACTTGGTATTAGTCCATCCCTGAGGAAGGATTCAACTAGAAAGGAAAAACCGAATAGTCAGACAAAAATTCACTTGGATAATTGGCTACACACTATGGTAAAATACCCCGTTAAAACCATCAGGCCCACTCGCACTATCCTTACTGAGTGCGAAAACGCAGGCTCATATCTCTTTCATAGAAGGAGGTACGGAAAGATCCTCACTCTCCGAAGGAAGAACAAGATTAGGAATGAAAGCTAACAGGGTCGGATCAGAGACTAGCATAGAAGGAGTACCCAAAAAGGTTTGGAAATGAGAAATAATAGTCTCTTTAACTTTCGTTGGCGTGGAAGCCAACGAGAGATCAGGTCGCAGAATCTAGTGGATCGAAAGAAGATTATTCCTTTTTCGGATAGAGGAATGGAAATTTTTGGAGAAATCTCCTTCGACCACCCACTTGATCCTAGCTTTCTGGCAAAGATAGTCGTTTTCGATATGAAATTCCGACGAGAAGGCAAGTTAGGGTAGCGCTCATGCCTCCTTGTTAGCTAGTGAAGGATCATCATCAAAGGATCCTTCAGCTAAGATAAGATTCTCTTCAGTTATCCTAACACAATTGAAGATAATCTGAAAAACCTGCACATTCCAAGCCTTGAGATGATGCAGCTTACGAGAGAAGACAACAACGGGAGAGCCAAGAGTGGCAGAGTTTCATGAATCTTCCACTACTCGATAGAATGAGTGGTGGGATCTTCACATACTCTGGAACTGAAAAGAAGACATGCCAAGAAGGGACAAAGGAAAGCAACAAAGAATCATAAGAGCATGATCTGAGAAGGTCCGATGAAGATGTGCGACAGAGTACGCGAAGGGAAGATTGAACCAGTCTTCCGAACCAAATAGTCTGTCAAGTCTGGAAATAATTTGGTTAGGCCTTTCCTTCTTTTTACACCAAGTAAAGGTTGAGTCGACGAATGAAAACCTCCGAAAGACCTGAGCTAACGATGAAGGCATTGAAATCCGCCACCACCTCCCGATCAACAGCATTCCCTCCCTGTTTCTCTACTTGTATTGCGACCACATTAAATTCACCTCCCAAAACAGAAACCCCAAAACCTAAGTCAGAAAGCGAGAGAATGCCGAACTATAGGCTTAACCCCTTAACCCGATCACACTTAGCGTAGACCATAGAAAAAGGAAAGAAGTGACGGTGGACGAAGTTGAACAGACCACATATAGAAGTTGGTCTGAGTCAAATACTGGGCGGATCACCATGTGGTCTTTGATTGGATGACCTAGGGACCGCATCAGCTAGAGGAAGAGAGGGCATTGAAGGGCCCGCGGCTGCTTCGTAGGGAGCATGATCCTGAATGTACTACTCTAGATGTTTCTCGTGGATGAGTTTTTCAAGCGCATCCTTAAGCTTGCGACAGTCGTTAGTGTTATGCCCATACATATCGTGGAATTTACAGTACTTGCCGGGGGTTTTCATGCGTTTGGTGGATTCCCTAGTGTTTTGCGTCTTGTATTGAAGAGTATTGCTGATTTCTAATTAGATTGTTTCCATATCTCGATTGAGTGGAGTGTAGTTCCTATAATTTCGACAGCAGTCATGCTTCTTAGGATTAATGGAATCTTGGTTGTTGTTTCGACCTCCAGGTTTTCCGTTGTTTCGCTTGGGCTTATACGGGACTGCCCTCTTACCCTTGTCGGAAGATTCCTCGACTTCTTTTCCATTGGCATTGTCTTCGATGGTGCCAGTGTGAGGGCTGTTAGAGTGGCTTCCTTGAGTAGCCCTGTTGCGCCGAGCTTCCTCTTGACATAGGAATTGCCCAGGTTTCTCGTAAAAGGCTTCTAGAGTCTTCGTTTGCCTTCGATCTATCCATGCCCTCAAATTCGGAATCAGTGAGGACGCCTTTGGAGAGCTAGAAGAGGACTGTGAGAGGTTCCTAGTCGTCAATCTCAATGAAGGCAGGGTTGAAATCCTCGAGGTAACTTTTGAGGGTTTCAGTTGGGCCCTAATAGAGGTTAGGGAGGGCGAGAGAGTTCTTCAACGTAGGAACGTACATTCTGAACTATCTGGCCATCTTGGTTGCTAGCCGGTCAAAGTTACTGATAGATTGAAGTAGAAGGTGGGTGAACCAAAGGAAGGTTGTGCCTTCCAAAAAGACCGGGTAGCATTTACACTTGATGGATATCGGTGGCCCTGCTGTAGTCCATGTGCCACTCATAGTGGTTCAGGAAAGCACATGGGGCGGTTCAGGAAAGCACAGTGCTCAGGTGTCCCGCCATAGAGCCCCAGCTGGGGCATGTTGGAGGGTCGAAACAACTCGGCTTCGGCATGGTCCTGGTGAAGATTTTACGTCTCAAGTGGATTTCCCACACGTTGTTGACGTTCCCTCCTATATTCCTCATGATCGTTCGGACCATGTCGAGGAGATACGCCAGACGAATATCCTCTGGTAGGATCCAGCGGTTGTTGTCCACCTCGGGATTTTTAGGCTGTGGATATCACCTACGATGGACGTCATGTTCGTCCTCGTCCATGTAATTATCGTTGTTGACCTGATTCTTGTGTGGTTGATGAGGTTGAGAAGGTTGATGCAGATTCTAATCAGTTACGACCTGGGCCTGTTGAGTTGTTGGATGCGTAGTCCCCAAGTTTATAGTGGTGACAATTGGGTTCTGTCAAAGAGGGGGTCAGTTACTCGGAACTGGTTCATCATTGATAACCAACCAAGAGTGGTCGTGTTGACGCGTTCCCTCACTGACGGTTATGGTGGTCCCATTAACCTTTCCATTGTTGTTGGTATGGGCATTAGTGCGGGTAGCTTTGCATTAGTGTTGAGAGTGAATCTTCTTCTTTGGCTTCGACCCCGAGTTTCGGAAGAGGCACTCTCCAAAGAGTTTTACCGCGGTCGAGCATTTTTCTAAGCAAGGTGGAGTTGAGTGACGAGATGTTGACTTTCCTGGAGTTGATGCATAAGGTTGATGTTGTTTTTCAATGCTTCGTTGAGCTCTAGAGATCTGTTTTCCAAACTTTTATTAAGCGCATAGATCTACACTTGAGTTGCTAGAACATCGGGGTCCGCATGAAGAAGGACGTTTTCTTCGGCCGGGTTTCCTGCCGACTGAAGCTGTTGAGAAGTGGGAGCATCGGCTACTGCTGAAGTTCCGATCATTAGGTCCTTTGCTCACTTAACCATGGTAAGCGGACTTGAGCGGCAAGTTAGGAAGAAACCTGAGTAGGGCGTTGAAGTCGAGACGGAAATGTGTGACAAAGAAGTGAGTTTATATTCTTAGTGAAAGGATCAGATTGTTGACAGCAAAAAATGTCATAACACATAAGGATTCTTATTTACCTAAGATAATGTTTCACGTAAGGAATGTAAGTGCGAAAAGTAGTAAATAACATAGTGGATTTATAGTGGTTCGGTCCATGAAGAGCCTACATCTACTTTGAAGGATTTCGCTGGTATTATATTCACACAACTTAATTACGAGCATTTAACGTCATCTAGGCGTTCTTACAAGTCCATTCATGTATATTTGAGTCATATTTGTCATTTGAAAAAAAAGTTGCTTGAGCTTCTTCTTCCTCAAAACTAGGAGGCCGTTAATAAGTTCTTGGAGTTTAAAAAAAATGTCAAATCAGCAAAAACCCAACCTTTTTGAAGGCCAATCTTGGGGGTATTTATAGTTGAGGGTTTAGGTGGGAGTAGGTAAGATTTGGGGACCACAAGTGATTTTTAAAATCCCTGAAACCCATGTCCAAAATTTCGTATCCCCCCTTTGCGCATAGAATAACTTCGGATCCCCTTAGAGGGATACAGAATTCGTATCCCACGGGATACGTTCTCTTCGTATCCCCCTGAGGATATGTATTTTCGTATTCCTTTAGGGATATGAATTCATAACTCAGGGGATACATATTCATATCCTAGGGATATGGGAGCCTCGTATTCCCTATGGATACGAAGTTTCATACCCCCTAAGGGATACGAAACTGTATCCCCAGGGTATATGATAGAGAGGTGTTAGGGGGATCTGAAGTGTGGGGTCAAACTCTAAGTCTTGGGGGATTTTAAAAATATAAGGGCTGAGGGATACGAGTTTTCTGGAGTATAGGGACCCAAAGTTTTTTTTGATGCGAGGGAGTCGAGTTTCTGTAGAGGCGAGGGATCCGAGATTTAGGGGTGTAGAGGAGTCCGAAGTTTTTGAATAAAGGGGTTCGAAATCCCCAAATGGAGGGAAACGAAAATGTGGTTAATGCACCGTTTTGAGGAGTTGCGAGGCTTCTTCTCTCGTGACTTCTTCTGGGCTCGTATCCTTAGTGTTTTGGCGACACTTCGGGTTTGGGTGTCATATGGTGTGTTGAGCTGAGCGTGCTTGGTGTACTTTTGGGAACCAGACCAAAAGGTCAGATAACAAATGGTTAAATGATAGTTGTGTTGCATACATCGAGAAAGATATATTTAATCAAGTTAGTAATGATGCAATTATCAATCGTTTTCAAAACATGAGAACTCGATGTGAACAACATTAAATTTTTAGAACATTTTATATGGTTGTTTAGTTTGAAAAGATCAATAGTTGTTGTTTTCGTAATAGAATTTTATTATATGAATATCAAATATTTTTTAGCTTCTTGTAAGTTTGTTGTGAGATTTAGTTTGATTCAGGTTCATCATAAACTGGGTGGTAAGTGCTTTCTTATTAGGTGTTTTTCACTGTTAGGCACAAATACCTTCATTTATTATTTTCTTTTCATTTTGAGAATTGTGTTCTATTTTATTTTTTAGGTTTCTTAAAAGAAAGCTTAGCATGGTGTACATCATAGGGTAATATTCTAAACCTTGAGACATCTGCGAAAGGAGGGTCCAATGTTGAGTTCATTTTCCAATGCACAAACAAAAATGAATCAGAAGAAGAAATGTAAGTAACTCTACCTTCACTTTTCCTGTTGTAACCTCAACAACAACCGTTTCTGGCTATGACACTGCACATACACAAGGGTTGCTTATAACAAAAGACTTAATTCACAATGTTTGTTCACTGAATATCCATATTTACATGGATATACACATGATTCATTTGTCAATGATCACATCTTAGTTCACCTTCTAAATCCAATGTATACATATATCATCGCTTATATAATTTGGCTCTAAATTAAAAATTCAAACTAAGTCCAGCTGTGCACATATCTCTATATATGATATTCAAAATCAGGATTCCCCAAGCTTTACGTTTCAGCTTTTTTGGCATCAAGCATGTGTATTAAATAATGAATTTATAGCTCATTATATGAAACAAATGGGTATCACCACCCATCGCAACAACCAAGAGAGAAAAGCACATGTAAGAAACTAAATTCGGCTACAATCTAAACTAAGGTTACATCAATCGTTGTTTGCAATATTTTTATTCCTTTCGTATTTTCTATTTAGTTAAAATGTAAGCTTCTTAATGATACACACACACACACACACACACACACACACACACACATATATATATATATATATATATATATATATATATTAACATGATAATAACATTTATCTTTCGTTCGGGTTTTTCCTAAGGTCTTTACACAGTTAGATTATAGAAGAGATAAGAAATTAAGAAAGACAAAACAAAGAAATTCCTTCTAACGCCTTTTTTAATTACACCAAAAGATTACAAAAGAAATCCTAATAATTGAAAAGATATCTCAGTCCCTAAACCCTTAAAAATTAAAATTTTCTCACCTACCTCTAATGAGCCATGCATATTCATGTTTGTAATAAAATGTTACTTGATGCTCAAATCCTCATTTATATGGCAAATAATAAATTGTTTCATCTAACTTAAAAGAGTAGAATCTTCTCTTTTACTATGATTTGCATATCTATATGCAATATTATTTTGAGCAAGTCCAGCTACTTGTTTTTCCTTTATTTCTTCTAAATGTGATTTTGCTTTACAAATCACGGTCCTTTCCAAATCTACAAATAAGGCAACATATTTGATTATGAATCACACCTTGACTCATAATGTCATCAAAGTCTATTCTGATTTGGAATATTGCATTATAAATCCAACAGTCTTCATCTTGATACTATATTTTCATTAAAGCTTGCTAGCTCCGCTAATATCCGCATATTCCAAATAATTTTCTAATATCTCTATGAAGATAAATGTCTTAATCCCATAGGGAATTTTCCAATCTCCAAGTGATCTAAATAAGAAAGTCCCCGAATTGAACCTGCATATCATCAATAATTGATTTTTCTTATTGTACCACAATGAAGAAAAACAATAGACAAAGAAATTCCTTCCAACAACCATTATTAATTGCACCAAAAGATTACAAAATAAATCCTAACAATTGAATATATATCTCAATCCCTAAAACCTTAGAAATCAAAAATTTTCTCGCCTACCTATAACGAGCCATACACATACATATTTATAATAAAAAAATTCTTGATGCTTGAATCCTCATTTGTATGAAAACTAATAAAATGTGGCATCCAACTTAAAAGAACGGAATCTATTCCTTTGCTATGATTTGCATATGCCTGTAACAATGTTATTTTGAGCAAGTTCAGTCACTTGCTTCCCTTTAATTTCTTCTAAATGTGATTTGTTGTTATAAATCATAATCCTCTCTAAATCTACAAATAAGGCAACAAATTTGAATTAGAATCACACCTTGACTCATAATATCATCAAAATCTATTTTGATTTGAAATTACTGCATTATAAATCCAACAATCTCTACCTTGATACTATATTCTCACTGAAGCTTATTATCTCAACCAATATTAGCCTACTCCAAATAATCTCTAATATCTCTATGTGAATAAATGTATCAATCCCAGAATAAAATTTACCAATCTCCAAACAACTTAGATACAAATGTCCCCAAATTGAACCTCCATATCATCAATAAATTAAAATTTCTTATAATACCATAGTGGTCTCAAAGTTGTGTTTATGCTTTTCCATTACATGCTCCACCCTGATTCAGACAAATTTTCCTTACATACTTCAAAATGAGAATTTCCTTTATTCTCCACTATCTTTTCAAGCAATTTATATAGATTATTGCTTCCCTTTTGCATGCAACACCTCCCTATTATATTCCCAATCTCTATTAACTCCACCTCGAGTTGAAAAGTAGAAGCCTTTACCTCCAACTGTCATATAAAATAAAAATTCTGATAATTTATAAGGCACGCCTAACTCCCGTGAGTTTTACCAACCTTCCATCAAATATCATCGGCCTAACAAAATCTACTCCCTTAACATGCAAGTCCCTACCATTACTAGATTTCAACTTTCTCTCTTGCTCCTTGTAAAGAAGGAATGCTCTTTCTGGTGTCATATATGGAAACATGCAACCGAATCAAGCACCCACCCATTTCCTTTTCTTTCTTCCACACAAAGAATGTCATTACTAATACCAAAATTCACCTCATCCTCGTTGTCTTCATCAACTTTGTCTCTGCCTGATGTCTTCATTATTTCCTTTTTTTTCTTTTTAACCTTGTGGAAATTTTTTAATTAATGGTCAGGTTATTCAAAATAGTAGTAGATCAAATCCCTCTCAATTTATATTTGGTTTGTTTTGTTCCCTTTCTATTTTTGTTATGTTACTCCTCCTTGCAAGATAGTTTTCATCAATTGGATTTTTCAGTTTTCACTTTCTCTTTATCTTCATTAGATTCATCCTCTGTATCTCTCATCATGTAGGCTATTAACCACTGAAATTATCGAAACAAGACCATATGACTTAACGACTTAGAGTTGTTTAATGCAACCACTAGTGTTTCCCGACTCTTGGGTAATGAACTCAATAACATCAAGGTCTGCGTCTCATAATCCACCATATAATTTACAACAGCTAATTGATTTACAGTAGCCCGAAAATTATTGAAATGCTCTCCAACTAACCCACATTTCTTGGGTTTTAGATTGATCAATTTTCTCATTAGAAGTGTCATGTTAGTTGTAAAGTTCGTTGCATAGATTTCTTCCAATTTAATCCAAACTCAAGAAGCATATGTTCGTTAGCAACAATATGAAACACTGTATTTCCCAAAAACAATCGAATAGTAGCTGCAACCTCGAAAAGCATATGTTTCATTACAAGTGCCTTGTCAGTTCTAGAGTTCTTTGCACAGATTTCTTTCAAACTTTAGTAGGATATGTTTCATTAGCAATAATATGAAACACAATATTTTCCAAAAAAAAAAAATGAATATTAGTTGCGACCTTTCTATCCAAAGTTTTCATTTTGCTTCAAATATACTATTAGGTTTCTCCTTTTTGTTATCCATTGGTTGATGAACATCATTAAGACATAGACAATCCTATCTTAGCCTTTCATAACCTTCCATTAAGTTTTTCAACACTTATGTTCTCCATAAGCAAAACTCTCTTCAAAATTTGCATAGTCAATTTTGGAACCAATGGTAAGGGAGAAAATTAGTGTGAAGATATAACCTAATTGTACGAAGATATAAATTAAGGTGTATCACTACGTTAAAGTTACCAAGGTGTAATAGTAACATATAATAATAATATATACCCACATCCAAAGATTTGATAGAACTCTTACAATGCACATTATTATCAATTCCAACTTTATTAGACTTCATAGCTAGGGCTGCACAAAGTACGGGTTGAGTCGAGTTAGACCAAATACTTCATCCAACCCACATAGGTATGGAGTTTAAGATAGTTCAACCCGTACCCGACCCTATATGAGGTTGGATATGGGTTGGGTTGAAGTATGGTTTGGGCCGGGTTTAGTGGGTTGGGTTGGGTTGCATGAAACTAATAAAAAATGAGAATATAAGTGTAACACCCCATGTTTTCTGTTAACATTAAACTAACGAATTAAGGAATAATTAATTTTAAATGTGAGAGTCCATGGAAACGGGCTACGCCATTGTGTTTGTCTCAGAATTATGGTAGAGATAGAGTCTGAGTTTGCGTAAATTGGACTTCGTATGAAGAAGTTATGGCTGTCGGAAGTTTCCAGAAATTCAAATTTAAATTCAAAAACGAATTCAGACTCAGAACTGGGCAGGGCGGGAAATTTCCCGCCCAAGGCCAGGTCGACCATGGGGTCGACCTACCCTATAGGTCGACCTGGGGGTCGACCTGCCCCCCTCCCCCCCAGGAAGATCTGAAAGATGATGATTTTGTGACTCAGTGCTGAGTCATTAGGGCTGAGGTGTCACTCTATCTTGACTGGATGGTCTTGATTTATTCTAGGTTGATCAGATGACCTAAATTAATCCTAATCTCTATATAAACACATGTAGACTCAAACCCTAAAATCTAATCAAAATTAGAACCATGGCCGTCATGCTATCACCCTGCAACCTAGAGTAGCCGCCACCAACTAGGAGCAAAGAAAAGCTAATCAACTCAATTCAACTCAAGTCTATAACAACAACAACAACAAATTTTCTACTTCAAAGGCGAACTAAATCAATTTCAGAACACAGATCCCAGAACTCAAGACCTTCTTTGAGTTGTGAGTTCGATTTCTTTAATAAGAAAGTTAACAAGTTAATTAGGTTGAGTTATAATTTGGGTTATATGGCTATGTATGTGAAACATTGAAAAAATGTGATATTTTGTGAATATATGCTAGTTGTTCATAATGATTGTTTTTGTTGTGGATCCCTTTGTATATGCCATATCACCTATGTTCAACTTGATTCATGTTTGACATCATTTTATATGCAAGTTTGGGTGTAGATTATATGCTAGTTTCTATGTGAATTATACACAAGTTTACATGTGAACCAAGTAAAATGACTATATGCAAGTTTAGGTAGGAATTGGATCCACATATATGCATGTTTACACCTTTAGATTTAGATCTATGACATACATAGTTTTATGCAAGTTTTTGACTATGGCCTATGCAAGTTTGGGTGAAAACTATGTTCATACCTGCAAGTTCACACCTTTAGGTCTATGTTTAGATTCATGACAATATAAAGTTTACGCAAGATATGTCGTAATCCTTATTCGTAAGTTAGATCCATTTTGTGTGTTATGCAAATTTTGCGATGTTCTTCCCTTTTATGTGAATAGACTAGTTGCTAGTCTAATATATATATGTCATGATAAGCGAATGAACAACGTGGGGACGATGGGGGAAATATTGAATATACTCATATTGAGAATTGGCATGTAATGGCCTTAAAAGGCATACAATTAATTTGAGGTAATAATTAGTAAAATTTGTTATACCTGAAATAAATTGACATAATTTAGGTGACGATTATGGACATAAGTATATTTGGAATTTATTTACAAATTTGAATAGGGATATTAATCCACTTTGGGGTTAAATAAAGATGTGTAATAATAAACCGCCTAAGACACGAGGTTAGACTCTTTTGTGGTGTAAGACTGCCCGGACCCGCCCGACAAATCCAGCAGTCCCAAATGCCAGTCTAATGTGGGAGGTCTTTACAAGGGTACAGTTTTAATGAATTAAAAAACAATTAACCAGATAAACATGTGGTGGGACATGGGGGGTTAAGTGGGTGCCTTCGTGGCATGTGAAATTAAGAGGGTGCCTTGGGTGGCATGTGAAATACGATTAAATGCACTTAACCAAGATTGAAACATGTAAGAAGACATGAATAAGAATGGGGTTAAGTGGGGAAAACCTTAGAGGGGACTAAGCATAGGTGGAAAGCTTGTTTCATACATGGTGGCGCTTTTCAAACCAGTAACCCATTAAGCATCTTTGTGGGCTCGACCCAAGACGAGGACGGGACATGCGTAATGGGTTTGATTGTAAGAGGTCAAAACGGGTTAGCGGTGGCAATGCAAGTCCAACGGGGTCATGTGCGTGTGTGGCCCTGTGCTGGTAGGTAAGACATTGTTGCATCGTGTAGATATAAGTCGTGCATTTTTGGTGGTATCGGGTTGCCACTTTAGGGAGTGATACACCCCACTGTGGGGCCAGCACGGGTATATACGAGTTAGGGAGCCGATTGAATGGGGGTAGTGGGTACACCTAGTGGAGATAGGGGCAGACGACACTAATGAAGGCAGCTAGGGGTACACGAAACTACCATTATCATTATTAAGTTCTGTAGGCGGGATCAACCTTTAGGGTGTTTGGTGTGGTGCAATGTAGTAATTATCTTATAGTGATTAGGTGCGCCTTTAACGTTATCGTTGTTCATCTTATTTCCTTTGTTTGCTCTGTCGTGCCCATTGTTCACAGTCATTTCCTTATTTTCCATCTTATGCCTTATCCTAGTTACTTAATGATTATATTGTTAAAGTTATTGCACTCGCCAGACTTTATGTCTAACCCCCTTTGTTTCCACCTTTTTTCTTCCTCCGCCCCCCAAGGTGCTCAGGGTGGGACTAGTACTAGCGGAGCTTGATTTGGACAGATTTATCTCTTTCTTTTGGAAGTTGCTTGGATTGCTGAAGTAAAGTTCAGCCTATCTTATTTATAGCTATTTTATGTTGGGGTTATTTCTTTTCTTTTATGTACTCATAACTTATTTGTCAAGATGGATAATAAGTGTATTTGGTTTTGTAGTTGGTTTTTGAAGTGATGTAGCCAAACTATTTCTCCGCTGCAATAAAAGTGGTTTTTATTTTCCAAGCACCAATATATTTATCTGTCTTGTTTACTTTTCTGTTCTATACGCAATAAACGCTCCAGCAAAATTAAGGCATTCCCTTTATGAGTGACCTTAATGGAGATGGGGTGTCACACGCGGTATCAGAGCTGAAGGTTAACAGAACAGATAAGATATTTTGGAAAACTATTTTTCAAAAAGCATTTTATAAAGAAATACTTTCAAAAATATGTTTTAAGGAAAGTATTTTTAAGAGAAAAGTTTATTTTAAAAACATAACCCCCAAGAGCTATATATCTTTCTTTCGAATTCTTTGTTTGAATCTCTTCATTTTCTTTTCATCATGTCTGGAATTCCTGAGATACCCGAAGGGATACCGATACCAGGATGGTTTAGAAGGTATCTAGAAGCTAGGGCCAATGTCGTAGGCCCAGCAAATGCTCCTCCTCCTCCCCGTGTTGATACTTTCGCAAAGATATGCAAGGACTTTCGGGCAATGGGCGGAAAACCTTTTCATGGGTCGGAGACGTTTGTTGAAGCTCGAAATTGGCTAAAGGAGAGGGAAGAATTGTTTGGAATCTTTGAGGTAGAAGATGGAAGAATGGTCCAGTTAGCTGCCTGGTTAATGAAGGATGAGGCCTCGTTTTGGTGGGAGGTCACTAATGGAGAGCGTCCAGTTGATACATGGCCGGATTTCAGGCGTAGGTTTGAGGCAAAGTTTCTCTCACGGGCCGAAGAGAATCTATACATGGAAAGGTTTTTGGCATTGAGGCAGGGAAATCTATGTAACACCCCACGTCCATTAATGTCACTCACAAAGGGAATGCATTAATTTCCATGGAGCATTTTAAGTGAATATAGAACAGAAAATCACAACAAGACAGATATAAAGCAGTACTTGGAAATTTAAAACTTTATTTCATTGCAGCGGAAAACACATATGTTTGATTACATCATCAAAACCATAAACCAAAGTCAAGTACATCATATCCATCTTGATAAAACAAAGTACATAAACTGAAAGACATAATCCCCAACATCAACATAGCTATAAATAAAGAGAATCTGAACTTTACTTTAGCGATCCAAGCAGTCTTCTAAAAGCAGTCTAAAATCAAGCACCACTGGTAGTAGTTCCACCTTGAGCACCTGGGGGAGGGGGGGGGGAAAGGAAAGAGATGAAAAAAGGGGGGTCAGACATAAAGTCTGGCAAGTGCGATAATTCTAACAATATAATTAACAAAGTAACTAGGCTAAGGCATAAGTTGGAAAATAAGGAAATGATCATGAACCATTGAGTATGACAGAGTAAACAAGGAAACAAGATGAACAACGATATCGTTAAAGCGCACCTAACCCACTAAGATAAATTTACTAAACTACACCAACACTACAGGATAATTGCTATACTGCACCACCACTAGTCACCCAAAGGTTGATCCCGCCTACAGAATTAATAATAATATTGGTAGTTTCGTGCACCCCTAGCTGCCTTCATAGGTGCCGTCTGCCCCTATCTCCACTAGGTGTACCCACTACCCCCAAGCGATCGGATCCCTAACTCGTAGATACCCGTGCTGGCCCCACAGTGGGGTGTATCACTCCCCAAAGTGGAAACCCGATACCACCAAGAATGCACGGCTTATACCTACACGATGCAACAACGTCTTACCTACCAGCCCGGGTCCACACACGCATATGAACCCGTTGGACTTGCGTTGCCACCGCTAACCCGGTTTGGCCTCTTACAGTCAAGCCCAGTATGTGTGTCCCGTCCTCGACTTGGGTCGAGCCGACAAAGATACGTATGGGTTACTGGTTGAAATGGGGCCCCATTACTTGACACAAGCTATCCACCTAAGCTTGGTCCCCTCTAGAACATCCCACTTAACCCACTTCTTATTCATGTTTCAATTACATGTTTCAATTTTGGTTAAGTATTTCTAATCGTATTTCCAAATGCCACCCAAGGCACCCACTAGATTCCACATGCCACCCAAGGCACCCACTTAACCCCCTCATGTCCGAATACATGCTTATCTGGTTAAGTGTTTCTTAATTCATTAAGACCGTAACCTCATAAAGACCTCTCACATTAGACTGACATTTGTGGCATCTGGATTTGCCGGGCGGGTCCGGGCAGTCTTACACCACAAAAGAGCCTAACCTCGTGTCTTTACAACTGTTACGTATTTACTTTGTGCCTAAGACCTCTCACATTAGACTGGCATTTGTGGCAGCTGGATTTGCCGGACGGGTCCGGGCAGTCTTACGACACAAAAGAGCCTAACCTCGTGTCTTAGACGATTTATTACTCCTAATTAATCATTCCCCAAATTTGAATTACTTTCCCTATTCAAATTATCAATCAATTCCAAATTTAACGATGTCCATAATTGACTCAATTATGTCCATCCATTTATGGTATGTAAAATCATACCAATTGTCACCACAATTATATTTTATGCCTTTTAAATATTTTTAATATTATCCCTTTTTTCCCTACGTAGTACGTTTGTTCGTTTAACGTAAAAATATACGTTAGACTCGAATAGTCTAACTTATAAAATAAAATAAAACATCACAATTTATACACATAATTAAAACATAAATCTAACATAGGGGTGAACTTGCATATGTGAATGATGTTCTACATCTAAAACTTGCATAGGCCAAAATTACAACTTGCATAAATAATATATGTCATGGATCCAAATCTAAAGGTGTGAACTTGATGAAATAATGGCCACAAACTTGCATAAATAACATATGTCATAGATCTATATTTGCATAGGTAATAAACCTAAACTTGCATAACATGATTCATATCCAACTCATAAACTTACATTGGTGATTAATACATCGCAACAATGGTGTAGACTAGTATCTAACATGTAAAGTATCATGTAGAATTTAGTATATGTCATAGACTAACTTTCGATTAAATTCTCACATAAACTAAGTGCCATAGCATGCAAGGTCACATATAATTCTACCCAACTTGTATATGGTTCATGTTTGATTCAACATCTAAACTTTCCTACATATGATTTATCATATGAATCAATATAACAAACTAGCATAAGAAACATGATGATTCAACTAGACATAAGCCAATCATAGGATTATAACATGGGTGATAGCATCATAACTTTGCATCGTAGATGATAGCATCATAACATAATATCATAGAAATTACAACATAATTACAACATGAAATCAACAATTCATATCACATCCAAATTATCCGCAATATAACTCAATCCAATTCATTTATTAATTATTTTGTTAAAACTATCGAACTCATAACTCAAAAGCAGTCTTGAGTTCTGATTTCTGGAGTTGAATTAGCGCTCCTTTGATGAAGATTCGCTGTTAGAGTTGAAAAGGATTGAATATGATTTGCTTTCTTCCTTTCTAATGCGCGACGGCTATTCTGAGTTGCAAGGTGACGGCATGGAGGCCATGAATCCAATTTTGTTTTGATTTTAGGGTTTAATACTATAGGTGTTTTTATAGAGTTTTGGATTAGTTTAAGCCGTCCGATCAACCCAAAATTAATCCCAGCCAATCAGAGTAGATCAGAAACCCTAATGAGTCAGCATATAGTCACAAACAGGTCATCAATCAAATCTGGGGGGGGGGGGGGGCAGGTCGACCCTATGGTCGACCTGGTTAAGGCAGATCGACCCCCAGGTCAACCCCCCAGGTCGACCCTATGGTCGACCTTGTTAAGGAAGGCCGACCCTATGGTCGACCTGGCCCTGGCGGGGATTTTCCCGCCTAGCCTGTCTGACTCCGAAATTTGAATTTTCTGAAAATGTGTTTCAATTTTCTGAAACTTCCGATCGCCATAACTTCTTCATACGAAGTCCAATTCATGCAAACTCAGACTTTATCTCAACCAGAATTCCGAGACGAACACAATGGCGCAACCCATTTCCCTTAATTCTCACGTCTAAGATTAATTATTCTTTAATTTAGTTAATTCGATTATTCAAAAATCCGGGGTGTTACATTCTCCCCACCTTAAAGGATTTCGCCCTCGAAATCTTTAAGTTAAGGAGAATGCATATCCTAACATCTAAACAACCGTCTACTCAACCATCAAACACATGCATCCATTGTCCTTATAAATTCCTAATGCTGTATGAACATATGCAATAAGTGTGTGTATATGTTCCTTATTTAATGCAAAATCAGGCGGTCTACTGATTCAGTTGACCTCCTTAATGCAAACCATGATAGTGCCATGCGTCCATTATGTATGCGATGAACCTTATCGATACATGTCATTTCTACATGTGTGCACAACCATTCACCAAAATGCAACATCCATATAATGGTACAACCATTATTCATCCATTACTTAAATATGTACACACATTTATATGCAATATGAAGTGACTGAGCCGATCTAGTGGCTAAAGTGTGTGTATATGCATCCACGAGCAACCACTGGCAAACACTTGCATCCACATGCATCCATCATACATAACATGTCTCAAACACATGTTTCAACCATAGGACTACCCTATCCAAAGGTCAAAGATACTAGCGAGAGGACATACCAAAAATAAGATAAGTACAAGCCAAGCGATAAAGGAGAAATTAAAAGACATACCCTCGAAAAGAAAAGGGTATAATGAACGCATCTTCTCTTCCGTCTCCCAAGTAGCGTTGCTCTCATCATCTCCCCATTGCACTTTGACTAGTTTGACCTCTCGATTCCTCAACTTCCTAATCTACGACCCAAGAATGCGCGTAGGAGCTCGTCGAATCGTTGCATCACGCTCGATCTCCACCTCTCTAAGCAAGCTCGGCTCTACCACTTTCACGGTCTCATGCAAGCACTTCCTCAAATGTGATACATGGAATACGTCGTGTACACCACTAAGTCTCTCAGGCAACTCCACTTTATACGCCATCTACCCAATCCTTTTCTTAATAGGAAACGGTCCTATGAACCTTGGTGCTAACATCCCAACGGACCCAAAGCAAACGACGTTCCGTAATGGTGACACCTTGACAAAGACCATGTCCCCAACATAAACTCAAGATCTGACCTCCTCTTATCTGCATAAGATTTCTGTCTATCTGGCGCCGTCTTCATCCTCCTTCGAATCAAATTGATCTTCTCTGAAGTCTCTTTAATCATATCGGGTCCAAGCAAGATCTTATCCGTAGATTCCCACCAACATGTAGGCGAACGACACGGTTGTCCATAAAGAGCTTCGAACGATGCCATGCCACTGTTAGACTGAAAGCTATTATTATATGCGAACTCTACCAACGGAAGATGTTCCTCCCATGTACCTCCGAAATCTAAGACACATAATCTCAATAGGTCCTCTAGAATACGATTCTCCCTCTCGGTCTGGCCGTCCGTCTGAGGATGATATGCGGTGCTCAAACATAACTGAGTCCCTACCGCCTCTTGCAAGCTCTTCCAAAACTCGCTAGTGAAGATGGGATCGCGGTCGCTCACTATGCTAGAAGGAACACCGTGCAAACGAACTATTTCTCGAATGTATGCGGAGGCTAACCATGGAGCAGTCCTCTTACTCTTCACGGGAATGAAATGGGCGCTCTTAGTAAGTCTGTCTACCACGACCCAAATCCCCGTTTTACCCTTCCTCGATCTTGGTAATCCGTTAATAAAGTCCATCGAGACGCTTTCCCACTTCCATTGTGGGACCTCCAATGGGTGAAGCAATCCACCAGGCTTCTTTTGCTCTGCTTTTACTTGTTGGCACACCAAGCATCTAGCGACATACTCAGCCACATTTTTCTTCATGCCGGCCCAAAAGTAATCTCGTCTCATGTCCATGTACATCTTGTCCCCGCCGGGATGGATGGTCATCTTCGAACGATGGGCATCATCAAGAATGGTCTTCCTCAGATTCTCGTCCCGTGGTACACAAAGTCTACCGTCCCTACGCAACCAACCCTTATCATCTAGGGTATACCTACGGAGATGGCTCGATGACTCCCCTCCTTTGAGCTTTTCTACTAACTCAACCAACTGTGGGTCGTCTCGCTGTACCTCGCCAATCCGTCCCAAAAGC
This sequence comes from Allium sativum, assembly GCA_030737875.1. NCBI lineage: Eukaryota > Viridiplantae > Streptophyta > Magnoliopsida > Asparagales > Amaryllidaceae > Allium > Allium sativum. The sequence goes on from CM060922.1 coordinate 937,397,719, forward strand.
GTAGGTCTGACCTCTAAGGATGCTAGCAAACCAGGTACGAAGTCAATGGAAGGTGTAAAGTCAAACGTAGAGATGAACTCTAAACTTTGCCGCTCAACAAACAACGGACTCAAGGATAATCTTTTTCTACTTAAGGCATATGCCACCACGTTACCCTTGCCAGGGGTATATGCTATCTCGAAGTCGTAGGATGCTAAGAACTCCATTCACCTTTGCTACCTTAAGTTCAAGTCCTTCTGAGAGAATAAGTATTTTAGCGATTTGTGGTCAGTGAACAATTCGAATTTCTCGCCAAGAAGATAATGACACCAAGACTTAAGCGCGAAAACGATAGCGGCCAACTCTAGGTCATGTGTAGGGTAATTTCTTTCATGCACTCTCAACTGTCTTCCACCATAGGCTATTACCCTTCCCTTTTGCATTAAGACTGCGCCTAGTCCTGTCCCACAAGCGTCGGTATAAATGATAAATGGCTTACTTCCATCTGGCAACACTAAGACTGGGGCTGTGGTCAAAGCTCTCTTTAAACGTTGGAACGCATCATCACAATCTACGTCCCACATGAAAACTAAGTTCTTCTTTGTCAAGCGTGTTAATGGAGGTGATATTTTTGCGAAGTCTTTGATGAACTATAGTAGCCAGCCAACCCTAAGAAACTCCTCACCTCGGTCGCATTCTTAGGAACCTTCCAATCTTGGATGGCCACTACCTTCGCAGGATCCACGGCTAACCCTTCTTTGGAAACCACGTGCCCTAAGAATCGCACTTCCTTTCTCCAAAAGTGACATTTAGAAAATTTAGCTTTAAGGCTATGCGTCGAAGAGTCTCCAACACTTCCCTAAGGTGTAGGGCATGCTCTTCTTCGCTTTTAGAAAAGATCAAGATGTCATCTACAAAGACTACCACAAATTTATTAAGGTACTCTCTAAACACCCTACTCATCAAATCAACAAAGTATGCGTGGGCGTTTGTCAAACCGAAGGGCATCACCAGCCACTCGAAGAAACCGTCTGGAGTCCTAAAGGCAGTCTTGTCTATGCTATCCTCAGCCACTCTCAATTGATGGAACCCGTGGCTAAGTCCAAATGCAAAAACACTGAGGCGCCAACTAACTGATCGAATAGATCGTCAATCCTCGGCAGTGGGTGTCTTTTCTTCTTAGTAAGCTTATTAGGTTCTCTATAGTTCAGACAAAGTATAAGGGACCCATCCACCTTCGTGGCAAACACTACTGGAGCACCCCACTCCGATATACTACGTCTGATGAACCCCTTCTCAAGAAATTCTTTTACTTGCTTACTGAGTTCCCTTCTCTCTCTTGGAGCCATGTGGCACACTGGCAATGCAACTGGCTTTGCATTGTCCACTAGATATATTCGAAAGTCTATCTCACGTTTTGGGGGTAAACCCCTCACTTCATCAAAGATATCAGCATATTCACGGACTATACGAACTGAATGTAAATCATCATCAGATGCATCAATGGACTCTAGGTAGCTAAGCATTACCGGACCTATAGGGTCATAAGAAACATCAAGGGTCCTTCCATAACGAGTCAACAATCTAACTACCCTTCTTTCACAATCTAGGATGGCCCCATATCTAGTCAGCCAATCCATACCTAGAATCAAGCCGTAGCCCATAAAGCCCAGAACAAAGGCGTTGCATTCAAACTCAACGCCCAAGATAAACACTCTCAAATCCCGATAGATCATAGAAAGATGAGCCGAACCACCAATAGGATTTGAGACTAATAAGGGATCAGTAACTAGACTAGTATCTAGGTGCAGTGTTTCAACTAATGATGTAGAAATAAACGAATGCGATGCGCCAGAATCGAATAAAGTACGGACAGCATGATCAAACAGAAAAACTAAACTTTCAACGGAAATTTCTCTACCTCGTTCTTGCAGCGGTGGGACCACGAGAGCCTGAACTTGTCCCCTTGCCTGCCCTGGTGCCATAAGAGCTTGCACCTGTCCTCCCGAGGTAGACCCTGCCCTCTGCCCTTTCTTTGGGCAGTCCTTAATAAGATGTCCCGCTTCGCCACAGTGGAAACAACCAGTCTTCTTTTTCTTCCTACAATCTTTGCTTAGATGGACGGGTGTCCCATAGTTAAAGCATTTCTTCTTCCCCTTAGCATTGTTGCCTTTGCCACCTTTCTTGTTTTGTTGTTGCTGTTGCGGCTTCTTTTGATCCCCTTTCTTCTTGGGTTAGCATTGGCGCCCTTCTCCTCTTCATCCATGAGCGCCATGTCAACTAACCTCTCAAAGGTAGCCCCCATGGGAATGTGGATCATAATTAACCCATGAAGCAGCTCGTTTAAACCCTTAACAAATCTTAGAGCCTTCTTTTCTGGAGTGTTCACCAAGTCTAAGCCAAACCTTGCCAATTGGTTGAATTTGTTGACGTGCTCTTTCACTGATAGATTTCCTTGCTTCAGCGACAAAAATCTTTCCATGTATAGATTCTCTTCAGCCCGTGAGAGAAACTTCGCCTCAAATCTCTGCCTAAAATCTAGTCATGTATCGACTGGACGTCCCCCATTAGTGACCTCCCACCAAAACGAGGCCTCATCCTTCATTAACCAAGCAGCTAGCTGGACTTTTCTTCCATCATCCACTTCAAAGACTCCAAACAATTCTTCCACCTCCTTTAGCCAGTTACGAGCTTCAACAAATGTCTCCGTCCCGTGAAAAGGTTTCCCACCCATTGCTCTAAAGTCCTTACATATCTTTGCGAAATTATCCACACGAGGAGGAGGGGGAGGAGGAGGATTTGTTGGACCTGCGGTGGCGGCCCTAGCCTCGAGATATTGACGAAACCAACTGGGTACATGAACACCCTCTGGTATCTTAGATGCTTCAGACATGCTGAAATGAAAAAGGAAAGATTCAATATAAAAGAACCGAGGGAAAGATATATGGTTCTTGGGGTAATGCGTTCCAAAATATACTTTTCTCTTGAAAATACTTTCCTTAAAACATACTTTTGAAAGTACTTCTTTATAAAAATTGCTTTGAAAAATAGTTTTTCAAAAATTCATATCTGTTCTGGTAACCTTCAGCTCTGATACCACGTGTAACACCCCACGTCCATTAATGTCACTCACAAAGGGAATGCATTAATTTCCATGGAGCATTTTAAGTGAATATAGAACAGAAAATCACAACAAGACAGATATAAATCAGTACTTGGAAATTTAAAACTTTATTTCATTGCAGCGAAAAACACATATGTTTGGTTACATTATCAAAACCATAAACCAAAGTCAAGTACATCATATCCATCTTGATAAAACAAAGTACATAAATTGAAAGACATAATCCCCAACATCAAAATAGCCATAAATAAAGAGAAGCTGAACTTTAATTCAGCGATCCAAGCAATCTTCTAAAAGCAGTCCAAAATCAAGCTCCACTGGTGCTAGTTCCATGCTGAGCACCTTGGGGGGGGGGGGAGGAAAGAGATGAAAAAGTGGGGTCAGACATAAAGTCTGGCGAGTGCGATAATTCTAACAATATAATTAACAAAGTAATTAGGCTAAGGAATAAGTTGGAAAATAAGGAAATGATCATGAACCATTGAGTATGACAGAGTAAACAAGGAAACAAGATGAACAACGATATCGTTAAAGCGCACCTAACCCACTAAGATAAAATTACTAAACTACACCAACACTACAGGATAATTGCTATACTGCACCGCCACTAGTCACCCTAAGGTTGATCCCGCCTATAGACTTAATAATAATATTGGAAGTTTCGTGCACCCCTAGCTGCCTTCTTAGGTGTCGTCTGCCCCTATCTCCACTAGGTGTACCCACTACCCCCAAGCGATCGGCTCCCTAACTCGTAGATACCCGTGATGGCCCCATAGTGGGGTGTATCACTCCCCAAAGTGGCAACCCGATACCACCAAGAATGCACGGCTTATACCTACACGATGCAACAACGTCTTACCTACCAGCCCGGGTCCATACACGCATATGAACCCGTTGGACTTGCGTTGCCACCGCTAACCCGGTTTGGCCTCTTATAGTCAAGCCCAGTATGCGTGTCCCGTCCTCGACTTGGGTCGAGCCTACAAAGATACGTATGGGTTACTAGTTGAAACGGGCCCCCATTACTTGACATAAGCTATCCACCTAAGCTTGGTCCCCTCTAGTACATCCCACTTAACCCACTTCTTATTCATGTTTCAATTACATGTTTCAATTTTGGTTAAGTGTTTCTAATCGTATTTCCAAATGCCACCCAAGGCACCCACTAGATTCCACATGCCACACAAGGCACCCACTTAACCCCCTCATGTCCCACTACATGCTTATCTGGTTAAGTGTTTCTTAATTCATTAAGACTGTAACCTCATAAAGACCTCTCACATAAGACTGACATTTGTGGCATCTGGATTTGCCGGGCGGGTCCGGGCAGTCTTACACCACAAAAGAGCCTAACCTCGTGTCTTTACAACTGTTACGTATTTACTTTGTGCCTAAGACCTCTCACATTAGACTGGCATTTGTGGCAGCTGGATTTGCCGGGCGGGTCCGGGCAGTCTTACACCACAAAAGAGCCTAACCTCGTGTCTTAGACGATTAATTACTCCAAATTAATCATTCCCCAAATTTGAATTACTTTCCCTATTCAAATCATCAATCAATTCCAAATTTAACGATGTCCATAATTGACTCAATTATGTCCATCCATTTATGGTATGTAAAATCATACCAATTTTCACCACAATTATATTTTATGTCTTTTAAATATTTTTAATATTATCCCCTTTTTCCCCACGTAGTACGTTTGTTCGTTTAACGTAAAAATATACGTTAGACTCGAATAGTCAAACTTATAAAATAAAAGAAAACATCACAATTTATACACATAATTAAAACATAAATCTAACATAGGGGTGAACTTGCATATGTGAATGATGTTCTACATCTAAAACTTGCATAGGCCAAAATTACAACTTGCATAAATAACATATGTCATGGATCCAAATCTAAAGCTGAGAACTTGATGAAATAATGGCCAAAAACTTGCATAAATAACATATGTCATAGATCTATATTTGCATAGGTAATAATCCTAAACTTGCATAACATGATTCATATACAACTCATAAACTTACATAGGTGATTTATACATCGCAACAATGGTGTAGACTAGTGTCTAACATGTAAAGTATCATGTAGAATTTAGCATATGTCATAGCCTAACTTTCGATTAAATTCTCACATAAACTAAGTGCCATAGCTATGCAAGGTCACATATAATTCTACCCAACTTGTATATGGTTCATGTTTGAATCAACATCTAAACTTTCCTACATATGATTTATCATATGAATCAATATAACAAACTAGCATAAGAAACATGATGATTCAACTAGACATAAGCCAATCATAGGATTATAACATGGGTGATAGCATCATAACTTTGCATCGTAGATGATAGCATCATAACATAATATCATAGAAATTACAACATAATTCTACAACATAATTACAACATGAAATCAACAATTCATATCACATACAAATTATCCGCATTATAACTCAATCCAATTCATTTATTAATTATTTTGTTAAAACTATCGAACTCACAACTCAAAAGCAGTCTTGAGTTCTGAATTCTGATTTCTGGAGTTGAATTAGCGCTCCTTTGATGAAGATTCGTTGTTAGAGTTGAAAAGGATTGAATTTGATTTGCTTTCTTCCTCTCTAATGGGCGACGGCTATTCTGAGTTGCAAGGTGACGGCATGGAGGCCATGAATCCAATTTTCTTTTGATTTTAGGGTTTGAGTCTATAGGCGTTTTTATAGAGTTTAGGATTAGTTTAAGCCGTCCGATCAACACAGAATTAATCCCATCCAATCAGAGCAGATCAGAAACCCTAATGAGTCAGCATATAGTCACAAACAGGTCATCAATCAAATCTGCCCTAGGGGGGGAGGTCGACCCCCAGGCGACCTGGTTAAGGCAGGTCGACCCCCTAGGTTGACCATATGGTCGACCTTGTTAAGGCAGGTCGACCCCCAGGTCGACCCTATGGTCGACCTGGCCCTGGCGGGAGTTTTCCCGCCTAGCCTGCCTGACTCCGAAATTTGAATTTTCTGAAAATCTGTTTTGAATTTTCTGAAACTTTCGATCGCCATAACTTCCATATGAAGTCCAATTCACGCAAACTCGGACTTTATCTCAACCAGAATTCCGAGACGAACACAATGGCGCAACCCGTTTCCCTTAATTTTCAAGTCTGATATTAATTATTCTTTAATTTAGTTAATTCGATTATTTAAAAATCTGGGGTGTTACAATCTATCAGTGAAAGAGTACGTCAAAAAGTTCAATCAGTCGGCGAGATTTTGCTTGGACTTGGTGAATACACCCGAAAAGAAGGCCCTGAGATTTGTTAAGGGTTTGAACGTGCCGCTACATGGGTTAGCTATGACCCACATCCCTATGGGGGCCACCTTTGAGAGGCTAGTTGACATGGCGCTTATGCATGAAGAGGAGAAAGGCGCCAATTCTAATAAGGCACCTGAGAAGAAAGGGGATCAAAAGAAGCCACAACAGCAACAGCAGAACAAGAAGGGTGGTAAAGACAACAATGGCAAGGGAAAGAAAAGATGCTTTAACTATGGGACACCAGGCCATCTGAGCAAAGACTGTAGGAAGAAGAAGACTGGTTGTTTCCACTATGGCAAGGCAGGACATCTGATTAAGGACTGCCCAAAGAAAGGGCAGAGGGCAGGGCCTACCTCTGGAGGGCAGATTCAGGCTCTCATGGCACCAGGGAAGGCAAGGGGGCAAGTCCAGGCTCTCGTGGTCCCACCGCTGCAAGAACGAGGTAGAGCGATTTCCATTGAAAGTTTGGTTTATCTTTTTGATCATCCTGTTCGCACACTCTTTGATTCTGGTGCATCACACTCTTTTATATCTACTGCTTTAGTTGAGTCACTACACCTAAACACCGGTATAGTAGAGGATCCCTTAGTTGTTTCAAATCCAATTGGGGGCTCAGCCTATTTGTCGATGATTTGTTTGGATTTGGAAATTTCTATACTTAGCATTGGGTTTAGATGTAATGCTTATGTTTTGGGCTTCACGGGCTATGGGTTAATTCTGGGCATGGATTGGCTATCCAGTAATGGAGCCGTCCTAGATTGTGAAAAGAGAAAGGTTAGGCTTATGACTCGCTTGGGCAACACTCTCGAAATCTCTTGTAATCCCATGAATTCTGTTATGCTAAGTTATCTAGAATCGCTTGACACGTCTGTTGAGAATTTGCAGTCTGTTAGAGTGGTCCGTGAATACTCGGATGTCTTTAAGGAAGTAGAGGGCTTGCCTCCGAAGCGGGAGATTGACTTCCGCATATATCTAGTAGATAACGCAAAACTCGTTGCTTTACCCCTTAGGCACATGGCTCTAAGGGAGAGAAAGGAGCTTAGCAAGCAAGTTAAGGAGCTGCTAGAAAAAGGGTATATAAGGCGGAGTATTTCTGAATGGGGTGCTCCAGTGGTGTTCGCAACCAAAGCGGACGGTTCACTTCGCCTATGCGTTGATTATAAGGAGCTAAACAAGATGACCAAGAAGAATATGCACCCACTGCCAAGAATAGACGATTTGTTCGATCGGCTTGTAGGTGCAACAACTTTCTCCCAATTAGATCTGGCTACCGGATTTCATCAGCTAAGAGTGGCTGAAGATAGCATTGATAAGACCGCATTCAGAACCCCGGACGGTTTCTTCGAATGGCTCATCATGCCTTTTGGCTTGACAAACGCACCTGCTTATTTCGTCGATTTGATGAATAGAGTGTTCCGAGAATTTCTCAATAAATTTGTGGTGGTCTTCGTAGATGATATTCTGATTTTCTTGAAGAATGAGGAAGAGCATGCTTTGCATTTAAGGGAAGTCATGGACACTCTCCGTGCACATCAGTTAAAAGAAAAATTCTCCAAGTGCCACTTCTGGAGAGAAGAAGTAAGATTTTTTGGGCATGTGGTGTCCTAAGAAGGGTTAGCTGTGGACCCGCAAAGGTAGTTGCGGTCCAGGATTGGAAGGTTCCAAAGAATGCAACCGAAGTCCGAAGTTTTCTTGGACTAGCAGGCTTTTATCGCAAGTTCATTATAGACTTTGCGAAAATCTCAGCTCCACTTACCAGGTTAACGAAGAAGAACCTGACTTTCACTTGGGATTTGATTGCGAAGTCGCTTTCCAACGATTGAAGAGGGCTCTGACAACAGCCCCAATTCTGACATTACCAAATGGGAGCAAGATGTTTACGGTATACACAGATGCATGCGGTACGGGACTAGGCGCTGTTTTGATGCAAGAGGGGAAGGTAGTAGCTTATGGTGGAAGGCAGTTAAAAGTGCATGAGAAAAACTACCCAACCCACAATCTAGAGTTAGCAGCCATCGTTTTTGCGCTTAAGTCTTGGCACCACTATCTCTTAGGTGAAAAATTTGAATTTTATACTGACCATAAATCGTTAAAGTACCTTTTCTCGTAGAAAGACCTTAGTCTAAGGCAACAAATATGGATGCAGTTTCTCGCCTCATACGACTTTGAGATCTCCTATACTCCTGGCAAGGGCAATGTAGTAGCAGACGCCTTAAGTAGAAAGAAGCTGACCTTAAGTCCTCTGTTGATTATGTTACTGGCTTGAAGGCAATGCTAGATGTGCGACCTACTTTGTTGGACTTAATACGAACCGTGCAATGTGAAGACCCTCAGCTAGTTGATGTGATAGATAAGCTGGTTAGGGGAGAGACTTCTAGTCACCTCAATAGATACTCCATCGATGATAAGGGTTGGTTGAGATGGGATGGAAGACCATGCGTCCCACAAGCAAGAGATTTGGTGAAAATGGTTCTGGAAGAAGCACACCATTCCAAGATGACCATACACCCCTGGGGAGACAAGATGTATAAAGATATCAAAAGAGTTTTCTTTTGGAATGGCACGAAGAGGGATGCAGCTGAATTTGTTTCGAAATGCATGATATGCCAGCAAGTCAAGGCAGAGCAGAAGAAGCCTGGTGGTTTGCTTCATCCTCTAGAAGTTCCGCAATGGAAATGGGAAAGCATCTCGATGGACTTTGTTGATGGATTGCCTAGGTCAAGAAGGGGCAATACCGGTATTTGGATAATAGTGGACAGGCTCACGAAAAGCGTTCATTTTATACCTGTCAAAAGTAGGAGGACCGCCTCGTCTTTAGCCTCCATTTATCTTAAGGAGATAGTTCGACTCCATGGATACCCTCCAGCATAGTGAGTGATCGAGATCCTATCTTTACAAGCAAGTTTTGGAGGAGTTTGCAAGAGGCTGTAGGCACACAGCTATGTTTAAGCACGACCTATCACCCTCAAACCGATCGTAACAACCCGTATTTTCAATAACCTGTTATAACATAAATTGAGGCAGAATTTAATTCTAAAATCTGAATCAAGGGAAACGGGCTATGCCATTGCGTTCGTCTCGGAAAAATACGCGAAATAGAGTCCGAGTTTTCGAAAATCGGAGTCCGTATGAAGAAGATATGGACGAACGAAGTTAGGCAGAAAAACCGAAAACAAGCCAGAATGCACTGGCGCACTTGGGAAGTGCGCCAGCACAAAAATACACTGGCGCACTTGGGAAGTGCGCCCGTGTCGAGCCAGAAACCTGCACAGCCTTCTGGCTTGACCCTGGCTGGCCGGGTGCACCTGTTTTGGCCCTTGGTCTTGTTTTTGGAGGCTTGTGACGATTTTTGAGGGCTGGGATCTATCCTAGGGTTAATCCTATGGCCTAAAACACTGCCTAATCTATAAATAAGACCCTAACCTACCCTAAATCATCATTAATCTATCCTACAACTAAACTATGGCAAAATCAATCCTCTCATGGCCTTCACTCTCTTCATAAATTCCTAAATCAAATTTCTAAGAGATTTCCATGCATACAAGTGTATTTAGGCTTGTATGATCCTCTTTAGCTTGCATTAAAGTCTTGTTTCTCTATTGGCATCATAAAGGAGGAGTCTTGATCAAGTTTGCTTGCATTTTGGGGTTTTAATTTGTTGCATAAGGGGTTTCTTACATTTGCTATACTCATTTGAGTCTTCATAGCATTGTAAGCCTATTTCTACTCTTGTATTTTAACTATGAAGTTAATATGTTATGTTGCAAGTTGAGTTTGGGGTTAATCATGATATGTGCTTTGATCTTATGATTTTATGCATAAGCTTACTCTATGCATGTTAGTAAAGTCATTACCTTGGCTTTATGCATAGAAAGATGTGATCTTTGGTTGGAAATGTTGCATGATGCAACTTTGAAACTCTCATAAACCTTGTATTAACATGCATATAATGTTATATGCATGTTACTAGTCCTTATCTCATGCTATCTATGGCCATGTTCCGCCTATTTGCCAAGTTTGATGTTATGCATGCATATGAACCTTATGCAAGTTGAAACCATGTTATGCATGCATATGAACACTATGCAAGTTAAAATGATGTTATGCATGCTTAGGAATATTTTGCAAGTTGATAACATGATATGCAAGTTTGTGATCACATCTTTGTCTCATATGCCACCATGTTTAACTTGTGGCTCCAACACCTTTATGTCATGATTTTGCCAAGTTCCCTCTTTCTATCCTTTATGCGCTATTGCGATATGTAAGCGAGGGGATTGCGTTTGGGGTTGGGTAAACTTAAAAGACATAAAAACGTAAGCTTGGGAATTTACCTATTAAGTTAGGTCTACCCATTGGGAATTTACCTATTAAGTTAGGTCTACCCAATTGCTTGAAAATTTGTAATGTGTTTTGGAAACATGATGGACATGACACTTAGAAAACATGAGGATGGCCAACTCGAGGTTGGGTTGAGCTTGTAGCATAAACCTACCCGGAACCGACCGGCTTAACTAGTGGCTACAAGCAATAGGACCCAATGTGAGTAGTTGGTCATGTTGCACGTGAAACCTAATGTTAGACTAAGTTGTGGTGTAAACCTACCCGGACCTGCCCGGCCTAACCAGTAACCACAAAAAGGTCTAATGTGAGAGGTTGGGTGCATTAAATTAATTAATGCCACATGGTAGGGTTAAGTCATGGACCGCTTGAATACCTAACCAATTAAACACGATGGGTTGATAGGGTTAAGTCATGAACCTTGGGTACACTTAACCAACTTGGTACTTGGATGAGTTGGGTTAACCACGTTTAACCCATTAAGGAAACCCTAGTTACGTGGTCCTTTGCACCAGTAACCCTCTTAGTTGTATCATGATGCCCTAGGGACTAGGCTAGGGTGGGGCACGATTACTGGGATGACATGTAAGCGACCAAGACGACGGCTGTGTAGGTGCGCCGGTGTAGGTTCAGGCGGGCCATGGTCGTGCACATGGTCCGGAGTTGAAAAAGCAGGCACGGGCACCAGTAGGTTTAAACTGTGCGTGCTTGGTTTGTGTCAGTGGTTGACACCCTAGGACTTGATACCCCCTAGGGTGGACCTAGCACAGTTTAGCTACACTTCGTAGTTGGGCCATATGACACCGACACTTGACGAGTTAGGCTTTAGGAGAGCCGATCGACTAGACCGTGATAGTTGGACCTTGGTTTAGGTCATTCATGATGTTGGGCCAAACTTGGGCCTGGGGATCACTTCTTGTTTACACTTGACATGACTTATGATACTAGTACACTTGGTGCAAACCTCAACCTTGTATATGCGGTGCCACACTTGATCTATCTTGTTGATTTTTTCCATGCCAGTTATCATCCTATGACTCATCCTTGTTTACATATACAGTTAACTTTATTAGTTGTTGTACAATAGTAGGTAGGACTTACCAGTCTTTTGACTGACCCATTTTCTTTCGCCTCTTTTCTTTCGTTCCCCCCCCCCCAGGTTTACAGGGCGGGAATACCAGTACTTAGCTTGGATCTTAGCTGCTTTTCCTGGATAGCTCATGTATGCTTTGGACTTGAGCTCGCTATGGTTTTCTACCTTGGGGATAGCTACTTTATGTTTTCCTTTCCAGTTTCCAGTTTTATGTTTCTAGACTTTGTTTATGGAAAATAATGATCAAAGTACTGTGTTGTAACTTAACTTACGGTTTTGATATGCTAGTTTTTATCCGCTGCTATATTTACTCTGTTTTTTTTTTTACTTATATGTTCTGTCTTGTGATATCTACATGCATCGTTACCTTGTTTAAACGCCCCTCCAAAGTCAGTGCCCTTGCAAGAGTGGCACTGGCGGAGGTGGGGTGTTACATTTGGTATCAGAGCATAAGGTTTACAAGATTGGAGCAAAAAGGGTTTTAAAGTTACTTTTAAAAGCTATTTTCAAAACCAATTAAGTATTTTCCAAAGAAAAGTCTAGTTTATTTTGAAAGGCTATCCCCCAAGAGCCATAAGCACTATCCTTCGTTTCCTCGTTCTAAATCTATCTTTTCCTTTTTTTCCAGCATGGCCGATCTCAATCTTCCCGAGGGAGTCACCATTCCTGGATGGTTCCGGAGGTACTTGGAAGCTAGGGCCAACAATGCAGGTCCAACAACCACTCCCACTATCACTGAGGTTCCACCCCCTCCTCCTCCTCCTCAGCAACCACAAGCCGATTTCACCAAGGTTTGCAAGGACTTCAAGGCAATGGGTGGCAAAAAATTTATTGGGACGGAGACTTTTGTGGAAGCAAGAAATTGGTTGAAGGAGACCGAAGATCTCTTTGCCATCTTTGATATAGAGGACCGTAGAAAGGTTCTGTTGGCGGTTTGGCTACTAAAGGAGGAAGCTTCTTATTGGTGGGAGGTCACCAGTGCTGCTAGGCCCGTAGAAACCTGGGCCGACTTTAGGGCAAGGTTTGGGCTTAAGTTTTTATCGTCTGCGGAGGCAAATTTGCAACTAGAGAAGTTCATAGCCTTGAAGCAAGGAGACATGACGGTGAGAGAATATGTGAATAAGTTCAACCAGCTTGCCCGATTCGGTTTGGACATGGTCAATACTCCCGAGAAGAAGGGTCTACGTTTTGCACGAGGGTTAAATGAGCCATTACAAGGTCTAGCCATGTCACACATACCCATGGGGGCCACTTTCGAGAGCCTAGTAGACATGGCATTGCTGCAGGGAGAGGATAAGAATGGGAAGAAGGAAGTCAAGCCCAATGAAACTCAGCCTAAGAAGACAAACTCCAAGTGGGGAGGGAATCAGAGTAATCAGAACAACAAGAACAACAAGAACAACAAGGGCAACAAGAACAAGGCAAAGGACACAAGAAAGTGCCACTTCTGTGGGATTGTTGGGCACGTGGCCAAGGACTGTAGGAAGAAGAGAATGAAATTGGGTGGATGCTTTCATTGTGGAGAGACGGGACATTTTAGCAAGGATTGCCCTAAGAAGCAGGGGCATGGACAAACTCAGTGCGCAGGTTCATCTGGAGGGCAAGTGCATGCTCTCAACACCACTCCAGTTCAGGACCGAGGTACTATTTCTGTGGAAAGTCTTGTTTATATTTCTGGTTTTCCTGTTCGCACTTTGTTTGATTCTGGCGCATCACATACCTTTATTTCTTGTGATGTTGTTGGAAGTTTGCACCTAAGTACTAGTCTTGTTGAGGATCCCGTTAGTGTTTCAAATCCGATTGGGGGTTCAGCCCATTTATCTATGATCTGTATGGATTTGAGGATTTCTATCTTGACCGTAGAATTCTCGTGTGATTCTTATGTTCTCGGGTTCACGGGATACGGGTTGATCTTGGGCATGGATTGGTTGTCCCGCTATGGAGCCATTCTCGATTGTGAGCATAGGTTGGTGAGACTCATGACTCACCTGAGTAATACCCTAGAGATTTCTTGCAACCCGCTAGATCCCGTCATGCTATGTTATCTTGAATCTCTTGACTCGTCCATCGATGATCTGCAATCTGTAAGGGTGGTTCGAGAATACCCTGATGTCTTTGAAGAAGTTAAGGGGTTACCCCCTAAGCGAGAGATAGATTTCCGCATTTATCTGGTTGATAATGCTAAGCCAGTCTCCTTACCAGTTAGGCACATGGCCCCGCGTGAAAGGAGAGAGCTCAGTAAGCAAATCAAGGAGCTACTTGAGAAGAATTTTATTAGGCGAAGCATTTCTGAATGGGGTGCTCCTGTAGTGTTCGCTACTAAGGCCGACGGCTCGCTTCGTCTATGTGTTGATTATAGAGAGTTGAACAAGCTGACCAAGAAGAATAGGCATCCATTACCGAGGATAGATGACCTCTTTGACCAGCTTGTTGGTGCTTCTGTTTTCTCTCAGCTTGATTTAGCCACCGGATTTCATCAGCTTAGAGTGGCCGAAGACAGCATTGATAAGACTGCATTTAGGACTCCAGACGGATTCTTTGAATGGCTTGTCATGCCATTCGGCTTGACTAATGCACCCGCCTACTTCGTAGATTTGATGAGTAGGGTGTTCAGGGAGTTCCTTAACAAGTTTGTTGTTGTCTTCGTGGATGATATTCTGATCTTTTCAAAAGACGAGGAAGAACATGCTAGACACCTCAAGGAAGTGATGGATACGCTTAGAGGCCATCAGTTGAAAGCCAAGTTCTCCAAATGCCACTTTTGGAGAAAGGAAGTCCGATTTCTTGGGCATATAGTTTCTAAGAAGGGTATAGCTGTGGATCCCGCGAAAGTGGTTGCAGTTCAAGACTGGAAGACTCCTAGGAATGCAACCGAAGTGCGAAGCTTTCTCGGTCTGGCAGGCTACTATAGGAAGTTCATTAGAGACTTCGCTAAGATTTCGGCCCCTCTCACTAGATTGACGAAGAAGAACTTAGTCTTTGCATGGGACTTAGAGTGTGAGCTTGCTTTTCAAAGGCTCAAAAGGGCCCTTACCACAGCTCCAGTTTTGGCATTACCCGATGGCGGTAAAATGTTTACCGTGTATACCGATGCATGTGGCACGGGGTTAGGCGTTGTTCTGATGTAGGAGAGAAGAGTGATATGTTATGGGGGTAGGCAACTTAAAGTTCATGAGAAGAACTACCCCACTCATGACTTAGAGTTAGCGGCGATTGTCTTTGCACTCAAGTCCTGGCCCCACTATCTTTTAGGCGAAAGGTTTGAGTTGTATACTGATCACAAATCACTCAAGTATCTCTTCTCGCAGAAAGATCTGAATCTTAGGCAGCAAAGGTGGATGGAATTCTTGGCATCATATGACTTCGAGATAGCTTATACCCCTGGCAAGGGTAATGTTGTGGCTGATGCACTAAGCAGAAAGAGGTTGACCCTAGTCCTCTATTCGTTGAGATGAAGAATTTAGAGTATGTGGCAACCTTTGATTTCTCTTTGGCAATTGAGTCGATGACCGGTTCATTAGCATCTCTGGAACTCAGACCTAACCTTCTTGATCAAGTTGGGGCTTCGCAGAAAGAAGACCCTCAGATAGTTGAGATTATGGATAAGCTGATTCGAGGAGAGACGTCTAGTCATCTCGCTCGATATTCTATTGATGACAAGGGTTGGCTGAGGAGAGATGGAAGGTTATGTGTTCCAGTGGTAGGAGATCTAGTAAGAAAAATTCTTGAGGAAGCGCATCGCTCTAAGTTGACTATACATCCAGGCGGAGATAACATGTATAAAGATATGAAGCGTATTTTCTTTTGGCCTGGGATGAAGAAGGATGTGGCAGAATTTGTTTCTAGATGTATCATTTGCCAGCAAGTTAAGGCCGAGTCGAAGAAGCCCGGTGGGCTATTGCATCCTCTAGACGTTCCACTTTGGAAGTGGGAGAGTATTTCCATGGATTTTATTGATGGGCTACCAAGGTTAAGGAAAGGGAATACGAGCATTTGGGTTATTGTGGACAGACTTACGAAGAGTGCTCATTTCATTCCGGTAAAGAGCAAGAGGACTGCATCTTGGCTAGCGTCTGTATATCTTCGTGAGATTGTGAGACTTCATGGAGTCCCTTCTAGTATAGTTAGTGACCGTGACCCAATCTTTACAAGTCAGTTCTGGAATAGCTTGCAAGAAGCCATGGGCACGAGGTTGAATCTAAGTACTGCTTATCACCCACAGACGGACGGATAACCGAAAGGGTGAATAGGGTACTCAAGGATCTGTTAAGGCTTTGTATTCTGGATTTTGGTGGTACTTGGGAAGACCATCTTCCTCTTGTTGAGTTTGCATATAATAACAGTTATCAAGCAAGCATAGGGATGGCACCATTTGAAGCTTTATATGGGAGGCCGTGCAAGTCGCCTACATGTTGGTGGGAGACTACAGATAAGCTTATACTTGGGCCTGATATGATCAGAGATGCATCCGAGAAGATCGAGTTGATTCGAAGACGGATGAAAGCGGCCCAAGACCGACAGAAATCCTATGCTGATAAGCGAAGATCTGATTTGGAGTTTGATGTTGGAGATATGGTTTTCGTGAAGGTTTCTCCTTTGCGGAATGTGGTCCGATTTGGAGCCGTTGGGAAGTTAGCACCGAGATTTGTTGGACCCTTCCCTATTATAGAGAGGATCGGGCAGATGGCTTATAGAGTGAAATTGCCCGAGAAGCTTGCCGGAGTACACGATGTTTTTCATGTCTCGCATCTCCGGAAGTGTTTACATGAGTCAGCAGAGGTTGTTGAGCCAAGTGTTCTGGAAGATGTGGAAGTGGAGAAAGAAGCTACTTTGAGGAGAGCTCCGATTCGTATCTTGGGGACGGAGACCAAGAAGCTAAGGAATCGAGAGGTCAAGTTGGTGAATGTTCAATGGGGTGAAGCCGAAGAAGACGCAACTTGGGAAACCGAGGAGAAGATGCGTGGGCTTTATCCATTCCTTTTTGAGGGTACACTCTCAATCTCTTTTCTTTGTTAGCATATCTTTCTCTTTGCTATCCATGTTTATCTAGTTATCGTGCTAATCTTGTCATGAGAACCTTAGGTAGAAACCCTTTGGATGAAACATGTATTTGAAACGTGTTATGCTTGATGGTTGCAAGTGGTTGCAAGTGGATACTCGTGGATGCATGATACACATTAGGCACTAAGATCGGCTCACACATTCTCATATTGCATACGCATGAGTGTTTATGCTTATTCATGGATGAAAATTTTTGTGTTATCACATGGATGTATGTGATGTGCACACATATAGATGTTATACATTATGTTAGGAATTGCATACATATGGATTCATTTCACTAACATAATCTGCATTGATGATATTTGCATTAGATAAGTACATATACACACACCTTTGCATATGTTCATACAGCATTTAGAATCTTGTAATGACAATGATTGCTCGTGGATGATGTTTTGAGTAGATGGATGTTGGATGGTAGGATACGTTCTTCCAAACTTGAAGATTTCGGGGACGAAATCCCTTAAGGAGGGGAGAATGTAACAACCCGTATTTTCAATAACCTGTTATAACATAAATTGAGGCAGAATTTAATTCTAAAATCTGAATCAAGGGAAACGGGCTATGCCATTGCGTTCGTCTCGGAAAAGTACGCGAAATAGAGTCCGAGTTTTCGAAAATCGGAGTCCGTATGAAGAAGATATGGACGAACGAAGTTAGGCAGAAAAACCGAAAACAAGCCAGAATGCACTGGCGCACTTGGGAAGTGCGCCAGCACAAAAATACACTGGCGCACTTGGGAAGTGCGCCCGTGTCGAGCCAGAAACCTGCACAGCCTTCTGGCTTGACCCTGGCTGGCCGGGTGCACCTGTTTTGGCCCTTGGTCTTGTTTTGGAGGCTTGTGACGGTTTTTGAGGGCTGGGATCTATCCTAGGGTTAATCCTATGGCCTAAAACACTTGCCTAATCTATAAATAAGACCCTAACCTACCCTAAATCATCATTAATCTATCCTACAACTAAACTATGGCAAAATCAATCCTCTCATGGCCTCCACTCTCTTCATAAATTCCTAAATCAAATTTCTAAGAGATTTCCATGCATACAAGTGTATTTAGGCTTGTATGATCCTCTTTAGCTTGCATTAAAGTCTTGTTTCTCTATTGGCATCATAAAGGAGGAGTCTTGATCAAGTTTGCTTGCATTTTGGGGTTTTAATTTGTTGCATAAGGGGTTTCTTACATTTGCTATACTCATTTGAGTCTTCATAGCATTGTAAGCCTATTTCTACTCTTGTATTTTAACTATGAAGTTAATATGTTATGTTGCAAGTTGAGTTTGGGGTTAATCATGATATGTGCTTTGATCTTATGATTTTATGCATAAGCTTACTCTATGCATGTTAGTAAAGTCATTACCTTGGCTTTATGCATAGAAAGATGTGATCTTTGGTTGGAAATGTTGCATGATGCAACTTTGAAACTCTCATAAACCTTGTATTAACATGCATATAATGTTATATGCATGTTACTAGTCCTTATCTCATGCTATCTATGGCCATGTTCCGCCTATTTGCCAAGTTTGATGTTATGCATGCATATGAACCTTATGCAAGTTGAAACCATGTTATGCATGCATATGAACACTATGCAAGTTAAAATGATGTTATGCATGCTTAGGAATATTTTGCAAGTTGATAACATGATATGCAAGTTTGTGATCACATCTTTGTCTCATATGCCACCATGTTTAACTTGTGGCTCCAACAACCTTTATGTCATGATTTTGCCAAGTTCCCTCTTTCTATCCTTTATGCGCTATTGCGATATGTAAGCGAGGGGATTGCGTTTGGGGTTGGGTAAACTTAAAAGACATAAAAACGTAAGCTTGGGAATTTACCTATTAAGTTAGGTCTACCCATTGGGAATTTACCTATTAAGTTAGGTCTACCCAATTGCTTGAAAATTTGTAATGTGTTTTGGAAACATGATGGACATGACACTTAGAAAACATGAGGATGGCCAACTCGAGGTTGGGTTGAGCTTGTAGCATAAACCTACCCGGAACCGACCGGCTTAACTAGTGGCTACAAGCAATAGGACCCAATGTGAGTAGTTGGTCATGTTGCACGTGAAACCCGAGGTTAGACTAAGTTGTGGTGTAAACCTACCCGGACCCGCCCGGCCTAACTAGTAACCACAACAAGGTCTAATGTGAGAGGTTGGGTGCATTAAATTAATTAATGCCACATGGTAGGGTTAAGTCGTGGACCGCTTGAATACCTAACCAATTAAACACGATGGGTTGATAGGGTTAAGTCATGAACCTTGGGTACACTTAACCAACTTGGTACTTGGATGAGTTGGGTTAACCACGTTTAACCCATTAAGGAAACCCTAGTTACGTGGTCCTTTGCACCAGTAACCCTCTTAGTTGTATCATGATACCCTAGGGACTAGGCTAGGGTGGGGCACGATTACTGGGATGACATGTAAGCGACCAAGACGACGGCTGTGTAGGTGCGCCGGTGTAGGTTCAGGCGGGCCATGGTCGTGCACATGGTCCGGAGTTGAAAAAGCAGGCACGAGCACCAGTAGGTTTAAACTGTGCGTGCTTGGTTTGTGTCAGTGGTTGACACCCTAGGACTTGATACCCCCTAGGGTGGACCTGGCACAGTTTAGCTACACTTCGTAGTTGGACCGTATGACACCGACACTTGACGAGTTAGGCTTTAGGAGAGCCGATCGACTAGACCGTGCTAGTTGGACCTTGGTTTAGGTCATTCATGATGTTGGGCCAAACTTGGGCCTGGGGATCACTTCTTGTTTACACTTGACATGACTTGTGATACTAGTACACTTGGTGCAAACCTCAACCTTGTATATGCGGTGCCACACTTGATCTATCTTGTTGACTTTCTCCATGCCAGTTATCATCCTATGACTCATCCTTGTTTACATATACAGTTAACTTTATTAGTTGTTGTACAATAGTAGGTAGGACTTACCAGTCTTTTGACTGACCCATTTTCTTTCGCCTCTTTTCTTTCGTTTCCCCCCCCCCCCAGGTTTACAGGGCGGGAATACCAGTACTTAGCTTGGATCTTAGCTGCTTTTCCTGGATAGCTCATGTATGCTTTGGACTTGAGCTCACTATGGTTTTCTACCTTGGGGATAGCTACTTTATGTTTTCCTTTCCAGTTTCCAGTTTTATGTTTCTAGACTTTGTTTATGGAAAATAATGATCAAAGTACTGTGTTGTAACTTAACTTATGGTTTTGATATGCTAGTTTTTATCCGCTGCTATATTTACTCTGTTTTTTTTTACTTATATGTTCTGTCTTGTGATATCTGCATGCATGGTTACCTTGTTTAAACGCCCCTCCAAAGTCAGTGCCCTTGCAAGAGTGGCACTGGCGGAGGTGGGGTGTTACACCGATGGTCAGACGAAAAGGGTGAACAGAGTACTGGAAGATCTTTTGAGACTATGCATTCTTGACTTTGGAGGATCTTGGGAGGATCATCTCCCTTTGGTGGAATTCGCTTATAGCTACCAAGCCACTATAGGCATGGCACCCACTACAACAAAAACACCATATTACAACTTTAATTTTACAACTGTGCGTAAAGCACAGTTGTAATAAATTTTTTTTTACAACTGTGCAAAATGCACTGTTGTAATAAATGCTTTTTTACAACTGTGCAAAATGCACTGTTGTAATAAATGTTTTTTTACAACTATGAAAAAATTGTTGTTGTAATAAACATACATATCACAACTTTTCATTTTATTCATTGTAATAGAGATGCCTGGTATAAACTTCATGTTTATAATATCTATATTTAATAACTAATTATACTGATATTTAATAATAATAATTAATAATAAACTTGGGAATCAATAATATTTGTCAATTATTATTATATAATTAATAGTTAATAAGTAGTAATTTATTTTTAATAGTTAATGTATGTTAACTAACTACTTATTAATTAATAGTAACATAAGCTTTTAATAAGTATACTCTCGATTATAATTAACTAAGTAGAAACTAAGTAAAAGTTAATTAATAATTATTATTAATAAGTAATATTTGATTTGGTAGTAACAATTTCAGCAGTTTTAATTATAATATATGATTATAATTTACTATTTTAGCAGTTTTAATAAATATATTTTTTCTTCAAATATAGACCATACTCGAATTATTATTTTTAATATACCTTTTGGCTTCGAAAATCAAAACATTTCGGCTTCGAAAACAAAATGCTCTTTGGTTTCAAACGAAAATCAAAACACTTCTGCTTTTCTTTTCCTATTAGGTCACCCTAGCATGGAGTAATTAACACTAATAATTACCATTCAATAATTAAATTAATAAATAACATTAAATAATTATTAATAAGTAACTAATAAATAAAAACTGTAAAGTGGTATTCTGTACACTACATTTTTCGTTAGTTTTGAAGAGAAGAATTAAACTACACTGAAATTTTCGTTCCTCTCGATAAGCCCGCTTTCAGTCACCAAAATTTTCATCTTCACTCCACAAGCCCACTTTTCTACCCGAACTATCCAGCGAACCAAATTAAATTTCGGGATAAACCCTAACGTGCTCCTCCTTTCGAAATCATGGCGGCGCCTCCCCAAAAATCGCTCCACCGCATCCTCTTACCTACGTGCTCCTCCTTTGTTGACCCCAAGATCCGCCACTAAGCCTAGTCACCAACCGCTTCCTGTCCTCGATTTAAGCTACGCCTTTATACTGTATGACGACGCCGGACCAAAGCCACTCTTCTCACCTTGCCCGTCAACTAAAGCCAACGCCTTCCACTCCAAAACCAAGCCTACATCTCCGTTGAGTTCTCTTGCTTCATCCCTCTCCACAACTGTGCGTTGCACACCGTTCGCCGCAGACCAGCAGCTTTGCTCTATGACCAGGAGCTGCTGCGGTTCCGTCGTCTGCACCTTAACTTCACCAACGCTGAAAGAACGCACCTGTGTCGAGTTCTCCACTTATTCATCGTCCCAACAAATGCATGTCTAACTTACGATTTTACTTATTGCGAGTGTTTACTTCGATTTCCACTTAGTATAATTGCTTATGGGTCATTGTCATGACATTTCCATTGACGGCTTGCTCTGTTATTGTCTGGTCTCGCTGGACATTCATGTTGTGTGTGCGTGTGAAAGATCATTTAACTGATTATTTAATTTTTTGGAGACTCTAATCAAACGCATCCTTTACATACCGTTTTAGTTTTATCATGTAGATAAATGATGTCTTAATTTAGTGTATCTTACTGGAAGGTAATACGCAGTATTTTTATTTGACTAAGAAAGTATGCATGTACATTTATCTTATAAACCTGAAGCCTTTGAATATGGCCGTTTCCTTAATGTTAGATTCCTTAGAGGCATCATGGTTTATACACACTTTGCTGGCTTCTTAGTTTGTACCTGTTTTCAAGCATGTCAATTTGTTAAGATGCCTAATCTAAAATCCTATGTATTTGTTGTTTTGACGCACTTCTTGCTTCATTCCACCTCATATGGCATTCTGTAATCCCTCTCCTGTACAAAATAGTCAATATGTTTATATTTAGTAGTCAATTGAACCTTACATACGTTCTGAATCATGTCAGCTTGGGTCATCTGTTTAGGCTTTTGATTATAATTTAGTGACTCATCCTGATATGGCATGTGTTAACAATTGTTATGCTTAATAATTTAATTATGCTTCATAATTTAGGTCTTTGAACTTTTCATCATGTTATGTTTACTAATTAACAGAATATTAAGTTTACAAACTAACCACGGAATATTTTGTGTGCTATTTGGTTTAATATTCAAATTAACTTTATTGAACCTACTACTTTACTTTGTTCCTTTTATTTAGGCTGTTAACGATATGTAACTACTATCAGTAATTTATTTTACGGTACCTTATCATATTATTTTCTATATAGGTTTTGAAAAAGGCAATGATGAGAATCATACAACCATTTCAAACTGTAAATGGTAAGTATTTCATAGTTTGGTTTCTTTAATTGATATATTTTTAGGTATAATATTTCACACTTCAATTTTTTTTGTTTTGTTAAGAGATAAAAAATTAGTGCTTCTAATGCTCAATGTTATGCAGTTAATCTTCTAGACAACATTTTAATTTTTTTTCTATACTGCTTTGCATTTCTAACAAAATGATTACCCATTTCTTTGAAGTGTCTAGCTAGAGCAGCAACTGGTTCAACCTTTCAGTGCAATTTCTAGCATACCTATAGTCGATGCCAAATTTGGAAGGTAACATCTTTGCCCGTACTAATAATTTTATTACATGTGAATTTCATATGTCTTTGGCTGTTTAATTGTTACTGCCAGCTTCTATTTTCTCAAATTGTTATAGAAAAGGAATTTTGGTATGTACATCTTTTTAGCAATTCCTCTTATTTAACTTGGTCTCGCCAAGGTAGTTTGAACTATTTCATGTATGAAAGTACTGTACAAGGGTCCCTTATGCAGTTTCTTAAACTTATGCATTTGATGGTTATTTGTTCCTAGCATAGAATACAGATCTCTATTAAATGCTCCAATGTTATTTAATAACTATGATCTAGAATACTTCAATGATCAAACTGCCTCAACTATATACACACATATACTACTCTAGGACAGTAGCCACTGCTTATTGGTCTATTTGTTTGTGATTATTTTGCATGACAATGGACAAAAATAGTAATAAATACTAAACATTAGCATAAAAAATTAATAGTAATAAATATTCTTTTTGGAGATGGAAGAGGGCCTGTAAATCCCAATGGTTTACGATACTACAGCGATCTGACTGATGCACTTGCTAGTTATGGTATTAACAGCTGAACTTTTCAAGTAATCCAGTCTCTTTGAAATTTGTAAATTAGAATAAGAAATTTCAATACTTGCAGGTGTTGAGCCTCATGTTACATTGTATCACTTTGATCTTCCATAAGCATTACAAGTTGAGTATGAAGGTCTCACAAGCCAAAGGATCATGTAAATTTCCGGTTCTTATAAAAATCGTAGCACTTGTTGAAGATTTTGAATTATTGTTTGTAATACAACGGTGTTGTCTAAAACTTATTGTTTGTAATACTAAATATTTGAGTATTTTAATAAATTAGTTTTTAAATAATTGTAATATCGGATTTGCTTATGGAGTATTACTATATTTAGTGTATTGTTCTTTTCAGTTGCAAAAGATATTTTTTTTAAAACCCAAATGTCAATCACAACGGTGCATAACAGTTGTAGTATATTTTATTATAACGGTGCATAACTGTTGTAATAAAGTTTATTACAACGGTGGAAAAAAGTTGTAAAATATACATGTTACAACGGTGTTGCAACAGTGCAAAAAAGTTGTAAAAGATATTAGTCTATTACAACTTCTTAATACACGACGGTTTGCCCACCGTTGTAAAATGTATATTACAACGGTGTTCCACCGTTGTAATAGGGTCATTTTGTTGTAGTGACACTTCGAAGTTTTATATGGAAGGCCATGTCGATCACCAACTTGTTGGTAGGAGTCCACAGATAAACTTATACTTGGGCCAGACATGATTAGAGAGACTTCAGAGAAAGTGGACTTGATACGAAGGAGAATGAAGACTGCCCATGATAAGCAGAAATCCTACGCAGACAAGAGAAGGGCCGACCTTGAGTTTGAGGTTGGGGATAAGGTGTTCCTTAAAGTAACTCCTTTGAGGATTGTCATCCGCTTTGGGTTCGTAGGAAAGTTGGCACCACGATTTGTAGGACCATTTCCTATCATCGAAAGGATTAGGACGATGGCCTACAGAGTAGAGCTACCTGAAAGACTGGCTGGAGTTCATAATTTTTTTCATGTTTCTCAACTATTAAAGTGCTTACATGAGTCGACAGAAATTTTGGATCCAAGCATACTAGAGGAAGTCGAAGTGGAATGAGAAGCGACTGTGAGGAGACTTCCAACTCGTATCTTGGGGATGGAAGTCAAAAAGCTACGCAACCGTGAAGTTAAGCTTGTCAAAGTTCAATGGAGCGACGCCGAGGAAGACGCGACTTGGGAGACTGAGGCCAAAATACGTACAGCCTACCCTTTTCTTTTTGAGGGTACATCTTTGATCTCTTTTTCCTTAAGTTTATTCAAGCTTGTATCTACCTTTTAGTGTATCTCCTCGGTCATATTCTTTATCCTTAGGAAGAGACCAGTGGATGTAAACATGTATTTGAAACATGTTATGATTGATGGATGCTAGTGGATGCAAGTGTTTGCTAGTGGTTGCTCGTGGATACATATACACACACATTAGGAACTAGATCGGCTCAATCACTTTCATACTGCATATAAATGTGTGCTTATTTAGATTAATGGATGTATAATGGTTGTGTTACCATATGGATGCTGCATTCAGATGAATGGTTGTGCACGCATGTAGAAATAATATGTATCATTAGAGATCTTTTGCATACATAATGGACGCATGGCACTATCATAATTTGCATTAAGGAGGTCAACTGAATCAGTAGACCGCCTGATTTTGCATTAGATACAGACATGTACACACACTATGCATATAAACATGAAAGCATTAGAAGTCTTTTAAGGACAATGGATGCATGTGTTTGATGGTTGAGTAGATGGACGATTGGATGATATGATATGTATTCTTCGTAACTTCAAGATTTCGGGGTCGAAATCCTTTAAGGAGGGGAGAATGTAATACCCCGTGTTTTCTGTTAACATTAAACTAACGAATTGAGGAATAATTAATTTTAAATGTTAAAATCAAGGGAAACGGGTTACGCCATTGTGTTCATCTCGGAATTCTGGTTGAGATAGAGTCCGAGTTTACGTAGATTAGACTTCGTATGAAGAAGTTATGGCTGTCGGAAGTTTCCAGAAATTCAAATTTAAATTCAAAAACGAATTCAGACTCAGAACTGGGCAGGGCGAGAACTTTCCCGCCCAAGGCCAGGTCGACCAGGGGGTCGACCTTAGTGTCGACCCACCCTATAGGTCGACCTGCGGGTTGACCTGCCCCCCCCTCCGGGCAGATCTGAAAGATGACGATTTTGTGACTCAATGCTGAGTCATTAGGGTTGAGGTGTCACTCTATCTTGACTAGATGGTCTTGATTGATTGGATGGCCTAAATTAATCCTAATCTCTATATAAACACATGTAGACTCAAACCCTAAAACCTAATCAAAATTAGAACCATAGTCGTCATGCTATCACCCTGCAACCTAGAGTAGCCGCCACCAACGAGGAGCAAATAAAAGCTAATCAACTCAATTCAACTCAAGTCTATAACAACAACAACAACAACAACAACAAATTTGTCTACATCAAAGGTGAGCTAAATCAATTTCAGAACATAGATCCCAGAACTCAAGATCTTCTTTGAGTTGTGAGTTCGATTTCTTTAGTAAGATAATTAACAAGTTAATTAGGTTGAGTTATAATTTGGGTTTTATGGCTATGTATGTGAAACATTGGAAAAATGTGATATTTTGTGAATATATGCTAGTTGTTCATAATGATAGTTTTTGTTGTGGATCCCTTTGTATATGCCAAATCACCTATATTCAACTTGATTCATGTTTGACATCATTTTATATGCAAGTTTGGGTGTAGATTATATGCTAGTTTCTATGTGAATTGTACACAAGTTTACATGTGAACCAAGTAAAACGACTATATGCAAGTTTAGGTAGGAATTGGGTCCACATATACGCATGTTTACACCTTTAGATTTAGATCTATGACGTACATAGTTTTATGCAAGTTTGTGACTATGGCCTATGCAAGTTTGGGTGAAAACTATGTTCATACCTGCAAGTTCACACCTTTAGGTCTATGTTCAGATTCATGACAATACAAAGTTTATGCAAGATATGTCGTAATCCTTATTAGTAAGTTAGATCCATTTTGTGTGTAATGCAAATTTTGCGATGTTCTTCCCTTTTATGTGAATAGACTAATTGCTAGTCTAATATATATATATATATATATATATATATGTGTGTGTGTGTGTGTGTGTGTGTGTGTGTGTCATGATAAGCGAACGAACAACGTAGGGACGATAGGGGAAATATTAAATATACTCATATTGAGAATTGGCATGTAATGGCCTTAAAAGGCATACAATTAATTTGAGGGAATAATTGGTAAAATTTTCTATACTTGAAATAAATGGACATAATTTAGGTGACAATTATGGACATAAGTATATTTGAAATTTATTTACAAATTTGAATAGGGATATTAATCCACTTTGAGGTTGAATAAAGATGTGTAATAATAAACCGCCTAAGACACGAGGTTAGACTCTTTTGTGGTGTAAGACTGCCCGGACCCGCCCGACAAATCCAGCAGCCACAAATGCCAGTCTAATGTGAGAGGTCAAAGGCATGAATTAAATGCGTAACAGTTGTAAAAACACGAGGTTAGGCTCGTTTGTGGTGTAAGACTGCCCGTACCCGCCCGACAAATCCAGCAGCCACAAATGCCGGTCTAATGTGGGAGGTCTTTACAAGGGTATGGTTTTAATGAATTAAGAAACATTTAACCAGATAAATATGTGGCGGGGCATGAGGGGTTAAGTGGGTGCCTTGGGTGGCATATGAAATTAAGAGGGTGCCTTGGGTGGCATGCGAAATACGATTAAATGCACTTAACCAAGATTGAAACATGTAAGAAGACATGAATAAGAATGGGGTTAAGTGGGGAAAACCTTAGAGGGGACTAAGCATAGGTGGAAAGCTTGTGTCATACATGGGGGCCCTTTTCAAACCAGTAACCCATTAAGTATTTTTGTGGGCTCGACCCAAGTCGAGGACGGGACACACGTACTGGGTTTGATTGTAAGAGGTCAAAACGGGTTAGCGGTGGCAACATAAGTCCAACGGGGTCATGTGCGTGTGTGGCCCCGAGCTGGTAGGTAAGACGTTGTTGCATCATGTAGATATAAGTCGTGCATTTTTGGTGGTATCGGGTTGCCACTTTGGGGAGTGATACACCCCACTGTGGGGCCAGCACGTGTATCTACGAGTTAGGGAGCCGATCGAATGAGGGTAGTGGGTACACCTAGTGGAGATAGGGGCAGACGACACCTATAAAGGCAGCTAGGGGTACACGAAACTACCATTATCATTATTAAGTTCTGTAGGCGGGATCAACCTTTAGGGTGTTTGGTGTGGTGCAATGTAGTAATTATCTTATAGTGATTAGGTGCGCATTTAACGTTATCGTTGTTCATCTTATTTCCTTTGTTTGCTCTGTCGTGCCCATTGTTCACAGTCATTTCCTTATTTTCCAGCTTATGCCTTATCCTAGTTACTTAATGATTATATTGTTAAAGTTATTGCACTCGCCATACTTTATGTCTAACCCCTTGGTTTCCACCTCTTTTCTTCCTTCCACCCCCCCCCCCCCCCCACCCTAGGTGCTCAGGGTGGGACTAGTACTAGTGGAGCTTGATTTGGACAACTTTATCTCTTTCTTTTGGAAGTTGCTTGGATTGCAGAAGTAAAGTTCAACCTATCTTATTTATGGCTATTTTATGTTGGGGTTATGTCTTTTATTTTTATATACTCAGAACTTATTTGTCAAGATGGATAATAAGTGTATTTGGTTCTGTAGTTGGTTTTTGATGTGATGTAACCAAACTATTTCTCCGCTGCAATAAAAGTGGTTTTTATTTTCCAAGTACCAATATATTTATCTGTCTTGTTTACTTTTCTATTCTATACACAATAAACGCTCCACCAAAATTAAGGCATTCCCTTTGTGAGTGACCTTAATGGAGATGGGGTGTCACAATAAGAGATTTTTTAAAATAATATTAAAATATTCATCATAATATATCGGATTTTATCCAGCATAACACACTAATAATAATTGATTCATAATATCATGTAACTTATTATAATTTCAGTGTAAAACACGTCATATGAAATTAATTCACCACATAGTAGAACACGTGTTTCATTTTAAAATACATAAAAAATGCTCTTTAAAATATCTTTGCCAAATTATATTTAGTTTGAATTCACATGAAATATTTTTTTTGTATATTTACTATAGAATATATAAACATCTAGGATTAGACTATTTTAATTTTAAGTGAACCGGTATTAAATTAGTTTCCTAATATAGGTTGAATTGGGTTAAAATAAGGTTGGATAAATAAAATATCACACCCGACCCATATATAGTATGAGTTACAAATTGTAACACATATCCGATCCGAACTAGGATGGATTAGGTTGGATTTATATGGGTTGGTGGGTTGAGTTGGATTGGATATGGATTGTGTGCAACCCTAGTCATAGCAAGATGATGTTTCTGCTTTGTTGTTTTCTATTCTAGTAGCTGTATAGTGTCAACAACTAATTTTTCGTGTGCCCGGTGTTCCACAACAATGTTCCAGTAGTTTGCAAAGCAACGTATATAAAATTTATTATGCAGATGGCACTGCAAGGATTAAAGGCAAAATTTATGTTATCGTTGAATCATCTATTACAGTAATAACATTAATATATTATTCTACTATTCTTTTAATATCTTGAATTGTACAATTTTTTGGTTTTGTTCCTGAACTACATGAACATATTCTGTGTACGTGTTATTATCCTTGCTACTGTGAGAGATGAATTATGTTATAATCACAAATGAACAAGATATTTGTGATCAAATGGAACTTCTGATATCCCTAACGAGCTATCAATATTGAATGTAGAGTAGCTTCTTTTTTGTGGAGGCATCACCTGAACTCAATTTACATGGTCCCCTCGACTCAGCCAATCAGAGGTCCTGATTTTAACCATTTTGCAATTGAACACACATTCTGTTAGGGGTTTAACTGCAAAATGGAGGAAATCAGGGCCCTTGATTGGTTGGGTCCAGGAAACATGAAGAATTGGGTCTAGATGATTTGTAAGCTTAGTTGATTACGAGCCGTTGCATTCACCAGCTGACGGAAGAAAATCATCTAGACCAGAGGCTCTCTGTTTCCCTGATCCACACCAATGAAATTGCCCCATTTTGGGGCAATTTGCAGCTTGCTTCATGTACTCTGATTTATACAAAGGGGACAAACTGCAAATTGATTCAAAATAGGGCAATTTCATTGATGCGGACTAGGGATATAGGGATCCCCTAATCCAGGTTATCTGCTCTCGAGCTGACCGCCTTGGAATTCTTACGAATAAGCTCAGAAACAATTGCAAAAATGTACACAATTTCTCTCCATTGACAATAGAAAATAGGGAAAAATCAACTGGCTTACACTAAGAGATTATTGGATAAAAATTCCATGCTAAAATAAGCGTTATAAGGCATCTGAGCAGTACAGATAATCTTCTAATGATAGTGGCACACAAGTTAATTTTTATATAGAAGCGGATGGTTTATCAAACCAACTTTTGTTCGTCCGAAGCTTGACCATAACTAATTTTTTCGTCAAATTTAATCATTGTATGTAATATCCCTTCGTCCTTGTTTCATTGACCTTTTTTTTGCTGATATTAGAGCATCCCAGTAGAATGGCTGGAAACGCAAGCAGCAGCAAAAAAAAACGTGAATCCTTCCCACTCGCCCAATAGCGAGTGGGGAGAAAATAAAAAAAATATTAAATCACTAAACGACGATTTCTTCTCCGTTTAAGCGAAAAAAATAGTTGTCTCCTCCCTAAACGGGAATCCGTTTCCCGTTTACAGACAACGCTCAGAATTAAAAGTGGCGCAAATCGCCATTCTTCCTTCCTTCTCATGCTTCAACTTGCGTTGCTGTAGCGTAATGGTGAGAACAAATGCCCACCTTTGCACAAATTCGCAATATTGGGTATAGTCTTAGCTCAGATTATATTTCCTTGATTTTCTTCCTCTTTCTCATGCATGGTATATATTTCACCAAACTTTGCTAATACTTTGTTGGAAATGAATGAAAAGGTTAGAGAAGAAGAGGTTATGTGATAGTGGAGAAATACAAAGAAACAAAGTCCCACATTGTGTGTGTTTTGTGGATACATCTCCATAAATACCAAATCCCCACATGCTATATCAAACAAATGACATGAGTACATAAGGACTTGAATGAATTGGCTATGTAGGCATTGGGCCTTCATATTAATACTAAACTATCAAAGATAAGGGCCTTGGGGCTCTTAGGGTCTCGAGATCAAATGGGCCGCCAACTGTTTAATGCTCGGGATGTGGTTTATTTTTACATGGATGCGTCTGTTCGCCTGAACAGTGATTAGATGTGATCGTTTGGACCAGCGCGCCTGTACGGACAGTCGCGACTACCCAGAAAGGCACCCCTCCACCGCTATATATAGGCGGTCTGACAGAGCCACTGATCATCCAAAATATTAATTCATTTTGTCTCCTTCTTCTTCACTAGTAATCTTTTCTTAAAAAAACTCACTTGAGTTCATTGTTGCTCTGCAATTGTAAGCGCTACATTGCAGAGATCGGTCTGTTTCACCTTGGGAAATAATTGCTCACATACATTCAGCACCGTAGAGAGGGCAATATTGTTTCAAGGAAACAGATTTACTCTGGACTCGGACAATACTAAAAGGTACTCTTCTTTACTTCTGTTTTGCAACTGTTCTACGCTGCTACAAATCCGGTCACGCTTTTTACCGTTACTAATTTTGAATATAGTTCATACTAGTAACACTTCTTGACGTGACAATTGGATAGTGACAATTTATTGATTGTTATCGGGTTCATGCTATATTTGCATTGTTACAAACAACAAATTTGAAACAATATTTTCGTTTTGCAGAAAGCGATAATGGCTAAGACCAATAGTACTACCATTGCACCAACACCACCTGTAACCAATCCTTTTGCACCCGTTGTTACACCAATCGCACTGTCTCATGGAGAAAGGCTAGAAAAGTTCACCGGAGCGGACTTCAAACGTTGGCAGCAAAGGACGCTATTTTACTTAACAACATTGGGCCTAGCAAAGTATCTTACAGAAGATGCTCCAGTCGTTGCAGAATTGGAACAAGATCCTGTTAAAGTTGAAGCCCTTAATGCTTGGAAAATTTTTGATTTCATGTGTAAAAATTACATCTTGAATGGCCTCGACAACAGTCTATACAACATGTACTGCACTGTTGCAACATCTAAACAACTCTGGTTCGCTTTGGAAAAGAAGTATAAAACTGAAGATGCAGGCATGATGAAATTCATCGCTGGAAAATTTCTTGACTTCAAAATGGTCGATACAAAGACTGTGATCAACCAAGTTCAAGAACTGCAACTTATCATTTGTCAAATAGAAGATAAAAAGATGACCCTTAGCGAATCTTTTCAAGTTGCCATTGCTATTGAGAAGCTTCCTCCATCGTGGAAGGACTTCAAGAACTACCTAAAGCACAAGCGCAAATAAACGACAATAGAGGAACTTGTAGTTCAATTGAGAATTGAGGAAGATAATAGAAACTCTGAAAAGAAGATTTCTCAAAATGTGGTTGCCAAAGCAAACGTTATCGAGACAGATAAGTCCAATAAGAGAAAACGTGACAACCAATCTAAGAAGTCAAAGAAATTCAAGGGGTCATGCCATAATTGTGGAAAGATGGGTCATAAAGCTGCAGAATGTCGCGGCCTACCCAAAAAGAAGATATCAGAAGCAAATGTGGCGGATATTTCAGACGGTGTTTCTGAAATGGACCTGTGTGTAGTTGTTTCAGAATGCAACCTTGTTGGCAACAACAAGGAGTGGTTTGTAGACACTGCAGCCACTAAGGATATATGCACAAATAAGTGGATGTTCACAAACTACAAAAGTGCTACTAATGAAGAACAACTGTTTACGGGTAACTCTTCCACATCAAAGGTTGAAGGCAAGGGAAAGATTGTACTGAAATTGACTTCTGGAAAATAACTCACTCTAAATGATGTTTTCCATGTTTCAGAAATTCGCAAGAATCTAATTTCGAGATCATTGCTCAGCAAGCATGGCTTAAAACTGACATTTGTGGCTGATAAATTTGAGTTGTCTAAGAATGGAGTGTACATAGGAAAGGGTTATGTATGTGATGGCCTATTTAAGGCTATTGTAACCACTGTTGTACCAGACAATGATATGAATAAAATTGAATCTTCTGCTTATATGGTTGGCTCTCCTAATCTATGGCATTCTAGGCTAGGTCATGTGAATTTTGATACTTTACAAAAACTGATCAATCTAGAATTCATACCTAAGTGTAGAATTGATTCAAATTACAAATGTCAAATTTGTGCTGAAGCCAAATTGACAAGAACCTCATTTCATCATGTTGAAAGAGAAACCGAACCTCTAGACTTAATACATACTGATGTATGTGACTTGAAAATGTGTCAAACTAGAGGAGGAAAAAGGTACTTTATCACCTTTATAGATGATTGTACAAGATACTATTATGTATATCTCCTTAAAAGTAAGGATGGGGAATTCGATATATTTAAATAGTATAAAGCAGAAGTTGAGAATCAACTCAACAAAAAATTAAAGCTTTAAGAAGTGATAGAAGAGGAGAATATGAGTACAAACTACGGCTCCTTATTCACCTCAATCCAACGGTATAGCCAAACGGAAAAATAGAACTCTTAAAGAAATGATGAATGCCTTACTAATAAGCTATGGCTTGCCAGATAATTTTTGGGGAGAAGCTATTCTTTCGGCAAATCATATTTTAAATAAAATACCCTGAAAGAAAACATCTAAGACTCCCCATGAACTTTGGAAAAACATACTACGATCCTACAAATACTTAAAAGTGTGGGGGTGTCTTACCAAAGTAGAAATTCCAAAACCGAAAAAGGTCAAAATAGGACCAAAGACTATAGATTGCATATTCATTGGATATGCTCATAATAGTAGTGCATATCGATTTTTGGTGTACAAATATGAAATTGATGACATTCATGAAAACACCATTATCGAGTCTTGAAATGCAAAATTCTTTGAACACATTTATCCTCTAAAAAACTCTATTGAGACTAGTGTTCAAAAGAGGCCAAGAGATCCAGATACTCCCGAGGATAATACTAATCAAAGAAAAATGAATGATTAAACTGAGATAGATGAGCAAAGAAGGAGCATGCGGCAAAGGACCTCTAAATCCTTTGGACCTGATTTCTATGCATATATGATAGAAAATGAACCTCTAACTTACCATAAAGCAATGTCATCTCCCAATGCTCCTTATTGGATAGAAGCCGTCAATAGTGAAATATATTCCATTCTACAAAACCATACGTGGGAACTAGTGGATCTCCATAAAGGATCAAAACCACTAGGATATAAATGGATATTTAAGAAAAACCTAAAGGCTGACGCCTCAATAGACAAGTATAAAGCAAGACATATAATAAAAGGATTCAGACAGAAGGAAGATCTGGATTACTTTGATACATACTTACCAGTTACCAGAACAACATCAATTAGGATGCTTATTGCAATCGCATCTATATTGAATTTGGAAATACACCAAATGGATGTGAAAACTGCGTTTTTGAATGGTGAACTGGAAGAAGAAATATATATGCAGCAACCAGAAGGGTTTTTAAGCCTAGGAAATGAAAATAAGGTGTGCAAGTTAGTAAAATCTCTTTATGGCCTTACACAAGCACCAAAACAATGGCATGAGAAATTTGATGAAACAATGTTATCAAATGGATTCAAAATAAATTAATCAGATAAATGCGTCTATATAAAATGTATAGATGCTGGATATGTCATTGTTTGTCTCGATGTTGATGATTTAGTGATCCTAGGAAATAATAAGGTCATAATAAAATCTACAAAGGACATGCTATCCTCTAGATTTGATATGAAGGACCTAGGAGTGGCTGATGTAATTTTGGGTGTCAAAATTATAAAGACACCACAGGGATATGCGTTATCTCAGTCACATTACATTGCTAAAATTCTTGAAAAATTCAAGCAACATAATATAACTACTGCAAAATCACCAGTAGATATGAACCAAAATTGGGTAAAGAATGCTGGTGATGGTATATATCAGCTTGAATACTCTCGTATAATAGGAAATATTATGTATGTCATGAATTGCACTAGGCTACGCTGTAAGCGAGCTAAGTAGATATACCAGCAATCCTGGTAAAAATCATTGGAAAGCAATAATCAGAGTCCTAGGATATCTAAAGTATACACAAAACTATGTGTTGCAATATGATAAGTATCCTTCAGTAGTAGAAGGATATAGTGATGCCAATTGGTTAACTGGCTCAAATGACACAAAATCCACAAGGGGATATGTGTTTACATTAGGAAATGGAGCAATCTCGCGGAAATCATCCAAACAGACTTGCATAGCAAGATCAACAATGGAATTTGAGTTCATTGCTCTGGATAAAGCCGCAGAAGAAGCAGATTGGCTTAGGGGTTTTTTAGAGGACATCCCAAACTGGAAAAAACCAGTATCTCTAATATGTATACATTATGATAGTCAATCTGCTATAAGAAGGGCTAATAGTACATTATATAATGGTAAATCTAGACATATTCGCCGTAGGCATAAAACCATAAGACAACTTCTCTCTAATGGAGTTATCACTATAGACTATGTAAGATCAAAGGATAACATTGCATATCCACTAACTAAAGGCTTGCCTAGAGAGAAAGTTCAAACCTTATCGATGGGAATGGGTTTACGATATATAATCTAAAAGTTTTTCTAAACGGAAACCCCACTGTAATAACCCGGAAATTCTGGGCCAGTTTAAAATTTTTATTTTGGCAATTTTAGCGAATTTAGATCATTTAAAATGAATTATTTTAAATAAAATCGACGAGAAATTTATTTTGAATGTAATTTGAACGTATATATTTATACGCGTCGTCGGTAGAATAAAAATATTTATATATAATTATAAATAGAATTGAAAATGGCGCGGTAGTTCGATAATTCGATTTCAAACTTCAATTAAATGTACCGAGTGCAAAACAATCCGGATTTTAGTGAAACCAAAAATGATAGGATCTAATTGATAGTATCTTTCCAACGAATCCGAAAAATCGAAATTTCATAGCAGGAATCAAAAGATATGTCCAGTTGAAAATTCTGAATAGTCGCTATGGAATTTAGGCCCTTAAAAATGGAAATTTTGCAAACGACCTCGGATTTCGACGAAACCACTTTTGTTGAGTCCGTGATGTCAAATTATTGCTAGGTTTCAAATTTCATAATTTTTCGAATCAATATGTGAGCGTGGCAAAGAAAAACGCGTTTGACCAGTTTCAGTTGATTTTAATCGACTGGAAAATGACCATTTTTCCAACGGTCTCGGAATTCAACGAAACTAGTTTTGTTAGGACCGTATCGTCAATACGAGGCTAGAAAATATTTTTCTGGAATTTTTCTAGTTAGTATGTGACCCCGGTAATTTGAAATGTACGTTTAAAATTCAATATAATGATTTAGATGTAAATTCAACGGTAACTGATCGAAACGACCGAATCAGCCTACGATACATATTCCATTGTGTTCGGAATAGGGGTAATTAGCTATGGGCGACAGGCGGTGGGCCTCGTTTAGAGGTCGAAAATAAAAGTTGCTTTTAGTGATAAATTAAATAATTAAGAAAATTAAAAATATCTCCTCTCCCTCTTCCTATATCTCCTCTGCCCCCCCCCCCCCCCCCGATATTTTCAATCCAGAAAAAAAAAGAGGGCGACGTGGGGTGAGCCGCCGCCACCACCGCATCGCCCCCCCCCCCCCCCCAGGCGGCGGCCACCGCCACTCCGACGCGATGAAGACCCCAGCCCCCCCCGATCCCTGAAACCCCTCGCGCTGCCTCGCCCCCCTTTTTCTGATCGACGCACCACCGCATCATCCCCCCCCCCCCCATCGGCCAAGCACCGCGCCACCTCGCAGTCAACCCCCAGCCTGCCACCGCCCTAGTTCCGGCCCGCCGCCCCTCTGCCAAGACCGCGACACTCCCCCTACCCCCCTCTTCCTCCTACGATTTACTGTAAGTATTTTTATTTACTTAAATCTATGATTTTTATTTAGTCAAGCTATGATTTTTAATGCTTTAAAAATACGATTTTTATTACTATGAAATGCGAACAAAGATTTGATCTTTTTATGTATAGTGAAGGAAGGAAGGTGATATTTTTAAATTAGAGAAAGGCGATGTTTTTATATGATAGGAATAATAAAAATATGATTTTTATATTATATAGATAGTAAAAGTTCGATTTTTATTATGTAGGAGATATAAAAAAAATATGATTTTTATATTTTTAAAGTATTAAAAATATAATTTTTACATGATAGGAATATTAAAAATAGCATCTTTATATGTGTAGAAAAATAAAATTGTGATTTTTATAATGATATATTTGAAAAGTTGAAATCTTTGAATTGAAAAGTTGAAATCTTTAAATTGAAAAGGTGAAATCTTTATTTTTATAAAGGCGAAATCTTTATTTTTATAAAGGCGAAATCTTTATTTTTATAAAGGCGAAATCTATATTTTTGAAACGGAATTTTTATCTATATGACATCGTAGTAAAAATTCGATTTTTATATATTGAATAACGAAATAAAAATTCGATTTTTATATATTGAATAGCATAGTAAAAATTCGATTTTTATATATTGAATATCAAAGTAAAAATTCGATTTTTACATATGTAGAGAATCCGGGCAACGAAGATGACAAAAGGCAAGAACGATGAAGATTTCTATAAATGAAGTGTCATGGAGTTGGATAGCTATTGGTGAGAATTTCTCACTCTTCAATTTCTTTTCTAGTTATATATATATATATATATATATATATATATATATATATATATACTAGGATGCAGACGGTGCTTAGTAGCACCCGACACAATCGTCCATAGACCATGGACTTGTTTGTTTGGTTGCATAAATTAGTTAGATGATTTGATTTGAATTTGGTTGTTTGGTGAATTTGATTGATGTGTGAATGGCGTGGGCCTTCACTAGACCGGGGATAAGGCTAGGCCTCGTCCCGTTTCTAGTATCGTGCCGTTATGCCGCCGAAATTTTCTAAAATAAGTTAGAAAAATAAAAATATCAATTTTATTTTGTAAATGAACTGAATAAATATTCATGTGCTGAAATAAAATATTTTATCGTTAAAAATATAATTTTTAACGTGAAGCGAACAAGATAAAATATTCATTTACAAACCGGACGGTTTGTTTATGTACACCTATTTGAAGGACATTGATTGGGACGATAAATTTTACACATCGCTCAACTGCACAAATAAAATCTGTGTTTGATTGCTTGAAACCCCACACGGGTGTTGGGATGAAATTTGAAGTTCACTCATCCTGATTGATTAAATATGTCGATCGATTGATTGACAGGCTGTTATAAGCGTTAGATATTTATATTTGATGCTTATACAGTGTATTGCACTTTGGTTGATGGTTGATTATTTTTCAATGCTACTATATACGTGTGATGTATGAAAATCCATATAATTAATATTATATGGTGACTGATTGGGCCTCATTCCAATTTAGAAGATAAAGAATATTATAAAGTAAATGTTCATGTGTTGACTGTACTCATCCGTTGAGATTAGTCATGTGTTGAACGTAATATTTTAACAATAAATTTTATATCTTTATCACTATAAAATAAAGGTTCATGTGTTGACTATACTCATCCGTTGAGATTAGTCATGTGTTGAACGTAATATTTTAACAATAAATTTTATATCTTTATCACTATAAAATAAAGGTTCATGTGTTGACTGTAATCATCCGTTGAGATTAGTCATGTGTTGAACGAAATAATTTAACAAAAATAGTCACACGTGGACAGTACTCATTCGTTGAGATTAGTCGTGTGTTGACAGAAATAAATATTCATTTGTTGAATAGAATAAAGGAATATATGAAGCCGTGTTGATTAGATTGACGCCATTTTGACGTGAACGATATTTATATCGATTTTATTCATTTTGAAATGAATATTGAAAAGTGATTTAGAAATCGCATATTTTGAAATGTAATTTGAATTGAATATAAAACGAATTTGATTTCAATGGAATATAAAACGAATTTGATTTCAATTGAATATATAATGAATTTGATTCAAATAGAAAACCAATTTGAATTGAATCGAATAGAAAACCAATTTGAATTGAATCAAATAGAAAACCAATTTGAATTTGAATAGAATAGAAAACGAATCGAATTCGAATTGAATTGAATAAATAACGAATTCGAAATGAATTGAATAAAAAAACGATTTCGAATTGAACTGAATATAAAACGATTTCGAAATGAATTGAATATAAAACGATTTCGAAATGAATTGAATAAAAAAACGATTTCGAATTGAATTGAATATAAAACGATTTCGAAATGAATTGAATATAAAACGATTTCGAAATGAATTGAATATATAATGAATTCGAATTGAATGGAAAACGAATTTGATTTCAATTGAATTGAAAACAAATTGAAATGAATTCAAATTGAATTGAATAGAAATGAATTTTAAAACGAATTTATAAGGAAGAACTCAATTTTGATTTGAAAATTTAAATCGTTTCAACGAGCGAAATTCCCGGGCGTCACATTTGGTATCAGAGCTTTGGTTTACAGAGCTCGAGAACAAGACACATTAGAACCATACGAAAGAATTCATCAGATATTGGATTAGTAATATCCAATTAGAATGACTCATTAGAGATAGGATCAATAGTATCCTAGAACGAGTGTGAAGAGTATATTTTTCAAATGAAAACAATTTTTGTTTTGAAAATTTAAATCGTTTTAAACGTATTTGATTATTTATTTATTTTGAATTTGGGCAATCGAGTATATAAAGGTTTTGCATATACGCGTCATGAACGTATATTCGAAGTTTTAATATATTAGATAGATATAGAATTACACTCTAGTCGCTCGGAGATGATGTTGATAATGACCATGGCATCATCAATATTTATGTTCGTGTTTCGAATGTGTGATTTCTATATATCTCCATTAGACTGGTGTGAGAACCAAAACTTATATAGCTAGAACACATTGTTGTGAATTGGCATCAAAAACATGATTTTCGTATATATATCAAATTATGAATTCGAAACTCTAATTCACTAATTGATTGATGTTTGTGTTGTTTGTTTATTTGTTTGATAAATTTCGAACCATTATGCCTATTTGAATCAAATATTGAATTGTATTGAAAATTG
The DNA here is from genome assembly GCA_030737875.1 of Allium sativum. Classification (NCBI taxonomy): domain Eukaryota; kingdom Viridiplantae; phylum Streptophyta; class Magnoliopsida; order Asparagales; family Amaryllidaceae; genus Allium; species Allium sativum. Next base: position 937,437,818 of record CM060922.1, read on the forward strand.
GTCGCATTTGCATGCATATACATATACTTACATTGAACATGTCATAGCAAGGAGGCTAGAGCCGAAGAATAAAATTTGTTTGCCCGACAAATAGGTACATGTTTACCATAATTTACTGTTTTGTTTGGGTGATGATGATTTTATGAGCCTATTGGCTAGCCGCTTGGCTTTTTCCTTTTCTTTTTGAGATCAGAAGGCCTATATGGAAATTTCGGGATTTTCCCGTGGCACCCGGTGCAGGGGAGCTTATGACGAAATTTTTCGGAAATTTAGGGTGTTAGCCAAATTTTTGAAAATTTGAAAATTCTCAGAAACTGAAAAGTTGGAGAATGGAAGCCAGATCGAACGTAGAGTTGATTAATCAAACCACTTTCGACTTTGTTCCTTTTCGGGGACGAAAAGTTTTAAGTGGGGGAGATTGTAATAACCCGGAAATTCTAGGCCAGTTTAAAATTTTTATTTTGGCAATTTTAGCGAATTTAGATCATTTAAAATGAATTATTTTAAATAAAATCGACGAGAAAATTATTTTGAATGTAATTCGAACGTATATATTTATACGCGTCGTCGGTAGAATAAAAATATTTATATATAATTATAAATAGAATTGAAAATGGCGTGGTAGTTCGATAATTCGATTTCAAACTTCAATTAAATGTACCGAGTGCAAAACAATCCGGATTTTAGTGAAACAAAAAATGATAGGATCTAATTGATAGTATCTTTCCAAGGAATCCGAAAAATCGAAATTTCATAGCGGAAATCAAAAGATATGTCCAGTTGAAAATTCTGAATAGTCGCTATGGAATTTAGGCCCTTAAAAATGGAAATTTTGCAAACGACCTCGGATTTCGACGAAACCACTTTTGTTGGGTCCTTGATGTCAAATTATTGCTAGGTTTCAAATTTCATAATTTTCGAATCAATATGTGAGCATGGCAAAGAAAAACACGTTTGACCAGTTTCAGTTGATTTTAATCGACTGGAAAATGACCATTTTTCCAACGGTCTCGGAATTCAACGAAACTTGTTTTGTTAGGACCGTATCGTCAATACGAGGCTAGAAAATATTTTTCTGGAATTTTTCTAGTTAGTATGTGACCCCGGTAATTTGAAATGTACGTTTAAAATTCAATATAATGATTTAGATGTAAATTTAACGGTAACTGATCGAAACGACCGAATCAGCCTACGATACATATTCCATTGTGTTCGGAATAGGGGTAATTAGCTATGGACGACAGGCGGTGGGCCTCGTTTAGAGGTCGAAAATAAAAGTTGCTTTTAGTGATAAATTAAATAATTAAGAAAATTAAAAATATCTCCTCTCCCTCTTCCTATATCTCCTCTGCCCCCCCCCCCCCCCAATATTTTCAATTCAGAAAAAAAAAAGGGCGACAGGGGGTGAGCCGCCGCCACCACCGCATCGCGCCCCTCCCCCCCAGGCGGCGGCGGCCACCGCCACTCCGACGCGATGAAGACCCCAGCCCCCCCCCCCCGATCCCTGAAACCCCTCGCGCAGCCTCGCCCCCCCTTTTTCTGATCGACGCACCACCGCATCAGCCTCCCCCATCGGCCAAGCACCGCGCCACATCGCAGTCAACCCCCAGCCTGCCACCGCCCCAGTTCCGGCCCGCCGCCCCTCTGCCAAGACCGCGACACTCCCCCCTACCCCCCCTCTTCCTCCTACGATTTACTGTAAGTATTTTTATTTAGTTAAATCTATGATTTTTATTTAGTTAAGCTATGATTTTTAATGCTTTAAAAATACGATTTTTATTACTATGAAATGCGAACAAAGATTTGATCTTTTTATGTATAGTGAAGGAAGGAAGGTGATATTTTTAAATTAGAGAAAGGCGATATTTTTATATGATAGGAATAATAAAAATATGATTTTTATATTATATAGATAGTAAAAGTTCGATTTTTATTATGTAGGAGATATAAAAAAAATATGATTTTTATATTTTTAAAGTATTAAAAATATAATTTTTACATGATAGGAATATTAAAAATAGCATCTTTATATGTGTAGAAAAATAAAAATGTGATTTTTATAATGATATATTTGAAAAGTTGAAATCTTTGAATTGAAAAGTTGAAATCTTTAAATTGAAAAGGTGAAATCTTTATTTTTATAAAGGTGAAATCTATATTTTTGAAACGGAATTTTTATCTATATGACATCGTAGTAAAAATTCGATTTTTATATATTGAATAACGAAATAAAAATTCGATTTTTATATATTGAATAGCATAGTAAAAATTCGATTTTTATATATTGAATATCAAAGTAAAAATTCGATTTTTACATATGTAGAGAATCCGGGCAACGAAGATGACAAAAGGCAAGAACGATGAAGATTTCTATAAATGAAGTGTCGTGGAGTTGGATAGCTATTGGTGAGAATTTCTCACTCTTCAATTTCTTTTCTAGTTATATATATACTAGGATACAGACGGTGCTTAGTAGCACCCGACACAATCGTCAACAGACCATGGACTTGTTTGTTTGGTTGCATAAATTAGTTAGATGATTTGATTTGAATTTGGTTGTTTGGTGAATTTGATTGATGTGTGAATGGCGTTGGCCTTCACTAGATCGGGGATAAGGCTAGGCCTCGTCCCGTTTCTAGTATCGTGTCGTTATGCCGCCGAAATTTTCTAAAATAAGTTAGAAAAATAAAAATATCATTTTTATTTTGTAAATGAACTGAATAAAAATTCATGTGTTGAAATAAAATATTTTATCGTTAAAAATATAATTTTTAACGTGAAGCGAACAAGATAAAATATTCATTTACAAACCGGACGGTTTGTTTATGTACACCTATTTGAAGGACATTGATTGGGACGATAAATTTTACACATCGCCCAACTGCACACATAAAATCTGTGTTTGATTGTTTGAAACCCCACACGGGTGTTGGGATGAAATTTGAAGTTCGCTCATCCTGATTGATTAAATATGTCGATCGATTGATTGACAGGCTGTTATAAGTGTTAGATATTTATATTTGATGCTTATACAGTGTAGTGCACTTTGGTTGATGGTTGATTATTTTTCAATGCTATTATATACGTGTGATGTATGAAAATCCATATAATTAATATTATATGGTGATTGATTGGGCCTCATTCCAATTTAGAAGATAAAGAATATTATAAAGTAAATGTTCATGTGTTGACTGTACTCATCCGTTGAGATTAGTCATGTGTTGAACGTAATATTTTAACAATAAATTTTATATCTTTATCACTATAAAATAAAGGTTCATGTGTTGACTATACTCATCCGTTGAGATTAGTCATGTGTTGAACGTAATATTTTAACAATAAATTTTATATCTTTATCACTATAAAATAAAGGTTCATGTGTTGACTGTACTCATCCGTTGAGATTAGTCATGTGTTGAACAAAATAATTTAACAAAAATAGTCACACGTGGACAGTACTCATTCGTTGAGATTAGCCGTGTGTTGACAGAAATAAATATTCATTTGTTGAATAGAATAAAGGAATATATGAAGCCGTGTTGATTAGATTGACGCCATTTTGACGTGAACGATATTTATATCGATTTTATTCATTTTGAAATGAATATTGAAAAGTGATTTAGAAACCGCATATTTTGAAATGTAATTTGAATTGAATATAAAACGAATTTGATTTCAGTGGAATATAAAACGAATTTGATTTCAATTGAATATATAATGAATTTGATTCAAATAGAAAACCAGTTTGAATTGAATCGAATAGAAAACCAATTTGAATTGAATCAAATAGAAAACCAATTTGAATTTGAATAGAATAGAAATCGAATCGAATTCGAATTGAATAAATAACGAATTCGAAATGAATTGAATAAAAAAAACGATTTCGAATTGAATTGAATATAAAACGATTTCAAAATGAATTGAATATAAAACGATTTCGAAATGAATTGAATAAAAAAAACGATTTCGAATTGAATTGAATATAAAACGATTTCGAAATGAATTGAATATAAAACGATTTCGAAATGAATTGAATATATAATGAATTCGAATTGAATGGAAAACGAATTTGATTTCAATTGAATTGAAAACAAATTGAAATGAATTCAAATTGAATTGAATAGAAATGAATTTTAAAACGAATTTATAAGGAAGAATTCAATTTTGATTTGAAATGAAATGGAAGTTGAAATTGTTTTCGAAACGAATTCAAAACTATTTTTAAAACTTTGTTTTAAATAGTAATCGACGAAATATATATTATATATATATTATATATAATATAATGGCCTGAATAGAACGCGCCGCGCCGCGGCAGTTCGTGAATTTCGACCATTTATTTTAAACGGACATTACGGAAGATCCGACCGTCGGATTCTCCTAAAACCGGAACCGTTGGGTTCGTATCGAGAAGAGCTTTCTAACTAATATTAGAAATTCAAAATCTAACGGTTGGATTTGGAGATACGTCCAAATCAAATTCGGAAAAGGTCGCTGTAAGTGCAGTTCGATGGCCGTTGATGGAAATCGACTGTACGGGCCTTGATAAAATTATTGAAAATAGTAATAATTTGTGTAAAATCAGAAGAAATGATTTGGGAAAATTTGGGATGAAAAACTCCATATTTAAAAATAGATTTTTATCGAAATGAACTAGTTTGAACTCAATTTAAAACCCCATTTTTTATTTTTAAATAAATAAATTAGATTTAAAAAGGGGTTTTAAATATTCGAAATTTCTAATATATTTGATTGGATATAAAATGGGTTTATCGTGAACGGTGTTTTAAATAACACTAGTTCTTTAACCCGATAATAAATAGAATGTGATTTGGGTTTGTCGTGAACTGTGTTTTAAATGACATTAGTTCTTTAACCCAATAAAAGGAGTTTTAACGAATCTGCAATTAGATTGAAATGTAAATCTGTAATCTAAATTATCAAATTTAGAAAATGAGCGAGAATGGAGTATTGCCAGTTTTGCTCCAAAGCGATAGTTAAATCTTTAATTAGACTTGAACGTGAAATGGTAATTAATTTACCGATAACACCACGGTGTTAGATATGGAGTACTACCAGTTTTGCTTCATGGGATGAATAGGTTGGGATTTGGAAATAAAATAAATAATTACTTCGGTGTGTTTCGCTAATCTCGACTAGTTTAGAAAACCATAATTTGGCTTGAAACGACATCCAAAGGAAGATTAAAGGATAAATTTTAAAGAATTTATCTTTGATAAAATTAATGGGAACCTTTCCCTAAGAAGTGATTTCATGAATAAAAAGAATATTCTGAATTGGAATGAGGCGTATGTTGTGTTTGTGTAACATTTGTTTTAAATATACGCGGGTTGTTGGGAAAGGCCGGGTTTACACCCATTCTGAATAACCGATTCGACGATATGTCGAAGATGAAGACGGTGATTGAAGACCGGAAGTCTTCACATCATTTGGATTATTACTGACGATCCTGATTGGGCTATACACCTAAGAGGATGGAAATAGTTGGTGGTCGTCCAGACGTACTTGAAGATGGATGGATATGCGAGGAAAGTGCCTCCGGTTTCGTTCAGACCCAGAACGGACTTGTAAATGGATTGTATGTCTGACATTGGATTTTATTCTGTGTTGATTGATTTCTATTAAATATACATCTGTTTGGCGGCGGAGAATTTATTCTTTTGCTTAACGCCCTTCTCTGAGACGTACGAGCTCAGAGGTTGTATATCGATGGACATCAGTCGCATGGCATGAATTGCCTGTGTGGCACGCTAAGATGCAATGATCAAGGCTTCTGTTGAAAAGCAAAGTCTTGTGGTTGATGATCAAAGCACACCTACGTGGCAGCTTTGTGTATAACGTGAATTCGCGAGCCTCACACCTCGGTATGAGTTAAAAACGGGATACGGGCCGTTGGGAGAACACGACGTTTCTTTCTAGCTTTGGTGGTGTCAGTGACTTACCAGCCCTGACATTTATATACTTTTCACCTTTGTGGTTGTTGGAATGAGGCGCCTCGATATTAGGTCTGTAAGGACCGGGAAACGTGTGTTCAGGAATTGCCAATCCTCTAACGTAAGTGAGGACCGGCCCAACCGATCCAAGTGGCTGCCCAGAGTGTGTAGTCCTGAGCATTTGATAGAGTGTCTCGAAGCGGAGAGGAGTTTGCCCCTTGCCTCGACTCATGACGGAAATCCAATTTCCAATACGAGATATTTCGGCTTTATTTGTAGAGCCTAGTATGGCGACATAGTAGCATGGGATGCTATGCCGTCTATGATTGATATTTATGATTGAAATTGTTTTGACACTATACACTTATTATAGTATCAAATGATTTGTTTTAAACGTACCAAGCATGTTTGGCTATTATAAGGGAAACCCCTATCCTCCGGCTTGCATTGCATTGTGTGATGGGACCTGGGTCTTATAATAGCTTCATTTTTCGAAAAAGCATTGCGTTGTTTATTCTATGCACTGGTATTCTTGGGAGGAAACCCGTTCCGTGTTATACGGCGTGGTCCCTTGAATTACTCTCTTTTAAAGTAAAGTTTTAAATAACTGTTTTAGTTCTCACACCAGTCACATGACTGACCTGGAGTTTATTGTTTTAACCTAAACTCTGGGTGCCCCTATTTTCCGCACGGGCAGCTAGTAGTTTTGGTTTTGCAGATTTATATTCACAGGATCCTGGTTTACAGCTGGAATGATATCCGGAAAGCTCTGTATCCGTGTATCACCTTCAGTTGTGCTTTGTATTAATTTCCGCTGCTATGTAATTTATTGTAATCTCTGATATTTAACGAATGTAATTTATTCATTTATACTCTGTATATTCTTGTATCTGATGGAATTGTTGTAATAACAATGAAATGTTCTTCCGTCTGCGTTCTGTTTTGTCCTGTTCTCAAACAGTCAGGGGTTTCGAACGGTCTAGATCGGTTTAACGACTGATCAGGATCGAGCGAAATTCCCGGGCGTCACACCCACCTAGTTGACTGGAGATCCCAAGATCTAGCTTCAAAGGGACAATTCAGTTTAAAGATAAATTTAATGGCACTGTTAAAATACAAACCATGCCTATGATAAGTCAGTGCACAACCCGTCGGAGAATAGGATAAGCTTAGCTTTTAATGATGTCTATACTGTGGTGTTATAAAAGACCCAAGTGGAGTATTACGGGATACTCTTTATAGAATCACCAAAGTGAGTGTGAAGGTGCCGCTTCAAGAAGAATTGTAAGGTCGAATTCTACAAACACTCATGAGACCAAGCATGTGTTCATGGCAAAAACGAACACAAACAGAGAACAAAGGTGTTAAGAAACAGTTAACGTGTGCAATCTTTATAGACCTACACAAAAGGCTTACAGTTCAAAGATAATCTAGTCCACTGATTCGCCAGTAGGTTATAACGATAAACACTAGGAAAATTTCAAGGTCATTGTGCTATTTTTACCGATACGATAACTGTTTCGCAAATATTTAAGAACAAAAAATTAAGTAACCTCTCATTTGTGTGGGGGATTATTGGAAATGAATGGAAATGTTAGGGAAGAAGAGGTTATGTGGTAGTGGAGAAATATAAAGAAACAAAGTCTCACATTGAGTGTGTTTTGTGGATACATCTCCATAAATACCAAAGGCCCACATGCTATATCAAACAAATGACATGAGCACATAAGGACTTGAATGAATGGGCTATGAAGGCATTGGGCCTTCATATTAAATATTAAACTGTCAAAGATAAGGGTCTTGGGCCTTGGGGCTCTTGGGGTCTCGTGATCAAATAGGCCGCCGACTGTTTAATGCACGGAAAGTAGTTTATTTTTACGCGAATGCGTCTGTTCGCTTGAACAGTGATCAGATGCGACCGTTTGAACCAACATGCCTGTACGGACAGTCGCGACTACCCAGAAAGGCATCCCTCCGCCGCTATATATAGGCGGTCTGACAGAGCCGCTGATCATCCTAAAGATTAATTCATTCTGTCTCTTTCTTCACTAATAATATGTTCTTAAAAAAACTCACTTGAGTTCGTTGTTGCTCTGCAATTGTAAGCGCTACATTGCAGATATCGGTCCGTTTCATCTTGGGAAACAATTGCTCACATACTTTCAGTGCCGTAGAGGGGGCAATATTATTTCAAGGAAACAGATTTACTCTGGACTCGGACAATACTAAAAGGTACTCTTCTTTACTTCTGTTTTGCAACTGTTCTGCGTTGTTGCAAATCCGGTCACGCTTTTTGCCGTTACTAATTTTGAATATAGTTCATACTAATAACACTTCTTGACGTGACAATTGGATAATGACAATTTATTGATTGTTATCGGGTTCGTGCTATATTTGCAGTGTTATGAACAACATGCTTCTTCTTCTTCTTCTTCAATTTTACTTCTTCCTCAAATCCATTCCAGCCTACCTTTCACTCAAATCAGAAACACGTTCCTCCTTCGGTGACGCAGTCCTGCAGTCCTGCTCTCCTTTGTCTCGCCTTTCCTGAAATCAAGGGCCCTTGGTGACTTGCTTAACGTTTTAGGCTTTGGGGCTGGTATTGATCTACTGTCTGCAACTGTTCTGAAATTTTTTCTGCTTTAAGATCGATTTTGCTAATAGAAGTATCTACAACTTGAAATGTTTCTTATGTTTTCTTCATGTAGAAAGAGATTGAAAAAAGAAGAAGCGTATAATCCAGGAATATTCTTAATTTGGACTGCCAGTATCTTCTATACCTTCATGTTCCGTGCAATTATGTATCGGTGTTTCAGTAGCAGATTAGGAGTATAGGCGGGATTGAAAGAGTTAGCACGACATTGGTCTTTATCTCTAGTTATTTTTGCTCTACTTTCACTAGCTATTGATTGTGATTCTTTGATTCAGTCTTGTTTAAGTTGTTTATATTATCTGCATACATATCCCAGATATGACCTTTGGCTTAGATTGTCTGGTAATGTTACCAAATTCTATAAAACCAGATGTTTGTCCTTGATTTTTTATTTATTTCATCATTATACTCTTTAACCGTTATTAAGTGATAATATAAGACCAATAAATTTGATCGCATTGTTGATGATTGCAACAGTTTTGAAATCTTTTCTGCTTTAAGATTGATTTTGCTAATAGGGGTATCTAGTTCATGTTTACGATTTTATTCAAATGGCATGCTGCATATAAATCCCAAAATAAACGTTCTTTTTTTCTCAGTTTCCTGAATAGTTTGGTTTCACTCTGATTTTCCGTCTCTCTGGTTAAGCAAGCAAACAAACTGAGTTTGTGTAAACTTGATATATGGAAGAAAATAAATTTGAGAAAATACTTTTTGTTTCTTGGTTTGAAAGTAGGTTTGTTTACACTTGATTTCATTTTGTCTTGCATCAACATCGCTTCTTTTCAGTTTCTGGATGTTTATTCTTAATTTTTCTTCAATTTATCATTATACTCTTCAATTGCATTTAAGTGATAAAACAATACTAACAAATTTGATCGCATTATTGATGATTGCAGGCTTATGATTTGGAAGCTATTAGATTGCACTTGATAACCTTTACAATTAAATTAGAGAACATGAAACATGGAATAAGATTGATGATCCCACAGACCAATTTATATACTGTATATTTTTTTTAATTAACAGTGTCGTTTTTTTTTTTTTTTTTTTTTTGGAGTTAACATACATAAATTTGTTTGTACTCCTATATATAGACTATAGTATGTTAATTATCAATGATGTCCTTAACTGACATAAGTTTTGGACTGCTGTAATTTTAACGCTATATCCCAATACCATGCTCCATAATCAACAATAATAATCGCAAGCGGACCCACATTTTTGAATTTACAATAGAAATCTGCCTATTATAAATAACCTCTTCATGCTAACAAGTTGGTAATACCTCTTATCTTGCATATTACGTTTGTGTTGTTCATGAGTATTGATTGTTATACGATCATTACTGATCATTGTTATTTCCCTAAAAGCAAATCAAACAAGATGCATCTTAAATTATTTACACTATTATGCCACAATGTGCTTTTACCATGTAGAGTTGTAATTTTGTGCATGCATAGGATCACTGATTTTACCTTTTGTAGACTTCACTTTATCTATAATCTCTGCCTAGAATGCATAGCCTTGAAGGCTGCAATAATTTGCTATTTCTTGAACTTAAGTTTTTAATACAAAGCTGACATTTGTATGTTATTCTGCAGTTCACATCTACATATCATGTCGACTTAATCAAGCCCATGCACATTTATATAACTTTCAACATGTATGGATAAGAATTAAGGTTCTAACTTCAAATTTTGCATTCTTTTAGTTTGATTAAGTTGTAATGTGCTCAATATCTGAATATATTTACATATAATTACAATAATTTGTATTAGCTTGCTATTCTTTTTACTATATCACATTCCTTATTCAAATTGATAATATTTTCTTGCAGTAGAATTCTATGAACCTTATTACTAGTTCAACACAGAAATTGAATACAGTTTGTATGAAATTCCTCTTGTGCTTTCTATGTGGTTGCAATGCATGGTAGAAACATAAGAGGTGCAGGGATTCAAAGAGATAAGCTATTAATTGAAATCAAAATTTATGGGAACATTGTTATTTTGAAAATTATTGTTACAAATGTTATAAAAAACTTGCTATTGACTTCCATTCAATTCGCTTATCTCCAGCTTTAGAATTTAAGTGGTTGTTCTACTAAATTCAATGAGAAGCTAATTATAATTTTATAACTCCTCTTTGGGTTTTCTATATGCACTTATATAGTAACAACTTAAAAGGAGCAAGAATTTTAAAGCCAAAGTGTTTAATTCAAAATTCAAATAGCGCATTCGTTAAAATGTCTATTTAGCAGATTGCTGTAACTTGATCAGGATATAACTTGGTTGATAGCTTTTAGACAACGTTTTACCCATAACAGAAACAAATTAATGACAAGATAAGGATACAACATGATACATATTTAGAGTCGAATCTATTTTGTGTCGATTGACACATGCAACCTTCTACTTCATATCTGTTAGGTGTGACTCACGTTGTATGATAGGTGTCGGATATCTTAAGGGAAGATGGAGAGTGTTGATTGTTGACAATTTTATAGTTTAGTTCTGTTGGCATTTTATAGTTTTTAGAGAGCTACATAGTTTGTTCACAAAACCAATTGGTTGATGTGAACTGTAGCTTCTTAGTATATATCCAGGATTTTTAGTTGAACATTTCCCGATGTGGGACTTATATTTTCATCACTCCCCCTTCACGTGTGGCGTATTTGAGCCATCTACGTGATCATGCTATTTTGGATGGAGTGGCGCACGTATGGCGGTTAAGCACATACGTATTAGTTGAACTAGTTGAATTAGTTGACCTGGGCTCCGATACCACTGTTGACAATTTTATAGTTTAGTTCTGTTGGCATTTTATAGTTTTTAGAGAGCTACATAGTTTGTTCACAAAACCAATTGGTTGATGTGAACTGTAGCTTCTTAGTATATATCCAGGATTTTTAGTTGAACATTTCCCGATGTGGGACTTATATTTTCATCACTCCCCCTTCACGTGTGGCGTATTTGAGCCATCTACGTGATCATGCTATTTTGGATGGAGTGGCGCACGTATGGCGGTTAAGCACATACGTATTAGTTGAACTAGTTGAATTAGTTGACCTGGGCTCTGATACCACTGTTGACAATTTTATAGTTTAGTTCTGTTGGCATTTTATAGTTTTTAGAGAGCTACATAGTTTGTTCACAAAACCAATTGGTTGATGTGAACTGTAGCTTCTTAGTATATATCCAGGATTTTTAGTTGAACATTTCCCGATGTGGGACTTATATTTTCATCACTCCCCCTTCACGTGTGGCGTATTTGAGCCATCTACGTGATCATGCTATTTTGGATGGAGTGGCGCACGTATGGCGGTTAAGCACATACGTATTAGTTGAATTAGTTGACCTGGGCTCCGATACCACTGTTGGCATTTTATAGTTTTTAGAGAGCTACATAGTTTGTTCACAAAACCAATTGGTTTTGTGAACAAACTATGTAGCTCTCTAAACTATAAAATGCCAACATTGATGATTGCAATCGTAGTTGTGACAATTAATGACTAGAGCATCTCCAGTGCAAGATGTTATTTAAACAATAATTTGACACCTCTAACCAATCAATCTATGACAAATAATATATTTATTTCAATTAGTTATACTTAATTAATTATTATTGGTTTCACATTGTCAAATACAATGTCCACAACTAGACATTGCAATTGACATTGTCTTTTATATTGTGTGCCACATCAGATTAACATTCAATTTGACATTAACATTGGAGATAAAATTTCATATGAAATTGTCAAGTGTTTATGTCTAATGTTTTTAACATTACAATCACAATAGCATTGAAGATGTTTTTAGAGTCGAATATATTTATGTGTCGTGACACATGCAACATGATAGTTCATATCTAATACCATAAATTGTTATATTAATGTCGGTGCGCACAGATTTATGTTAATTTGATATGATAATGTAGAGTCATATACAGTGAATAATATTCCTATTGAAAGTTATTACTGTTTAAGGATTAGAGGGCATGTATAGAAGTCCAGTGTGTCCACTGGAAGTTGGTTTACCCATTATTGAGTCTTTTTGAATCTAGTATAATTTGAAAAGAAATTTTCGTCTTATCTTGTGAGTCACATCTCTTTTTGCTATATAATATGGCCTATGGGTGGCTGTAACTATATATTGTTATAATCATGACTCATGGGAGTAAGATATCTTTTGTGAAAGATTGTGTTGAACATATTTGAAAGCCCATCAATTGTATTTCACTCAGTATCATTCTGTCTGTGCATATTTCATGTGCTGTATCTCACTCGAAGAATGAGATGTATCACAGAGACAGATTATCATATATCTATGTCCGTGCAAGCACTACATTTAGTATGCGTTATGGTTAAACCATGAGCAAAACTATAAGCAAAACCATGCATGCATTCCAGTCCATTTTGCATAGATTTAGTATTGCTTCAGTATCATTTGTTGTGTTGAAATTTTTTCAGCGTTCAAAAACGTCTTCATGTGTGCGCGCTTAGTTTACGCAATGGCATTAAACCATTGAACAAAGCCCTCTTGGTGCCAACGCACTGATTGGATATCCCTACATCCCCTAAAACACACATATGTTCAAAGCAACATTTAATTGTAACAAAAAGGATCCCTGTTGTTATATATCACTAATATCATATATATACCCATCTTCCCTTAAGATATCCTGCGATATGAGACTAACGACAATTCCAATTTATACACCCACTCTCATACAATGTGAGCCACACCTAACAGATCTCCACTTTGATGGGCATTTCTCAACTGGCCATGAAGTTATATAGAGTCCTCAAACACATACAAATGTCGCTAATGTGGTGGAGAATTTCGACTGAATACCGCTCAAATCAAAATCACCAACTCAACGGAAGACGACATCATGGTAAAAGTGCAAAAACAACTAATCGATATATCAAAACAATCTCAATCCAATCCATTGCCAATCACAATCACCAAACAATGGAAATAATATAGTAATAACAATAAACTAGATCACACAGGGATTTGTAGTGTTTCCACCGACGTCTTATCAGTGTACGTCCACTTTGAGAGAGAAAATTTTATTAATATCAATAGAAAAGTACAAAAGATTGATTACAATGATCAAATTCATCAAAAAAAAAAAATTGTGGGGAAAAGAATTGAAAAAGATTAGGGTTGCCAAAACCCTAATTAGAATAAACCTAGATCTAATCTCTTGATTAGTCTCTTTTTCTGGTATCTACCCTTTGGATCTGATATAGCTTATATAAGGATAGAATAATATGTAGCGATTACCCAGATTGCCTCTGGACCCTTCACAAATCAGCCTGCAATATTTTAGCCTGAAACAACTCGACAATTGTCTCAAACATCTGTCGTGGAGTGTGAAAGACATCTATCCGCTTTTGGAATTATTCTTGCTCCAGCAAAGACGTTTGTCAAAATGACAGACGTCTGTTGCAACTCTTGGGATAATTTTCCTGACAATTCAGACGTCTGTCGTGGAGTGCGACAGACGTCTGTTGCGGAACTCAGTTGAATCCTTGCACCTTTTCGTTTTTAGCTTTCTCATACGAGTTCTGATTTGCAAACCATCTTCTGGGACACGAAGCTATTGTCATCCACTTCAATTCTACTATATAGTATCGCAAAAATATAATACTCTACCTCGATACTATATCCATCTCCATCACTAACACTGATAGTACCAAACCATCCTCTATCTTCAACCAAAAAAGCTTGAATGTTTTCCCAATGAGCTCCGGCACAGCCACCGTCCATTCCACTCTACTAACGAGTTCAGGCAAAGCCCCCACCCGCGAATGAAGTGTTGAAAACATCCAACTTCTAAAGTAGTCTCACCAAAAGACAAATATAACAAGAAGATAGAACTTCCATCTCTCAACAATACCCCTCCAAAGTTTCTCACTCAACTGTGCCACCCCGTGGCACGTAGCACATCTCTAAGCGAATTAAGTTCGAGAATGCTCGAACTTCCCAACCGGCAATGACTTAGTGAAAATATCTGCTGCACTATCCTTTATGTGCACTTTTCGAAGGCATACTTGTTTGTCTTCGTTCAAGGCTACTAGAAATGACTCTCTGACTTCAATATGCCTCGTCTATGAGTTAAACGCCAAATTGTCCGCCAAATGGATAACACTTTGGTTATCGCATTGAACATCAACAATGTCATGTTCAAACCCCAAATCACACAATAATCGCTTTAAATAGAGTGCTTCTTTTGCTGCCTCCACCGGAGCTATCAACTCTGCCTCCATAGTGGATAAAACAACTACTGTCTGCAATTTCGATTTCTAACTTATAGTTGTACCTCAAAGAGTGAAGACATATCCAGAAGTTGATTTCCTTCGATCCCAATTGCAAGTGTAGTTCGAATCATAGTAACCAACATGCAATTATTTTCCTCACTACCGCTGAAAACAAGATCATGAGATGTTGTACCTTTCAAGTATCTCAAGATAAGCTTCGGTGCTTTCCAATGCGATTTCCCCGGATTAGCCATATACCGACTAACCACCCCGACGGTATTTGCAATGTCGGGCCTTGTACACACCATGTCATACATCAAACATCCAACCGCACTAGCATACGACATCTTTGCCGTATAAGCCTTGTCTCTCTTCTCGATAGGTTATCCCTTACTCGAAAACTTTACATGCAAAGTAAAGGTGTATTTGTGACGGCCCGCCCCGCACCATTCTGCATTTCCTTCAAAGTGCGCTGTACACATATCCGACTAGCACGGGACGGTCGTCAGGAGAAAGGAAAGAAGAGAATGAACTAATCAAGAACCTGTAGAATGTCTCACAGCGCATGGAGTAAAATATAATAATAATAACATACTTGACATAAAACAGGTGAGACAGTGCATAAGCTGATAACTAAAATCAACGTCAACATCAAAGCAGCGGAAATCCAAATACAGCTTATTACAACTTTTCAAAATCTACTGTCTCTAAACAAAAGAAAGCCAAAATAGAAGATACACCACCAATGCCCAAGCAGTGATCTTCAACAACACAGGGAGAATATATATATGTTATGTGGAAGCCTCCTGCTCGTCTCCGGATCATCTACCCGTGCATCACCAGCTAACCTGTCTCTAGTCTGCTCGTGTAGGCACCCAGAGTAATAAGAGGAGACATAAAACTCTGGGTCAGACATAAAGCCTGGTATGAGCGATAAGCATCTAAATAGAATAATAACAGGTATACTAAACCATAACTGAACCTGGACCTGCAACCAAAGAGTTAGTACCACATACCGTACAATACCCTAAGGTGCCATAATAAATAGTGTAAGAATACGGGGGTGGGGTGTGTATGTCATAATGATAGCAACCAAACCATCCATAGCAACCATCCTCACATCCCTCACTCAGTGCACAAAGCATACGATATCTACCACTTTGGAACACTAGACAAATTGAGGTAACGACGAATCCCGACTTGTAGAAACCCTGCTGTGACCAAGCCAGACATTTGGAGTCATGACCAAACATTTCAATGACCCACTTCATTGGTCGTAGCCCTTGGTTCTACCAATGCCATAATGGCCATGAATCCGCCTCCGTACCTCCTACCATAGTAGTCCAAAGCTACAGACATCGTAAACCCCTTAGCACGCGTCCCGCGGCAAAGCCCAATCATGAAGCGAACTCATTGATTCCTATCTGAATCTTGGGCTCTAACTTCTCATTTGGACTTCCTATGCATCTCGGGTTTGGTCGAATTGGAGTGGGTCTTCAGAAGAGTCATCGTGTAGTAGTAATAGCCCACGTACGGTTCGGTTCGGTGCTCCTTGTCTAGCTCGGTTCGGTTCGGTGTAATCTTTCTGATCGGTTCGGTTCGGTGGTCCTTGTCTAGCTCGGTTCGGGTCGGGTACTTCACTTCGGGTCGGGTCGGTGTCCTCCTCCGGGTCGGGTCGGGTTACTGCCTTCCTTCCAGTTTTCTTCGATCAGCTCCCTCGTTTTCCATCTACTCCGATCCGATCCGCTCCCGTTCTCCATCTACTCTGATCCGATCCGCTCCCTTCGCCTTGCTCCAGTCGTAGCCTTCCACTCTTGAGTCGATCCGATCTGGTCTCCATATTTCTTCCGATCCGATCCCCTTGTCCACTCCAACTCTAAGCAAAAGGCCTTCCTTCTCGCCGAGTCTCCTATGTGCCAAACTCCAGTTCGGGTCGGGTTTCTTGCCCAGTTCACATATCTGATCCGAGCCCTCACCCGATCCGATCCGGTTCGGAACCTGCACACTTCTGCAACATTCCAGCGAGCTTTCTACGCCATTCGACGGCGTTTTCGACAAATTTAACACTTCTAATCAATCATAAAGCACACCATAGAGTCATAGCAACAAGTAAAAGCAACCACAAACACCAAAACCATGAATTTACATGTCAAAATGGATCAAAGATGCCCAAAATCCTATTTTTCCCTTAAGCATGATTAAATAAGACTAATCATAGAATTAATAAAACTTAACTAAATCGAACCAAATTTCTAACAGTGGCATAAAATATTATTTAAGAATTTATAAACATTTTTCCAGAATTTATTAGTGTATAAATTCGCTAATCTTCACTAATTACCCTTAATTAACTGTAATTAGTGTCAAAATGATGCTATCACTCACCTTTGCCACAAGATAAAACACCAAATCTGAAATGTTCTCTGATTTGGTGCTGTTTCCAAATCTTACACAGCAGCTCTACCTCGGTTCTCGTGCTAATACTCCTTGATTTGATGTTTGCTAAGCCTAATCTTCAATTAGAAAGTGGTTAAGAGGTGTTTTGAAGAGATTTAGAGGGTGGAGGCCATGGCTAGGTTAAGAGGAATGAATAGTGACGGCTGAAAAAGGTATTCTCCAAACTCTAACAGCCCTTTTAAACTCCTAATCCCGAAATTCCCCTTTGGGCCTAGCTGTTAATCACCCGGTTAAGCCCAATTAAGCTGTTTTTCACCATCTGAAACTTGTTTCAGCCATATCTCCTAAAAGGTGAGTCCGTTTGGCTAATGTGACCACTCTACGGAAAGAGAAACCATCATCCGGAGCTAATGAAAGTGATTTCAGGTCAAAATTCCTTTCCAGTCAAAAGTTATGGCCAAAACAGTACCAACTAGGGGTAAAATGGTCATTTAAAAATCGGGAAAAATCACGGACATGGGAAATGACCCCAATAGTCGTCTCCCAAAGTTACATGACCATACGACTTCGTATGTGAATGAAATAAATATCCTACGATCCTATGATGCGTAGAATGCGGGTCGTTACACTCTCCCCCCTTAAGAAATTTCGTCCCCGAAATTCCTTAACCCAAACATACAAAGGATCCCGCATGCCTAACAACCACATACAACAATCAAACATGCAAAACAAGCAAACAAGCCTATCTTAGCATGCGGAAAACTAAATCGAAGTCAAAATCTTACCAGGAAAATAGTTCTGGGTGTGTCTTCCTAATGTTCTCCTCTGTCTCCCAAGTACAATCTTTCTCGTCCTCGCCCCACTGAACCTTGACTAGCTTCACCGCCTTCCTTCGAAGTTGCTTCATGTCGTGCTCGACAATACGGGCCGGCTTGCGGTTCCCAACCGCCTCGGGTTCTACTTCGAAGTCCTCCAACTGATCAGGTGGAACAGTCATATCTGGGTCGTGAACGAACTTCCTTATTTGGGAAACATGAAATACATTGTGAACTCCCGCCATTTTCTCTGGTAAGCCAACTCTATATGCCAAATTCCCGACTAGTTCGAGAACAGGGAATGGGCCAACGAATCTTGGTGCCAACTTGCTTCTCCTGCCAAATCGT
This sequence comes from Allium sativum, assembly GCA_030737875.1. Taxonomy (NCBI): domain Eukaryota; kingdom Viridiplantae; phylum Streptophyta; class Magnoliopsida; order Asparagales; family Amaryllidaceae; genus Allium; species Allium sativum. Next base: position 937,456,256 of record CM060922.1, read on the forward strand.
ATTACGCTCTTCAACGGAGAAATCTTGACAAACACCAAGTCGCCAACGGAGAATTTTAAGTCTCTTCTCCTCTTATCAGCATAACTCTTCTGCCTATCTTGGGCAGCCTTCATTCGTTGTCGAATGGTCTTGACTTTCTCTGAAGTTTCCCTCACCACATCTGGTCCAAGCATAAACTTCTCGCCAGTCTCTATCCAACATGATGGTGAGTTACACGGTCTTCCGTACAAAGCTTCAAAGGGAGCCATACCGATACTGGATTGGTAGCTATTATTATATGCAAACTCTACAAGATGCAAATGGTCATCCCATGATCCACCAAAATCCAATATACATGCTCTCAAGAGATCTTCCAAAATACGATTCACCCTCTCCGTCTGACCGTCGGTCTGAGGATGATATGCGGTACTGAGATGTAACTCTGACCCTAGAGCCTCTTGTAAGCTGTTCCAAAACCCACTAGTGAACAACGGGTCTCGGTCACTCACAATGCTTTTAGGTACTCCATGAAATCTCACTACCCACTTCATATACAATTCTGCTAACTTAGCTGTCGTTCTGGTTGATTTGACTGGTATAAATCTTGCACTCTTAGTCAATCGGTCTACAATCACCCAAACGCTATCATGTCCTGATCTAGTCCTCGGTAAACCATCGATGAAATCCGTCGAGACTTGCTCCCATTTCCATTCGGGAATTTCTAAGGGTTGTAACAACCCACTAGGCTTCTTTTGCTCGGCTGTAACTAGCTGGCAATTCATGCACTTGGATATAAACCTCCCAATGTCTCTTTTCATCCCTTCCCAGTAGTAGGTCTGCTTCATGTCTCGATACATCTTATTACCACCGGGGTGTATAGTCAGCTTTGAGTGATGACATTCTCTAAGCACTTCATCTCTCAATCCATTGACATTGGGTACGACTAGTCTTCCATCTTTTCTAAGCCATCCATCTCGATCAAGCCCATACTTGTTCATCTCCTCATCGATACTCATCTCTAACTTGGAGATGATTTCCAATAAGTTAGGATCGTCCCTCTGACTAGAGCCGATCCGCTCAATCAAAGTGGGTCTGACCGTCAAACTTGCTAACACTTCTGGATCCAATTCGCACTTTGGTCTGAAATCATACCCAGCGATGTACTCCAGTTGCTTCCATTCTAGAAACATAGCCCCTAGGCTGGCATGTCTCCTACTCAATGCATCAGCCACCGCATTGCCCTTTCCCGGTGTATATGCGATGTCAAAATCATAGGAAGCTAAGAACTCTAACCACCTTTGTTGCCGGAGATGTAAATCCTTCTGAGAGAAGAGATACTTCAACGACTTATGATCTGTAAACAGCTCAAATCTTTCTCCCAAGAGATAGTGTCTCCACATCTTTAATGCGAACACGATTGCTGCCAATTCTAAATCATGGGTAGGGTATCTTTTCTCGTGCGGCTTCAATTGCCGACTTGCATAAGCTACAACCCTACCACCTTGCATTAATACTGCACCCAGTCCGGTACCACAAGCATCCGTGTATACCGTCATCTCTTCGTTCCCCTTAGGAATGACTAACACTAGTGCGCTTATCAACTTGTCCTTTAGACTCTTGAATGCATTCTCGCACCTTCCATCCCAGACAAAAGCTTGATTCTTCTTGGTCAACTGGGTCAATGTTGCTGCTATCTTGGAGAAACCTTGGATAAACTTACGATAATATCCAGCTAACCCCAAGAAACTTCTTACATCTGTTGCATTCTTGGGTGTAGGCCAATCCTGTACCGTAGCCACTTTCGCCGGGTCCACGACAATCCCATTTTCTGATACAACATGGCCCAAGAATCTCACTTTCCTCTTCCAGAAGTGACACTTAGAAAACCTTGCTTTCAATTGGTGTTTTCTCAACACCTCCATCACCACTCTCAAATGTTCCTTGTGTTCTTCCTCTGTCCTCGAATAGACTAAAATATCATCAACGAACACAAGGACAAACTCATTCAACTGATCCCTGAATACCCTATTCATAAGATCCACAAAATATGCTGGGGCATTGGTCAGCCCGAATGGCATGACCAACCACTCATAAAATCCAGACGGCGTCCGAAATGCCGTTTTAGCTATACTCTCAGCTTCCACTCTAAGCTGATGAAAACCTGTCGCGAGATCCAACTGAGAAAATACTCTCGCGCCACTCAACTGATCAAACAAATCATCTATCCGCGGTAGAGGATACTTGTTTTTCCTCGTCACTTAATTCAACTCGCGGTAATCTACACACAAACGAAGGAACCATCCGCCTTGGTAGCAAACACAACTGGTGCCCCCCATTCAGAAACACTCCGTCTGATAAATCCCTTCTTCAAAAGATCGCTGACTTTCACCTCGAGCTCTCGCTGCTCCCTTGGTGCCATACGACGAAGTGGCATCACTATAGGCCTGGCATCTTTTACCAAATCAATACGGAATTCAATCTCTCGGTGTGGTGGAAGTCCGGTCACTTCTTCGAAAACATCCGGATACTGGCCAACCATGGGCAAACCTGACAACTCACTATGCGGGATGTCAAGGGAGTTTAGAAAACTAGCCAATACCCCCTCACTGGGTAGACCACCAAACACTATCCTCCGTCCATCATCCGCTCTAGCTGTCACCAAAAAGCCCTCACAGTCTACCACCACCCCGTATCTTTGGAGCCAATCTAATCCCAAAATAATGCCAAACCCAGTAAAGCCCAAAACAAAGCAATCACAAACAAACATGCATCCATGACTCGATAAGACCATATTACGACAAATCATGCTAAGGCTAGTTGAACCACCAATCGGGTTCGTCATTACTAAAGGTCTATCGACAATCTCGGGCTCCAATCCCAACCTATCTACCAGGTCACTAGATATGAAAGAACTGGAAGCTCCGGTATCAAACAAAACTCTAACAGGAACATCATAAACAGAAAGCATACCTTGAATGACGACATTCTTTCCCTTCTCCGCCGCAGTTGGGGCATTCGACGAAGAAGGAATAGCATTAAGGGCATATGCTTTCCCCATTTGCTTTTCTTTAGGGGGTTGCGGACACTTGTCCTTGTGATGTCCCAATTGTCCACAATTGAAGCACTTCCTATCCGCTGGCTTGGCCCGACAATTACTAGCATAATGGCCCTTCTTACCACAGCTGAAGCACTCAACATCTTGCTTATTCTTTTTCTTCTGGCCATCCTTAGTCTGATTATGCTTTCTCTTATTCTGGGAACCACCTTTGCCCCCACTACTTGCTTGTGGTTTTGGCTCATCTGCGGATGCAACCTCAGTCTTCGGCTTAGGGTAGAGACTCTCTGATCTTAATGCTTTCCCGACAATCGACTCAAACGTCTCATCGATGTGGTTAATAAGCCTTTCCCCTAAGTATTGATCTAACCCAGTTATGAATTTCTCATTCTTCTTCTCGGCAGTATCAATAAGAGATAACCCATACTTTGATAAAGTGTCGAATTCAGCAATGTACTCCGAGACAGCTCTGCTATTCTGCTTGAGCTCCAAGAATTTCTTAAACAGCACTGACTTCTGAGCGGCTGGAATAAACTTCTCGCTAAAGCGAGCTTTAAACTGCTCCCAAGTAATCTGATCTTCGGGAGTGGCTGCCTTTATAGCATTCCACCAGTTCATTGCCCGCCCTTGCAGCTGACGGGACGCTAGCTTTCTCTTCATCGCATCCTCGATTCCCAAATCCTCGAAGATACGTTCGCAACTATCCAACCAATCTTGAACATCCGTGGCCGACTCCGTTCCGTGGAACGGCTTCCCACCAAGGCTAGTATAATCCTTATTCAGCTTGGTGAAGTCGACCCTTGGCGCCTGCACTATTGGACCACCACCATTTCCATCATTGGGAGCTTCCCTCTGTACATCTCTAAGCATTTCTCTCATGAGGTCAGTAAACATCGTTCTCATGTCAGCAGCATTCCCATTATTGGCTCCCCTACCAGTACCTCTAGTATATCGGCTCATCGTCAATCTGAAAAAGGAAACGATTAACGACTCCATAGTGGTGCTAGTGCAGTACGACTTCGTCCTTATACTACTAATAGTATATATATAGCTTTTGAAAAACCAAAATAATCACGAATACGCTCTCTCGTATACGTATATTATCTCTCCCTGATAACTTCCCTAGGTTAACTACCCAACCTAGAGCTCTGATACCAAGTGTGACGGCCCGCCCCGCACCAGCCTGCATTTCCTTCAAAGTGCGCTGTACACATACCCGACTAGCACGGGACGGTCGTCAGGAGAAAGGAAAGAAGAGAATGAACTAATCAAGAACCTGTAGAATGTCTCACAGCGCATGGAGTAAAATATAATAATAATAATAACATACTTGACATAAAACAGGTGAGACAGTGCATAAGCTGATAACTAAAATCAACGTCAACATCAAAGCAGCGGAAATCCAAATACAGCTTATTACAACTTTTCAAAATCTACTGTATCTAAACAAAAGAAAGCCAAAATAGAAGATACACCACCAATGCCCAAGCAGTGATCTTCAACAACACAGGGAGAATATATATATATGTTACGTGGAAGCCTCCTGCTCGTCTCCGGATCATCTACCCGTGCATCACCAGCTAACCTGTCTCTAGTCTGCTCGTGTGAGCACCCAGAGTAATAAAAGGAGACATAAAACTCTGGGTCAGACATAAAGCCTGGTATGAGCGATAAGCATCTAAATAGAATAATAACAGGTATACTAAACCATACCTGAACCTAGACCTGCAACCAAAGAGTTAGTACCACATACCGTACAATACCCTAAGGTGCCATAATAAATAGTGTAAGAATACGGGGGTGGGGTGTGTATGTCATAATGATAGCAACCAAAACATCCATAGCAACCATCCTCACATCCCTCACTCAGTGCACAAAGCATACGATATCTACCACTTTGGAACACTAGACAAATTGAGGTAACGACGAATCCCGACTTGTAGAAACCCTGATGTGACCAAGCCAGACACTTGGAGTCATGACCAAACATTTCAATGACCCACTTCATTGGTCGTAGCCCTTGGTTCTACCAATGCCATAATGGCCCTGAATCCGCCTCCGTACCTCCTACCATAGTAGTCCAAAGCTACAGACATCGTAAACCCCTTAGCACGCGTCCCGCGGCAAAGCCCAATCATGAAGCAAACTCATTGATTCCCATCTGAATCTTGGGCTCTAACTTCTCATTTGGACTTCCTTTGCATCTCGGGTTTGGTCGAATTGGAGTGGGTCTTCAGAAGAGTCATCGTGTAGTAGTAATAGCCCACGTACGGTTCGGTTCGGTGCTCCTTGTCTAGCTCGGTTCGGTTCGGTGTAATCTTTCTGATCGGTTCGGTTCGGTGGTCCTTGTCTAGCTCGGTTCGGGTCGGGTACTTCACTTCGGGTCGGGTCGGTGTCCTCCTCCGGGTCGGGTCGGGTTACTGCCTTCCTTCCAGTTTTCTTCGATCAGCTCCCTCGTTTTCCATCTACTCCGATCCGATCCGCTCCCGTTCTCCATCTACTCCGATCCGATCCGCTCCCTTCGCCTTGCTCCAGTCGTAGCCTTCCACTCTTGAGTCGATCCGATCTGGTCTCCATATTTCTTCCGATCCGATCCCCTTGTCCACTCCAACTCTAAGCAAAAGGCCTTCCTTCTCGCCGAGTCTCCTATGTGCCAAACTCCAGTTCGGGTCGGGTTTCTTGCCCAGTTCACATATCCGATCCGAGCCCTCACTCGATCCGATCCGGTTCGGAACCTGCACACTTCTGCAACTTTCCAGCGAGCTTTCTACGCCATTCGACGGCGTTTTCGACAAATTTAACACTTCTAATCAATCATAAAACACACCATAGAGTCATAGCAACAAGTAAGAGCAACCACAAACACCAAAACCATGAATTTACCTGTCAAAATGGATCAACGATGCCCAAAATCCTATTTTTCCCTTAAGCATGATTAAATAAGACTAATCATAGAATTAATAAAACTTAACTAAATCGAACCAAATTTCTAACAGTGGCATAAAATATTATTTAAGAATTTCTAAACATTTTTCCAGAATTTATTAGTGTATAAATTCGCTAATCTTCACTAATTACCCTTAATTAACTATAATTAGTGTCAAAATGATGCTATCACTCACCTTTGCCACAAGATAAAACACCAAATCTGAAATGTTCTCTGATTTGGCGCTGTTTCCAAATCTTACACAGCAGCTCTACCTCGGTTCTCGTGCTAATACTCCTTGATTTGATGTTTGCTAAGCCTAATCTTCAATTAGAAAGTGGTTAAGAGGTGTTTTGAAGAGATTTAGAGGGTGGAGGCCATGGCTAGGTTAAGAGGAATGAATAGTGACGGCTGAAAAAGGTATTCTCCAAACCCTAACAGCCCTTTTAAACTCCTAATCCCGAAATTCCCCTTTGGGCCTAGCTGTTAATCACCCGGTTAAGCCCAATTAAGCTGTTTTTCACCATCTGAAACTTGTTTCAGCCATATCTCCCAAACGTTGAGTCCGTTTGTTTAACTCTACGGAAAGAGAAACCATCATCCGGAGCCAATGGAAGTGGTTTCAGGTCAAAATTCCTTTCCAGTCAAAAGTTATGGCCAAAACAGTACAAACTAGGGGTAAAATGGTCATTTAAAAATCGGGAAAAATCACGGACATGGGAAATGACCCAATAGTCGTCTCCCAAAGTTAAATGACCATACGACTTCGTATGTGAATGAAATAAATATCCTACGATCCTATGATGCGTAGAATGCGGGTCGTTACAGTATTTGACGCCTTTGCATCTTCCATGCTAAACCGACAAAGCACTTTTCTAATATATTCCTGTTGAGTTAGTTTGAACTCAAAATGCTTTCAATCTCTTTCAATCTCCATGCCCAAAATCTTCTTTACTTCTCCAAGGTCTTTCATCTCAAATTCTGCCTTTAATTTCAATTTCAACTTGTTGATTTTTGCCTTGTTCTTATCAGCAATGAGCATATCATCCACATACAAGAGTAAATACACCTAACAATCATTTTTCAACTTCTTGAAATAAACACAAGCATCTTTGATGCTTCGACGGAAGCCACTTTCAAGCATGAAATGATCAAATTTCTTGTACCATTGCCTAGGTGATTGTTTCAAACCATATAGTGATTTCTCCAACTTCCAAACCAATTTTGACTTACCATATTCAACAAACTCTTCTGATTGCTCCATGTAGATGTCTTCATCCAAGTCACCATACAAGAAGGCGGTTTTCACATTAAGTTGCTCCAACTGCAAGTCGTGAATAGACACTAAAGCATGTAACATCTGGGTAAAAGTATGCCTCACAACCGATGCGAAGATTTCATCATACTTCTTTCCCTTCCTCTATGAAAATCCCTTAGCCACTAATCTAGCTTTATATCTGCCATCTTCCTTCACCTTATATATCCATTTGCACCTAATAGCACAGTTTCCTTGGGGAATTAGAACCAACTCCTAAGTCTGGTTGTTCATCAACAATTGCATCTCTTCCTCCATGGCGCAAATCCACTTCGAGCTATCACTCAAACTCATAACATCATCAAGATCCATCAGCACATCTTGGACTACATGAAGTGCATAGTCCAAATTCTCACAAAAGATAAGATAGTTCCAATCACCATATCTTTCGGGTAGCCATATAACATGACAACCAACGTGAGTAGCAATACCATCACCTAGTCTTCCTTCAGCTCCACCTTGAACCGAATCTACTCTGGGCTCATTCACATCATCAACATTACTAGAGGAACCATGTGGACTATGTGATATAACATCAACCGCATTCACCTCGCTAGAATCTCCAACAACTCTACTCTCTCTCTAGGCCTGAAAGTGGGAATAACTTTCTTCTCCTTTGATTTTCCATGAACCAAATCCGGAACATCTGATGAGTCTTCATTCTCCTTGAACATAGCCCACTCATCAAAAATAACATGACGAGTAATCATAGCTTACTTCATTTCCGGATTCCAAATCTGATAGCCTTTGACTCCATCCATATAGCCAAGCAAAATCTCCTTGTAAGCTCTTGGTGAGAGCTTATCATTCCCCGGATCATGCACATAAACCGGATTGCCAAATACATGAAGATAACTCAAGTCAGTACTCTTTCCCTTCCACACTTCCTCCGGAATTTTGTTATCAATAACCGAGCATGGAATTCAATTAATAATAAGCATCACGGTTGACAAAGTTTCGGCCCAAAATCTCTTAGATAAGCCTGATGTCATTCTTAAGCATCAAGCTTTCTCCAGTAGATTCGGGTCCATTCTCTAGGCTGCTCCATTAGATTGCGGATCACCTGGTATACTAAAATGCCTCCGAATACCATGATGCTTGAAAATTTTCAGAAACTCTCTGGAAACATACTCACCACCATTATCAGACCTAAGAACCTTTAAAGTCTTTCAACTCTCATTCTCAACTAGAGCCTTTCATTCTTTGAACCTTGCAAATGCCTCCGACTTGGCCTTCATTACATACACCCAAACCTTCCGAGAGAAATCATCAATGAAAGAAATATAATATCTTGCTCCTCCCAAAGAAGCTATGTAAGCCAGTCCCCAAATATCCATGTGCGCATACTCAAGAATCCCTCTTGAATTATGTTTCCCTTCACTGAATGACACTCTAGTTTTCTTCCCCATAACACATTCCTTACAAAACTCCAGCTTGTTGAAACTCTCACCATCTATCATCTCCCTTCGGTAAAGAACATCTAAACTCTTCTCCGAAACATGACACAATCTTAAATGACACAACCATGTCGCATCTAATCCATGAGAACTATCAACAGCCACATAAGTTTTGCTATCCACGGTTAGTCCTTGAAGCAAATAAATACCATGTATTTTAGCACCCTTCATAATCACAAGCATACACTTCGAAACTCTCAAGATATCACTCTCAATAGTGGTCTTGCATCCCAAAGAATCCATCTGTCCCAAAGAGATAAGTGACTTATGTAGACCTGTAACATAGCGCACATTAGTGAAAGTACGAACCACTATGTCAAACATCTGAATTTGCACGGATCCAATGCTCTTCGACTTACAAACTGCACTATTTCCCATAACAATTGAATTTCCTTCTCGATCGGCATAAGAAGAGAAACAATTCCTATTAAGCGTCATATGATATGAAGCCCTCGAATCAAGCACCCATTCGTTGCCCGAAACATCTGATGTTATAGCCAACAAAACATCTGTGTCTCCCTCACCAACATCTTTCTCCACTGCAACTGATGAAGATGCTACTTCCTTCTTCCCCTTGATTGGAAAATCATTCTTCCGGTGACCAGGTTTCTTACATATAAAGCACTTGTCATTTCTTTCCTTTGACTTTCCTCTTCCACCGGGCTTTCTAGACTTAGAACTCCCCCGATTTCCCTTCTTCTCAGATTTCTCCTTCTCCAAAAATCAACCTTAACCATTACCAGCACCACTACTGCCATCAATCAGCTCCCTCATCTGATCTCGTGATTTCTCACTAAGAAGACCCATCTTGACATAATCGACAGTCAATGTATCTCGACCATAGATCAAAATATTTGAGAAACCTATATAACGCTCAGGCAATGAACATAACAATATCATCGACTTCTTCTCCTCCTCAATCTTCAAATCTACCACCTTCATCTTCACTAGTAAATCATCAAACACATTCAAGTGCTCCTTTAGCGAAGTTTCTTCCTTCATGTTGTAAGTAAAGAAAGTTCGCAACAAGATCATTTGATTTGTGAGTGACTTCTTCATATACAACTCCTCCAACTTTTTCCAATTACCTTTAGTAGTCGTATCACCACTAATTTCAGAGATAACATTCTCCCTCATAGTAAGTTGAAGTGTAGTGAATGTCCACTCTTCCATTTCTTCTCTCTCCACATCTTAGATGTCTGCTGGCAATAAATGTGCATCAAACACTACTCAACGTACCTGATTCCGCCTAAGAACTGCTTTCATCTTCCATTGCCATTTTTCAAAATCATTATCGCCATTCCACTTGTCAATAACCAATTGTGAACCACTAGCTGGGTACGACCCGCGTAAATAAGGAGCTACACCATTTGGACCAACTGTTGAGGCACCATTTGAATCTGATTCTCGCATTTCTACAACTATCTACCAACACCAATGCTCCGATAAAAAAATGTTGTGGAGAATTTCGACTCAAGACCGCTCAAGTCAAAATCCCTAACTCAGCGGAATATGAGATCGTGGTAAAAGTACAATAACAACCAATCGATATATCAAAACAATATCAACCCAATCCAATGCCAATCGTAATCACCAAACAATGGAAATAATGGAGCAATAACAATAAACTAAATTACATAGGTATTTATAGTGGTTCCACCGACGTCTTGTCAATGTATGTCCACTTTGAGAGAGAATCTTTTATTAATATCAATAAAAGAGTATAAGAGACTGATTACAATGGTTAAATTCAACAAAAAAATGATTTTGTAGAGAAAAGAATTAAAGAAGATTAGGGTTGCCAAAACCCTAATTAGAATAAACCTAGATCCAGTCTCTTGATTAGTCTCTTTTTTTGGTATCTACCCTTTTGGAACTGATGTAGCTTATATAGGGAGAGAATAATATGTAGCAATTGCCCAAATGGCCCTTGGACCCTTCACAAATGAGCCTGCAATATTTCTGCCTGAAACAGTTCGAAAATCTTCTCAAACGTCTATCGTGGAGTGTGAAAGATGTTTGTCCCGGTTCTAGAATTATTCCTGCTCCAGCATAGACGTTTGTCAAAATGACAGACGTTTGTTACAACTCTCGGGATAATTTTCCTTACAACTCAGACGTCTGTCATGGAGTGCGACAGATGTCTGTCGCAGAACTCAGCTAAAGCCTTGCACTTTTTTGTCTCTAACTTCCTCGTACAAGCTCCGATTTGTGAACCGTCTTCTCTGACACGAAGCTAATGTTATCTACTTCAGTTCTATTATATAGTGCCACAAAATTTAATAGCTAACACCTCCATCAGTTTGGCTTAGGTCGTTAGACTCGCTACCACCTCTAGGCAGTTTTGCCAATTTGTTTTCTACAAAGAGTCTTATTTCTACAGTTGGGGCATGTGACGATCCAGAAATTTTAACCAGTTTAAAACTATATTTTTAGATTGTAATTTGGATTCTATAAATATAAATGGATTTAATATAGTGTAAATAAGAATTTGGAATTAATTATGAGTATAATTTTAAATATAAATATGTTCAAATAATAAAATAGGTGTTTGATTTTGTCAAAATATAATAGTATTAATTTAGTAAGCATTTATTAGATTTGTTATAGCAAATTTCCCTAATACATATTTATAAAATTATTTTTAAGTGTATTCTTTTCCAGTTAAATGTAGTTAAAAATAAATGAATTTAATAAAAATAGTTAATTTGAATGTTAAATAAGTTAATGAGATCATCCGTTTTGATAATGTTAGTCGTCGGGTATTTAGGCGGTTAAACGATGGCATGTACATCAAAATATAGTAACATTTATAAGGCGTTGCAAGTTAGAAACACTTTAAAAGTGTTATAAAAGTATGGCTATGTGGTAAGTGAATACCACGTACACATGGTTCATGGTTTTAAGGGAGGCTCACGGTATTTCCAAGTGGTTTTGTTATGTGACTATATGCATGCATATGGAATGTGGTAGGGTGACATGTGTCCCTTAGGAAAATGACTAAAAAGTCCTTGTCATAAGGCTATAAATGGAACATTAATCCCTTCTTTCCATTCCATCTTACACTCACCATTTCTCCCTTCTTCTCTTCTTTCTTTCAGCCATGGAGTCCTCTTCCATTTTGGCCAAAGTTGGCCTCTTTCTCCTCCTCGATTCCCGCACCACCATCCCCACTTTTTCCTCAACCTTCACCATGCTCCACCACCTCCTTAGCCATCTCCAAACCCACAGCCCACACCCCATTTCCACCACCACCCACCTCCCAACCCCTTCCCTACCAGCCAGAGTCCCACTTCCTCCACCTAAGTCCGGCCAAGCACCCCACACCGCCATCTCCATGCACAACCACCTTATTTTTTTCTCAGCCTCCAGCTTTGCCTAGGCCAACAACTTGCAAGGGCTATAGCTTTGATTGTGTATTTTTTCAGTGGCTACAACTTTGTAGTTGAGCACTTCTTCTAATTCTAAGCCTAACTATCCCAAAAACTCGGATCTTTGAAGGCCATACTTTCTGGTTGTCTTTTGCTAAACCGGAAAAACACCTCCACCATTTCAACCAATCTCCTAAAAAATTGACCAGAATTGAGAAACTTAGATAAAAGAATTCTCTACAACTTTTTAGTAGAAAACTTTTCCAAATTCAAAGTGTAACTAGCCCAAAAATCAGAGGGAAGTTGAACTATTTTCAGTGTCAAAAAAGTTAGAAAATGATGTGTAGTTACGATGTCCATCGGTATGGTTAAGATCCTACGATAAAGTTTGGCAGAGTGGATACATCAGTGAGAACTCTTCACACTTATTTATTTATATATTTAATTATGGATGTTAAAAATATTTATATGTGATGTTAGATGAATGGTTGCATAGTTAATAACACATATACACCGATAAACGTTAAGTATTGTAATGCTTGCACGTAGGAACTACCATTATTGATGATATCATTGTTGAGTATATGGATGTTCATATGTTGCTAAGTATTTGTTTTATGTTGTTGCACACCCACGACACTTCAATTATGGAATTATACGGGTGATTGATTAGGTCTCCTTCTCAATTAGAAATATAAATGATTTTATTAATTTAATATTTAGAATTGAGCATGAAAATAAAGTTTTGAATTTGAAATCCAAATAGTTTGGAAATGAAGTTGATGTATCTTTGAACAACTTTGTAAAGGTGGAAACGATTTTGAGAAAAGATTTGACTATAAATGGCTTGTTCAAATTTGAAGTCGGTTTTAAATTGTAAATTTGAAAAATGAAGTTAAGTATATTTCCGATAATTGAAATTCAAGTTAATCTTTGTAATAGTCTTATATTATAACTAATTTGTTTTATGAAAAATTTGAAATTAATTGGATTAATTTTTTGATTATGATTTATAATTTTCAAGTTATGCTTAAATCTATTTTGAATAAAGGTCGCTGTGAACACAGTTCGTAAATAATAACGGCAAACGGTTGTTTTAAATTTGTTAAATTTTGTAAGATTATTATAAATAATTTAATAGTGATTTGAATTGGGAAAATATAGTTTTGGATAATATAAAGGTTATTTTGATCAACTTGGCTAATATAAACTATTTTGCGATGCATTTGAAACACTTTTGCAACGTTTCCGTGAAAATAATATATTTTGATATTTTAACTTATGAATCATTATTATATATATATATATAGAGAGAGAGAGAGAGAGAACTTGTATGATCATTTTAAATGATTAATGAAATGTTTTTAGAAGTTAAACATATTGGTTTTAAGTAAGATTTAAAAAGGGGTTTTCCAATTATTAATGAAATTGAAAATGGTTGAAGTGATCTTCGAATGACATTATTAAGTCCATAAGTAAACTTGTACTATTTGACAATTTTGAGAGGTAGAGTTATAGTTATTCCGCTTATTGTATTAGTCAGGTATGGAAATGTATATCGAACATAAGTGATGTAACTTCTATCTAGTTCCTGTACAATATGATTTCAGTTTAATCTATTGGAATAAAGGTTTTCCAAAATTAATAAGTAGGGTTTGCATGGAAATAATCTTCGTATATTTGATATGGAGTTCCGTAGTTATGACGTATACTATCCAGGAAATTTGAAAGATATTCAAATCATTATTCCGCTTATAGTATTCGTTGATTATGAGAATTGGTAACAAATATAAATTGATAATTTCTATTTAAATCTTATATTCAATATCAATTGGTTTTAGGTGTCTAAAATAACATTATTCTTTAACCTGCTAAATGTTAAGTTATGATTTGGAATTGTAAAGAGGGTTAAACATTTATAAAGGCTATTTGAACAATACTTAATGATCTTGATTTGGAGATGGGTTTTAAGAGGAAAGTAAGGAATGAAGGTTTAATCAATCTAGGTGAAAAGTTAATTGAGATTTTTTGAAGCTAAATTTTCTTTATTTAAAAAGATATGTTTTATAGAGAAAAGTTATGAGAAGAATTTTTGGGAATGTGGATTTTTGGGTTATGGTTAATTAAAATCTTTATTTAAGTGGATTACATGTTAGAGAATTTGGAAAAGGTTGTGATTTAAGGCAAAAAAAGAAAATATTGAATAACCTTAGATTAAGAGATAATTTTGAAAGATAAGATTTATGAATGTTTTTGGAAATAAACCATAAAGGTTTTATTTTTTAAAGAAAACCTTGATTAAGGTTAACAAAAACCTTGGTAAAAGGATTTAAAGGAACAATTGTTGATTCGTAAGTTCAACGAATATGGATTTAATTGAAAGATGACATAAGATTGGATTTAAAGAAGTTTTAGTTAACAAAATTTAGAATGGAAGGGGATTTAATTGAAATCCTGTATAATCCATAATTTTGTTTTTAAATTGCGCTTGTTATTCGAAAAAATCAGGATTAGAATTTGAATCCAAAAACATTCTGAATAATAAAATGACTTTATGAAGCAAATGAGCATATTAAAGACAGTGTTGAAGACCGAGAACCTTCACATCGAAAGGACTGCTTACTGAATGACTCAAATGGATAACTTCCATTTGAAGATGGATTTTATATGAGTTTACTGGCATTATTTTGGACATATTTGGAGGAATTTCAGATTTGCAAAGACCTCTCTCCTTCATTAGATGAGAAATAAGGTACATTATGTTTCTCCAGACCTAGAACGAACTTATTTGGGTTGTGTGTCCGACATTGTAATTGACTATGTAGAAACTGATCTCTATTATATATATATATATATATATATATATATATATATATATATTTGGTGCCGGAGAATTTATTCGCTTTGGTTAACACCCTTCTCTGAGACGTATGAGCTTATAGATTATATATTGATAGGTGTCGGTTATATGTTGTGAATTGACAATTTGGCATACTTAAGTGATGAGCTATTGATGATCAAAGCATGGCTTAGTGAAGCGTAGCTTTGTGTATGACGAGACTTCGACAAGCCTCACACCTCGGAAATGGCCAAAACAAGAAGAATGCAGTGGGGACATGGGTAGTCATCTCCTTCTAGATTAAAAATGTACCATGATATGAAGCCTAGGTATAACTTATGTAGCAACTTCTACTTTTGTGGATGTTGATGTTTGAGGCCATTGGTTAAAGATTGGTAACGACCGGAAGATGACATACTTAGGCGCAATCTAATCAATCCAGTTAGTAAGAAATCGGCCTTGTGTTGGCAGAGAGCTGGTTTGGTTCTCGGGGAGTCCTTCTAGAGTAATACCCATCATGGATAATGAAGTTCCTTTGCTTGGTTATTTGTTGGAAACCCAATCTTCACTACTAGCCTTTACGATTTCAGTTGTATAGCCTACTAGTGACCAGTAGGAGTATGTCCACATAATGGGATGGGGCATTATGTTGGCTAAGATTAATACATTTACTTGCGAAAGAGTTTCCACACTATGCACTACATATATACATGGAAAAAAAATACGTTTCTCCCTTAATCTAGAATCTAATACATAGAGGCCTAAAAAATAGCACTTCATCATTTGGCTTTGAAATTAAGATGCCTCTTTTCAAATTTATATGCGAGTAAAGAAGTGTCTAATGTCCTACAATCTGATTCTCTCATTTATGCAAATAAGTTGTCAAACTCAAAAACATTTTGAAAGTAACTAGGGCACGTATGACCTAAGCTTGCTAAACAAATGGAAAACTGAAGGTATTACATTACATACATCAGAAAAGCAGTAATAATACAGAAAAGCAAGAACGAATTAAAGAAAAAACAGAAAGAAAAAAAAATCAAAGCACCTGAAAGTTAGGGTTTTTGACTGGAGCGTGGAAGCGCGAGAGAGTAGATGCAAGTGCAAATGAATGACCGAGAGCACGGATGAGAAGAGGATTTCGATTGCAGATGAAAAGGATGCGAATCCCAAATCGTGGATGAGAACGAAGCAAAGATGTTAGGTATATGATCTTTAGGAAATCGAATTTCAAAATGAAAAAATAAACAAAGCAAATGTGTTAGTATTACCCATGCATATTACTATATTAGTGGGCTTGGCCCAGTAATGATAGGAAATAGTTTCCTATGGAAATTCCATGAATTTTCCTACATATTCCAAATTTTGGTGGTAGGATTTCCTTCCAACTGCATTTACCTGGACGATGAAGAAAATTTTAATTGCTAGAACCAATTGAAAGGAGTTCCGTGGAAATCCCAAAAATGGGAAAAAAAATCAATCCTATATACAACAGACATTGAAAATGTTGTTGAATCACTGGTTTACCCAATGATCGAAAATATTGTCATAGACGAATATGCAGATGTCAAGTTCTTTCTCATTCATTACGTCAACCACTGGACTTTGCTAACTTTGGACTACATTATAATGCAATGGTCTCGTTAAGGCCAAGAAGATCAACCTCAACATTAAATAAACACTATAAGCAAGCTCTGTTGTTGGTAAGATTGTTATTATCATATATAAATTTATATATTTCGGTGTATATTGGAACAAAGCTAAGTATTTTTTCTGTTACAGAGAAAGAAGCGTGAAGAAAACTCCAGCAAAAATGGGAAGAAAACAACATTTTAAACAAAGATATTGGAAGAAAGCAGATGAAACAACCACCATGCCACCAATTATATTTTGACTTGTAAGCATTAGTAATATTTTTTTAAAATAAATAGTAAATGCTCAAACCATTGTATCTCTGTACCATTGTATTTTACCGTATACAGTGAAATCACCTTCATATTGTCCTTTACAAGCCCAATTTCAACTATAATGTAAATGCTAAACTATAATAGCATTTTTGTTTTATTCTTATGGTAGGAACCTTAGTATTACTCAAATAGGAATACATCACCATACATTGTTCCTCCTTCTACTTATCATCCCAACATTAATATTATGCTGAATGATTCTATCATGAAGATAGTACGTGGTTTTTGCCATTTATTCTGTTGACAAAATGCTAAATGATCTTAGCATTGCATTTCTTATACCAATGCTTATTTATTTTTTAATTTGCAGCAACGACTGTGCATTATTTGTTATGAAATTCATTCAAAATTAGATTAGGTCATAAGTCTACCAGAGGAATACAAAAAAGGAAGATATCAATCCTTTACTGTTGAGACAATGTTCGAAATTCTGAATGACCCACAAAGAAGTTGGAATATTATGAATTACTTTGCAATCTCGTCCCTAGAAGAACTTGAAAAGGCTGTGAAGAAGAAGGACTATGAAGGAAGGATAGACTGAATTGTTGATGTAGCGGTTGTTTTAATTCAATTTGAATTTGCTGTATAGACATTTAGTCGTTATTTGTAATTGAATTTTAGTAAGCTTAATTGATGTTAAAATAGTAGTTGAAGATGGATTGAAAAATTATGGTATAGACAGAATTGTAACTGTGCTAATTTCATATATAGATGTTGTTGTTAATTGCACTATTTGGTATTTTATTATTTTTTAAGGTTTGTTGTGTAAGGAATGAATGACAGGGAAGTCGAAATTAGTTGAGCGTTGTCTAGGCAAATACCAATCTTTACTATTGTAACACCCCACGTCCATTAATGTCACTCACAAAGGGAATGCATTAACTTCCATGGAGGTTTTAAGTGAATATAGAACAGTAAAATTACAACAAGACAGATATAAAATAGTACTTGGAAATTCAAAAACTTTATTTCATTGTAGCAGAAGTCAAAACATGTTTTGACTTCTGCTACAATGAAATAAAGTTTTTGAATTTCCAAGTACTATTTTATATCTGTCTTGTTGTAATTTTACTGTTCTATATTCACTTAAAACCTCCATGGAAGTTAATGCATTCCCTTTTTGAGTGACATTAATGGACGTGGGGTGTTACACGTGGTATCAGAGCATAAGGTTACCAGAACAGATAAAAAAAAATTTTAGAAAAATATTTTTTTTTCTAAAGTATTTTTGGAAGAAGTGCTTTCAAAAAAAAAAACATGTTATTTAAAGAGAGTTTTTATGAAAAACATAATCCCAAATAGCCACATCCTTATCTTTATCTTTCGAATTCTCCATTTTGAATCTTTCCTTTTTCGTTTCAGCATGGCTGAAGATCTTAATCTCCCAGAAGGTGTGACGATTCCAGGGTGGTTTAGGAGATACTTGGAGGCTAGGGCCACCACTGCAGGCCCAGCAGATACTCCTCCACCCCTAGTTGCACCCATTCCTCCTCCTCCTCCTCCTCGTGTCGACACTTTTGCAAAGACGTGCAAGGAATTCAAGGCTATGGGAGGAAAAACTTTTCAAGGGACTGAGACGTTTGTGGAGGCCAGAGATTGGCTTAAGGAGACTGAGGAATTGTTGAATATCTTTGAAGTGGAAGATGGGAGGAAAGTCCGTTTAGCTGCTTGGTTAATGAAGGGAGAGGCCTCGTTTTGGTGGGAGGTCACTAACGGGGAACGTCCAGTTGATTCATGGGCGGATTTCAGACGAAGGTTTGAGGCAAAGTTTCTTTCAAGGGCAGAGGAGAACTTAAATATGGAAAAATTCCTGGCACTAAAGCAAGGGAGCTCATCAGTAAAGGAATATGTCAATAAATTTAATCAGTTAGCAAGGTTTGGCTTGGAGTTGGTGAACACGCCAGAGAAGAAAGCTTTGAGGTTCGTTAGAGGCTTGAATGAACCGTTGCAAGGGTTGGCTATGACCCACATCCTTATGGGAGCCACCTTTGAAAAGCTAGTAGAAATGGCACTTATGCATGAGGATAAGGCAGTTGAAAAGAAAGGGGATCAGAAGAAACCCCAACAGCAAAATAAGAAGGGTGGTAAAAACAATAATGGCAAAGGGAAGAAGAAATGCTTCAATTGTGGGACGCCTGGCCATCTTAGCAAAGAATGTAGAAAGAAAAAGAAGACTGGTTGTTTTCATTGTGGAGATGCGGGACATTTAGTGAAGGACTGTCCAAAGAAGGGGCAGAGGGCAGGGTCTACCTCGGGAGGACAGGTGCAGGCTCTTATGGCACCAGGGCAGGCAAGGGGGCAAGTTCAGGCTATTGCGGCCCCACCGCTGCAAGAAAGAGGTAGAACAATTTCTGTTGAAAGCTTAGTTTTTCTGTTTGATCATCCTGTCCGTACCTTATTCGATTCTGGCGCATCTCATTCGTTTATCTCTGCATCATTAGTTGAATCACTGCACTTGAACACCAGTTTAGTAGAGGATCCCTTGGTCGTTTCAAATCCAATTGGGGGTTCGGCTCATTTGACCATGATATGTTTGGATTTGAAAATCTCTATACTTAGCGTTGAATTTAGATGTGATGCTTATGTATTGGGCTTCACGGGCTATGGGCTAATTTTAGGAATGGATTGGTTGTCTAGAAATAGGGCCATTCTTGATTGTGAAAGGAGAGTAGTTAGGCTTGTGACTTGCCTTGGTAATGCTCTCGACATCTTTTGTAATCCCATAAATTCCGTTATGCTAAGTTATCTTGAATCGCTTGGCGCGTCTGTAGAGAACCTGCGATCGGTAGAAGTGGTCCGGGAATATCCGGATGTGTTTGAGGAGGTGAAGGGCTTACCTCCAAAGCGGGAGATAGACTTTCGAATTTATCTTGTGGATAATGCTAAACCCGTATCTTTGCCAGTGCGCCACATGGCTCCTCGTGAAAGGAGGAAACTCAATAAGAAAGTAAAGGAGTTGCTTGAGAAGGGGTTCATAAGACGTAGTATATCGGAGTGGGGTGCTCCAGTAGTTTTTGCCACAAAGGCGGATGGGTCTCTTAGACTTTGTATGGACTATAGAGAACTAAACAAGCTTACTAAAAAGAACCGACACCCACTGCCGAGAATTGACGATCTCTTTGATCAGTTAGTTGGCGCCTCAGTGTTTTCGCAGTTGGACTTAGCCACTGGCTTTCATCAACTGAGAGTGGCTGAGGATAGTATAGATAAGACTGCTTTTAGGACTCCTGACGGATTCTATGACTGGCTAGTGATGCCCTTTGGTTTGACAAACGCCCCTGCATATTTTGTTGATTTGATGAGTAGGGTGTTTAGGGAATACGTTAACAAATTCGTGGTAGTCTTTGTGGATGACATCTTAGTCTTTTCTAAGAATAAAGAAGAGCACTCCCTACATCTTAGGGAAGTGTTGAAAACCCTTCGAGCGCATAACCTTAAGGCAAAATTTTCTAAGTGTCACTTCTGGAGGAAGGAAGTACGGTTCTTAGGGCACGTGGTTTCCAAAGAAGGGATAGCAGTGGATCCCGCAAAGGTGGTGGCCATCCAAGATTGGAAGGTCCCTAAAAATGCAACCGAAGTAAGAAGTTTCTTGGGGTTGGCTGGCTATTATAGGAAGTTTATCAAAGACTTCGCAAAAATATCAGCTCCATTAACACGGTTAACGAAGAAGAACCTGGTTTTACGTGGGACAAAGATTGCGATGATGCGTTCCAACGTTTAAAGAGAGCCTTAACTTCAGCCCCAGTCTTAGTGCTGCCAGACGGGAATAAACCGTTTACCATCTATACTGATGCTTGTGGGACGGGACTTGGCGCGGTCCTCATGCAAGAGGGAAGAGTAATAGCCTATGGTGGAAGGCAGTTGAGGGTTCATGAAAAGAATTACCCCACGCATGACTTAGAGCTAGCCGCAATTGTTTTCGCGCTTAAGTCTTGGCGTCACTATCTTCTTGGTGAGAAATTCGAACTGTTCACTGACCACAAATCATTAAAATACTTATTCTCTCAGAAGGATTTGAATTTAAGGCAGCAACGGTGGATGGAATTCTTAGCCTCCTACGATTTTGAAATAGCATATACCCCGGGCAAGGGTAACGTGGTGGCAGACGCCTTAAGTAGGAAAAGGTTGTCCTTGAGTCCGTTGTTTGTTGAACGACAAAGCTTAGAATTCATCTCTATGTTTGACTTTAGACCCTCCGTTGACTTAGTACCCGGTCTGTTAGCATCCTTGGAGGTTAGACCTACACTTCTAGGACGGGTTGGTAAGGCACAGCGAGACGACCCACGGTTGGTTGAGATAGTAGAAAAGCTCAAAGGGGGGGAGTCGTCAAGCCATCTTCGTAGGTATACCCTAGACGATAAGGGTTGGTTACGAAGGGATAATAGACTTTGTGTACCGCAAGACGAAGACTTAAGGAAGGCCATTCTTGATGATGCTCATCGCTCAAAAATGACCATTCATCCCGGCGGGGATAAGATGTACAAAGATATGAAGCGGGTTTTCTTTTGGGCCGGTATGAAAAAGGATGTGGCCGAGTACGTCGCTAGATGCTTGGTGTGCCAACGAGTTAAAGCAGAACAAAAGAAACCCGGTGGGTTGCTTCACCCATTAGAAGTTCCACTATGGAAATGGGAAAGCATCTCAATGGATTTTGTGGATGGATTACCAAGATCAAGGAAGGGTAACACGAGGATTTGGGTTATAGTAGATAGACTTACTAAAAGCGCCCATTTTATTCCCGTGAAAAGTAAGAGGACTGCTCCGTGGTTGGCTTCTGTATACATTAAGGAGATAGTTCGTTTGCACGGTATTCCTTCTAGTATAGTAAGCGACCGTGACCCCATCTTTACTAGCGAATTTTGGAAGAGTTTACAAGAGGCGGTAGGGACTCAGCTATGTTTGAGCACCGCATATCATCCTCAGACAGACGGCCAGACCGAGAGGGTGAATCGCATTCTAGAGGATCTTTTAAGGCTTTGTATCCTAGACTTTTGGGGTACATGGGAAGAGCACCTTCCGTTAGTAGAATTCGCATATAATAATAGCTTTCAGTCTAGTATTGGCATGGCACCTTTCGAAGCTCTTTATGGAAGGCCTTGTCGTTCGCCTATATGTTGGTGGGAATCTACCGATAAAATCCTACTTGGGCCCGATATGGTTAGGGAAACCTCAGAGAAGATTGAGTTGATTCGAAGGAGGATGAAAGCAGCACAAGATAGGCAGAAATCGTATGCTGATAAGAGGAGGACAGATCTTGAGTTTGACATTGGGGACATGGTTTTTATCAAAGTATCTCCGTTACAGAATGTTGTTCGCTTTGGGTCCGTGGGGAAATTAGCACCAAGGTTTGTAGGGCCGTTTCCTGTAAAAAAACAGGATTGGGAAGATGGCATATAGGGTGGAGTTGCCTGAGAAACTTAGTGGAGTACATGACGTATTCCATGTATCACATTTGAGGAAGTGTTTGCACAAGACCGCGGAGGTGGTAGAGCCGAGTTTGCTTAAAGAGGTGGAAATAGAGCGTGATGCAACAATTAGACGAGCTCCTACATGCATTCTTGGGTCAGAGATCAAAAAGTTGAGGAATCGAGAGGTCAGACTGGTTAAAGTGCAATGGGGAGATGATGAGAGCAACGCAACTTAGGAGACAGAAGAGAAGATGCGTTCGTTGTACCCTTTTCTTTTTGAGGGTATGTCTTTTAATTTGTCCTTTATCGCTTAGCTTATCTTATCTTATCTTTAGTATGTCCTCTCATTAGTATCTTTGACCTTTAGTTAGGATAATCCTATGGTTGAAACATGTGTTTGAGACATGTTATGTATGATGGATGCAAAATGGATGCAAGTGTTTGCTAGTGGTTGCTCGTGGATGCATATATACACACACTTTAGGCACTAGATCGGCTTAGTCACTACATATTGCATATTGCATATATATATATGGATGTATTTAGTAAAATGGATGAACGATGGTTGTATTATCATGTGGATGCTGCATTCAGATGATGGTTGTGCACGCATATAGAAGTATTATGTAGCATTAAGAATCTTTTGCATACATAATGGATGCATGGCACGATCATAGTTGCATTAAGGAGGTCAACTGAATCAGTGGACCGCCTGATTTTGCATTAGATACGGACATATACACACACTGTGCATTTGAACATGAAAGCATTAGAAGTCTGTAAGGACAATGGATGCCTGTGTATGATGGATGAGTAGATGGACGTTTGGATGGTAGGATATACATTCTTCCAGACTTGAAGATTTCGGTGACGAAATCCTAAAAGGAGGGGAGAATGTAACACCCCGAATTTTCTATTAACACTAAAGTTGCTAAAATATTAATAAGTGTGTAAGAAAGGGGATGTATCTAATATGAATATAAAAATATTAATAAGTGTGTAAGAGAGGGGATGTATCTAATATGAATATAAAAGTGTGTAAGAGAGGGGATGTATCTAATATGAATATAATAATATTAATAAGTGTGTAAGAGAGGGGATGTATCTAATATGAATATAAAAATATTAATAAGTGTGTAAGAGAGGGGATGTATCTAATATGTATATAAAAACAATAATAAGTGTGTAAAAGGGGGGATGTATCTAATGTGTACATTGTAGAATATATATATATATATATATTGCTGAGTGTTTGCTGAGTCACTTCTGACTCATTGTTGAGTCAACAAGATAAACCCCATCTTGTCTGAACGGCTGCGGTTATTTCTAGGTTAAATCTAATGGCCTAAATGCATTCTAAAATCTATAAATAAGTGGGTAGACCCTAAACCTAAATCACTTGTAAAATTAGAGAAGCTACCGTCATGCTGCTGCCATGGAGTTCAGCGTAGCCGTCACAAACTAAGAAGAGGAAGCCTAATCATCTACAACTAAATCTACACAAATCAAATCAAAAGATCTCTCTTTCTCTAATTCTTTTCTTTTGTTGGTGAGTATGATGATTCTCACAAGACTATTACAAACTAATTTGACTCAGTTATGAATGGATCACAAGAAAGTGATGTGATTTGTAATTGTAAATTCTATATATTGTGGATCTCTTATTATGTTATTATGTTGTCGTATGATGTAAATTATATATGCTATGTCATGCTATGTTGTAAATTCTCTTATGCTATGTCGTGCTATGTTGAGAATCATGTCAAGCTATGTTATACTATCATACTATGCCATGTTATAAATCATGCTATATTATGTTGAAAAATCATGCTGTTGGATCATGCTTAAAGTTATGTTTTTTCTTAATTTAAATGGATCTTGTTTATGGGAATTTGCCTATTAGGTTAGGTGTACCCATAAACTTGAAACTATACTTAAATAAAACTTGATTATGGGAATTTGCCTATTGAGTTAGGTGTACCCATATAAAACCATGTTGTTAAAAAAATTAGATGATGTTGATTCACACATGTTCATATGTAAGTTTATGAAAATTGATTGAGATTATATTAGGTGAATTTTGAACAAGTTGACACCTTTAGGTCCATGACATGTATAATCTATGCAAGTTGGACATATGCAAGTTTCACCCCTTATTATGATTCATTTGGTCACATATACATGTTGTTATTATGATAATCTCTTTTATGCTATGAGTTAGGCTATTCGAGTCTAACATATATTTTGCGAATAAACGTTCAAACGTGGGGTAGGGGTAATATTAGGAATTAATAAATTGGGTGCAATTTTATAAGATTTTGCATACCATGAATGGATGTCCATAATTGAGTCAATTATGGACATTGTTAAAAATTGGAAGTAATTAATAATTCAAGTAGGGAATTATTAAAATTGGGGGAAAGTGGATTATTATTAATAATCAATGCTTAGGACACGAGGTTGGACCCGTTTGTGATGTAAACCTGCCCGGACCCGCCCGGCAAGTCCAGTAGTCACAAATGTCGACCCAATGTGAGAGGTCCTAGGCCCAAACTAAAGCATAACAGTTGTAAAGACACGAGGTTAGACTCTTTTATGGTGTAAGACTGCCCGGACCCGCCCGGCAAATCCAGCTGCCATAAATGCTAGTCTAATGTGAGAGGTCTTTATGAGGTTATGGCCTTAATGAACTAAGAAATACTTAACCAGATAATCATGTAAGGTGGGACATGGGGGTTAAGTAGGTGCCTTGGGTGGCATGAGGAATCTGGTGGTTGCCTTTAGAGGCATTTGAAATACGATTAGACTTAACCAAACACACATGTAAATGAACATGACTAAGTGGGTTAAGTGGGATGGACTAATGGGGACAAGCTTAGGTGGAATGCTTGTGGTAAATAGTGGGGGCCCATTTCAACCAGTATCCCAAAACGTATCTTTGTGGGCTCGACCCAAGTCGAGGACGGGACACGCATACTGGGTTTGACTATAAGAGGCCAAAACAGGGAGCGGTGGCAACGCAAGTCCAACGGGTTTCATATGCGTGTGTGGACCCGGGCTGGTAGGTAAGACGTTGTTGCATCGTGTAGGTATAAGCCGTGCATGTCCGTTGTATCAGGTTGCCACTTTAGGGGAGTGATACACCCCACTGTGGGGCCAGCACGGGTATCTACGAGTTAGGGAGCTGATCGAATAATGGGAAGTAGGGTACACCTAGTGGAGATAGGGGCAGACGGCACCTATGTAGTCAGCTAGGGGTACGTAAAGGCATTGGGAAAGTTTCTAAGTGAAGCTAAGTGGGATGAATCTTTAGGGTGACTGGTGTGGTGCAGTATAGTGTTTATCCTTTAGTATTTAGGAGCGCCTATAACGTTGCCTTTAGCGATTGTCTATGTCCTTAATCTGCTCTTCATAGACATTTTCTTGTTTTCCAGCTTATGCTTTAGTCCAGTTATTTTGGTAATAGTATTGTAGAATTATCATATTCACCAGACTTTATGTCTGACCCCCTCTTTTCCATCCTTTTTCTCCCTTCAGGTCCGCAGGTTGGGCCAAGTTCTAGTGGAGTCTAGTTGGATCGCTTATCTTCTGGAAAGCTTGGACTGCTGAAGTAAAGTCCAGCTTGTTATCTTTCTTTTTAATGGCTATTCATGTAATGGGATTATGTACTTGTTTTATCAAGATAGATATTGTACTTGACATTGAATATGGTGTTATGATGTAATCAAACATGTTTTGACTTCTGCTACAATGAAATAAAGTTTTTGAATTTCCAAGTACTATTTTATATCTGTCTTGTTGTAATTTTACTGTTCTATATTCACTTAAAACCTCCATGGAAGTTAATGCATTCCCTTTGTGAGTGACATTAATGGACGTGGGGTGTTACAACTATAGTTTATTACTGTAAGGAATGAATGTAAAACACCAACCTTTTACTGTTATTTTTTGGTAGAAGTAGGTGATTGTGACTTGTTGTTGTAATGAAAATTCAGCTTATGAGCTTTGGGTTGGTTATGTCTAAGGATTTTGTGCTATAAGAATTTTGGGTGGATAGTTGGTTTATGACAACTGTATAGTGGTTGTTTGAGATTAGTTTGGCTTTGTGATGATTCGGTAGTTATTGTTGTGTGTATGGCGGGGAGGGGTTAAAGGATGGTTAGGAAGTGGAGGTTAATAGTGGCATGATTTGAGGAGGAAGGGAAATGTCAATGGCAAGGAGACAATCGTTAGTAGATTGGTGAGATAGAAGGGAGACAGTGATGAAATGTACAAATGTACAGTTTTGTAATGTGAGATGTATATTGTACTTTGAAATAAACATTTTTGTAGAAACGAAATGTAACATTGTAATGAAATAAACTGGCTTTTGTTGTCTTGAAAATTGAAACTGTGATATGCTGCAAACATCAAAAACTAAACATGAATGTACAACACTAACCTTTTACTCTATCCTAAATTTAAAATACTATATACAAATAGCATTATTATAATGAATTGTTTAGGCACACCATTCCAAAATAGAAATGAATTATTTAATCAAAATAACCATTAAATGAATCTACAACTAAAATATTTTATTCAACCGAATGAACCCAGAAACGCAAAAGACATTCAGACTCCAAGCCTAATCGGGTAGGCACCAATGTAAAAGACAACTGGATTCCAAACCTATAAAGTCCCAAATTTTTGAATGTTAATTACGAATATTTAAATCTGTTTAAAATATTGATTTGATGATTTAAGTGGATTTTTTTTATCAATTTTTTTAATAAAACAAAGTTTTGGACATATATATATATATATATATATATAATTTAACTAAAACGAGCTCGAAATGGCATGGTAGTTCGTAATATTGAGTTTTCAACTTCAATTGAATATACAGGATCCGATATAAGTCAAAATTTTGTGAAACAAGAAACATTTGAATCTAGTTGATTATTGTTTTCTAATAAAAGAGAAAAATCGAGATTTCATGTTATAGATTGTTAGTTATGTCCAACTCAAAATTTTAAACTAGTCGCTATGGAAATCGTTAATAAATCGTAACGTTTATTTAATAATTATCAAAGATTTTTTTTAATATAATTTGAATATTATTTAACTCAAATGTTGATTGATGAAATTAGATAAAATGGAATCCATTTTGTCTTATAAAAATCGGATACATGTGGTCATGTGATCAGTAAGGGATAAATTATTAATAAATGGTAGGTAATATTATTTTCAGTTTGAATGGTTAATGACCAATCTTTATTTTTCTTACTGTTGGAACTAGAGGATTAATCAACTGAGAAATAAATAGTTGCTGATTTCTATTTTTATAATAATAATAAAAGGAAACAAAGGTTAGCAAAGTATTTTTTCCTCAAACTTCAGTTTCTATTGATTGCAAAGTGAAGACCACAACTAAGATAATCCAATAACTGCTACTAACTTACACATTAACAAGTAAAATAAGAATATATATATATATATATATATATATAAACCGATACTGATATAATATCTTTTATATAAATATATACATATATATACATATATCTTAAACTTTATGGTTAAGATATCGTACAACCCTAAAACTAAATATCCGCAACTACTCTACTAAAAAGTAAACAACTACCTATGCTACCGAAGTGACATTGTTTTTATCCACAAACATTATTCACATATATATATATATATATATATATATATATATATATATATATATATACCTATACACTTCCAGTATTTCATTTCTTTGCAAGATGAAACCGATCAATACTTTCCGTCTTAAAAACCGAAAACCCATCTACAAGTTTATATCCAAAACTGTTCGTATAGCTTGAGGTAGCCGACGTATTCAACACAAAGTGGAGAGGAGGTTCATCGTGAGGACCAGGCGCCCACACTGGTAGTTGAAAGGGGTCAGGATGGTCGGAGTATAAAGGGTGCGACGGCTTGTGGTGAGGGAGGACATGGAAATATGGTCCGTGAAGAAGAAAAACAGGATGTGGTGCCGTGCGTGTTTCTTCTTGTCACGTGGTGCTAGAAAAATGGGCCTAAGGTTTCCGTATTTTTGGTGTTGTAGTATGGCTGGAATGTTTTTATGCAGAGGCTTTGGTTTGTGGCGAATTGCCGGCAGACTAGGTGGATTGGTAAGGCAGGATTCAAGCCGAGGAAGGGATGGTTTACAAGCCTGGTTCGAAGTCTTATGCAAGAAATGAGGAACGAAGAGAACAATATTACGATTTCAAAGGGAGGGAGGATATAGAAGTGTTAGCTTGGACCTGGAACAAACCAATTACAACAGTAAAGAATTTTAATCTGATAGTTTAGTTTCATTAAGGGATCGGCCTGTTTTCTTATTTCACCAAAGTAATGCATTTTAATAATTTGATAACTTAAGATTTAACTAGTTAATTTTATAATTGAGGATTATATAATTTAGGGTGTATTAATTAATTAGTGAATTGGTCAATTTGATTTAGAAATGATGTTGAGTACAACCGATCAAATAAAGCAGTAAACACAAGATCAAGTGTTTAAAAAAATATTTTTAAAAATGTAGTGAGTTTATTTTAAACTACAATTAGGGATTTAAAGTTCAATTAACCTAAAGTTAATTACTTTATTAAATCGTGAAAGGATTCTGGAGTGTAAAACAAAGCAAAGGAATCAAGTGGAGTTATCATGCTGGATTATATTATTTGCAGATGTAATTTGTTAACTAAAATTTAATACAGAAAATTGACTAGTATAATTAAATATCGTTAATATTTATTTGTTAATAATTTTTGACTACATTGTCAGAATTCGACGATTTAAGATGCGTTGGACTCGCATCGACGAGCATTACATCATGGAACATAAGCAGACAGAATTAGAGTCAACTGGATTTTTAGTTAAATTAAACACGGGTTTAATTTGACTGAAATGTGCCTTTTAAATAGAGATTTAAAACAAAGTGAGTTAAACTCACTTAGTTTTTCCCAATTATATTTTATATAATTCGGGTTTTATAATTGTGTGCTATGGTTGCTGATGGTTAACTGTTTGTTAAATATATATTTACATATTGATTGAACTGATGAAATTAAATGTTGTTTAATTTCAGTGGAAAGCCATATCGTTATTTTAACGATTGGAACCAATTGAGGTAACTTACCTTATTGGTCACTTTTATAATATAAGCGTGTTTAATTTAATTGTTTGAATTGTTCTATTAAGTAAATTGGTTGATGTTAAATCATTGTTATTTACAGTCAGAGAAATTATTAGTTTAAATTTTAAATAATTCTTATTGAATAATAATATTTGAGATAACATGTTTGATGCAGGGAAAATAGGTTGGAGGGATCCAGCTGGATTCCTCACCAGTAATTGTTAAATTTTATTATATTATAATATAAGTTGAATAATATGAAAGTGTGATGCAGGGATTGACAGATTGGAGAAATCCAACAGGATTTCTTAATAATATTGATAATGTTTATCAATATGATTCATTGTGTTCATTTGGATGTGAAATTGGTTTATATTTCACAGTTTGTTACTTTAGCAGATATTTACCTCTTTAGTACCGTCCAGAAAGAAACGATTTGTGAAATTGATATTAAATCAATTTCAAATGTTTTTCAAAGATGTGTTCATATACAGTTTTGAAATATGGTTTATAAAGAGAATAGTTAATGGTTTATAAAGCGAACAATTAATGCTTTATAAAGTGGATAGTTAATGATTTATAAAGCGAATGGAAATGGATTTATAAAGCGAATGGAAATGGAATTATAAGAGAGTAGTTTTGGAATTATAAAAGAGTGGTAAAGGATTTTATAAATGAGAAGAAATGGATTTGTAAATGAATGATAAAGGAATTCGTAAATGAAAGGTTAATGATTTTGTGAAGGAAAGGAGAAGGGTTTTGAAATAGAATCTGTAATATTGTAACAACCCGCATTCTACGCATCGGAGGATCGTAAAATATTTATTTCTTCCTTGTATGAAGTCGTATAGTCATGTGGCTTTGGGAAACGACCATTGGGGTCATTTCCCATGTTCATGATTTTTGCCGATTTTTAAATGACTGTTTTGCCCCTAGCTGATCTTGTTTTGGTCATAACTTTTGTTTGGAAAGGAGTTTTGACCTAAAACCACTTCCATTAGATTCGTTTGATGGTTTACCTTTCCATAGAGTGGTCATAATAGCTAAACGGACTTACTGTTTGGGAGATATGGCTGAAATAAGGTTTGGAAGGTGAAAAACTGCTTATCAGGCCAAATAGGGTGATTAGTGAATGGGCCCATAACCCATTTCGGGATTAGGGTTATGGGGAGGCTGAAAAGAGTTAGGGTTTCATTCCATTTCAGTTTTCTAGCCTCCACTTACCTATTAGAAACCCTAAAAATGGCCTCCAACCTCTAAATCACCTCCAAACCACTTTCTAATTAAGGATTAAGCTTACCAACATCAAATCAAGGGAGATCTTCACCAAATCAAGATTAGAGCTGTTGTTTAGCATTAGTATTCGCGCCATATCTGAGATTTAATTTAGATCTAAGGTTTATTTGTGGCTAAGGTGAGTGATTTGCATAGTTCCTCACTAACTATGGTTAATTAAGGGTAATTAGCGTTAATTAGCGAATTTAAACATGATAAAATTCTGGAAAAATATTTATAAATTCTTAAGTAATGTTTTAGACCTCTGATATGAACTTGGGTTAAATTGGTTAAGTTTTGCTAATCCTATCATTAATTATGTTTGAACATGTTTAAGGGAAAATATGGGGTTTTGACTATGTTTGATCCATTTTAACCTATCGTATTTATGTGTTGGTGTTTGAGGTCACTTCTACTTATTGCTATGACTATATGGTATGCTTTGTGATTGATTAGAATAGATAGAATGGTCGAAAACGTCATCGGATGGCGTAAAACACTCGCTGGAAAAAAGTTGCAGAAAATGGTGCAGGTTTTCGGATCGGACCGAAGGGATGGGCTCGGACCGGATAGTGGACTGGGAAAGGGATCACCGAACCGAACCGAGGCTTGGCACAAGGGAAAGTTTGGCAAAAAGGAAGGCCACAATGGTTGAACTGGGATCGGATCGAGCTAAAGAAGGGGGAATCGGATCGGTTGAAGGGAAGAGAAGGGGATCAGAACGGAAGAGGAAGGGGAAGTAGATCAGACCGTGACTAGGAACCCGAATCGAACCAATGGAGCAAGGGTACACCGACCCGACCCGCCAGAGAGCACCTGAACCGAACCAATGTACTACGAAGGGACTTGGAGGCCACGACCCGACCCGGATCACTTGGAAGGAGGCCGATCCGAACCGACAGAGAAGAAGGACTGGCGATCCGAACCGATCCAGTGATGACCAATAACCCGAGATGCAAAGGCAGTCTAAATGGAAGTTAGAGCTCAGGATCCAGTTGGGAACCAATGAGTTCACTTCAAGGTTGGACTTTGCTGCGGGACGTGTGCTAAGGAGTTGTCGACATTCATAACTTCGATTCACCACTGAAAAGGGAATGATGGGCTACGTATCAGTGCAGTAGATTCATCGTGACTCGAGGGTCAATGTCATCGTAGCAAGACTATGAGCCAGTTCAGTGGAGCCGTTGTGACTCCATGGGGGCAGAGTGGACATAGTAAATGATTAGTAAGGCTATGAGTCAGTGCAGTGGGGTGTGTACGACTCCATGGGGCAAAGTGGACATAGTGAAGGTTTAGTGGCTATGGATCAGTGCAGTGAAGCCATTGTGACTTCATAGGGCAGAGTGATCATAACAAGTATTGGGTGACCGAAGTGGTAGATATCGTATGCTTTACGCACTGAGTGAGAGATGTGAGGATGGTTTCTATGCTTGATTGTTTGCCATCACTACGGCATGCACACCCCCACCCCCGTATGCTTGTACACCATATGTTGGTGGCACCTTTGAGTGTTGTACAGTATGTAGTGCTAACTCTTTGGTTGCAGGTCAAGGTTCAGGTATGGTCTAGTATACCTGTTATTGTTCTGTTTAACTGCTTATCGCTCACACCAGACTTTCGTCTGACCCAGAGTTTTATGTCTCTTCTTATTATTCTGGGTGCTCCTAAACGAGCAGACTAGAGACAGGTTAGCTGATGATGCACGAGTAGTTGATCCGGAGGCGAGCAGGAGGCTTCCACGTATGATATATATACATATATATATATATATACATATACATATACATATATATAGATATTCTCCCTGTGTCGTTGGTGGTCACTACTTGGGCATTAGTAGTGTACCTCCCTTATCTTGCTTTTACCTTTAGAGACAGTTGAAAAGTTTTAATAATGATGATGTGGAACATAAGCTGTATTTGGATTTTCCGCTACTATGATAGTTTATTTCAGCTTATGCATTGTCTCACCTGTTTTATGTCAAGTGTGTTGTTATTATATTTTGTTCTATGCGTTGTGAGACATTCTACAGGTTCCTTGTTGATTCTTCATCTTCTTCCATTCCCTCTTACGACCGTCCCGTGCTAACTGGACATGTGTACAACGCACTTTTGGAGTAAATGTCGGTTGGTGCAGAGCGGGCTGTCACATTTGGTATCGGAGCTCTAGGTTACGTAGTTAGCCTAGGAAAAGACACTAGGGAGAGATAGTACGTATATGAGAGTGCGTATTTGTGATTACTTTGGTTTTCAAAAGCTATATATATATATATATATACACACACTATTAGTATAGCTAAGGATGAAGTCGCACTGCACTAGCACCACTATGGAGATGGTTAATCGTTTTCTCTTTACAGATTGAACGATGAGCCGATACGCAAGAGGTGCTAGTAGAGGAGCCATTAATGGGAATGTTGTTGACATGAGGGCGATGTTTACTAACCTCATGAGAGAAATGCTTAGGGATGTGCATAGGGCAGCTCCCAATGCCGGTAATGGTGGTGGTCCTATAGTGCAGGCGCCTAGGGCCGATTTTGCCAAGCTGTGCAAGGATTGCACTAACCTTGGTGGGAAGCCGTTCCACGGAACGGAGTCGGCCACGGATGTTCAGGATTGGTTGGATAGCTATGATCGTATCTTCGACGACTTGGGTATCGAGGATGCGATGAAGAGAAGGATAGTGTCTCGTCAGCTGCAAGGACGAGCGATAAATTGGTGGAATGCTATTAAGACATCTACTCCAGAGGATCAGGTTACTTGGGATCAGTTTAAGGCTCGCTTTAGCAACAAATTTATCCCAGCTGCTCAGAAGTCGGAATTGTTTAGGAAGTTCTTAGAACTTAAGCAGAATCATAGAGCAGTGTCGGACTATATTGCTGAGTTCGACACTTTGTCGAAGTATGGGTTATCCCTTATCGATACTCCTAAGAAGAAGAATGTGAAGTTCATTATTGGTTTGGATGGATACTTGGGGGAGAGTCTTATCAACCACATCGATGAGCCTTTGAATAGATTGTGGGGAAAGCTTTGAGATCAGAGAGTCTTCACCCTAAGTCAAAGACTGAGGTTGCATCTGCAGAAGGGCCAAAACCGCAAGCGAGCGGTGGAGGCAAGAGTAACTCTCAGAACCAGAGGAAACAAAACCAAACTAAGGATGGCCAAAAAAAGAGCAAGAAAGATGTTGAGTGCTTCAGCTGTGGTAATAAGGGCCATTATGCCAAAGAGTGTCGGGCCAAGCTAGCGGATAGGAAGTGCTAAAACTGTGGCCAAGTGGGACATCATAAGGATAAATGTCCACAACCTCTTAAAGAGAAGCAGATTGTGAAAGCATACGCTATCAATGTTGTTCCTTCTTCGTCAAATGCCCCAACTGCGGCGGAGAAAGGAAAGAATGTCGTCATTCAAGGTATGCTTTCTATTCGTGATGACGAGTTTTGTTTGATACTGGGGCCTCCCGTTCCTTCATATCTAGTGACCTGGTAGATAGTTTGGGACTGGAACCCGAGATAGTCGATAGACCGTTGGTTGTGACGAACCCGATTGGTGGTTCGACTAACCTTAGTATGATTTACCGAAATTTGGTCTTATCGAGTCATGGATGTATGTTTGTTTGTGATTGCTTTGTTTTGGGCTTGACTGGGTATGGCATTATATTGGGAGTCGACTGGCTCCAAAGGTATAGGGTGGTGGTAGACTGTGAGGGCTTTTTGGTGACAGTTAGGGCGGATGATGGGCGGAGTGTAGCGTTTGGTAGTCTACCTAGTGATGGGTTAATGGCTAGTTTTATAAATTCCCTCGACATCCCACATGATGAGTTGTCAGATGTGCCTGCGGTTGGCTAGTATCCGGACATCTTCAAGGAAGTGACCGGACTTCCACCACACCAAGAGATTGAGTTCCGTATTGATTTGGTAAAAGATGCCAGGCCTATAGTGATGCCACTTCGTCGTATGGCACCAAGGGAGTAGCGAGAGCTCGGGGTGCAAGTAAGTGATCTTTTGAAGAAGGGGTTTATTAGAAGAAGTGTCTCCGAGTGGGGAGCACCAGTTGTGTTTGCCATTAAGGCAGATGGTTCCCTTCGTTTGTGTGTGGACTATCGCGAGTTGAATAAAGTGACGAGGAAGAATAAATATCCCCTCCCACGGATAGTTGATTTGTTTGATCAACTGGAAGGAGCAAGAGTGTTCTCCCAGTTGGACCTCGCGACAGGATTTCATCAGCTCCGAGTAGCGGCTGAGAGTGTTCCGAAAATGTCATTTAGGACGCCGTCTGGATTCTATGAGTGGTTGGTCATGCCATTTGGGCTGACCAATGCACCAGCATACTTCGTGGGTCTTATGAATCGAGTATTCAGAGATCAGTTAAATAAGTTTGTTCTTGTGTTCGTAAACGACATCCTTGTTTACTCAAGGACAAAGGAAGAACACAAGGGACATTTGAGGATAGTGATGGAGGTATTGAGAAAACACCAATTGAAAGCAAAATTTTCTAAGTGTCACTTCTGGAGGAGGGAAGTGAGATTTTTGGGCCATGTCGTTTCAGAGAATGGTATTGCCGTGGACTCTGCAAAGGTGGCTACAGTACAGGATTGGTCTACGCCCAAGAATGCAACAGACGTGTGAAGCTTCTTGGGGTTAGCTGGATATTATCGTAAGTTTATCCAGGACTTCTCCAAGATAGCAGCACCGTTGACTCAATTGACTAAGAAGAATCAAGCCTACGTCTGGGTCGGAGTGTGTGAGAATGCATTCAAGAGTCTAAAAGAAAAGTTGACGCGTGCGCCAGTGTTAGTCATTCCTAAAGGGAATGAAGAGATGACGGTATACACGGATGCTTGTGGTACCAGACTAGGTGCTGTATTGATGCAAGGAGGTAGGGTTGTAGCTTATGCTAGTCGGCAACTAAAGCCACATGAGAAAAATTATCCTACCCATGATTTGGAACTGGCAGCGATCGTGTTCGCGTTGAAGATGTGGAGACATTATCTCTTGGGAGAGAGATTTGAGTTGTTTACCGATCATAAATCATTAAAGTACCTCTTCTCTTAAAATGATCTAAATCTCCGACACCAAAGATGGCTAGAGTTCTTGGCTTCATATGACTTTGATATCGCATATACACCTGGGAAAGGCAATGCGGTAGATGATGCCTTAAGTAGGAGACATGCTAGTTTAGGGGCTATGTTTCTTGAATGGAAGCAACTGGAGTATATCATAGGGTATGATTTCAGACCAAAGTGCGAATTAGATCCAGAGATATTAGCTAGTTTGACGTTCAGACCCACCTTGATTGAGCGGATTGGTTCCAGTCAGAGGGACGATCCTAATCTATTGGAAATCATCTCCAAGTTGGAGATGAATATTGACAGTGAGGAGATGAATTTGTATGGGCTTGATCGAGAAAGATGGCTTCGAAAGAATGGAAGACTAGTTGTACCCAACGTGAATGGTTTGAGAGATGAAGTGCTTAGGGAATGTCATCACTCAAAACTGACTATACTCCCCGGTGGTGATAAGATGTATCGAGACATGAAGTAGACTTACTACTGGGAAGGGATGAAAAGAGACGTTGGGAAGTTTATATCCAAGTGCATGAATTGCCAACTAGTTAAAGCCGAGCAAAGGAAGCCTAGTGGTTTGTTGCAACCATTAGAAATTACCGAATGGAAATGGAAGCAAGTGTCGATGGATTTCATTGATGGTTTACCAAGGACTAAATCGGGACACGATAGCATTTGGGTAATTGTGGATCGACTGACTAAGAGTGCAAGATATATACCAGTCAAATCGACCAGAACGACAGCTATGTTAACAGAACTGTATATGAAGTGGGTGGTGAGATTTCATGGAGTACCTAAAAGCATTGTGAGTGACCGAGACCGTTGTTTACTAGTGGGTTTTGGAAGAGCTTACAAGAGGCTCTAAGGTCGGAATTATATCTCAGTACCGCGTATCATCCTCAAACCGACGGTCAGACAGAGAGGGTGAATCGTATATTGGAAGATCTCTTAAGAGCTTGTATATTGGATTTTGGTGGATCATGGGATGACCATTTGCATATAGTAGAGTTTTCATATAATAATAGCTACCAATCCAGTATCGGTATGGCTCCATATGAAGCTTTGTATGGATGACCGTGCAACTCACCATCATGTTGGATAGAGACCAGCGAGAAGTTTGTGCTTTGGACTAGATGTGGTGAGGGAAACTTCAGATAAGATTAAGATCGTTCAACAATGGATGAAGGCTGCCCAGGATAGGCATAAGAGTTATGCTGATAAGAGGAGAAGAGACTTAAAATTCTCCATTGGTGACTTGGTGTTTGTCAAGATTTCTCCGTTGAAGAGCGTGATACGATTTGGCAGGAGAGGCAAGTTGGCACCAAGATTTGTTGGCCCATTCCCAGTTCTCGAACAAGTTGGGAATTTGGCATATAGAATTGAATTACCCAAGAAGATGGCGGGAGTTCACAACGTATTTCATGTTTCTCAGCTAAGGTAGTTCGTGCACGACCCAGATTTGACTATTTCACCTGATCAGTTAAAGGACTTCGAAGTTGAACCCCAAGCGGTTGGGAACCGCAAGCCGATTCGTATTGTCGAGCACGATACGAAGCAACTTTGAAGGAAGGCGGTGAAGCTAGTCAAAGTTCAGTGGGGCGGGAACGAGAATGAATGTACTTGGGAGACAGAGGAGAGCATTAGGAAGACGTATCCAGAACTCTTTGCCTGGTAAGACTTACTTTGCAATTTAGTCATTCCGCATGCTAGGATAGGCTTGTTTTGCTTGTTTTACATGTTTGATTGTTGTTTTATGACTGATAGGCATGCGGGACCCTTTGTGTGTTTTGGTTAGGGAATTTCAGGGGCGAAATTTCTTAAGGAGGGGAGAATGTAACAACCCGCATTCTACACATCGGAGGATCGTAGAATATTTATTTCTTACTTGTATGAAGTCGTATGGTCATGTGGCTTTGGGAAACAACCATTGGGGTCATTTCCCATGTTCATGATTTTTGCCGATTTTAAATGACCGTTTTGCCCCTAGCTGATCTTGTTTTGGCCGTAACTTTTGACTGGAAAGGATTTTTGACCTGAAACCATTTCATTAAATTCGTTTGATGGTTTACCTTTCCGTAGAGTGGTTATAATAGCTAAACGGACTTACCGTTTGGGAGATATGGCTGAAATAAGGTTTGGAAGGTGAAAAACTGCTTAACCGGGCCAAATAGGGTGATTAGTGAATGAGCTCATAACCCATTTCGGGATTAGGGTTATGGGGAGGCTGAAAAGAGTTAGGTTTTCATTCCATTTCAGTTTTCTAGCCTCCACTTACCTCTTAGAAACCCTAAAAATGGCCTCCAACCTCTAAATCACCTCCAAACCACTTTCTAATTAAGGATTAAGCTTAGCAACATCAAATCAAGGGAGATCTTCACCAAATTAAGATTAGAGCTGTTGTTTAGCATTAGTATTCGCACCATATCTGAGATTTATTTTAGATCTGAGGTTTATTTGTGTCTAAGGTGAGTGATTTGCATAGTTCCTCACTAACTATAGTTAATTAAGGGTAATTAGTGTTAATTAGCGAATTTAAACATGATAAAATTCTGGAAAAATATTTATAAATTCTTAAAAGATGTTTTAGACCTCTGATATGAACTTGGGTTAGATTGGTTAAGTTTTGCTAATCCTATCATTAATTATGTTTGAACATGTTTAAGGGAAAATATGGGGTTTTTGCTATGTTTGATCCATTTTAACCTATCGTATTTATGTGTTGGTGTTTGAGGTCACTTCTACTTGTTGCTATGACTGTATGCTATGCTTTGTGATTGATTAGAATAGATAGAATGGTCGAAAACGTCGTCGGATGGCGTAAAACACTCGCTGGAAAAAATTGCAGAAAATGGTGCAGGTTTTCGGATCGGATCTGAGGGATGGGCTCGGACCGGATAGTGGACTGGGCAAGGGATCACCGAACCGAACCGAGGCTTGGCACAAGGGAAAGTGTGGCAAAAAGGAAGGCCACAATGGTTGAACTGGGATCGGATCGAGCTAAAGAAGGGGGAATCATATCGGTTGAAGGGAAGAGAAGGGGATCGGAACGGAAGCGGAAGGGGAAGTAGATCGGACCGTGACCAGGAACCCGAACCGAACCGATGGAGCAAGGGTACACCGACCCGACCCGCCAGAGAGCACCCGAACCGAACCAATGTACTACGAAGGGACTTGGAGGCCACGACCCGACCCGGAGCACTTGGAAGGAGGTCGATCCGAACCGACAGAGAAGAAGGACCGGGAATCCGAACCGATCCAGTGATGACCAATAACCCGAGATGCAAAGGTAGTCCAAATGGAAGTTAGAGCTCAAGATCCAGTTGCGAACCAATGAGTTCACTTCAAGGTTGGACTTTGCTGCGGGACGTGTGCTAAGGAGTTGTCAACATTCATAACTTCGATTCACCACTGAAAAGGGAATGATGGGCTACGTATCAGTGCAGTAGAGTCATCGTGACTTGAGGGGCAAAGTGATCGTAGCAAGACTATGAGCCAGTGCAGTGGAGCCGTTGTGATTCCATGGGGCAGAGTGGACATAGTAAAGGATTAGTAAGGCTATGAGCCAGTGCAATGGGGTGTGTACGACTCCATGGGGCAAAGTGGACATAGTGAAGGTTTAGTGGCTATGGATCAGTGCAGTGAAGCCATTGTGACTTCATGGGGCAGAGTGATCATAGCAAATATTCGGTGATCGAAGTGGTGGATATCGTATGCTTTACGCACTGAGTGAGAGATGTGAGGATGGTTTCTATGCTTGATTGTTTGCCATCACTATGACATGCACACCCCCACCTCCGTATGCCTGTACACCATATGTTGGTGGCACCTTAGAGTGTTGTACAATATGTAGTGCTAACTCTTTGGTTGCAGGTCCAGGTTCAGGTATGGTTTAGTATACCTGTTATTGTTCTGTTTAGCTGTTTATCGCTCACAGCAGACTTTCGTCTGACCTAGAATTTTATGTCTCTTCTTATTACTCTGGGTGCTCCTAAACGAGCAGACTAGAGACAGATTAGCTGGTGATGCACGAGTAGCTGATCCGGAGGCGAGCAGGAGGCTTCCACGTATGATATATATATATTCTCCCTGTGTCGTTGGTGGTCACTACTTGGGCATTAGTAGTGTACCTCCCTTATCTTGCTTTTACCTTTAGAGACAGTTGAAAAGTTGTAATAATGATGATGTGGAACATAAGCTGTATTTGGATTTTCCGCTGCTATGATAGTTTGTTTTCAGCTTATGCACTGTCTCACCTGTTTTTTGTCAAGTATGTTGTTATTATATTTTGTTCTATGCGCTGTGAGACATTCTACAGGTTCCTTGATTCTTCGTCTTCTTCCATTCCCTCTGACGACCGTCCCGTGCTAACTGGACATGTGTACAGCGCACTTTTGGAGTAA
Organism: Allium sativum; assembly: GCA_030737875.1. NCBI lineage: Eukaryota > Viridiplantae > Streptophyta > Magnoliopsida > Asparagales > Amaryllidaceae > Allium > Allium sativum. Next base: position 937,496,459 of record CM060922.1, read on the forward strand.
ATGTCGGTTGGTGCGGGGCGGGCTGTCACAAATATTATTTACAGAAGTTAAGTTGAGATATCTTAATTAACTTTGTGAAATGATATTCAAATAATATTGAAAATGATTTGTGAGATTATAATAATATAATCGTTTTAAAAATGTTAAAGGGAATATGATAGGGTTTTACGAAATTGGAACTTGTTGTACACTGGTTGAGTAGAGTAATTATCGAGGTATCAATCTATTGTTGGTTTCGGCCTTTGCGATTGATACTGAGAAATTTATTTACTTACCAATTTACAATAAGGGTCTAATGAGTATAAGTGAATTGATAATGGTATTTCTTATTTCTAATAAGAAAGGAAATGTTTTCTGAATCAACAGTTCTAATATTTAATTAATGATGGGTTAATTAAAGAGGCTAAATGATGTTGGGTATTAAAATAGTGAATTCATTTTTATTTATTTTTTGCATAAATGGTTGTTTATTTGATAGTTAAATAACTGACAATCAAATCTGACCAATGCGATTGTTGGTACGGAAAGACCGGGATCGAATTTATATTCGAAAACCATTCCGACCAACCAATATGTGGAAGATGGAAGATGCTGATTGAAGACCGTGGATCTTCAAGGGCGAGAGGGCTACTTGTTGAATTTCTCTGGTTAGCCCCCAGAGAAATTTCGACAGTGATTCTGTCGCAATTGGAATCTTCGGATTGCAAGGACTACACGCTACTGATCCATAGGGTGATACTTAGGATGTAGTAGGAGTGCCTTCGGTTCATCCTGTTACTGGATGACTTGTATGGACAAATGTTTGACAGAGTATTTCCAAAAGGTCACATACATTGATTTCTACATATGTACTTCTGTTGGTGGCAGAGAAATTCATTTCTCTTAGCTTATACGTCCAGGGTATTTTTGTGGACGTCGGTTAGTGTTATTTGGTGGATCTAACGATGTGGCATTCAAAGTGAATGGTAGTCAGATGTTCTGAAAGAAGATTTATAACCTCAAGCCTCACCAACCAGAAAATGTTAAAAATCGAGTAGGTCACATGACTAAGTGGGTCGTACCCAAGTTGGGTGTATTGTCACCATTTGGTGAATATTCATATTTGTTACTTCTTTTCATTTATATATCTCCCGGAAATTACGGTGGTTGCTACAAAAGGTCGTAAGGTGACAATACATTCGGTACTCTCAAGCGAAATGAGGGGCCAGTCATGTTTAGCCTGGGTTGCAAGATGTTCTTGTCGAACCCGGTGTATTCCTCTCTAGAAATACACTGTCGGAAGGTGGTTGCCCATACCTTGTTATGGAAATCCGTTCTCGAATAAGAGTCCGCAGTTTTGATTGTATACTATATATGCAGAACGTGAGATGCAAGCATTCAGCTAGATTGATATTTATTTGTATTTAGACAATATTATAATATCAGAAAAGACAGGATTTCCAAAAATGTTTTAGTTTATCGTAAGGTAAAAACCTTCTGTATTTATGTATTGATTTGGTCTTACGATTATCCTTTCCTTCCGAAAAGATTTGATGCAAAAAATCAAGTTGGATGATACCTTTCAACTTAATGCATTTTTCACTCTGGTTCACCAAAATAATCCGGCGTTTGTAATGCTTGGGTTAGACCGGGTTGTATAGGTCTAGGTTATCAGATGCTGTAAAGATACGAGATGGAAGAGTCCAGACGTATGATATTACATAGATACTATTCCTCCATGTGTTGTATATGAGGACAGGTTATTATAACTGTCCAAATGTGATTATGTATTCTGATGATTGTAAGTATTTTTAAAGCTCTCAGTAAATATTTATTTCTATATTATATTTTGTTCCGTTGCAATGTGAGACTTTGTGTTGTGTTAGTTCTTCTTCTATTCTAATATTTCTTTCTTTCTTATCTCACCCTTTAATTTTTTTCTAATAGCTATCTGATATTTTCGATACTTGAATTTTGGCAAGTAATATGGTTTATGTATTATGTCGGAATTCGAGAGTCGAATTCCTACCGGGTCGTTACAGTGGTATCAGAGCGAGGTTGAGTAGTAACCATGGCTCTGTGGCATAACTCAGTAGAGATGGGGTTGGTAATATCCTAGATTGAGTTTGAGTATATATATGAGAGCACACATTTGTAATTGGTTATAAAATTATTTTTGAATTATTTTGAAAAGAGGGTAAATGAAATAATTTTAACCAAATTATGTTTTTACACAGAGAAAAAGGAAATGAGTTTCTTAAATTATAGAAATATTAGTAGAATTGATTGTTTGATTGGTTTGTTTGGAATTCCGAATGAATAGTAAAATTAAATTGGTTAGAAAAATTAATTAGTTAATTAAATGGGATTAGCTTCGTTAAGTGAAGTGAATTAAGGAAGGTATATAGGAATGGAATTTAAATCGAATAAATTTGAGTTTTGAATGGACAATAAATTGGATAGAACCATTCATGAAATGAAACTAAATGAGTTAACCCTGTATTTGTTATTGGTATTACTACATATTGATCAGTTTACTGTATAAGCCAGAAGACTACGGGATTTGAACTGGTTGCAGAGGTTGAAACACAGGCAGAAAGGAAATGGAAGATTAGTGGTCGATTTGATTCGTAATCATAATTGATTCGCCCGAATAATAGGTAAACCTTAATATATTAATTATTGTGATTGATTTTACACCTGAGTCGGGTAGCCGCATGGCTTTTGTTTTCTTTTTGTGAAGTTAAGGCCAGAGTGGCAATTGTAGTTGTACAGATCGAGTCGCGCAGAGGAGGTGCTAGTGAAATTTTTCAAAAAGTTTAAAGAGTTAGAATATTTTTGATAATAATTCTAAAACGATTGTTTTGAAACTAATCAGGTTTGTAGCATTCTTCTCACTTTAGTGATTTCGGGAACGAAAACCTTTTAAAGGGGGGGGGGGAGAGAGAATGTAACGTCCCATATTTTTGAACGTTAATTACGAATATTTAAATCCGTTTAAAATATTGATTGGATGATTTAAAGATTTATTATCGAATTTATTTATTAAAGCAAAGTCTAGATATATATATATATATATATATATATATATATATTAATAATTTAATTGAAACAAGCTCGAAATGGCGCGATAGTTCGTAATATTGAGTTTTCAACTTCAATTGAACATACAAGATCCGATATAAGTCAAAATTCTGTGAAACAAGAAACATTTGAGTCTAGTTGATTATAGTTTTCTAATGAAAAAGAAAAATAGAGATTAAATGTTATAGATTGTTAGTTATGCCCAACTCAAATTTTAAAATAGTCGCTATGGAAATCGTTAATAAACGATAACGTTTATTTAATAATTAAAAAAGAGATTTTTTTTTATATAATTTGAATATTATTTAACTCAAATGCTGATTAGTGAAATTAGACTAAATGGAATCCATTCTGTCTTATAAAAATCGGATACATGTAGTCATGTGATCAGTAAGGCGTAAATTATTAATAAATGGTAGGTAATATTTATCAGTTTGAATGGTTAATGACTAATCTTTATTTCTGTTACTATTTGAACTAGAAAAATAATGAATTAAGGAACTAAGAAGTTGCCAATTTCTATTTTTATAATTATAGAAAAAAGGGAAACAAAGGTTAGCAAAGTATTTTTGGCTCAAGCTTCAGTTTGTATTGATTGCGAAGCGAAGACCACAACTAAGATAATCCAACTACTAACTGCTACTAACTTACACATTAATAAGTAAAATAAGAAGATATATATTAAAATCGTTACTGATATAATATCTTACAACAGCATGTATATAATTATATATATATACATACATACATATATATATATATATATATATATAAACTTCATGGTTAAGATATCGTACAACCCTAAAACTAAATACCCGCAGCTACTCTACTAAAAGGTAAATAGCTAGCTAGCTACCGAAGTGACATTGTTTTTATCCACAAACATTCTTCACCTATATGTATACTTATGCACTGCCGGTATTTCATTTCTTTGCAAGATGAAACCGATCAATACTTTCCATCTTAAAAACCAAAAACCCGCCTACAAGTTTATATCCAAAACTCCTCGTATAGCTCGAGGTAGCCGATGTATTCAACACAAAGTGGAGAGGGGTTTGTCGTGAGGACCAGGCACACACACTGGTATTTGAAAGGGATCAGGGTGTTTGGAGTATGAAGGGTGCGACGACTTGTGGTGAGGGAGGACATGGAAATATGGTCCGTGAAGAAGAAAAACAGGATTAGTTGTGATGCCGTGTATCACATAGTGCCAGAAAAATGAGCCTAAGGCTGCCATATTTTTGGTGTTGTAGTATGGCCGGAATATGTTTATGAAGAGGCGTTGGTTTGTGGCGAATTGTCGGCAGATAGGGTGGACTGGTGAGGCGGGATTCAAGCCGAGAAAGGATGGTTTACAAGCATGGTTCGAAGTCTTATGCAAGAAATAAGGAATGAAGAGAATAGTATTACGATTCAATGGGAGGGAGGAAATAGAAGTGTTGGCCTGGATCTGGAATAAATAAACCAATTACAACAGTAAAGAATTTTAATCAGATAGTTAAGTTTCATTAAGGGATCTTGCTTATTTCACCAAAGTAATGCGTTTTAATAATTTGATAATTTAAGATTTAACTAGTAAATTTTATAATTGAGGATGATATAATTTAGGGTGTATTTATAATTAGTGAATTGGCCAATTTGATGTAGGAATGATGTTGAGTACAGCCGATCAAATAGAGCAGTAAACACGGGATTAAATATTTTAAAAAAATCTTTAAAAAATGTAATAAGTTTATTTTAAACTATAATCAGGGATATAAAGTTCAATTAACCTGAACCTGAAGTTCATTACTTTGTTTAAATCGTGAAAGGATTTTGAAGCGTAAAACCAAGAAAAGGAACCAAGTGGAGTTATCGGATTGGATTATATTATTTGCAGATGTAATTTGTTGACTAAAATTTAATTAGTAAAAGTGACAAGATTAATTAAATATCGTGAATATTTATTCATTAATAATTTTTGACTACGTTATTAGAATTCGAAAGATGCGTTGGACTCGCATCGACGAGCACTACATCATGGAATATAAGCGGACGAAATTAGAGTCAACTGGATTTTTAGTCAAATTAAATACTGGTTTAATTTGACTAAAATGTGTCGTTTAACAACGAATAAAACAGGGTGAGTTAAACTCACTCAGTTTTTCCCATTTATACTTTATATAAGTCGGGTTTTATAATTGTGTTTTTTGGTTGCCGATGGTTAACTGTTTGTTAAATATATATTTATATATTGATTGAACCGATCAAATAAAACGTTGTTTAATTTTAGTGGAAAACCAAATCTTTATTTTAACGATTGGAACCAATTGTGGTAACATACCTTGTTGGTCACGTTTATAAAATAAATGTGTAATGTCCCAGAATTTTAGCGATTTAATAATTAATTAATTTAATTATATTAATATATTGGTTTAATAATTCAAATATTTTGAATGTTTAATTACTTTAAATAGTGGAATAATAAGAATATATTTTCGAAATTGTCGGAAATAGTTGGAATATCAATATTATGTAAATTGGACAATTCGGTAATTTTAAATCAGTCAGAATTGATATAGTAACAAATATATTATTTAAACTAGGTTTGAACGTATTAATTTAAAGCGAGCCCGTAATGTCGCGGTAGTTCGTAATATGAAGTTTTGAACTTTAAACGACTATATAGGATCCGTTATTAGTCGGATTTCTTCGAAACAAGAAACGTCTGCAGCTATTAAACTTTATCTTTATAACAGAAGTGAAAAATGGAGATTTCGCAGTATAGATTGTGAGTTATATCCAAATCAAATTTTCGAATAGTCCCTATGGAATCGATTATGGACCAAAACAATTTATTTAATATAATTAGATATTGGTTTTGATTTTGGACGAGCTCTTTGAGACATAGTTATAATTAAATTTTCTGTAATTTTTATTTTGGAAAATAAACAACTTTTATTTGGAGTATTTTACAACCTATATCAGCATTTTGGGGTTTCATAAAATAAACTAAGTAGTCTATATTATTATACTTTCGAAGTCGTGACACATCGCTCGACGCAACGGTATTTTTACTTTTTTCTATAGAGGTCTGCACAACGTAAGATTAAAATTTATTGGATCCGCTATTATCGAAAAGGGGACAACTTAAATACACCAAACGATAGCACGCAAGTAGTATATCAAACTATATGATTATTCAGTTATTTTTTTCAAATCATAAACTGGAATGAATGGTTGCTCTCTATTCCAACCATCGGCCATACAATTTGTCTCAATGATGATTTTTCCATATGTATACAGAACATGGAAAAATATTCAAGAAGCACTTGTTACATGCCATTCGTACACAATAAAATGAATGAAACAAACTGAGAAAAATCTAGTCGCAATGTGCCGGATGAATTTATTTTAAATATTTTAACCTAAAGACTTAGAGCTGAAGAAATCCAGCTGTGGACCAAATTGTCAAAATTCAACATTACCTAACCTTAAGGAAAGCACGCACCTAAGTTTGAAACCCATTCACCTATACTATGTACGATATGAAACTGACATGGTGTTTTATCTTTTTCCTTCCCTTCACTTATAAAAATTGAAACCCATTGTCCATTATCAGCAAGCAAAAACCGCAACCCTTCCAAGTTTTAAAACAACACAAATGAAAATTTGCAGCTTCAAAAATTCAAAGTAATTTAGAACAAAAGTGGGTTGGTTCAACTCGCTAAATAAAATGTTTCCGCTGGTGTGATTTTTCGGTTTGCGATCAAAGTTTTTGTACTCGGTCTTAGGCACGGCCGATGAAGGGCTGGGACCCGCGCCTCAGTGCACAGATGACTGGTGGTGGCGGACACAGGAGTAGCTCGAGTTGGTCTTCGGTGGTTGATGTTAAGGCGGAGGTTTGAGCGCACTGACTGAAGTTGATGGATGAAGTAGCAAGGAGCTTGAGGGGGTTTCTAGCTATAGGCGGAATGAGAAAAGGTGGAAGCAGGCAGTAGGGGAAGAGGAGAATGCATGCGAGTCGGTGCATCAAGGTGGCCATTTTGGAAAGAAGTGAGGCCAGTGTTTAAAAACAAAGGAAATGGAAGCGTACAAAGTCTGTATACTGGAGCAATATTTCGAAGGAGAATATATTACTTTGAAGCGGGATTTTTGTTGCAAGGAGCCTTCGTGTTCACGTTATGGAGGAGAGCAAGCCCGGCCCTTTGACAAAGCGGAAAAGCAGTCGCTTAGGACCCAAAAAAATTAGGGCATCAAATACCAGATCGGTCGCTGATAAAAAAAAGGTAGTTGACAACCGCAAATCTGTAAAATCAAAAGCGCGACTGCAACACTCAACTGCGGTGAGCAAACGGCGATCCAACACAAGGAGAAGCAATCCAAATCGCGATTCTCCAAGCAAGCAAAGGCAAGCACGACAGTATCTAGGGTATGAACAATAAGCATGTGGATTCAATTTCAATTGAATTTAAGCTGAAGGACCATCGGTAAGTACATGAAATAATTGATTTTTTTTTTTTTTTTTTAATGTTTTAGATATTTAATTGTATGCGGTTTTACAAATTAGAGCAGCGGCTGTATATTTTTGGTATGTGGTTTTAGAAAATAGATACAGCTTTTTTTGTTATAAACAATATCTATGTCATGCCGTCCTTCGTATATTTTCAGTTTGATAATTCGGAGTTTCCAGTTTGATGCCATCCATGCTTCGTTGTCTTTCATACATCTTTATCCTATATGTATTTTTTAGATGTCAGACCCCAAAAATGTCTTTCAACATGTATGTTTTATATACTTTTCCTATGTTTTAAATGTTGGGTTAATTTTCTTTTGTTTGGGCACATATGTTAAATATACATTGCTATTATAATTAGTTATAAACTAAATGATATTTACAATTTATTGAGGGGCTAAATTGTAAATATAAAATAACTGATTTGTATCAGTCAATAAGAAGCCGTTGGGTCCCCGAGAATACGTACGCTTCTTTTATTTCTTTCCTCCCGTCAGAAAGAAACACCGAAAATCACAGAAGAAACGGCATTCTTGGAAGATCACAACATCATTCAAATTGGAACAATGGATTCCGGTACGCTTCCGCAATCTCTGTTAGTTTATAGTTTTGATTTCTCTTGAATTGATTAGGGTTAGGGCTGAAATGGAAATTCACCAACAATTGGTATCAGAGCCAACCCTAAATTAATTCTTGAGCATATACGGTAGGGTCTCTCATATTTGATTTGTTGAGAGTCTACTTTTCTAAATTCCGAATTAAACCAACAGCCAGTTTCTAATATTGTTCGGGATGGTATTCATTGGAATTTAGAACAAGGTTCCGTAAGCATTTCAGAAGAATGATGATATACTGTAAAAGTTAACATCATTAGCATATTTGGATCATGCGCACTGAAAATTAATAATTGATTTACTGTTTGGAATTTCCTGTTTTGGATTCTAGGATACCACTATGTTTTTTTTTTTATTCTATTTTATTCGAATACTTTAGTCAAAATAGGAAATTTCAATGAAACATGTATTGGCACAGATAGTCTTACGTACTGTTGCCTGGGAATTTGATCCTTGAATCTTTTCCTTTCATTGGTCTGCCAAAGTCATAAACATGATGAATACAATGCGTATGAAAGCATGTCAACAAACTCACAGCCTACTTTTGTTGACTTTGGTGAGTCCAACTTTATAATTCATGGAGTATTTATTTTGCTGTGAATGAAATGATTCTTTTGGCATTAAAGTTTGCATTTAGACAAGCACTTCAAAGAGCCAGTTTCACTAAAATGCTAGTTTTGGTTAGTTGCAAAATTAAATTATAGTAGACCCTTTAGTATATAGGTGACACTGTCATAATTTGAAATTGCACATATCAATTTGACATTGCAAGTTGACTACACACAGTTTGATGTCATACTTTGGTATTAATGATGGACTAAAAGAAAATAGTACATATTGAAATTCGTACTAATTTTTGCATTGTAGTATGGCATTCACACCTTTTAGTCTGCTGTGTGTGGTTTACATGAATATAGAATAAAGATAAAAAAAAAAAAAAAATGAATATTCAAATATGGTTTCTGTGCAAATTTGATATTTTTAATGGATTAATTGAAACAAAATATCACCAAAGTGATCACTTTTGTGTAGATTAATTTAATTAGAATATCAAAATAATTGTGTGTATGTAATTCATGCATTTATTAACGAACCCAAAGGAGAGTTAGTATTTGGCAGAATTTCATGCATGCTTGTGGCAATAAATATGTGATGATTATAAGGTATTTTATGTGAGCAATATGTTTATCCAAAGATTGCATAATGTTTGACAAAACTTATTATCAATATTTGATCGCTACAACAAGAGTACCGTTTACAATTAATATTACTGTCCAAAGACTTGATATTAATGATGTGTCTGGTATCTTGAGATGAGATTAACCTATATTTGAATTTATTGTTTCATATGGATTATTAATTATATGAGCATGTTATTCATATAATTGTCATGTTCTCTTTTCAGCTGTTGCTACTGTATCTGCTAATCTAAATTCAGTACCGGTCCTTAATGGTAATAACTTTAAGGACTGGAAGGAGAACATTTTAATTGTTCTGGGCTGCATGGATCTAGACCTTGCATTAAGGATGGATCGGCCTGCTTCTCTTACGGATACTAGCTCCTTAGAAGAAAGGAGAATTTTTGAGAAGTGGGACCGTTCAAATCGCATGAGTCTTATGATTATCAAACGCGGCATACCTGAGGCTTTTAGGGGTGCGGTATCCGAAGAAATCACCGATGCCACAGATTTTCTTGCTGAAATTGAGAAACGCTTTGCGAAAAGCGATAAGGCAGAAACAAGTATTCTTTTAAAGAAACTTATTTCTATGAAGTTTAAAGGCAAGGAAAACATAAGGGAGTACATTATGGAAATGTCTCACCTTGCTTCAAAATTGAAGGCACTAAAACTTGAGCTTTCGGATGACTTACTTGTGCATTTAGTGCTTATCTCTCTTCCACCACAATTCAGTCAATTCAAGGTCAGTTATAACTGCCAAAAGGAGAAGTGGACTCTTAATGAGCTCATTTCATATTGTGTTCAAGAGGAAGAAAGATTGAAGCAAGATAAGACTGAAAGTGCTCATTTGGCAACCACCTCTAAAGATAAGGGCAAGAAAAGAAAAGCTAAAAATGAAGCTGCTAATGATCCAGATCAAAAGAAACTACAAAAGGAAAAGGGAGGTTGTTTCTTTTGCCATAAACCTGGACACATGAAGAAAGAATGTACCAAATATCATGCATGGCGTGCAAAGAAAGGTACGTTTCTTACTTTGGTCTGTTCTGAGGTAAATTTATCTTCAGTACCTAGAAACACTTGGTGGATAGATTCTGGCGCTACTACTCATATAAGTGTTTCTATGCAGGGTTGCCTGAGCTACCGAAAGCCAACTGATGGTGAAAGACACATCTTTGTAGGCGACGGACAATCGGTAGAAGTAGAAACAATTGGACATTTTAGATTGTTATTAGAAACTGGTTTTTATTTGGATTTAAAAGACACATTTGTTGTACCGTCATTTAGACGGAATTTGGTTTCTGTTTCTATGTTGGACAAATTTGGATATTGTTGTTCATTTGGAAACAATCAGTTTAGTTTGTCTTTGAATTCAAATGTTGTTGGAACTGGTTATTTGAATGCTTATGACAATCTTTATTTGTTAGAAACAGTTGCATCCTATAACGAAACCTTGCATGTAGAATCACGTGGTACTAAGCGTAAATTAACTAAAGAAAATTCAGCATCTTTGTGGCATAAGCGCTTAGGTCATATCTCAAAAGATAGAGTTGAGCGCTTAGTGTCTAATGGCATTTTAGAATCCCTTGACTTCACAAACTTTGATGTTTGTGTTGATTGTATCAAGGGAAAACAGACCAAAACTAAAAGATTGGGTGCTTATAGATCTTCAGACGTCTTAGAATTAATTCATACAGATATTTGTGGGCCTTTCCCTACGGAATCTTGGAATGGCCAACAGTATTTCATAACATTCATAGACGATTACTCACGTTATGGGTACCTATATCTCATTCATGAAAAGTCGGAATCACTGGATGTGTTCAAAGCTTATAAAGCTGAAGTTGAGAATCAACTCAACAAAAGCATTAAAAGTGTCAGATCTGACCGTGGTGGCGAGTACTATGGTAGATATGATGGCTCCGGTGAACAACGTCCAAGACCATTTGCTAGATTCCTAGAGGAATGCGGTATTGTCCCACAGTACACCATGCCAGGATCACCTAATATGAATGGTGTTGCTGAAAGACGAAACCGAACTCTTAAGGATATGGTAAGGAGTATGATTGCTCATTCCACCTTACCTGAGTCTCTCTGGGGAGAAGCATTAAAAACAGCAGCTTATATTCTCAACAGAGTACCAACTAAAGCAGCTGCAAAAACACCTTATGAGCTTTGGACAGGTCGAAAGCCTAGTCTAAAGCACTTTCATATTTGGGGATGTCCAGCTGAGGCAAGGCCTTATAGGCCACATGAAAAGAAACTGGATTCTAAAACAGTGAGCAGCTACTTTATTGGTTATTCTGAGCGTTCTAGGGGCTATAAGTTTTATGATCCCATAGCAAGGAATATTTTTGAGACGGGAACTGCAATATTCTTTGAGGAAATTGAGTTTGGGGGGAGAAATAAAGTTAAAGACATTACTTTTGAGGAGGACTTGGATTCAAATCCAGTTCCTATTATCACTTTTGACAATGTTCAGTTGCCTACACCTGTCATTGATCAAGAAGTGTATCAAGAACCTCAACAAGATAATGTTATACAACCCCTTAATCAAAATGAAACCATTGTTCCTGAAGAACAAACTCAACAACCTCAAGAACCAGTGCCATTAAGAAGGTCCATGAGAGAAAGGAGAAGTACTATTTCTGATGATTATATTGTATTTCTCCAAGAGCAAGAGAATGACAATGGGATGATGGAAGATGATCCAATCAACATTCATCATGCCATGAAAAGTTCTAATTCTCAAAAATGGATAGATGCCATGAATGAGGAGTATAAATCAATGCAAGACAATAAAGTTTGGGAACTTGTCCCATTACCAGAAGCTGCAAAACCAATTGGTTGTAAATGGATATTTAAAACCAAGAGGGATGCAAAAGGTAATGTGGAAAGGTATAAGGCACGTCTTGTAGCAAAAGGCTATACTCAGAAAGAAGGCATCGATTTTATAGAGACTTTTTCTCCAGTTTCATCGAAAGACTCTTTTAGGACAATTATGGCACTTGTTGCTCATCTTGATCTTGAGTTACATCAGATGGATGTTAAAACAGCGTTTCTCAATGGAAACATTGATGAGACAATTTATATGGTTCAACCAGAAAACTTTGTATCAGGAAATCCAAAGAATATGGTCTGCAAATTAAGAAAATCCATCTATGGACTTAAGCAAGCTTCTCGTCAATGGTACCACAAATTTCATCAAGTGATCATCTCGTTTGGTTTTGAGACGAATATTGTTGATGACTGTGTGTATCACAAGTTCAGTGGGAGTAAACATATATTCCTGGTTTTATATGTTGACGATATTTTGCTTGCCACTAACGATATAGGCTTATTGCACGAAACCAAGAAATTTCTATCCAAACATTTTGAGATGAAAGATCTTGGGGACGCCTCTTTTGTATTAGGTATTCAGATACTTCGAGACCGTTCTCGAGGTATTCTTGGATTGTCACAAAAGAGCTATATTGATAAAGTACTCAAAAGGTTTGGCATGCAAGATTGTAGACCAGGAGATACCCCTGTCGCTAAAGGAGATAAATTTAGTCTTAGCCAGTGCCCTAAAAGTAATCTTGAAATTCAAGAAATGCAAAAGATTCCCTATGCTTCAGCTGTTGGGAGTCTAATGTATGCTCAAGTATGTACACGCCCAGATATTGCATACATTGTTGGGATGTTAGGCAGATACTTAAGCAACCCTGGTATAGACCATTGGAAGGCAGCCAAGAGGGTTATGAGGTATCTTCAGAGAACAAAAGATTACATGCTCACTTATAGAAGATCAGATCATTTGGAGGTCGTAGGATATTCTGATTCTGATTTTGCGGGATGCCAAGATAGCAGAAAGTCTACATCAGGCTATATTTATCTATTGGCTGGAGGAGCTATATCCTGGAAAAGTGTCAAACAGACACTTGTAACTTCTTCTACCATGGAAGCAGAATTTGTAGCATGTTATGAGGCATCAAACCATGGAATATGGCTACGTAACTTTGTCACTGGGCTGCGCATTTTGGAAAATGTAGAAAGACCATTGAAGCTATATTGTGATAATAAGTCAGCAGTGCTATATTCTAATAATAATAGAAGCTCAACTAAGTCAAAACATATTGATATAAAATTCTTAGTTGTGAAAGAAAGAGTGCAGAGTGGACATATTTGTATAGAGCATATTGGAACAAACTTCATGATAGCGGATCCGCTCACAAAAGGTTTACCATCCAAGGTCTTTCATGAGCACACTGCTCGTATGGGTGTTGTACCGTTAGAGGATATCATGATTTAGTGGGAGTTTGTAATATATATGCTTTATGTTTACCTTGAGACATTTATGTATTCGGTTTTCTGATCAGAAGTAAAGTATTCAGTTCATTCACTCTGTTTACTATTTTGATTCTGACCTCACTTAAGTTTAAGGAGGACCAATTGAAATATATATACGTGTTTGATTCACATTACATGTGATTTTTTGTGATACGTATATATGATTAATCTATGTCATTTAACTGTATATATGTATGTGACCATTGATGGGTTTAGTCATGATTAATATGGCAAAGACCACTATGATCCTATATAAATATGGTTGATGGACGAGATTGTTAAAGATTACCTTTATTTAATAGCAAATTTTGAGCTCATAAGGTTGTATGTTTATAAGTAAACATATGTTGCCCAAGTGGGAGATTGTTGGGTTAATTTTCTTTTGTTTGGGCACATATGTTAAATATACATTGCTATTATAATTAGTTATAAACTAAATGATATTTACAATTTATTGAGGGGCTAAATTGTAAATATAAAATAACTGATTTGTATCAGTCAATAAGAAGCCGTTGGGTCCCCGAGAATACGTACGCTTCTTTTATTTCTTTCCTCCCGTCAGAAAGAAACACCGAAAATCACAGAAGAAACGGCATTCTTGGAAGATCACAACATCATTCAAATTGGAACAATGGATTCCGGTACGCTTCCGCAATCTCTGTTAGTTTATAGTTTTGATTTCTCTTGAATTGATTAGGGTTAGGGCTGAAATGGAAATTCACCAACATTAAATATTTAACTGTAAATTTGTATATGGTTTACTTGCTAAGCGCTTGAGCCCTGTTACAAGTATATTTAACTGTTCAGCGCCTATGTTTTATGAGTTGTGGTCACTGAATTGTAAAGCAAAATTAATCAAATTATGAACTACGATATTTACGCTAGGTGTAAGATGCAAATCTAGGTTTGCTCTTATATCTAAATTTTAGGTTTATGGTTGTATATTAGAAAACCGTGTCTACATAGGGGCCTCATTTTTGTTTTTGGCTTTAGGTACCAAAACTTCCAGGACCGACCCTGGAGGAGAGAAGAAGGCACGATGAGAATTTTCCTTTGTTGATTGGTTTACTGTGAAGCAAGTTTATATTGTAGAAGATTGTACTGTTATACAGAGGAGGAGACGAAGACAGTATGAGAGTGGGGGGACGTAGGCTCGTATATACGGGTATTAGCATTGAAATGATATATAAAAAAGAAATAAGAACTTTGGAAGTTCATTTCTGGAAGCTATGTTAGAATAGTGAACTCCACCGTACCCTATTATCGTCTTATACTAAGCTACTGGATCATAAACATTACAGGATTATGCTATGATAGTTGGCTAGGCCCAATCTATTTTTATCACTGTTGGTCACAATGGCTTAGCCCAATAATACTGTGTAACATTATAAAAGAATATGCTCCTATACATTAACGTTTATCAAATACAAGTCTTCATTTTGTTCTTAGTCTTTCTCAATACACTTTATATACAATTTCTCTCTGAAAATTACATTCAATTTAACGTTGTTGCAACATCAAAAGATCATCGGATCTGACTCTAAAATCGAACATGGTATCAGAGCCGTGATTGCTTAACAACAGTGTCACTGGTTGATATAGTTTTCAACCCATCAGAGAGATTTCATCACATGAGTTTCCTCTGGTCAAGATTGAACTATCATTTCAGAGTTATTGAACCTCACCACACAATCAGTGCCTCGCCACAGCTAGTGACTAGGCTGCTTCCGCATTGTATGGTAAAGTTGTGCGCAAACAACAATTTCTAGAAAATCAAAATCAAGAAGTAGCAAGCAGTTCAAGAAAATCAAGAGAGTGACATAACTTGCATCTCATCAGTCGCACTAACATCATTTAAGAAGAATTTACACAATCTTGAATCAAGAACATACATGTTACCTCAGAAACTGATTCTCCAGTCCTCACTGTAGCTTTCCACAACCATCTGATCATTATTTATTCGTCAGATCAGTCCAAGATCCATCCACTTCTCCATTTATGGATGGAGAAACCGAATCCTCAACTACAGGAAACATAGGTACCATTAATCAGCAAACCGAAACAGGTGTGGAACACTTAGTAAAAACGATAATAAGTCCACAAAGCCAACTTATTATTGTAAAATTAGAGGAAGGAAATTACCTTCTATGGAAGTTACAGGTTGAAACCGCCACTGAAGGCTATGGCATTCAGGGATTCATCAATGGCACTTTGTCAATTCCATCCAAATTCGACACCGACAAAGATAATAAAATAGTCAGTAACGATGAATATGATAAATTCAATAGACAAGACAGATTAATAAGCTCGTGGTTGTTGTCATCTATCAGTCCAGGGCTGCTATCTCAAGTTATCGGATGCAAAAGTGCACACGACATATGGTCAACTATAAAGAGAAATTTTAACTCTCAATCTGGGGCCAAAGTGATATTTTATAGGAAGCAACTACAGAATATGAAAAAGGGAGAATTACCCATGAGAGAAAATCTGGGAAAAATAAAGACTATGTGCGACACACTAGAAGCCGCAGGACAAAAAGTAAGTGAGTATGAACAAGTGCTCACAATCTTGAATGGACTCTGATGAATATGAAGTCGTTGTAGCAGTTATTTCATCATAGAAAGTTATGTGTTCTATAGAGGATGCTCCTGATATACTTCTTGCACATGAAGCAAGAGTAGAAATCAAGAAAACTCAAGAAAATGATATGACAACCAATTATGCTGCTACTAACAAAAATAAAAGGCAGTATAATAAAGCTGAACAACAAAATCAAAGGGGAAACTACTCCAACGGATCACGAAAAAGAGGCAGATACAATAATAGTGCTAATAGGCCTAAGTGCTGAATATGTGAAAAAATAGGACATACGACAATAAAATGCTACTTCAGGTTTAATCAAAATTATGCAGCAGGATAAAATTCTAGAAATCAAAGAAATCCAAAGGCAAATGTTGCACAAGTCAACAATGATACAGGCATGCAGATTAATGGATATAGCAGAAATTCTAAACAGACCAATGTAGCTGATCAAGAAACAATTCAAGACGAAAGCTGTTACCCAGATTCAGGCACAACGAATCATATAACAGACAATTTGGAAAATCTAAACTTGGGGAATAGGGACTACAAAGGTAAACAAAGTGTGTGTATGGGCAACGGTAAGTCTATACCTATCACTCATATTGGTAAAGGTACCGTTAATGGTAAAAGAATTCTCCTCCTAAATAACTTACTTAGAGTACGAAAAATTAAGAAAAACCTTATGAATGTATCACATTTTGCCCATGGCAAGAAGGTATATTTTGAGTTTTATCCTACACACTGTTTAATAAAAGACGTGCTAACTAGAGATATTTTACTGTAGGGTAAGCAAAAAAATGGACTGTACAAGTTCAATTATGTCCAATGCAACAATATCAACAAAAGAGAACAATGCATCCCTGTAGTACACAATGTAGAAAGAAGCAGTGAAATATTTGATGTATGGCATAACAAGCTTGGTCATCCTAACATTGGGATTAAAAAGAAGATCCTTAGTCATAATAATATCAATTGCTCTGGTATTCCTAATTCTTATATATGTACTTTTTGTCAAATGGGAAAAAGCCATAAGTTGGCTTTTCCCAATTCTACTACAAGTTATTCTAGACCCCTAGAACTGATAGCAACAGATTTGTGGGGTCCTGCGCCCATACACTCAGATTATAGATATAAATACTATATTTCATTTGTTGATGCCTATACAAGATACATGTGGATATTATTTATGAAGACTAAAGATGGAACACACACCATTGTGACACAATTCATCACACACGTGGAAAATCAGTTAGGCACACAAGTAAGAATAGTTCAAACTGATGGAGGATCTGAGTATAAACCCCTATCAAACTATTTTAGCAAGAAAGGGATCAATTATAGAACCACATGTGCATACACATCTGAGCAAAATGGCCTAGTAGAGTGAAAACATCGTCATATAGTAGAAACGGGTCTGACTTTATTAGCTAAAGCTTCAATGAATCTGAAATTTTGGCCTGACGCATTCAGTACTGCGGTCTATCTAATAAATAGATTGCCAACTAAAGTACTGAATGGTTAACGTCCTTATGAAAAATTATATAAAGTCAGACCTGACTACAGTTACTTGAAAACCTTTAGATGCCTATGTTACCCTTACCTAAGGCCCTACAATAAACTTAAACTAGAATTTAGGTCATGGCCCTGCACTTTTATAGGATACAGTACAAATCAAAAGGGCTACAGGTGTCTTGATGAAAATGGGAAAATCTTTGTTAACAAATATGTTGTGTTCAATGAAACCATTTTTCCATTCAAAACTAAGGAGGTAAAAACAACAAATAAATTGTACAGCACCAAAGAATATGAAACATATATACTTGTTCTTATTAATGTCGAAGACTTAAGAGTAACTGAAAGGAGAATAGGTGAGAATCAAGCAGAACCTGATGAGTCAAGGTCAGACACACATGAATCACCAGATCTGCCATACAACTCACCCTGAAAGAGGGTCAAACCAAGAAAGTCAACAGCATGAAGATAATATAGAAAGTGAAACAGAAAAAAGTGAAGATATACAACCTGAAACCAGACAAACTCCTGCACCATCTCGCCCAATGATAACTAGAGCAAAATGTGGGATATTTAAGCCGAAACTATATTCAGCTGCACTGTCTGACGATGAACCAAGCACATTCAGTCAAGCCCTTACCAATGATAGGTGGAAGACAGCCATGAATGAAGAGTATCATGCACTCATTAAAAATAATACATGGGAATTAGAAAAACCACGAGAAAATAAAAACATCATTGGTTGCAAGTGGACATACAAAGTCAAAAGGAATCCAAATGGAATAGTAAACAAGTGTAAAGAAGGCTGGTAGCGAAGGGCTGCAAACAGCATTAAGGTTTTGACTTTAATGAGACATTCTTCCCGGTAGTAAAACATAAAACAATTAGAATAGTACTAATTATTGCACTTCAAAAAGGCTGGTGTCTTAGACAACTCGATGTAAACAATGCATTTTTGAATGGTACTTTACAATAAGAAGTTTACTTGACGCAACCAGAAGGATATAATAAGGACACACAGCTTGTATGCAGACTCAATAAGGCAATCTATGGGTTAAAGCAAGCTCCCAGAGTATGGTTTGACAAACTGAAAGACACACTAGTTAAACTAGGCTTTCAGTCTGCCAAATCAGATAATTCTCTGTTCATCAGGGAAAATAATCATGGAATATTATATGTGCTCATATATGTGGATGATCTTATTGTTATAGGTGATTGCAATGCAGAAATAAATCAATTGGTGCAATATCTAGACAAGCAGTTTTCTATAAAAGATCTGGGTGAATTAAACTATTTTTTGGGCATAGAAGTAAAGAGGATATCAAGCTCAGAAATCATTTTGGTTCAGAAAAAAATACATCAATGAGCTACTAAGAAAAACAAAAATGTCTGAAGCAAATCCTCAAGCAATACCCATGATAAGCAATCAGCAATACTCCAAAAATAGGAGAGAACCAATCCTAATATAACTGAGTACAGGAGTATAGTTGGTGTACTATAATACACAACTATAACTCGACCTGATATAGCTTTCAGTACTAATAAAGTTTATCAATTCATGCAGGCACCGCTGAATGAACACATGAAGGCAGTAGAAAGAGTGCTCAGATATTTAAAGGGAACAGCTAATTATGGACTATCTATAAAAGCTGCAAAGAACTTATGCATTACAGGTATGCAAACGCTGATTGGGATTCAAACATAGATGACAGAAGATCCATACCAGGTTATTGCATATACTTGGGAGGAAATTTAATATAATGGTGTTCAAAGAAACAATAAACCATATCTAGGTCGAGTACAGAAGCAGAATACAGAAGCGTGGCAAATGCAATAGCCGAAGTAATGTGGGTTCAATCATTACTAAAAGAGCTACGACTTCAAATCAGTGGCAAACCTACAATCTGGTGTGACAATCAAAGTGCGGTGTACATGGTAGCAAACCCGGTTTTACATACAAGGACGAAACATATGGAAATTGATTTACATTTTGTGAGAGAACAAGTAGCTAACAGAAACATAGAAATCAATCACATACCAGCATATTATCAAAGAGCATATACTTTAACAAGATCACGCTCAGCACCAAACCTTATCAGATACAAAGATGTTTTAAGAGTAAAGAAGTTACCTTGTTCACTTACAAAATCCGACATTCAGAAACAAGGAAATGATAACAGGAAGTCAGAGAAACTTTCGCAAATCTATGAAGCTAAATCAAAGTATCTAGAAGCAAAGAGCCATCACGCAAAAAAACTTAGAAGAAATAAATACGAAGCAAATCAATATGAGAAACAATCGTCGATTTCCTCGCAGGCCGCTGAAGTCAAATTAAAGCATCCAACAGTAAAGAGCTCTCACACAATCGCACTTAGAAGCAAAACATCTCAAAGACATGAAGAATCACACTCAGAAGAAATGAGAAACTCTCATCGATTTCCTCGCAGGCTTCTGAAGTCAAATTAAAGCATTCAACAGTAAAAGAGCTCATATACAACTATAAAACATCTCGAAGACATGAAGATTCGGGGGTGAAATCAAATTGGGGATTTCAGACGAAACCCTAATGTTGGCTTGAGGGGGGGTGTTAGAATAGTGAACTCAAACATACCCTAATATCATCTTATACTAAGCTACTGGATCATATACATTACCGAAGATTATGCTGTGATAGTGGGCTAGGCCCAATCTATTTTTATCACCGTTGGTCACAATGGCTTAGCCCGATAATGCTGTGTAACATTATAAAAGAATATGCTCCTGTACATTAACGTTTATCAAATACAAGTCTTCATTCTGTTCTTACTCTTTCTCAATACACTTTACATACAATTTTTCTCTGAAAATTACATTCAATTAAACTTTGTTGCAACATCAAAAGATTAACAAATCTGACTCTAAAATCGAACTAGCTGACAGTTCGAAATACACGGGAAATCAATAGCATGGTAATTAGCAGCATGCGTTTAATACTGGAAAGTAATGTTGTGCAGTTAGAAAAAGGAAAGACGTGAAGTATTCATGGTGTATTAACGATATGTGTGAACCATGAAGTATGGGTTGAAACAATACGAGATGATCGAGGAGGTGTAAGTAAGGCTGGACAATTTGATGATAATATTCTGGTTAATAATGGAATGGTTGCACACCACGGTGGAGGAACTGTACACCAGTGGGTCTGGAAGTCAACCGAGATAGAAGAAGCTTATAAATGCCTAATCATGATTAACGGTAAAATGAAAGTACTCGATATTTAGTTAATTATTTAGGTTAATGGTATAAATTTAATTGTATAAATATATGTGTGAATTTATAAAATGGATCGCTTTCTTATACATTGTTAGAAATTGATAAAACAAGTGGCGTTGGAACCGTATCGGAGCATGTTATGCCATGAAGCTGGTTTGAAGCAATTTGGAGCTCATTTGATTATATGACAAAATTAAACGCTTGATCAGATCTATCGACCGATGTTAATCGTTATTTAACGATTAACGACAAAGGTGAGTAAACTCACTAACTCTGTTCATTTATATAATATTATAAACGTTATTTAATATTGATAAATAATGGTTGAATGTTGTGTGATGGTTGTCTGGATGAATTGGTTGAAATAATTTATATAGTTCAATATATAAACCGTTGACTGAATATTAATTCTATTTATTATTATATTTCATATTGATCATAAATTAGGGTTATTTATGCGACTAACATCTATGGATGCAGGGAAACAGGTTGGAGGAATCCAACTGGATTCCTCAACAATTATTTTATTGTTTTTCATATATTACGTTGTATGATGTGACAAATAATCTATGCTTAATTATTGTTTGGTTGGAATGTGGAATTACACTGGCATGGAATAAATTGGTATTTGAATTTAAAAAAAATCTATTTTTAAATGGGAATTGAATTTTGGTTGGATTAAATATAATAACTTGTTTTATAAAAACAAGTAGTGGGGTTTATAAATAGTATTATAAAAGAAATGAAATTATGATTATTAATAATAATTTAGAAATATAAATTCAAGAATGATTTCCGAAATTGGAAAATGAAATTAAAAAGGGCAGTGATAGTTGAAGTGTGGTTGTAAATTTGAATGGGTGTTTGTTTTTCTTTGATAGTTAAATCACCAACTATCAAAGATTTTTGACCATCATTGTCAATACAAAGAGACCAGTTGGATTTATTATCCAAAAACCACTCTGTATAGGCATAGGCGTTGCGAACCAGATTATGCGGAAGATAATTGAAGACGGAGTGAAATGCAAGGGTCGTTCTGTTCCAGAATAGTGCTTTGGTTTGTCCAGTCCTAGGACAACTTGTATGGACTAATATCCGACAGAGTATTCCTAATCAATCACATAAGACGATCTTTTCAGTATATTATGTCTGGTGGCGGAGAAATTCGTTTCTCTTAGCTTTTATGCCCATAATATTTTTGGGAAGATTACCTAGTGATTTGACGGGTTTTGTAACAACCCGCATTCTATGCATCGTAGGATCGTAGAATATTTATTTCATCATCATAGAGAGTCGTATGGTCATATAACTTTGGAAGATGACTATTGGGGTCATTTCCCATGTTAATGATTTTTTCCCCATTTTTTAATGACCGTTTTGCCCCTAGCTAATCTTGTTTTGGCCATAACTTTTAACTGAGAAGGAATTTTGACCTGAAACCACCTCCATTAAATCCGGATGATGGTTTACTTTTCCGTAGAGTGGTCACATTAGCCAAACGGGCTCACCGTTTGGGAGATATGGCTGAAACAAGTTTCAGATGGTGAAAAACAGCTTAATTGGGCTTAACCGGGTGATTAACAGCTAGGCCCAAAGGGGAATTTCGGGATTAGGAGTTTAAAAGAGCTGTTAGGGTTTGAAGAATACCTTTTTCTCATTTTTCAGCCGTCACTATTCATTCCTCTTAACCTAGCCATGGCCTCCAACATCTAAAACATCCCCAAACCACTTTCTAATTGAAGATTAGGCTTAGCAATATCAAATTAAGGAGGAATAGCACCAAAGCAAGGTTAGAACTGCTGTGTTGCATTGGGAAAAGCGCCAAACAGAGAATCATTTCATATTTGGTATTTTATTTGTGGCCAAGGTGAGTGATTTGCATGGTTTTGCACTAATTACAGTTAATTAAGGGTAATTAGTGAAGATTAACGAAATTAGACATGATAAAATTCTGGAAAAATATTTATAAAATTTTGAAATAATGTTTTAGGCCTCTGTTAGAAAATTTGGTTAAGTTTTGTTAATCCTATCATTAATTATGCCTAAACATGCTTAAGGGGAAAATATGGGTTTTCGGCTATGTTTGATCCGTTTTAACCTATTAAATTGTTGTTTTGGTGTTTATGGTCATTTCTACATGTTGCTATGACTGTATAGTATGCTTTGTGAGTAATTAGAATAATTAGATTGGTCGAAAACGCCGTCGAATGGAGTAAAACAGGTTGCTGGAAGTCGTAGGAAAACTGTGCAGGAAACCGGATCGGATCGCACCCCCACCGAACCGACCTGATCGCGACAACCACCCACGAACCGCTCCTCTGAACTACTGCGCCATGAGCTAGTGCATCGATCCCGTACTGTTTGGAGACCCCGATCCGACCAGGAGTCCCGACCCGATCGGCACACAACGACCCGAGCTGGGGAGGAAGGCCCGACCCGATCCGGAGCTCTCCACGATCCGAACCGCTTCGAGATGTGGACCCCGACCCTAAATGTTGGAGGAAGGACATCACGACCCGATCCGATGCAGGTGGCTCGAACCGATCCGAAGAAGGATGACGACCGAACCGAACTCAGGAGTTTTGAACACGAGGCATGGGTTGCGAACCAAATGAAGATCGATCCGGGGAAGAAGACCAAAAACCCGAGATGCAAAGGAAGTCCAAATGAGAAGTAGAACTTAGGATCTATATTGGAACCAACGAGTCGACTTCATGATTGGGCTTTTCTGCGGGACGTGTGCTAAGGGGTTGTCGATGTCTATAACTTTGGATCACTATGTATAGGAGGTACGTGGACGGATTCAGGGCCATAGTGGCCTAGATACGACTAGTGGGCTATAAACCAATGAAGTGGGGTCATTTGAAAAGGTTTGGTCATGATCCCATGGGATAAGCTTGGTGGTAGCAGTAGTTGTACAATACGAACTCCATCATTACCTCGATGGGTCTAGTGATCGAAGAAGTGGACATCGTATGCTTTACGCACTGAGTGAGAGATGTGAGGATGGTTGCTAAGCTTGATTTGTTTGCTATCACTATGGCATGCACACCCCCTCCCCCGTTATCTTTACACCATCTGTTTAGTGGCACCTTAGAGTATTGTATGGTATGTAATGCTAACTCTTTGGTTGCAGGTCCAGGTTCAGGTATTGTTTAGTATACTTGTTATTGTTCTGTTTTGCTGCTTATCGCTCATACCAAACTTTTTGTCTGACCCAGAGTTTTATGTCTCTTCTTATTACTCTGGGTTCTGTCACGAGCATACTAGAAACAGGTTAGGTGGTATGCACGAGTAGTTGTACCGGAGACGAGCAGGAGGCTTCCACGTATGATACATATATATAGATATCCTCCCTGTGTAGCTGCGTCACTACTTTGGGCATTAGTGGTGTACCTTTCTTTCTTTTGTTTAGAGACAGTAATTTGGAAAGTTGTAATAAGCTGTATTTGGATTTCCGCTATTCTGATGATGATGTTGGTTTTGATTATCAGCCTATGCACTGTCTCGCCTGTTTTATGTCAAGTTTATTATTATTATATTTTGTTCCATGCGCTGTGAGACATTCTACTGGTTTTCGATTAATTCATTCTCTTCTTTCCTTTCTTTGGCGACCGTTCCATGTTAGTCGGGCATGTGTACAACGCACTTTCGGGGGAAATGCCAACTGGTGCGGGGCGGGCCGTCACACTTGGTATCAGAGCTCTAAGTTGCGTAGTTAACCTAGGGAAAGGCACCAGGGAGAGATAATACGTATATAAGAGCGCGTATTTGTGATTTTTTTGATTTTCAAAAGCTATATATATTATTAATATAGCTAAGGATGAAGTCGCACTGCACTGACACCACTAGAGAGGATGGTTAATCGTTTTCTCTGTGTAGATTAAACGATGAGCCGATACGCAAGGGGTACTGGTAGAGGAGCCAATAATGGGAATGCTGCCGAGATGAGGACGATGTTTACTGACCTCATGAGAGAGAGGCTTAGAGATGTTCAGAGGTCAGCTCCCAATGCTGGTAATGGTGATGGTCCAATAGTACAGGCGCCTAGGGCCGATTTCGCCAAGCTGAACAAGGATTATACTAGTCTTGGTGGGAAGTCGTTCCACGGAACGGAGTCGGCTACAGATGTTCAGGATTGGTTGGATAGCTGCGAGCGTATCTTCGAAGACTTGGGTATCGAGGATGCGATGAAGAGAATGCTAGCATCCCGTCAGCTGCAAGGATGGGCAATGAATTGGTGGAATGCTATAAAGGCAGCTACTCCCGAGGATCAGATTACTTAGGATTAGTTTAAAGTTCTCTTTAGCGATAAATTCATTCCAACTGCTCAAAAGTCAGTGCTTTTTAAGAAATTCTTGGAACTCAAGCAGAATGGCAGAGCTGTCTCGGAGTATATTGCCGAATTTGACACTTTGTCGAAATATGGGTTATCCCTAATAGATACTGCCGAGAAGAAGAACGAGAAGTTCATAACTGGCTTGGATGGATACTTGGGTGAAAGGCTTATTAACCACATCGTTGAGACGTTTGAATCGATTGTGGGGAAAGCTTTAAGATCGGAAAGTCTTTACCCTAAGTCGAAGACTGAGGTCGCATCTGCAGAGGAGCCAAAACCGCAAGCAAGTGGTGGAGGCAAGAATGGTTCTCAGAATAAGAGGAAGCAGAACCAGAATAAGGATGGCCAGAAGAAGAAGAAAGATGTTGAGTGCTTTAGCTGCGGCAAGAAGGGCCACTATGCTAGTAATTGTCGAGCAAAGTCAACAGACAGGAAGTGCTTCAACTGTGGACAAGTGGGACATCATAAGGACAAGTGTCCGCAACCCCCTAAAGAAAAGCAGATGGTGAAAGCATATGCCCTTAATGTTATTCCTTCTTCGTCGAATGCCCCAACTGCGGCGGAGAAGGAAAGAATGTCATTATCCAAGGCATGCTTTCTGTTTTTGATGTTCCTGTTAGAGTTTTGTTTGATGCCGGAGCTTCCAGTTCTTTCATATCTAGTGACCTGGTAGATAGGTTAGGAATGGAGCCCGAGATTGTCGATAGACCTTTAGTAGTGATGAACCTGATTGGTGGTTCAACTAACCTTAGCATGATTTGTCGTAATGTGGTCTTATCAAGTCATGGATGCATGTTTGTTTGTGATTGCTTTGTTTTGGGCTTTATTGGGTTTGGCATTATTTTGGGAGTTGATTGGCTCCAAAGATACAGGGTGGTGGTAGACTGTGAGGGTTTTTGGTGATAGTTAGAGCGGATGATGGGCGGAGGGCAGTGTTTCGTGGTCTACCCAGTGAGGGGGTAATGGCTAGTTTTCTAAATTCCCTCGACATCCCGCATGATGAGTTGTTAGGTTTGCCCGTGGTTGGCCAGTATCCGGACGTCTTCGAAGAAGTGACTAGGCTTCCACCATACCGAGAGATTGAGTTCCGTATTGATTTAGTGAAAGATGCCAGACCTATAGTGATGCCACTTCGTCGTATGGCACCAAGGGAGCAGCGAGAGCTCGGGGTGCAAGTCAGCGATCTTTTGAAGAAGGGATTTATCAGAAGGAGTGTTTCTAAATGGGAAGCACTAGTTGTGTTTGCTACCAAGGCGGATGGTTCCCTTCGTTTGTGTGTAGACTACCGCGAGTTGAATAAGGCGAGGAGGAAGAACAAGTATCCTCTACCACGGATAGATGATTTGTTTGATCAGTTGAGTGCCGCGAGAGTATTCTCTCAGTTGGATCTCGCGACAAGTTTTCATCTGCTTAGACTGGAAGCTGAGAGTATAGCTAAAATGGCATTTTGGACGCCGTCTGGATTTTATGAGTGGTTGGTCATGCCATTCGGGTTGACCAATGCACCAGCATATTTTGTGGATCTTATGAATAGAGTATTCAGGGATCAATTGAACAAGTTTGTTCTTGTGTTCGTGGATGATATTTTGTCTACTCGAGGACAGAGGAAGAACACAAGGAACATTTGAGAATAGTGATGGAGGTGTTGAGAAAACACCAATTAAAAGCAAAGTTTTCTAAGTGTCACTTCTGGAGGTGGGAAGTGAGATTCTTGGGCCATGTTGTTTCAGAGAATGGTATTGCCGTGGATCCTGCGAAGGTGGATACGGTACAAGATTGGTCTACGCCCAAGAATGCAACGGACATAAGAAGTTCCTTGGGATTAGCTGGATATTATCGTAAGTTTATCCAAGACTTCTCCAAGATAGCAGCACCGTTGACTCAGTTGACCAAGAAGAATCAAGCTTTCGTCTGGGACGAAAAGTGTGGAAATGCATTCAAGAGTCTAAAGGAAAAGTTGACATGTGCGCCAGTGTTAGTCATTCCAAAGGGGAATGAAGAGATGACGGTATATACGGATGCATGTGGTACCGGACTAGGTGTTGTGTTGATGCAAGGAGGTAGGGTTGTAGCTTATGCAAGTCGGCAACTGAAACCGCACGAGAAAAGATACCCTACCCATGACTTGGAATTAGCAGCGATCGTGTTCGCATTGAAGATGTGGAGACATTATCTCTTGGGAGAAAGATTCGAGTTGTTTACCGATCATAAATCATTAAATTATCTCTTCTCTCAGAAAGATCTAAATCTCCGACAACAAATATGGTTAGAATTCTTAGCTTCCTATGATTTCAATATCGCATACACACCAGGAAAGGGCAATGCGGTAGCTGATGCATTGAGTAGAAGACATGCCAGTTTAGGGACTATGTTTCTAGAATGGAAGCAACTGGAGTACATCGCTGGGTATGATTTCAGACCAAAGTGCGAATTGGATCCAGAAATGTTAGCAAGTTTGACGATCAAACCCACTTTGATTGAGCGGATTGGTTCCAGTCAGAGGGACGATCCTAACCTATTGGAAATCATCTCAAAGTTCGAGATGGGAATCGACGGAGTGATGAACAAGTATGGGCTTGATCGAGATGGATGGCTTAGAAAGAATGGAAGAGTTGTTGTGCCCAATGTCAATGGATTGAGAGATGAAGTTCTTAGGGAATGTCATCGCTCAAAACTGACTATGCATCCCGGTGGTAACAAGATGTACCGAGACATGAAGCAGACCTACTATTGGGAAGGGATGAAAAGAGATGTTGGGAAGTTTATATCGAAATGCATGAATTGCTAGCTAGTTAAAGCCGAGCAAAAGAAGCCTAGCGGTTTGTTGCAACCATTAGAAATTCCAGAGTGGAAATGGGAACAAGTCCCAATGGATTTCATTGACGGGTTACCAAGAACTAGGTCGGGCCATGATAGCATTTGGGTGATTGTGGACCGATTGACTAAGAGTGCAAGGTTTATACCCGTCAAGTCAAACATGACGGCAGCTAAGTTAGCCGAACTATATGTAAAGTGGGTAGTGATATTTCATGGAATACCCAAAGGCATTGTAAGGGACCGAGATCCGTTGTTCACTAGTGGATTTTGGAAAAGCTTACAAGAGGCGTTAGGATCAGAATTACATCTCAGTACCGCGTATCATCCTCAAACCGACGGACAGACAGAGAGGGTGAATCGAGTGTTTGAAGATCTCTTGAGAGCTTGCATATTGGATTTTGGTGGATCATGGGATGACCATCTACACCTAGTAGAGTTTGCATATAATAATAGTTACCAATCCAGTATCGGTATGGCTCCATTTGAAGCTTTGTACGGAAGACTGTGCAACTCACCGTCATGCTGGTTAGAAACTGGTGAGAAGTTTGTGCTTGGACCAGATGTGATAAGAGAAACTTCAGCTAAGATTAAGGTTGTCCAACAGCGAATGAAGGCTGCCCAAGATAGGCAGAAGAGTTATGCTGATAAGACGAGAAGAGAATTAAAGTTCTCCATTGGCGACTTGGTGTTTGTCAAGATATCTCCGTTGAAGAGCGTGATACGATTTGGTAGGAGAGGCAAGTTAGCACCAAGATTTGTTGGTCCATTCCCAGTTCTAGAACAAATTGGGAATTTGGCATATAAAGTTGAATTACAAGAGAAGATGGCAGGAGTTCATAACGTGTTTCATGTTTCCCAGTTAAGGAAATTCGTGCACGACCCAGATGTGACTATTTCACCTGATCAGTTGGATGATATCGAAGTTGAACACGAGGCAGTTGGGAACCGCAGGCCTATGCGTATTGTTGGGAACGATATGAAGCAGCTTCGAAGGAAGGCGGTGAAATTAGTCAAAGTTCAGTTGGGCGAGAATGAAAATGATTGTGCTTGGGAGACAGAGGAGAGCATTAGGAAGACGTATCCAGAACTCTTCGCCTGGTAAGATCACGGTTTCAGCTTAGTCTTTCTGCATGCTAGGATAGGTTTGTTTTGTTTGTTTTGCATGATTGATTGTTGTATATGGCTGGTAGGCATGCGAGATCCTTTGTATGTTTTGGGTTAAGGAATTTCGGGGACGAAATTTCTTAAGGGGGGAGAGTGTAACAACCCGCATTCTATGCATCGTAGGATCGTAGAATATTTATTTCATCGACATAGAGAGTCGTATGGTCATGTAACTTTGGGAGACGACTATTGGGGTCATTTCCCATGTTCATGATTTTCCCGATTTTTTTAATGACCGTTTTGCCCCTAGTTGATCTTGTTTTGACCATAACTTTTGATTGAAAAGAAATTTTGATCTGAAACCACTTCCATTGGATTCAGATGATGGTTTACCTTTTCGTAGAGTGGTCACATTAGCCAAACGGGCTCACCGTTTGGGAGATATGGCTGAAATAAGTTTCAGATGGTGAAAAACAGCTTAATTGGGCTTAACCGGGTGATTAACAGCTAGTCCCAAAGGGGAATTTCGGGATTAGGAGTTTAAAAGGGCTGTTAGGGTTTGGAGAATACCTTTTTCTCGTTTTATTTGTTGCCAGGGTGCGTGATTTGCATGGTTTTGCACTAATTACAGTTAATTAAGGGTAATTAGTGAAGATTAACGAAATTAGACATGATAAAATTCTGCAAAAATATTTATAAAATTCAAAATAATGTTTTAGGCCTCTGTTAGAAAATTTGGTTAAGTTTTGTTAATCCTATCATTAATTATGCCTAAACATGCTTAAGGGGAAAATATGGGTTTTCGGCTATGCTAGATCCGTTTTAACATATTAAATTATTTTTTTGGTGTTTATGGTCGTTTCTACATGTTGCTATGACTGTATGGTATGCTTTGTGGTTAATTAGAATAGTTAGATTGGTCAAAAACGCCGTCGAATGGCGTAAAACAGGTTGTTGGAAGTCGCAGGAAAACTATGCAGGAAACCGGATCGGATCGCACCCCCACCGAACCGACCCGATCGTGACAACCACCCACGAACCGCTCCTCTGAATTGTTGCACCATGAGATAGTGCATCGATCTCGTACTGCTTGGAGACCCCGATCCGACCAGGAGTCCCGACCCGATCGGCACACAACGACCCGAGCTGGTGAGGAAGGCCCAACCCGATCCGGAGCTCTCCACGATCCGAACCGCTTCGAGATGTGGACCCCGACCCGAACTGTTGGAGGAAGGACATCACGACCTGATCCGATGCAGGTGGCTCGAACCGATCCAAAGGAGTATGACGACCGAACCGAACTCAGGAGTTTTGAACGCGAGGCATGGGTTGTGAACCAAATGAAGACCAATCCGAGGAAGAAGACCAATAACCCGAGATGCAAAGGAAACCAAATGAGAAGTAGAACTCAAGATCCAGATGGGAACCAACGAGTCGACTTCATGATTGGGCTTTGCTGCGGGACGTGTGCTAAGTGGCTGTCGATGTCTATAACTTTGGATCACTATATATGGGAGGTACGTGGACGGATTCAGGGCCACAGTAGCCTAGGTACGACTAGTGGGCTATAGACCAATGAAGTGGGGTCATTTAAAAAGGTTTGGTCATGATCCCATGGGATTAGCTTGGTGATAGCAGTAATTGTACAAGCCGAACTCCATCATTACCTTGATGGGTCTAGTGATCGAAGAAGTGGACATCGTATGCTTTACGCACTGAGTGAGAGATGTGAGGATGGTTGCTATGCTTGATTTGTTTGCTATCACTATGGCCTGCACACCCCTCCCCCGTTATCTATACACCATCTGTTTAGTGGCACCTTAGAGTATTGTATGGTATGTAGTGCTAACTCTTTGGTTGCAGGTCCAGGTTCAGGTATGGTTTAGTATACCTGTTATTGTTCTGTTTTGCTGCTTATCGCTCATACCAGACTTTTTATCTGACCTAGAGTTTTATGTCTCTTTTTATTACTCTGGGTGCTGTCACGAGCAGACTAGAGACAGGTTAGGTGGTATGCACGAGTAGCTGTACCGGAGATGAGCAGGAGGCTTCCACGTATAATACATATATATATATTCTCCCTGTGTTGCTGCGGTCACTACTTTGGGCATTAGTTGTGTATCTTTCTTTATTTTGTTTAGAGGCAGTAATTTGGAAAGTTGTAATAAGCTGTATTTGGATTTCCGCTACTCTGATGATGATGTTGATGTTGGTTTTGATTATCAACTTATGCACTGTCTCGCCTGTTTTATGTCAAGTTTATTATAATTTGTTCCATGCGCTGTGAGACATTCTACAGGTTTTCGATTAATTCATTCTCTTCTTTCCTTTCTTTGGCGACCGTTCCTTGCTAGTCGGGTATGTGTACAGCGCACTTTCGGGGGAAATGTCGGCTGGTGCGGGGCGGGCCGTCACAGGTTTGACGATGTGACATTTAAAGTGAGTGGTGGCCAGACGTTATTAAGAATAACGTAGCCTTAGGCCTTACAACGGGGAAATGACAAAAATCGGGCACGCAGCATAGCTAGTTGGGTCATACCCAAGCAGGGTGTATTGTCACCAGTCTAGAGAAAATTCATATTTGTTCTTCTTTCTATTCTGTATCTTCGGATTACGGTTGGACGACCGACAACCAAGGGTGACAATATATTCGCTACACTCAAGCTAAATGAGTGGGCGGTCATGTGTGGCTGGGTTGCAAGATGTTCTTGTTGAACCCCGGTGTATCCCCTCTAGAGTACACTGATCGGGAGGTGGTCTCATACCTTGTCATAGTTGGAATCCAATCTCCAATAAGCTCCATTCGGTTTTTGATTTTATACTATATATGTGGTGCGTGAGATGTAAGTGTTCTGCTATTTGGTTATTTACTTGATTAGACATTATTATAATATCACTGGATTTTGATATCAAAATGGTTTGGGTTACAGTAAAGTAAAAACCATCCATGTTTATGTGTAGGCTGGTCTTACTATTATCCTTTTCTTTCAAAAAGGATTTTCAAAGTTAAACAATATGGATGGAGTTTACTCACACCAGCCCCATGACTGACTCAGAGTTTATTTTGTATGTTTTTCCCAAAACTCTTGGGTGCCCAAATTTGAACGTGCAGTCAAGTGTTTCAGGCTTTACAGATTCACTTGGAGGAGTTTGAAGCAGGAGGCTTTGCCGTTAGTTATTTACAGTTATGTTCTACTGAGATGTATATGTGTTATACGCTAATACTGTGTGTATATGCAAATTCAGTTTTGTATTTTAAAGCTATGTTATACATTATATTTTATTCGTTCCGTTGTGAGATTCGTGTTTACTCTGATTATGTTTTGTTGAGTTCTTCTTCTTCTATTCTAATTTTTTTTCTTTCTATTTCTCACCCTCTCACTTCTCTTCTCTCACTTCTCTTTATTAATGACCCGGTATTTTCAATACTTAAATAGTCAACATGGTGTTTGTGTTGATTTTCGGGGTCAAAAATCCATGGCCGTTACAAAATGTGTTTAATTTAATTGTTTGAATTGTTCTGTTAAGTAAATTGGTTGATGTTAAATCATCATTATTTACAGTTATAGAAATTATTAGTTTAAAATTTAAATAATTCTGATTGAATAATATTATTTGAGATAACGTGTTTGATGTAGGGAAAACAGGTTGGAAGGATCCAACTGGATTCCTAACCAGTAGTTGTTAAAGTTTATTATATTCTAATATATGTTGAATAATATGGAAGTGTGATGCAGGGATTGACAGGTTGGAGAAATCTTATAGGATTTCTCAATAATATTGATAATGTTTATCAATATGATTCATTGTGTTCACTTGGATGTGAAATTGGTTATATTTCATGGTTTGGTACTTTAGCAGATATTTACCTCTTTAGTACCGTCGAGAAAGAAATGATTTGTGAAATCGATATTAAATCGATTTCAAACATTTTTCAAAGATGTGTTCATATACAGTTTTGAATATGGTTTATAAAGCGAATAGTTAATGGTTTATAAAGAGAATAATTAATGGTTTATAAAGTGGATAGTAAATGATTTATAAAGCAAATGGAAATAGATTTATAAAGCGAATGGAAATGGATTTATAAAATGAGTAGTTATGGGATTATAAAACGAATGGTAAAGGATTTTGTAAATGAGAAGAAATGGATTTGTAAATTAAAGATAAAGGAATTCGTAATTGAAAGGTTAATGATTTTGTGAAGGAAAGGTGAAGGGTTTTGAAATGGAATCTGTAATATTATTTACAGAAGTTAATTTGCGATATTTTAATTAATTTTGTGAAATGATACTTAAATAATATTGAAAATGATTTGTGAGATACTAATAATATAATCACTTTAAAAATGTTATAGGGAATATGATAGGGTTTTACGAATTAGGAACTTGTTGTGCGCTGGTTGAGTTGAGTAATTTTCGAGGTATCAATCTGATGTTGGTTTCGGCCTTCGGGATTGATACTAAGAGATTTATTCACTTAGCAATTTACAATGAGGGTCTAATGAGTAGGAGTGAATTGATAATGGAATTTCTTGTTTCTAATAAGATAAGGAAATGTTTTCCGAATCAACAGTTTTAATATTTAATTAACGACGGGTTAATTAAAGGGGATAAATGATGTTGGGTATTGAACCAATGAATTCATATTTTTTTTGCATGAATGGTTGTTTATTTGATAGTTAAATAACTGACTATCAAATCTGACCAATACGATTGTTGGTACGTAAAGACCAGGAACAAATTTATATTTGAAAACCATTCCGACCGCCAATACGTGGAAGATGGAAAATGCTG
Source organism: Allium sativum (assembly GCA_030737875.1). Taxonomy (NCBI): domain Eukaryota; kingdom Viridiplantae; phylum Streptophyta; class Magnoliopsida; order Asparagales; family Amaryllidaceae; genus Allium; species Allium sativum. The sequence continues at coordinate 937,530,535 of CM060922.1, forward strand.
ATTGAAGATGGAGAAATTGAAGACCATGGATCTTCAAGAGCGGGAGGGCTACTTGTTGAATTTCTTTGGTTAGCTCCTAGAGGTACTTCGACAGTGATTCTGTCATGATTGGAATCTTCGGATTGCAAGGACTACTCGCTACTATTCCATAGGGCGATACCTAGGATGTTGTAGGAGAGTGCTTTCGGTTCAACCTGTTCCTGGATGACTTGCATGGACGTATGTTCGACAAAGTATTTCCTAAAGGTCACATACATTGATTTCTACAAACTATCTTCTGTTGGTGGTGGAGAAATTCATTTCTCTTAGCTTATACGTCCAGGGTATTTTTGTAGATGTCAGTTAGTGATATTTGGCGGATCTAACGATGTGGCATTCAAATTGAATGGTCGTCAGATGTTATGAAAGAAGATTTATAACCTCAAGCCCCACCAACCGAAAATGGTAAAAATTGGGTAGGTCGCTTGGCTAAGTCGGTCGCTCCCAAGTAGGGTGTATTGTCACCATCTAGAGAATATTCATATTTGTTACTTCTTTTCATTTCTGTATCTCCTGGTAACTACGGTGGTCGTGACAAAAAGCCGTAAGGTGACAATACATTCGGTACTCTCAAGCGAAATGAGGGGTCGGATATGTTTAGCCTGGGTTGCAAGATGTTCTTGTTGAACCCAGTGTATTCCTCTCTAGAGATACACTGTCGGAAGGTGGTTGCCCATTCCTTTCCATGGAAACCCGTTCTTCAATAAGAGCCTGCAGTTTTGATTGTATACTATATATGCAGAGCGTGAGATGCAAGCGTTCTGCTAGACTAAAATTTATTTGTATTCAGAAATTATTATAATATCAGTAAAGATATGATTTCCAAAAATGTTTTAGTTTATCGTAAGGTAAAAACCGTCTGTATTTATGTATGGATACGGTCTTACGATTATCCTTTCCTTCTGAAAAGATTTGACGAAAAAAATCAAGTTGGATGATACCTTTAAACTTAATGTGTTTTCCTCACTCTGGTTCACCAGACTGATCCAGTGTTTGTATTGCTCGGGTTAGACCGGGTTGTACTGGTCCAGGTTATCGGATGTTATGAAGATACCAGATGGAAGAGTCCAGACGTATGATATTACATAGATACTATTCCGCCGTGTGTTGTATATGAGGACATGTTATTATAACTGTCCAGTTGTGTTGATGTATTTTGATGATTGTAAGTATTTTTAAATCTCTCAGTAAAGATTTATTTCTATATTATATTTTGTTCCGCTGCGATGTGAGACTCTGTGTTGTGTTAGTTCTTCTTCTTCATCTATTCTAATATTTCTTTCTTATCTCACCCTCTAATTTCTTTCTAATAACCATCTGGTGTTTTCGATACTTTAGTTTTGGCAAGTAATACAGTTTATGTATTATTGTCGGAATTCAAGAGTCGAATTCCTACCGGGTCGTTACAGTGGTATCAGAGCGAGGTTATGTAGTAACCTTGGCTCTGTGGCGTAACTCAGTAGAGATAGGATTTGTAATACCCTAGATTGAGTTTGAGTATATACATGAGAGCACGTATTTGTAATTGGTTATAAAATTATTTTTGAATTATTTTGTAAAGAGGGTAAATGAGATAATTTTACCCAAATTATATTTTTATACATAGAAAAAGGAAATGATTTTCTAAAACTATAGATATATCAGTAGTATTGGTTGTTTAATTGATTTGTTTGGAATTCCAAATGAATAGTAAAATTGAATTGGTTAGAAAAAATTAATTAGCTAATCAAATTGGATTAGCTTGGTTAACTGAAATGAATTAAGGAAGGGATATAAGAGTGGAATTTAAATCGAATAAATTTGAGTTTTAAATGGACAATAAATTGAATATAACCATTCATGAAATGAAACTAAATGGGTTAACCCTGTATTTGTTATTAGTATTATTATATATTGAGTTAAGTGCAGAAACCAAAAGGCTATGGGATTTGAACTGGTTGTAGAGGTTGAAATACAAACTGAAAGGAAATGGAAGATTAGTGGTTGATTTGATTCGTACTCATAGTTGATTCACCCGACAAACAGGTAAAACTTAATATATTAATTAGGGTGATTGATTTTACCCCTGGTTGAAGCCAGAGTGGCAATTGTAGTTGTACCGATCGAGTCACGCAGAGGAGGTGCTGGCGATTTTTCTTTGAAAAGTTTAAAGAGTTAGAATATTTTTGATAATAATTCTAAAACGACTATTTTGAAACTAATCGGGTTTGTAGCATTCTTCTCACTTTAGTAATTTCAGGACAGAAATTCTTTTAAGGGGGGAAGATTGTAATGTCCCAGATTTTTGAACTTTAATTATGAATATGTAAATCCATTTAAAATATTGATTTGATGATTTAAATCGATTTTTTATCGAATTTATTAAATAAAATGAAGTTTGAATATATATATATATATATACTTATAATTTAATTAAAACGAGCTCAACATGGCGCGGTAGTTCGTAATATTGAGTTTACAACTTCAACTGAATATACGGAATCCGTTATAAATCGAAATTCTATAAAATAGGAAACGTTTGAACCTAGTTGATTATAGTTTTCTAATGAAAGAGAAAAATCGATATTTCATGTTATAAATTGTTAGTTACGTCCAACTCAAATTTTAAAATAGTCGCTATGGAAATCATTAATAAACGATAGCGTTTATTTAATAATTATAAAAGAGAAATTTTTTGATACAATTTGAATATTATTTAACTCAAATGTTGATTAGTGAAATTAGTTAAATGGAATCCACTCTATCTTATATAAATCAGATACATGTAGTGATGTGATCAGTAAGGTGTAAATTATTAATAAATGGTAGGTAATATTATTTTCAGTTTGAGTGGTTAGTGACCAATCTTTATTTTTGGTACTATTGGAACTGGAAAAATAATGAACTGGGGAACTAAGTAGTTGCCAACTTGTAACACCCCGTATTTTTTGCGAACATAAAGTAACAAAACAAAGCGTACTTAATTTTTAAATGAAGAATTAAGGGAAACGGGTTGCGCCATTGCGTTCGGCTCGGAATTCTGCTTGAGATAGAGTCCGAGTTTGCGTAAATTGGACTTCGTATGAAGAAGTTATGGCACTTAGAAGTTTCAGGAATTTAAAATAAAAACCAGCCCGAATTCAAAATTTAAAAGTTCGAAATTCAAAACACATACTTGGGCTGGGCGGGAAATTTCCCGCCCAGGACCCAGGTCGACCAGGGGGTCGACCTGGGTCACATAGGTCAACCAGGGGGTCGAACTCCTCCCTTTTTCCAGATCCGAGGACTTGTTTATTTTTCTGCATTTGGACGCCCGTTCTGACCAGATTCGTTGATCCATATGCTATATAAACACCCCTAAGGCTACAGTTTTCTCTACACAACTTCATTACGCCTATACTCTGCCCTAATTCATATTAAAATAAATCAATGGCGTCGCTACTCTGCTGAAACCTAAGCTAGAACTAGTGCTCCTTCTTCTTCCAATCTGAATAGGATTAAAAGAGAACAACTACAACCCGTTTTCTTTTAGAATCCAATAAAGGTGAGTACAGTTATTTTCAGATATGAAATTTAATTATGATCTTGACATGGTTATAAATCTGAATTTGAGATTATGCATATTCTTGTTTATCAGATCTGTTTTCTGTGTAGATCTATCTTATTAATATTATAGTAACTATTCTATATCTCTTCCTTCCTTCTGTTCTATAGCCAGGCTACCACGAGCCTGAGCCAGATCTCATAAGAGATTGACGCAAGAACATAAAATTTGGGGAAAAAATAGTGAATATTGCATAATTAGACATGACTGATTTGGGACCGATTTGGGAAAAGAACATATGTTGTAATTTAAGATCTGGATCTGGGCATACTATATATATGATAGTCTGTGATTTGGAAAAAGGAGAATTATTGTGCATATGACTTAGGCGCAAAGATCTATATTATAATAGGATAACTATTAAATGTGAATACGCCTAGATGGGGATTTTGGATATTAGGCATACGCTGAAATCAAAGGCTATAATTTGGCATAATTCGTATTGTATATCATGATTTGGGGTTTTTGGAGGATATTCTGTACTGTGTAAATTTAACTAAAATTTGGGGCATATGTTATATTGTGAATTATGACCATAATTTGGGCATGTAAAATTAGACTTAATTTTATGATTAAGCGAGGCATGTCAATGGAATTTTAAGGGATGTTTAAATCTGTTAAATTGTCTAATCTGCTAAATCTGTTGAAACTAAATACGGTAATTTGGGGTATTAAAATCTGTAGGCTCGATCCAAAATTGAGCAAAACAGGTTAATAGAACTTTGAATAATCTGCTGTAACTTGTAAAGAATTTAATTTGTTGAATTGGCATAAGTAGTCTGATATTTGCATAATCTGTGAATGAATACTTTAGCTAAAAATAAGAATGCTGAGACACGAGGTTAGACTTTGTTTGCGGTAGAAGCCAGCCCGGACCCAACCAGCTTAACAAGCAACCGCAAACTGTCAGTCTAATGTGAGAGGTCGTAGTCATAACTAAAAGATGCTTAGACACGAGGTTAGGTCTGGCTTGCGGCAGAAGTCTGCCCGGAACCGCCCGGCACATCCAGCGGCCACAAGCTACCGACCTAATGTGAGAAGTCTGTGCATTAGTAATTAATTAATGCAAATCTAGGATAAATATGATGACTATAACGTGTTGGGTGGGTAAGGTTAAATTAACTGGGCGGATGAATCTAATAAACCCGATTCGTAAATCTGTAGGCCCAATACAAGATTAGGTAAAACAATTTGTAAGTCTTTTAATCTGTATATTTGATCCGTTAGTCTAAAAACTTCTAAACCTATGTCTGATCTTGGAACTAGTTAATCTGAACTTTATACATCTGAAATCTGTAAGCAAGTTAATCTGAAATCTGTTAGTCTAGAGACACAAGGTTAGGAGGGATAATTACTTGTGTCATCTGTTGTATAGGACCCATATTAGTCAGTAACCCTTTTCTGGTATCAAAACTATGACCCAACACTAGGAGGGGTCCGGGCTCGCTTACTGAACTAATTGTAAGAGGTCCACTCTGATAATGGCGAGGGGTGTTGATGGCGCATTCCAACCGGGTCATGTGCGTACATGGATCCGGTCTGCTCTGAGGATGTAAGACACCGTGACATCTGTAAATAGGTCTGTGTCTATAGGTTGGCACTTTAGGGAATGATAAACACTTCTGTGGGGCCGGCACAGGGTATTTATGTATTAGGGAGTCGATCGCTTGGGGTAGAATTTAGGGTACACCTAGTTCTGTCTGTTTCTATTGGTATACCTTCTGTCTCTGTTGGGGTGGTAAAGGCCCATTAGTTGGGGTGGTAAAGGCCCATTATTACCATTCTGTTTCTGTACCTTCTATCTCTGTTGGGGGTGGTAAAGGCCCATTAGTTGGGGGTGGTAAAGGCCCATTATTAGCATTCTGTTTCTGTACCTTCTGTCTCTGTTGGGGTGGTAAATGCCCATTAGTTGGGGTGGTAAAGGCCCATTATTAGCATTCTGTTTCTGTATCTTCTGTCTCTGTTGGCGTGGTAAAGGCCCATTAGTTGGGATGGTAAAGGCCCATTATTAGCATTCTATTTCTATACCTTCTGTCTCTGTTGGGGTGGTAAAGGCCCATTACTAGCATTCTGTTTTCTGTAGAGATTATTCTGTTTCATTTTAGACATTAGGGTAACATCTAATCCTGTTATACTAAGTATTAGTGCAGAGAAGTAAGATATAGGTAAGAAGCATATCTTGGTCTATATCATTCTGTTTCTTCTGTTTTACTTAAGCATACCTACCACTCCTGTTGTTGTAATCTCTCATCCAGCTTTATTTACATGTCATGATACTGTTATCTGTTTATATGTTGAAAGTCGCTGGACTCGCCTGACTTTATGTTTGACCTCGTTTGTTTTCACCCCTTTTCTTTCCGGTCCCCCCCCCCAGGTGCTCAGGGTGGAAACATAGGAGCTTGATTCAGATTTTCTCTGCTTTAAGTGCTTGAAGTATTGCTTTGCTTTGACTCTATCTTTTCATGGCAGTTTATGTTGGGGATTATGGCTTTAAAATTATGTGTTCTAAAGGATCTTGTATAAGTCTTATATTTGTTTACTTGGGTTTTGGTATTATGATTTTGAAGGATGTAACCAAACTCATTTTTGTTTCTGTTGTAATAAAGTTATAAATTTTTCAAGTACTACTTTACGTATCTATCTTGTAATATTCTGTTCTATTTACTTATAATGCTTCATGGAAGTTAATGCATTCCCTTTTGTGAGTGACATTAACGGACATGGGGTGTTACATTTGGTATCAGCGCTGAAGGTTACCAGATTAGATAAAAGTTTTTGAAAACTGTTTTCAAAAAGGTTTTAAAAGGAAGTATTTTCAAAAGGAAAGTTTATTTTGAAAAACATAATCCCTAAAAGCCATATATCTTTCTTTCAATTCATTGTTTCGAGTTCCTTCCTCTTTCCCTTTTGAATCTCTTCCTCCGCGTATAGATGCTTTTTCTAAGATATGTAAGGACTTCCGTGCGGAAAACCGCTTCATGGGACTGAGACGTTTGTCGAGGCTAGAAGTTGGCTCAACGAAGTGGAGGACTTGTTGGTACCTGTGAGATAGACGATGGGAGGAAGGTTCAACCAGCTGCTTGGTTAAAGATGGATGAAAAGTCTGAAGATAAGAAGGAGAAAAAGCGCTTTACTTGTGGAAGCTTGACTCATCTGAACAAGGATTGCAGAAAGAGGAAGGGCACTTGCTTCAACTATGGTGAAATGAGATACTTCACTAGGGACTTCCCGAAGAAACGAGGGCAAGGGCAGAGGACAGTACCTACTTCTGTAGGGAAGGTGAATGCTCTCGTGGCTGATGGATAGGATAGAGATAGGAATTTTTTTGTAGAAGGTTTAATTTGCTTATCTGATTATTGAGTTAAAACTCTTTTTGATTCTGGCATTTTGTTTCTGTAATTGAGACTCTGCACTTTAATACTAGTCTTGTTTTTGACCCCCCCCCCCTATAGTCTCAAACCCCATAAGGGTTACGTCTCATCTGTTTGTGATAAGTTGGGGGTATCTATGTTAGGCGTTAAGTTAACTATGACGCATACATTCTGGGTTTTGTGGAATATGGTGGGGTTTTATCATGCTTAGTTTCCTAAGAATCAATTGATAATCTGATTTGTACCAGTAGTCTATAAGTATCTGAATATTTCTGAAAAGGATAGGGGTTTTCACTCGAAACGTGAAGTAGATTTCCAGTTTTGACATTGTTTAATGGGAGTAATTCTCTGAGTGTCAATCTGATGTTGATTTCGGTCTTCGAGGTTTATACTTAGAGATTTATTCTCTTAACCGATGTCTAATGAGAACAGAACTTTTGTTTTAATTGTACTTGCTTCTATTACTCGGCTATATCCTATCGATCGAGTCTTCGACCTTTAGGTAGAAACTAAGGGTGTAAACATGTGTTTGAGATATGTTATGTTTGATGGTTGCAAGTGGATGCAAGTGGTTGCTAGTGGTTGCTCGTGGATGCATATACACACACTAGGCACTAGATCGACTCAAAAACACTCTCATACTGCATACGGATGTGTGTGCATTTTTCATTTTTTGTAGATGCAAAATGATTGACTCATCACACGGATGTTGCATTTGGATGAATGGTTATGCACTCATATAGAAATTATGTGTATCAAATAGGATTTCTTGAATACATAATTGGACTCATGGCACTAACATAATTCGCATTGAGGAGGTCAACTGAATCAGTAGACCGCCTGGTCTTTTCATTAGATAAGATACATATACACACACTTTTGCATATGTTCATACAACATTAGAAGTTTTCCAAGGATAATGGGTGCTTGTGGATGATGGTTGAGTAGATGAGTGATTGGATGGTAGAACACATTCTTCTTAACTTGAAGATTTCGGGGACAAAATCCTTTAAGGAGGGGAGAATGTAACACCCCGTATTTTCTATGAGCATAAAGTAACAAAACAAAGTATACTTAATTTTTAAAAGAAGAATTACGGGAAATGGGTTAAGCCATTGCGTTCGGCTCGGAATTCTGCTTGAGATGGAGTCCGAGTTTGCATAAATCGGACTTCGTATGAAGAAGTTATGGCACTTAGAAGTTTCAGGAATTTAAAATAAAAACAAGCCCGAATTCAAAATTTAAAAGTTCGAAATTCAAATACACACACCCGGGCTGGGCGGGAAATTTCCCTCCCAGGACCCAGGTCGACCTCCCCCCTTTTCCAGATCAGAGGACTGGTTCGTTTTTCTGCATTTGGACGCCCGTTCTGACCAGATTCGTTGATCCCTATGATATATAAACACCCCTAAGGCTACAGTTTTCTCTACACAACTTCATTACGCCCATACTCTGCCCATATTAAAATAATTCAATGGCGTCGCTACTCTGCTGAAACCTAAGCTAGAACTAGTGCTCCTTCTTCTTCCAATCTGAATAGGATTAAAAGAGAACAACAACAACCTTTTTCTTTTAGAATCCAACCAAGATGAGTACAATTATTTTTAGATATGAAATTTAATTATGATCTTGACATGGTTATAAATCTGAATTTGAGATTATGCATATTCTTGTTTATCAGATCTGTTTTTCTATGTAGATCTATCTTATTAATATTATAGTAACTATTCTATATCTTTTCCTTCCTTCTGTTCTGTAGCTAGGCTACCACGAGCCTGAGCCAAATCTCATAAGAGATTGACGTACGAACGCTAAATTTGGGGAAAAAATAGTGAATGATGCATAATTAGACATGACTGATTTGAGAAAAGAACATATGTTTTAATTTAATGTAGCGTCCCGGGAATTTCGACACTTGAATCATGACACTAATACATCGTGTGCCCAATAACTCAAGTACCGAAAACCCCAGAAGGCTATAAGAAAGAATTTAGAGGGTGAGATAAGAAAGAAAGAAGTTAGAATAGAAGAATAAGAAGAAATAGCACAACACAAAGTCTCACATCACAGCGGAACAAAATATAATATATAAATAAACTTTATAGAGAGCTTTGAAATAAAAACTTACAATCATCAGAGTACATCAATACACTGGGACAATTATAATAGTCTGTCCTCATATACATCACACAGTAGAATAATACCAGATAACATCATACGTTTGAACACCTTCAGCTCGTCTTTGGACTTCACAGCATCCGGTAACCTGAACCTGTACAACCCGGTCTAACCCGAGCATTTACAAAACACCGGGTCAGTCTGGTGAACCAGAGTGAGAAAAACTCATATAGTTTATGGGTAGCATCCAACTTGATTCTAGAGTTAAAATCTTTTCAAAAGAAAAGGACAATCGTAAGACCGAATCCACACATAAATATGGACGGTTTTTACCTTACGATAACCAAAATAGTTTTGAAAACAATACTTTATTCTGGTATTATCATAGTGTCTAAATACAAATAAATAGAATCCAGCAAAACGCTTGTATCTCACGCTCCATATATATATTATACAAACAAAACCACGAGCGCTTATTGGAGATTGGATTTTGACTATGACAAGGTATGGAACCACCTGCCGATAGTGTATCTCTAGAGACGAATACACTGGGTTCAACAAGAACATCTTGCAACCCAGCCCACACATGACCGACCACTCATTTCGCTTGAGTGTATCGAATGTATATCACCAACGGTTGGGTGCGACCCACCGTTTCCCGAAAAGAGACAACATCGATAGATTAAAGAATGAAATGGATTTTCTCTAGATAGGTGATTATGCACCCTAATAGGAGCGACCCACATAGCCATGCTTCCTGCCCGATTTTTGTCATTTCCCGGTTGATGAGGCTTGAGGCTACGCTTTATTAGCACATCACATTCACTTCGAATGACACATCGTCAGATCCATCAAAATCACTAATTGACTTCCACAATAATACATTATGTGTTAGCTAAAGAAGTTTCCTTCTCCGCTTCCACTCTTGGTACGGTTGAAGAAATCAATGTTCATGACCTTTCTGGAAATACTTTGTCAGACATCCCCCATATACGTCACCCAGGAATAGGATGAACCGAAGGCACCCCTCTACCGCATCCTAGGAATCACCATATAGATCAGCAGCGAGTAGTCCTTGTGATCCGCAAATTTCAATCCTGACAGAATAATTGTCAAAATATCTCTAGGGATCAGCTAAAGAAATCCAACAATAGTCCTTCCATTTATGAAGATTTACGGTCTTCAATTGCTCCATCCCGAACAACATCAGATATTTTCTCCGTTTACGTACTTATTGGTCGGAATGGTTTTGGAATATGAATTCAATCCCGGTCTTTCCATACCAACAACATATTAGGTATGATTTTGATAGTCGGTTATTTAACTATCAAAATAAAACAAAAATAAAAAAATCCACTGGTTCAGCATGCAAAATCACTTGGCCATTAAAACAATATAGCCCTTGTATTACACAAATAATATATTAGTTTAATATGTTAATTTTCTTGAATCATTTATTTACATACTTAAGAAAAATATCTTAAGATTTTCTCTTTAAATATCATTCAAATAATTGTTACTTACCATCTATTATTTGGGAAATCGATTCAATTTATCATCGTAAACAATCATTACGATATCTCTCTTGGTTTCATTATTTTAACATAATAATCGTCACTATACTTTTCAGGATAAACTCATTCCAAATCTCATCTTCTAAATTTGAAAATATTGTTATATTTTCACTATCCTCCTTTCTATTCCTTCCATTATGGAAATATCATTTTATACCATCAAGCCCCTTTTATTACTTCAGAATTCCACTATAAAAACCCACGTTCCTCAAATAACGTTACACTATCAATTCGCAAAATAATTTACTCTAACATCTTCACCATTACGACTAATATCATCTTTCGATAATCCTGAAGTTGTTCAAGTTGGGGTATTTAATTACCTCTCAGACCTTGATCCACAACGTTCTTATCTTAAGATGATATCAGTTGTAATACCAAACTCGATATTCATTCCGAATATCAAACAAATCCCATTTGGTTATACGTTGATGAAAACTCACTTCTTCTTCAAAATAGTGTATTTAAATCACATCTTTTAAACTCAACTCACCACACCACTTTAATTCAAACTTGGGTTCTCGTTTTGATTTCCATTTCAAAAACCCATTTCTAAACTCTTCACCATAATACTCACTAAACTCGGGTTTGTAACGTCGTCAATATCTTGGATTTCATAAATCCATTTAAATAGAATCTCAAATAAGGGTTGCTGACTAATGGGGTTGCTACCTCAGGTAGGTAACTGGGCATGTGCTGTTTGTAGAAAGAGGTGTACAAACCTTGGTGGCCAAGGCAAAGTAGAAAAATGGATCAATACACAAGTACATAGAGCTTACTGCTGAAATGATATGTTACGGTAGGTGTGGTGTTCTTTCACTTTCACTATCACTGTGGTTCGATGGGTACTCGTGTAGGTACTGCGATTTTAGGTGACTGTGTTTGTAGGTGGTGCGATTATCTTGTGTTGTTAATTTTCTTATGCTTGAAGTTGCTTGAGTATTTGGTTTGGGTAATACTCTGGGAAGGGAATAAATGGGGTAAGCAGAATACGAAGACTCGGGTGGGTGTTTTTATATTTATTTTAGTATGGTCAGTTTAATTTTACCGTTGTTTACCGCTTTTTATCATGGACCGTAAAATTTGTAGTAATAAACATAATCTTCAAAAATGGACACCATAGTATAATTTGACGTTACGGTCCTGATGAAACTAATTTCATTAAAAACGGTCTTCGTTTGCAAAATAACGTATTAAATTCCAATTTTATTTGTCGGTTTAAAATATCGCGTACTGACAAAACGACTTCGATTGGCACCAAACTGTAAATCTAGCTATACGCATTCCAAAATAGTTTGTTTTATCGAAAACGGACATAGTTTGAAAAACAACTATTTCTAATATAATATTTAAAATAAATTTAAATACTCAAATTCAAATAGCTGAAAAATCTGGGTCGTTGCATTCTTTCCCCCTTAAAATAATTTTGTCCCCGAAATTGCTAAGTTAGAAGAATGTTTCAAATCCAATTATCATCAAAAATAATTTCTAAGTTCAAAATTTTTCGAAAAATTCGCCAGCACCTCCTCTGTATTGTTCGATCCAAACAACTACAACTCACCACTCTGGCCCTTACATTGATCAAAAGAAATAAAGCCAAGTGGCAACTCAACTCAGGAGTATAAAATCAATCACCCATTTAATATAATTAAGTTTTACCTATTTGTCAGGCATCCCAACTTTAATCACGAAGCAATGCAACTGACAGCTTTTTCTCTTTTCCAACCTGCACTTAGCTTGATATAATGTGAGTATCCATTGAAGGCTTAAATCATCTTATTTTATTTCACATTAATTCTATTCAAATTTGTTAAACTGGAATCTATTTCTTGGTTTTCAATCCATTTAACTGTGCATGAATTTTACACAATCAACCTACCATTCAACAAACAATCGACAATTAGCCTAACCAAAACATTAAATATTTAACTTAGTTTTAAGTTAAATTTTGACTTATTTAATTCCATTTTTAAATTCTTATTCACAAATTTATATTTCAATTTCTCTTCTGGTTTTACTAAACCATTTAAATTTATAATCCAACTCGAATTCATTCAAATGAATCAATCACACCAATATTCTCAATAATTTTATAAAATTATTTCTTTTATATATGAAAAAATATTTTGGGCAAAATTATTTCATCTACCCACTTTACAAAACAATATTGTATAAATTCGTCAGTTCAACTTGAACCAATCAAATCAATACAATACAAAACATTTTTATATAAAATTTACAAATACGCTCTCTCATACATATACACCCAATCTCGATCTAGGGTATTACTAACCCAATATCTATCGAGTTACACCACCGAGTCAAGGTTATTCCTAAACCATTGCTCTGATACCAACTGCAGCATCCCGGGAATTTTGACACTTGGATCATGACACTAATACTCCTATGCCCAATAACTCAAGTACCGAAAACCCCAGAAGGCTATAAGAAAGAATTTAGAGGGTGAGATAAGAAAGAAAGTTAGAATAGAAGAATAAGAAGAAATAGCACAACACAAAGTCTAACATCACAGCGGAACAAAATATAATATATAAATAAACTTTATAGAAAGCTAAAAACTTACAATCATCATAGTACATAAATACACTGGGACAATTATAGTAGTCTGCCCTCATATACATCACACAGCGGAATAATACTAGATAATATCATATGTCTGAACACCTTCAACTCGTCTTTGGACTTCACAGCATCCAGTAACCTGAACCTGTACAACCCGGTCTAACCCGAGCATTTACAAAACACCGGGTCAGTCTGGTGAACCAAAGTGAGAAAAACTCGTATAGTTTATGGGTAGCATCCAATTTGATTCTAGAGTTAAAATCTTTTCAAAAGAAAAGGACAATCGTAAGACCGAATCTACACATAAATATGGATGGTTTTTACCTTACGATAAGTAAAATAGTTTTGAAAACAATACTTTATTCTGGTATTATCATAGTGTCTAAATACAAATAAATAGAATCTAGCAGAACGCTTGCATCTCACGCTCCACATATATAGTATACAAATAAAACCACGAGCGCTTATTGGAGATTGGATTTTGACTATGACAAGGTATGGAACCACCTGCCGTTAGTGTATCTCTAGAGACGAATACACTGGGTTCAACAAGAACATCTTGCAACCCGGCCCACACATGACCGACCACTCATTTCGCTTGAGTGTATCGAATGTATATCACCAACGGTTGGGTGCGACCCACCGTTTCCCGAAAAGGGACAGCATCGATAGATTAAAGAATGAAATGGATTTTCTCTAGATAGGTGATTATACACCCTAATGGGAGCGACCCACATAGCCATGCTGCCTGCCCGATTTTTGTCATTTCCCGATTGATGAGGCTTGAGGCTACGCTTTATCAGCACATCACAATCACTTCGAATTCCACATCGTCAGTTCCATCAGAATCACTAATTGACGTCCACAACAATACATTATGTGTTAGCTAAAGAAGTTTCCTTCTCCGCTTCCACTCTTGGTACGGTTGAAGAAATTAATGTTCGTGACCTTTCTGGAAATACTCTGTCAGACATCCCCCATATACGTCACCCAGGAACAGGATGAACCGAAGGCACCCTCCTACCGCATCCTAGGAATCACCTTATAGATCAGCAGCGAGTAGTCTTTGTGATCCGCAGATTTCAATCCTGATAGAATCATTGTCAAAATATCTCTAGGGATCAGCTAAAGAAATCCAACAATAGTCCTTCCATTTATGAAGATTTACTGTCTTCAATTGCTCCATCCCGAACAACATCAGATATTTTCTCCGTTTACGTACTTGTTAGACGGAATGGTTTTCGAATATGAATTCAATCCCGGTCTTTCCATACCAACAACGTATTGGGTATGATTTTGATAGTCGGTTATTTAACTATCAAAATAAAACAAAAATAAAAAAATAAAAAAATCCACTGGTTCAGCATACAACGTCACTTGGCCATTAAAACAATATAGCCCTTGTATTACACAAATAATATATTAGTTTAATATGTTAATTTTCTCGAATCATTTATTTACATACTTAAGAAAAATATCTTAAGATTTTCTCTTTAAATATCATTCAAATACTTGTTACTTACCATCTATTATTTGGTAAATCGATTCAATTTATCATCGTAAACAATCATTACGATATCTCTCTTTGTTTCATTATTTTAACATAATAATCGTCACTATACTTTTCAGGATAAACTCATTCCAAATCTCGTCTTCTAAATTTGAAAATATTGTTATATTTTCACTAATCTCCTTTCTATTCCTTCCATTATGGAAATATCATTTTATACCATCAAGCCCCTTTTATTCCTTTATTTCAGAATTCCACTATAAAATCCCACATTCCTCAAATAACGTTACACTATCAATTCCCAAAATAATTTACTCTAACATCTTCACCATTACGACTAATATCATCTTTCGATAATCCTGAAGTTGTTCAAGTTGGGGTATTTAATTACCTCTCAGACCTTGATCAACAACGTTCTTATCTTAAGATGATATCAGTTGTAATACCAAACTCGATATTCATTCCCAATATCAATCAAATCCCATTTGGTTATACATTGATGAAAACTCACTTCTTCTTCAAAATAGTGTATTTAAATCACATCTTTTAAACTCAACTCACCACACCACTTTAATTCAAACTTGAGTTCTCGTTTTGATTTCCATTTCAAAAACCCATTTCTAAACTCTTCACCATAATACTCACTAAACTCGGGTTTGTAACTTCGTCAATATCTTGGATTTCATAAATCCATTTAAATAGAATCTCAAATAAGGGTTTGCTTTAAATCACAATTTAAACTTAACCTGTATTATCATTAATATGATTTCGTTTAAAATAAATCTTTATAAATGAGCCTTCCCATTTCATAAACCTAAATTAATACCCTTTTTAAAATCCATGATTTACCCCTTCGATAAATATCAACATTTATAAAAGAGGTTTAATTATCCAATAACTATTTCATTAAATTAATAACTAATTACACCATTCAATTTCGAGTAACATAGTTGACTTAGTCAACTCTACACACGATTAACTCATTACTCAAATCCCAGTTCGTCTTTCCATTTACATTTAGTTTCAAATTAAATTAGTTAAAATAATCCCATTTGATTATTATTAAATAAATCAAATCAATATAATCTCATTTCAAAAACAATAAATCTTGGTTATTTAATATCCGCTCATTTCGCTAATCAGTCTTGTAAATATAAGGATCATCTTTATAAGATCATTTAGACACTGATATGAAGCACGTGCTTCGCACATGGATGGATTTCATTACCAAAAATGGTAATTTGTGGTTAAAGTATTTAATTATATAAGGTTGGTTTAATTCCTTTTTAAAAACCCAATTAAAATAATATATTTAAAAATCTATATTCCGTTATAAATAATTTCATAACTTCGTTTCCTATCGATATACTTGATGGTAAATCAATCTTTATCAACGGTGTATGTTTGGACATCTACTATTTATTCTTCAACCAGTACCACACATTGGTTACTAATAAACAAACGTTGAATTTATATTCAACGATCAATAATCAAATCATTAATCCATTCGTATTGGTTGAACGGTTCATGTAATGGTCATATGCAACTAGATAATCAATTCAACTGATCATAGTGGTCAAGCAATAATAATAATTCTAGCATTCACTACGTTTATATCAATATAACGTAACCAAAAAGGGTAAGTTACCTTTTCTGGAAATGATCGTTAAAAATAACGATGTTGTTTCATTTAAATTAAACATCGTTTAATTCAAATAATCGATACAACCATATTTATCGACATCCAAACAATTATCAAACCAACCAATAATTAGCAAACATAGCAGACAAATAATAAACACGACTTATATAAAATATAAGTGGAGAACTGAGTGAGTTTATCTTACCTGGGTTTTATTCTGCCATTAAAACGCTTATTTTTAATTAAATTAAAGTAGTGTTTAATTTAATTAAAATAACCAGTGCATCCCATCTTTACTAGCTCGATTCCATATTGCTATGGTCGTCGATACGGTCCCGACGTTCTCTGATTTGTTGAATTCTGTTAACGCGGTCACAAGTTAATAACATCACCAGTTATACGATTATATATGAACAATTAATTCATTAATTAAAATCAATCACCTTATCTCTTCTTCTATAAAAATGATCCTCCACCGTTGCTTTTCGCTCAAGAATAACGGCCGACACCTTGTTTGTTTTCCTCCTTGATCAAGACGTGGTAACAGACTTACTCTTCTCATTTGCCAACACAACTGTCCATTTACACTTTACAATATCGCCATTCCAGTTTTGAATGAACCCACCCCAAAAATGTTTTAAAACAGGACACGCCACATTGCTTCACGTTAACTTTCCCCTGTGCAAATTGTTCCCTTCCATCGTTTTAATCCACCTGAAGCCTTCAGGATATAATTTGAACGCAATATTTCTCTTTTTGATGGGCCTAAAGCCTACGTCCCTCCTACCAAACCCAAAGCCTACGGAACCCTTCTTCCAAACTAAAACTGCTGTATGAATTTTTTTTAATGCTGACTCCCTTCTACTTCACGCTGGTCTCCAAAATATGCCCCATTCCTTTTACCAATATACAACGCGCTGCTTTCAGTGTAAACCATTGCCTGCTACTACTTAGATCAGGCTTTCCATTTTCTTTTATTTATTTTGTTTATTTTTTTTATTTTTTTATTTTAATAATGGGCCGAAGCCCATTCCTCTGAAGCCCATTTCCCCATGTACAAAGCTTCCTCCCAAAACTTAAAAGCTGCTGCTCCCTTTTTGCTTCTTCTTCTATTTTCGAGTACCAAAGAAAAACACAACAGTTCCATTATTTTGTGAATGTCGCTAGATCCTATCACCTAAATCCTTTACCAAACATGCAAATCATCTCCACCATTTTTGCACTCATCCAAGATGCTACCATTTCCACTTGACCTTGCTCAGACTAAAACGTACCAGATAGAAGCCTGGTCTCTTTTTATATATATATGTACTGTAATGAAGTCTCGGTTGCAAGAAGTTGAAGGGAAAAAAGTTTGGTTTGTATTTAATATGGGTTTCTATTTGTTGAGAGAAAAGAGGGAACCGATGAGTGCTATTTATATGCGTGAAAGAGATGGAGATAAGGTCGACGTCGGCTTCATGTCGTATCACCTAGGAACATAGAATAGTTTCAGAAAGGGGTAGGTGTGCATGCACTAGTTTATTTGGGTGAAACACAGGAAAGAAAGGGTGCAGAAGAAAGATAGTTAAATGTAGTTTGCTAGGCCTGTTTTTGGTAGCAGACGGCTATGTTTATATTTCCATAGCACTGTTGTGTTTCTTCTGAAGTGATTTTGAATTCGAACGAGGGGAAAAAGAAAACAGTTGATGACTGTAAACTATATGTTGGTTGTCAGTGTGAATATAACAGATCTGACAGCATTAGATTATGATGTCCAAGCATCGATGATGATGTAACATAACAAATCTTAGATGTGATGTTGCTTGTTCTTTCATTTCCATCGCAAGAAATGGTTACAGTGGAGAGGTAGGTGACAGTGGAGGCACATGCAGTTTTGGCTTGCAGCTATATAGATCTGCAGTGTTCCTCCATCTTCGATGTCTGCGGGTAGGTCTGTGTATGCGTGGTTAAATCAATAGCTGTGTATGAATTCTCACTTCTCAAAGCTATGTATAATGCACCGTATAGACTGGTGATTACAAATTTAGGTGTTCAGTGTTTATTCATGTCAAAGAAAAGAAAGGAAACCGTAGACGAAAAAGGAAGATAGGGTAGCTGAGTGATGGTGTTTCTCAACGGAACTTAAAGAAGAAAAAGGGCCCTGTTGCTTATTTGTCCCAGAGATCTGCATGTGCTCTCTCTTTAAAGGACTGGGTGTATGAGTTATCCTTTCCTTTCCATCAGCTGTATGACTTGATTTAGACATGGCTAATAGGGTTGCCACCTCAGGTAGGTAACTGGGCATGTGCGGTTTGCAGAAAGAGGTGTACAAGCCTTGGTGGCCAAGGCAAAGTAGAAAAATGGATCAATACACAAGTACATATAGCTTACTGCTGAAATGATATGTTACGGTAGGTGTGGTGTTCTTTCACTTTCACCGTGGTTCGATGGGTACTTGTGTAGGTAGCTGCGATTTTAGGTGACCGTGTTTGTAGGTGGTGCGATTATCATGTGTTGTTAATTTTCTTATGCTTGAAGTTGCTTGAGTATTTGGTTTGGGTAATACTCTGGGAAGGGAAAAAATGGGGTAAGCAGAATACGAAGACTCGGGTGGGTGTTTTTATATTTATTTTAGTATGGTCAGTTTAATTTTACCGTTGTTTACCGCTTTTTATCGTGGACCGTAAAATTTGTAGTGATAAACATAATCTTCGAAAATGGACACCATAGTATAATTTGACGTTACGGTCCTGATGAAACTAATTTCATTAAAAACGGTCTTCGTTTGCAAAATAACATATTAAATTCCAATTTTATTTGTCGGTTTAAAATATCGCGTACTGACAAAATGACTTCAACAGGCACCAAACTGTAAATCTAGCTATACGCATTCCAAAACAGTTTGTTTTATCGAAAACGGATATAGTTTGAAAAATAGCTATTTCTAATATAATATTTAAAATAAATTTAAATACTCAAATTCAAATAGCTGAAAAATCCGGGTCGTTACATTTAAGATCTGGATCTGGGCATACTATATATATGATAGTCTATGATTTGGAAGAAGGAGAATTATTGTGCATACGACTTAGGCGCAAAGATCTATATTATAATAGGATAACTATTAAATGTGAATACGCCTAAATGGGGATTTTGGATATTAGGCATACGCTGAAATCAAAGGCTATAATTTGGCATAATTCGTATTGTATATCATGATTTGGGGTTTTTGGAGGATATTCTGTACTGTGTAAATTTAACTAAAATTTGGGGCATATGTTATATTGTGAATTATGACCATAATTTGGGCATGTAAAATTTGACTTAATTTTATGATTAGGCGAGGCATGTCAATGGAATTTTTAGGGATGATTAAATCTGTTAAATTGCCTAATCTGCTAAATCTGTTGAAACTGAATACGGTAATTAGGGTTATGAAAATCTATAGGCTCGGTCTAAAATTGAGCAAAACAAGTTAATATAACTTTGAATAATTTGCTGTAACTTGTAAAGAAATTTAATTTGTTGAATTAGCATAATTAGTCTGATATTGGCATAATTTGTGAATGAATACTTTAGCTAAAAATACGAATGCTGAGACACGAGGTTAGACTCTGTTTGCGGTAGAAGCCTACCAGGACCCAACCGGCTTAACCAGCAACCACAAACTGTCAGTCTAATGTGAGAGGTCGTAGGCATAACTAGAAGATGCTTAGACACGAGCTTAGGTCTGGCTTGCGGCAGAAATCTGCCCGGAAACGCCCGGCACATCTAGCGGCCACAAGCTACCGACCTAATATGAGAAGTCTGTGCATTCGTAATTAATTAATGCAAATCTAGGATAAATATGATGCCTAAAATGTGTTGGGTGGGTAAGGTTAAATCAACTGGGTGGATGAATCTAATAAACCCGTTTTGTAAATCTGTAGGCCTAATACAAGGTTAGGTAAAACAATCTGTAAGTCTGTTAATCTGTATATCTGATTCGTTAGTCTGAAAACTTGTTAACCTATATGTCTGATCTTTGAACTAGTTAATCTGAACTTTGTACATTTGAAATCTGTAAGCAAGTTAATCTGAAATCTGTTAGTCTGGGGACACAAGGTTAGGAGGGGTAATTACTTATGTCATCTGTTGTATGGGACCCATATTAGTCAGTAACCCTTTTCTGGTATCAAAACTATGACCCAACACTAGGAGGGGTCCGGGCACGCTTACTGAACTAATTGTAAGAGGTTCACTCTGATAATGGCAAGGGGTGTTGATGGCGCATTCCAACCGGGCCATGTGCATGCATGGATCTGGTCTGCTCTGAGGATGTAAGACACCGTGACATCTGTAAATAGGTCTGTGTCTATAGGTTGCCACTTTAGGGAATGATACATCCTTCTGTGGGTCCGGCATAGGATATTTATGTATTAGGGAGTCGATCGCTTGGGGTAGAATTTAGGGTACAACTAGTTGTGTCTGTTTATGTTGGTATACCTTCTGTCTCTGTTGGCGTGGTAAAGGCCCATTAGTTGGGGTGGTAAAGGCCCATTATTAGCATTCTATTTTTGTACCTTCTGTCTCTGTTGGGGGTGGTAAAGGCCCATTAGTTAGGGTGGTAAAGGCCCATTATTAGCATTCTGTTTCTGTACCTTCTGTCTCTGTTGGGTGGTAAAGGCCTATTAGTTGGGGTGGTAAAGGCCCATTATTAGCATTCTGTTTCTGTACCTTCTGTCTCTATTAGGGTGGTAAAGGCCCATTACTAGCATTCTGTTTTCTGTAGTTGTTATTCTGTTTCTGTTTCTATTTCAGTTTAGACATTAGGGTAACACCTAATCCTGTTATACTAAGTATTAATGTAGAGAAGTAAGATATAGGTAAGAAGCATATCTTGGTCTATATCATTATGTTTCTTCTGTTTAACTTAAGCATACCTTCTACTCCTGTTGTTGTAATCTCTCATCCAGCTTTATTTACATGTCATGTTATTGTTATCTGTTTATATACTGAAAGTCACCGGACTTGCCAGATTTTATGTCTGACCTTGTTAGTTTTCGCCCCTTTTCTTTCTGTTTCCCTCTCCCCTCCCACCCAGGTGCCCAGGGTGGAAACATAGGAGCTTGATTCAGATTTTCTCTGCTTGAAGTGCTTGAAGTATTGCTTGGATTTGACTCTATCTTTTCATGGCATTTTATGTTGGGGATTATGGCTTTAAAATTACGCATTCTGAAGGATTTTGTATAAGACTGATATTTATGTACTTGGGTTTTGGTATTATGATTTTGAAGGATGTAACCCAACTCATTTCTGTTTCTGTTGTAATAAAGTTATAAATTTTTCAAGTACTACTTTACGTATCTGTCTTGTAATATTTTGATCTGTTTACTTATAATGCTTCATGGAAATTAATGCATTCCCTTTTGTGAGTGACATTAACGGACATGGGGTGTTACACCACTTCTATTTTTATAATAATAAAAAAATGGAAAAAAAGGCTAGCAAAGTATTTTTGGCTCAAGCTTCAGTTTGTATTGATTGCATTAACAAGTAAATTAAGAAGATATATATATATATAAACCGATACTAATATAATATCTTACAACATCGTATATATTTTCACAAAAAGGATTACATAAGGCCATTGGCCAGAAACTAGAGTAACACCAAGAAGATACCACAAAATGACAGTGCATACCAACTAAATAAATAACAACGTTTTCACATGCTATAATCAACAAGAACTTGACATAGGAAGTAATTTCATGAAGAACATAACCATAGAATAGGCAGAAACATCATAGGAACAAGGAGGATATGTGCAGATTTGTAATGACACCAAATGCCAAACGACTTAGATCATCACCACCGTCGCAAAGCAATTGCCATGGGACCAACATGGCATAATGTTATACAACCCAACCCGAACATAACCGCCAAAAATGAAATTGCCTCCAACCCTTGATAACATCTAGCATAACCTAATTAGCAAATCATCAAAACCCCAACAGATCAACAGAAACCACCACTATAAAAACCAACCATCAACACCTAAGAAATTCAACAACAAAAAATCATAACTCCATCTCCTAACACAAGTCGACACATTAGCAGTCATCAACCCAAAAAACACCCAGACAAACAAACACAAGGAAAACACCAAGGAAAACCAATAACAACAAACTATAGCTCCAGAGAATTATGAACAAGCAAAAGCACCGTACAGAGAACTCATCAAGTAGTCGAGACAAGCTCATACCCAACTTAACCATCCTCAAAATATCAACTGACTACGCATTATTAGGAAAAGGAGGAGGTGAAAGCTCGCTTTTGGTGTGAAGGAATAAGATGCATTAGAGTGGTCGACAATTGTCTAAGAGATAGTTTAAGTGGTGGTGAAGTCACGAAAGGTCATGGTTTCTTCCAGTCAGCTTTCCATATAACCTATATTGCTTGTTCCCAAATCTGACAAATAAGGTTATGCTGAAGCCTATTTCCATAAGATCCGATGATCCACTGGCATTTTATTCTAGCGCAGAGTCATGGTCCACTGCAAGGTTTTGCTCGTCCTTTTCAACCAACACCACTTTAGTACTTTTTAGGGCGTGGAGTTCTCCTTTTGGGAAGGTGATTTCTGTGTGTTCTAATTGTTTGTGGTTTGTATCCGCCTTTGGTTTGGGTGGATTGGTTTTCTTGTCTTTTAGATCTTCTCCTTCACAAAGAGTTAGATGTATGAGACAAAGGTCTAAATGTCCACATATTTTTGGTATAGCTTCCGCTTTTGCCATATTCTTGTATATGTTGAAAGAGGCTCCAGTCCAGTCTGTTGAAATTAGGAGTATGTCTACCATTGTAAGTAAAACCATGTGATCAGCAAATGAACCGAGTATGACATGCCTTGATTATGTTTTTATTTTCTTATATATGTCCAATTTGCTATGCCAGAATTCGGTGAGAAGTAATTATCATTTGATGAACGAGTTGCAATGTCCGTATGGCAGTACAGAAAGGAATGTGTCAAAATTAATCAACGTTTACAGTCAAAATTAACATCAGGAACAATGCCATGTGAGTTGTGTTACATGAGTTTGATAACAAACTTTATTTAGTAACTTAATGTAACTGTTTTTATTGTTGTTGCTATTGTTAGTATTGTTGTTGCTGTCATTACTATTACTACTTATTTTGTCTATCAAGTTGTTATGAAAATGGTAATGGCTAAGCATTTAGTATTATCACATAATCAGCTCAGATTTTAGTCACAGCTAGCGACTTATTTTCGTAGTGAAGTCTAATCCCTTATGTATCCCTTTCAAGAAAATGGAATTATAGTAAGTTATGTTTGTTGTAGCTTCTGTTTAGCTAAACTTAGTTTAGTTTAGTAAAGCAACTAGTGTCTATCTCCAGTAATCAAGTTGCTTTTCATATGCTGAGCTACAAGGAACTAACAGCTTGTTTGTGATTTATTTGTCTCTTCATAAGTTCTGTCGAAATTCAAAGCAGTGGAGAAAGACAATCACTTGCAGGGATTGAAGCTACATCAGAGATG
The DNA here is from genome assembly GCA_030737875.1 of Allium sativum. Classification (NCBI taxonomy): domain Eukaryota; kingdom Viridiplantae; phylum Streptophyta; class Magnoliopsida; order Asparagales; family Amaryllidaceae; genus Allium; species Allium sativum. The sequence goes on from CM060922.1 coordinate 937,554,471, forward strand.
AACAGTTGATGCAATTGCTGAAATGATAAGTAAACATATTCCAGACAAAGTTCTAACGAAAATGAATGGTGGCCTTGTCAATCTGTGGCTAGTGAATGCCTTGGAGAGTCTGGATCTTAGATTAGATCTGAAGTGTAATGATGCTGAAGTTTTTACTACCATTACCATGGAGGATTTAGAACAAGGACTTAAATCTTTACAAAACTGTAAGTGTTTAGTGTATGCTTTGGTAACATGCAATAGAGTTAGTATGATTTAGCAAGGTTTTTCGGTTCCCATTGTTTCATATTTCAAACTGTGATAATATTTTTTTTTCAAATTAGTTATCACAACTGAATGCCATTCCATGGAAGAAGCAGCTATACAAGCTTTTCCGATTACTGCAAGTCCCACCGTTGCAACAGATGATGCTGGAAAGAAATCTCTGACCAAGAGGGAAGTGCCAGTGAAGAAAGCTCGAAAATATAAATCACTGGAAGACAGTTGAAGTGTATACCAATGGTTTTTCCAATGGTTACCAATAGACGTCAACGGTCCCTAACTGTTGAAAACAACTGTTGTTCTTGTACTAACCCTACTTTACTGAATACTTTAAATCTGCACCATACTTGTCAGTGTGGAAGATCCTAGTCCGTACCATTTGGTAGTTATAAAAGTATAAGATATCGGTCCGCTTATTACTGTAAGACAGTTTAGGAAGTTAAAGTTTTTTGTAGGCTGCGAATCGTGATGTCGTTGCCAAGGTATAATCGTTTTGATCATCTTTCAAACGGTTGTCTTATGCGTTATTTGAATAGTGATATTTAAGCATAAGTTTATGTTGCCATTAGTGAACTTTTACCCACTATATTGTCTGTTTACACACTGGTCGTGTGCTGATTACTTGTTTGCCACATGACTACTTATTTTGCATGTTTACAGTAAGGAAAGCATTGGGAAGTTTTTTTATAATATAAGTTTCTTTTTCAATGTGAGAAAGGAGTAAATGGATAACCGTATCAGGAAAATAAAAAAAAAATCGTATTCTACTTTATTAAGTTAAAATCAATTTTCAAATTGAACATTTTACAACATTTTCTTGTTCTTTGTACATTTTGAACTATACTACAACAAAAATACTATTTTATAGCACTGATTCCACGACAGGTCACCGAAGTGTTGTAAAAAAGGTACATCTTTCATAATATTTATTGAAAAGTACGTTGTAACAAATACTTCCAGAAAATGTTTTATGTTCAAAAGTTGTAAATAAAAAATTTCTACAGTGCTTGTCTAAACTGTTATAACAAGTACTTTTTGATGATGACTTTTTTGCATTGCATTATATTTATTCTTTCACAACATATTTGTCATGTTATTGAAATATGTAAATTACCAAAGTTTGTTGACTATTGTAAACTTGTAGGTTTCGACAATATTTATCAAACGTTTTAGACCGGAAGTTAAACAAGAACAAACTATTGTTGTGTGTTTGTGGTGTGTATGTTTGTATGTATACATATATGTATGTATATTACTACATCAGCATAGTGTTAGTACAATTTGTATTTAGAACAACGTTTATTTTACATTGCTAACAACATTATAGTTAATAACTTTTGGTCGATATTGTTAATGCTCATATTCAAAAATATACTTACATTGTCATGAGTATGTTTTATAACTGTTATATTATATTGTTAGAGATTTTCATAAAGACAACAGACTGCAAATATTTAAAAAACAATATTGTTGACAATGTTAACTTGATGTTGTCATTTTTGTAATACATAGTGCTTTATTGATACTACAAAATATTTTGTACTTAATAAGAAAACGATATTATTGTTGTGATTTGTGACATGAAAATCACATATGTTGTTAGAGACAAGGCGTGGATGTGCTTGGCGGTAGAGGAGATGGTGCAGCAACAGAAAGAAGGTTAGAAGGAGCAGTTTGGCGTTTGAGCGGATTTATTGCTGAATTTTGGCCCGGTCTTTCTGTGACTTATTCTGCAAGTATTGAGGGGATATATTCCTAATGCATCTCTAAGAGAAAAATTGGATATTTCTCCTAGTCCTACTATTCTCCTATAAAAGCAGCACATAGGGTTGGATTAATGTATGACCGATTCGAATGGTGGCTGCGTGCCTATAGGGCTTGGTGCCCCAGAGAGGATTGGTGCCTCCCAGTTAATCCAAGGGTTAGCCGTTGTTCTTCATTGTTCTCCTTCTCCAACAAAGAGTGTTAGTCATCTAGATATTCTTTCCCTTTCTCAATAAGGTTATTGATTATTGTAATTTGTTTACTTTTGGTTGTTGATCCATTTTGTGTAAATAAAATTTGTTTTTGTGAATCAATAAAGAGGGTGGTTGGGTGGAATATTTTGTGTTTGCGTGTGTGATTTCATATCTATGTTTGTTTCCATAGAAATCATCTTTAAGTAATTGGGTGAAGAAGATCCTGGTTGCTTCCACAAAGGGTAGTTTACACAACAGTTGGTATCAGAGCTAGATCATCGCAAAGCTTAGAGTGATTTTGGATTGGAAAATTTTGATTTTTTTTTGTTTGGAAAAAAATTGATTTTTCATTGAAAAAATAGATTTTTTTTTATGTCGGATATGATGGCACTGTTGGTGATGACTAATTTTGATTGGGGATTTGAAGGCCTCAATGGTTTGGTCGATGGAGATGAAGAGAAGCCCTCAGATGTAGATGAGGAAAGATGAAAGAAGACGAAGATCTTGGCAATTGGTTTGATTTGCCTATACGTTGGTGATTCGGTTCATGTTTTCGACAGGGGTCTTCACGTTGATGATGCTCGAGGGATCAGGAGTGATCGAGGAAGAAGCTCAAGTCAAGTGGTAGACGGGTGTCAATGTGGAAGGCGGGTGACGGTTGAAGAACCTAGTTCACAGCAAGGTGGAGAGGTTAATTTGGTCACTGCTGATGTGTTTGACAGGGGCCTTCACGTTGATGTTGCTCGAGGGATCCGAAGTGATCGAGGAAGGAGCTCAGGTCAAGTGGTAGACGGGTGTCGTTGTGGAATTGCAAGCACTTTAAGATCGTTGGTTGAAGCACGGTGCAGCTCAGGTGGTAGATGCATCTTTTGCAGGCGGTGAGTTGTGTTTGTAATTGAGGTGTGGTCGTAGTCCTTTCAATCGACTGGGCGTATCTCGTTGCCCTGAAATCGAGGTTGTGGGGTGTATCTCGTTGCCCACAAATAGAGGTTGGTTTAATTAAGAGAAGGTGTCATTGAAATAGCTAGGCTGACTTGTTTGGAGTTTGTTGGAGTGTTGATATGATTTCCAATTAAGTTGGAGTGTTGTGATTTGTGATATCATATGTCCATGTTAGTCAGATGACATGTTGATGTGATTTCATATCAAGGTGAAGTGTTGTGATTTGTGACATGAAAATCACGTATACTGATAGAGACGAGATGTGGATGTGCTTGGCGGTAGAGGTGATGGTGAAGCAACAGAAATAAGGTTAAAAGGAGCAGTTTGACGTTTGAGCGGATTTATTGGTGAATTTTGGCCCGATCTTTCTGTGACTTATTCTGCAAGTATTGAGGGGATATATTCCTAATATATCTCTAAGAGGAAATTGGATATTTTTCCTAGGCCTACTATTCTCCTATAAAAGCAGCATATAGGGTTGGATTAATGCATGACCGAATAGAGTGGTGGCTGCGTGCCTCTAGGGCTTGGTGCCTCCTAGTTAATCCAAGGGTTAGCCGTCGTTCTTCATTGTTCTCCTTCTCCATCAAAGAGTGTTAGTCATCTAGATATTCTTTCCCTGTCTCAATAAGGTTATTGATTCTTGTAATTTGTTTACTTTTGGTTGTTGATCCATTCTGTGTAAACAAAATTTGTTTTTGTGAATCAATAAAGAGGGTGGTTGGGTGGAATATCTTGTGTTTGCGCGTGTGATTTCATATCTATGTTTGATCTTTAAGTAATTGGGTGAAGAAGATCCTGGTCGCTTCCGCAAAGGTCTAGTTTTCACACCAATTATAAAGTACATCAGACTTAAAAAAATCATACCGCAAAACTATGTTTAGATGAGACCGAGTACACTCAAAACTTGCTCACTCCAAGACCTAGGCGAGTGTAATTCTACAAGCATTAAAACCCATTTCTACATAGAGCTCTATTTCTTTTAGATAACGAATATGTGTATGTTCACACATAAAACTCCATACAGTTGAAGATTCTTAACTTCAAAGATTTATCTCATACAAATAATAGAACTATGCGTGGCTGATGTGTTTAACATTTGCCAATATCTTTTTCAAAAACTGCCATGCAGTTGAAGACTGTATGCATCTCTTAGTTTTTTTTATAGCTAATTGAACAAAATCATCAAATTACATACATGTAAAGCATACATCAAATTGCATGTGGGTAAAGCATACAGCTTTTTCTAATGTCCTCAGTCAATGCTGCTTTGAATCAAATACAAAGTTATATACTAATTAGATTGGGACTAAATAAATCTTTCCTTAAACGATCATTTGGTAGCTAAATTACTGCCAACTCCTCAAGGCAGCCCCCCTAATCTGCAAGAAAGTTGTATGATAATTTGCTCATAGATGCAATGACATGTCTTCTTGCTTTTGCGAGAGCAATGACTCCCCACTTTTGACCAACATTTGCAGGGTTATTTGACTTGATAATGAAACTTTCAAAAGTTCCCCGTCCTAAAGATTAGATTATTATTTGCTGAAATTGTTCAGGTGGTGGGTGACCTTTTTGGTTACGTCGATAGCGTGATACCCTTATAAAGGAATGATTCAACAAATAGGACAAGTGATGTATTTTATGCCGATGAGATATGTGATAATAATGATATGGAAACCTTGAAATATTACGGAGATAAGCTTCGTCCTCCTTATCTTCCTTTTGTTGTTAGATACTCCTCCAATCCACATTAGATGGCATTTAAATCTGAGAAGAGTTTGCCAAATATATGATTATAAACAAATAAACACTTTATTTTCTTTTTTACCCTTCTTCAGAAAACTTTTGTGTCATTCATTAATACACATGCAACCATTCTTTTAGGCTTTCATGCAACTATTATTTTAGGTTTCCAATGAATGTAGTTATTTTAAGTTTGGCTCCATTTGAAATTTTACTGGCACGGGCTGAAGTTAAACATGTTGCACGGGTTGCTTTTTTAATGAAAAGTTAATAGTGCAATTAATAAGAGAAGATTAATTGAAGGGTAAAGAAGTCATTTTTTAGTTGCCATAATTTGTGCGAAGAATTACAAAACGTCATCTATTGTGGATTGGAAAGAGTATAATATTGCTGGCCCTAAAGCATTAAAAAGGCACCATTGATTGCGTTAAAATTTATTGTAAACATATAGATAACAATCGGTCTCATTTATACTCCATTTTCTTTTTAATCATTGTTTAATCATTCCCCAATAATATATCCTTTTCGCCATATTCTTTTCATTGCTCTTATTAGATGTCTTTGTGTCTTCCATTGCTTTAGACTTCATAAACACTATTTCTTCAACTATCCCCCCAAGAAAAATCAACTAAGTTAGAGGTAGACGCCGCCTGCTTCAAGTGTTGCTCAACAGTCAGCACATGACGTTGTGCCTTTTGGAAATTTGGCTACTATTTTGCCTTAGTCTTGTGATTTGATGTGATTTAGCTTGTAGATAATGTCATTAGCTTTGAAATTAAGAAATCAACAACCGATCTATATAGCGCTGGGGTTGCCATCAGTTGACTGATCTCAAAATCAAAAGTAGCATCACAACTTTTGCTATGCTCACGAGAAGTGGCGTACCTGCCATAGGCCTAGTGGGGACCGCCGCCCCCACTCGAATGTTTATAATATATATAATGTCTCGTGCTACACTGTCAACTAAATATTGTTTACTTCAACGTTGTATGTATCAATAAAAGAAACCTTTTTAGCGCGTGTCAAATGCAAGTATCTTTTGTTTAAGTATGTATAGAAGCAGTGGCCGATACTTCATTTAACCTATCTTGGGTCACTCAAAATTTGAAAACATAATGTAAATACCACTGCCTTCATCTAATGGCGCTATGTGTGCTGAGCGTGAACCGTGGGGTGAGGGGGGACTATAAATGCCTAACAACATTTGTGTGCTGAGATGTTGAAAGAAGACACCGGAATGCATGTAAGAACACATAAGTATGCATAGTGCGAGAGAGTGTGAGGGGGGGTGTTGGGGGGTGGGGTCTAGTCAGTGGCGTACCTGGCATAGGCCCAGTAAGGGCTTCATGCATTGGTTTTATGAAATTAGTACACATAATGTTTTCTTTATATATATATATATATATATATATATATATATATATATATATATATATATATATATATATTGCGATTCCCATTCTTGATATGCTTATCTTGTTTGTTGTTCAAAACTATTGCATTGTACGATCAAAGGAAAGAGACTCATTCTTATCATGAAGCTTTCCTATCCTGCAATCCGTTTTGCGAAATTCAAACATTTCAACCTCCGTTTTATTTTCTTTGTGCGATTTTCTACGCTAAAAGTTGCCCGTAAAGGGGTTTTGTTCGGAGTGTAGTGTCATTGATATCTATGTACCATTGCCTCTGTCCCGTCGCACTGATCCCCACAATATGTTCATTTATCAGTTTTGGGTGTTCGGTGTGCAATGAAAAATTCAAATGGCTCATGCAACAATTTTTGGTACTGGTTCATTTGAGTTTAAAGTGTCTCTATTTGGATATGGAAGAATCAATGAATCTTTATTAAAAAAGGTTCAAAAGAAGAAGCACTATTATTCTTTAGTGTACTTGCTTTTAAAGTTGGGAAGATTGTCATCCGTCATTACCACTAATGTTAAAACAGTGTTTTTGATTATGAAAATTATTAAGGCTTCACTGGGTAATAGATTGGGGGATGATGTAATGAATAATTAGCTAATGAATTATATTGAGCGAATTGTATTTAAAGCCGTTGGAATTATCCATATTATTCCAAATATGAAGCATAGAAAGATATGTTTGTAAATATTTGATTTTTGAAATATTTTATCATGCATAAATTGAATATTAATGTAGTTTTGTAGATCAAATATCTCTTAACATTTTCGAATGAAAATAGGGTTGAACAATTTTTCCATAGTTCCGCCCCCACTTAGCTAAATCTCTGCGTACGCCACTGCGCACGAGGAAATCTAAAGTCGTCGCTTTCCTTGGCTGACTGTGTAAAGTATTATCAGCTTTAAAACCTCTAGAAACAACATCAAACGTACAGATTCAGTATCCATGAAATTTTATCTGAGATCTCTTGAAAGATAACCAAATCATATTCAGGAATGATATTTATATAAATTTATTGTATCAACTTCATGTAACAATGCACTTAAAATTAATTAATAAAAACTTACAATGCGGTTTATATTTCAATTATTTTTGAAAATTTGGATACAAATAAGTTTGAAATAAATACATAAATAAATTACATATATATTATGCGGGTAATTTGTTAGCTTATAAAGCATATTACACAAATAATATACTTTTTTTTTGCAAGACCGACCGGTTTTTTAGATGACCCCGCAAACACCTTTATTATAGATAAAGGAACTGGCACTCCGTACATGCATAAAGTAACATTTCTGGTTTGAAGTGTCCAGTTACTATTAATACATATTTTGCGCAGTAGAAAACATCATAACATAGTACAAAAGTTAAGCAGAAAGAAACCTAAGCTACTTCGGCGTCAGGATCATCGTCATAGAAAGAGCCCCATGTAGGGTGTCATATTACGCCTATAAATCCAAAAGCGAAGAGCCAAATCAACCACTTTGAGAGGGGCTATAATACGATTTTTATCCCAGGAAGGGTCCTTCAATAGAATTTCATTATTTTCACCAACTTCATCGTCATACCTGATAACCAATTTTTCATCCTCTGGCATATAGAATAGCGACTGCGATCTTCCACGGCGTCATCAATAAAAATGAAAAAGATATCAATAGTATCACAATGCATCCCAGAAGGGGCATGCACCCACACATTCTTCTGCTCACTCCAAGAGATATCTGGATCAGGAGGGGCATCAGGCAAGATAGAAGGAACAACTACTATAGGAACTTGTTTGACCTTAGGCATCCATACACGAACTGGTGGACGGGGAAGAGGTACTTTAGGAAGGGGTTCAGAGGTTTCAGTTTTGGTACATGAGGTTAAGGTATGACCAAACGCTTTGCACGTCGTGCATATTTCAAGTTTCCATCTGTATTTGACATCAACTGTAAATTCACGATTTTCAATTTTAACCTTAATCTGAGTAGGTAGCGGCTTCTCCGACGTGACTTCAATTAGAGCTCTCGCATAAACTAAGTTCTTCCTGGCTATAGTATTGGCGTCAAAGCACTTCAATTTGCCAATATGGCAGGCAAGCCAGTTAAGGCCAAGAAGAGGCTAAAGAGCAGATGGAACGTGCGTGAATTGCGTCCAGAAGGGTATGGATAAGACTTGCTCTTTTACGCTATCAATTTTGGGGGACCAAGTTGTTATAATGAAAGGTTTACCGTCTATAATAGCAGATGGTCCGTTTAACACACGTAATTTTTCTTCGGGTGTCGAGAACTTGAAATAATATAGACCGTCCACATAAGTGAAGCACATACCGCCACGTAGCCGCCACAACGTACGACATGCCTCATTCATATTAACCTTGGGAGTTTTAGAGTCCAAGAAGAAACAAACTAGATGGTCCTTCCAGAAAGACGTGGCCTCCTGAAGAATTTCAGGAGGGGGAGACGAGCCTGTTACATCATGAAGTATGTCGAAATGAATAGGCGTGTACTCACCAGCTATATTAGGCAAGGAACCAAACAGGGAAGTCCATTGCGGTTTGTTTGAATCTGCATTTCTGTTTCGAACAGTAGGAGAGGATGTTGCTGCATTTGACGAACATCTGGCAGGTGTTCAAGATTATTTGCATTGTCAGCAGATTGGAGCCCGACACCATTCAAACTACATTCTCCAATGTTTCCAGTTCTATTCATACCACAATTTCCAATCATTGATTCTTTAACAGCTTCGGGATTCTCAAACCTTTCAGCAGTATTAACATTATCTACATTTATCTGCATTTTCAAGCCAGGCAAAGGCCAAGCAGTAGCACCCTGAGCTAGCAATGAAGAAAGAGAAGACTCACCTCTAATCGGAGTTTGAGCAGTATTTGCTAAAGGAGTCGTGACAGCAACACCGGAAGCTTCAATATCCGCAATTAGGGCATTTAGTGGATGATTAGCGGGTAAGGAATAAAAGGGTTTCGGAGGAGGAGAAGAGTGGTCCTCATCATCAGACTCAGTTTCAGGTTCCATTGGTGCTCTAATTGAGCGGCTAGCAGATCTCGTTACAACTGAAGGGCGAATTGCTGATTTTTATTTTTGGCCATTAGGTAGATCGAAAGAGGTTCGAGGTAGGAGTTGAATGAATCAGAGAGAGGTGGAGAGGTAAGAGGTGGAAGATGAGTGGTGGCGCACAGTTGAGCAGATCTAAGAAGGAGCCGCCATTAGTTACTGGAGCGTGTTCTTTTTTGCAAACAAAGTGTCTGTGCTGGTGTATGCGAAAATAATATACTTATTAAATTACTTATAATATAAGTAACTTAATGTATTCATAATTATCATGACTTAAACAATAAAATTATAATTCCTTCAAATTTTAGTAAATATATAATTTTATAAAAATCGTATAAATGTAATACAGCTACATATAAAACTAAAATAAAATGTCCACAATAGATTTCAAATGCATAAACATAATACTTCAATTTTTTTTTTACTAATTCATATTTTAGTTTTCACTTGTATATATAAGTAACTTGATGACATGATTCAATATTGCTTTTCCAGAAGTTAAACTATATGCAGCAATAATTACAAACTAATTATTTCTTAACCGAATTATACTTATATTTACATATAAACATAAAACAATAAAATATAAAAAAAATAACGGCATAAACATTATGCAATAAAACGTATAGTGGATTAAAATTTTAAATGCATTTTCATAATGTGGTAAATAATGCGAGTATATAATTCAATGCATTTAAGAAATAATACCAATACCCATTTATACTAGATTCTTCTGAAATATTTGCAATTCGATCTGAATCTAAAAATTACAGTGAACAGCTGGATGCTTCTAAAGACCTTCTTATGATGAAGGTTTATTTAAATCCATTACAATTTCCGATTTACTAATACAATTATATTTAAATAAGTAAAAGCTATAAAATGCAAACTAAATTTTATTTGATATATTTTGTAGTTGTACCCAATTTATAATATGGATTGAATCAATATTGATCGAATAGATTAGATTATTGCTAGGATTATCATTTTAACTTGTAAAAAATAAAAATGAATTTAAATTTAAGAAGAACGTAATTTTTGGAAATGAAAATAAAATGGGATGATTAAGAAAATGAAGAATTTGAATATGGAAGGTTTTATATGCACCATTATTGTTTTGGGCTTCAAAAAGGAGACATAAGCCTATTTTTTGTAGATTTTATGTGACATTTTTTTATTATTATTATTAGCAACAGCCCAAACGGCCGAACCCCTTCTTCCATAACGGCGTCTAGAACCGCGATACAATCATCCAGTCTATTTATTAAGGCTCTTCTTCTTCCCTTTGGTAACCAATGGCTGAAATGCGCTAAACCTTTATTCACCAGAAGGCTACGTGAAACAACTATCTGCAGGTAACGAAAATTTATTTGTTAATTTTTCATGAAGTAATTCATCGAACGTATGGTGGTTTGTAAGAATCTATAGCGTCTTTTGAATTTATATTTGGTAAAGTATCTTGGTCCTATTCTCAGAAATGTGCATGGATCATTTGATCAGTGCATTTGCTTTTTATTTTATTTTTATATGGAGGTAGATCTTAGAATCTTCCATGAAATCGACTGTTGATACAGCATATGTTTAATTTAAGTTTTTTTTTTTCCGCTAATATTCGATTTAAAATAAATAAATTGCATTCACATTTTTAATAGGTTAATCCATCCAATAAAATAGGATCGTTGTAATAATATTTAAATTTTAATTAGTTGATCACCTAAAAAAACACAAATATCTTTTTTTTTCTTCTGAGTTCCGCTACTTTCTTATTCTTTGCCTCTTTCTTCTTCTTCTCAGTATTGAAATCAACTTCAATTTGATCCTGGATGAGAGCTTGTTGCTTCTTTTTTCAAAAACAGCAATAATTTCATTAATTTAATCTTCCCAATACTTCACTGCTTCCGGCTCTTGGCAAAGTTCCAAAGCATGCCGACCACCAACAGCAGTCTCTTCATGGTTATGCTTAACATCCATATTGATTAGCAGAACAGGTTTCAGTAATACCTAATTGTTGCATTTCATTTTTCTTTGAAAGTAAAACAAATAGCACAAATATCGATTGTCAGCTTTATGATAGAGTGAAATCTTTAAGTTAGTTGTGGATTAACTTGTTCAAATTGTGTATTAGAATAAAAATACCTTTATTAAATTATAGTAATAACAACTGCATTCACAATTTAATGATTTGATAATTTGAAATTGTACAATAACATCTTAAAATTAGTACTTTAGAACATTAGGTCAGCAAACTTCTGTTCACAAATTTATAATTAGGAAAGGTCCGAGTAAAGATTAATTACAATTGTTCTATTTTTTAGACAATAATAACATGAAAAATGCAATGTTAAGTTAGTTAAACAGCTAAAGTCAGATACTCAGTGGGTGCTTTCTCATCATTTTAGGTCAACGCTATTGGCATAGGGAAGTAACTGATTTTATTCAACAAACCATAGATGACTTTTTTTTATCCTCAGTTTGATTAATGTCAATCACATTATATTATTCTTTTTTTCAGTACTGGATATTTTTCCTTCGGTGTATCTTCTAGTCTCCTATGTCAATGGAGACTAATGAATATGTCAATAAACAAGATGCACAAACTCTAAATGCTGCAGACGGGTTAGATGAGACTTCTGAAACAATATTGAAGGAGTTAAATGAAACAATATCTACAATAGTTGGGTTGGAAGCTGTGAAGGATCAACTTAAAAAATGGATGAAAGGACTGCTTGTATACCATAGAAGAAAGGCTCTTGGTATCAAAGTCGGTGCACCAAAAATCATTCATCTGGCCTTTCTTGGCAATCCTGGAACAGGTATAATAATACAACCATCCTCTTGCTTGACATCTAGATAGTTTACAGTGTGTCACTATAAATTTTCTAGATAGTTTGCAGTGTGTCACTATAAATTTACAGGGAAGACAATGGTGGCACAAATTGTTGGAAAATTACTTTATAAACTCAGAGTTGTATCTACTGATAAAGTTGTAGAAGTGCAAAGAACCGACTTGGTTGGACAACATATAGGTGAAACTGGGCCTAAAACACGTGCTATGGTGCTTCATTCAACTATTTTGATATAATATCAATCAATCATGTTATACATAGCTTCTTAAATATCTAATTTGCTTTACAATCACAAACTGGGCTTTTGCAGATTGAAAAAGCAAGTGGTGGTGTTTTGTTCATTGATGAAGCATATAGGCTGATGCCGCCAGACTCTTTTAGAGATTATGGCCGTGAAGCTTTGGAAGAAATTATGGCAGCAATGGATGAAGGGGATACAATGATAATATTTGCTGGCTACACCGGGGAAATGAAACGAGTATTCACAGCAAATGCAGGCTTTACTAGAAGGGTGAGCAAGGTCTTTCATTTTGAGGACTACTCGCCTAAAGACATAGCTATGATTATGCTATCGAAATTCAAAGCACTGGAGAAAGACAATCACTTGCAACGATTGAAGCTACATCAGAGATGTACAGTTGATGCAATTGCTGGTATGATAAGTAAACATATTCCTGACAAAGTTTTAATGAAAATGAACGGTGGCCTTGTCAATCCGTGGCTAGTGAATGCTTTGGAGAGTCTGGATCTTAGATTGGATCTGAAGTGTAATGACGTTGAAGTTTTTACTACCATTACCATGGAGGATTTAGAGCAAGGACTTAAATCGCTACAAAAATGTAAGTGTTTAGTGTATGCTTTGGTAACATGCAATAGAGTTTGTATGATATATACGCAAGGTTTTTCAATTTCCATTCTTTCACATTTCAAACTCTGACCATAGTTTTTATCATACTAGCATCACAACAGAATGTCATTCCATGGAAGAAGTAGCCATACAGAAGGCTTTTCCAGTTACTGCAAGTCCAACAGTTGCAAGTGCTGATACTGAGAAGAAATCTCCGACCAAGAGGGAAGTGCCAGTGAAGGAAGCTCTAGAAAGGAAACTGCTGAAATTACTGTAAGACGGCTAAAGTGTATTTGAAATGGTTGTCTTTGCGTTATTTGAATAGTGATATTTAGCATTAGTTGCTATTGCGAATAGTGAATTTTCACCTACTGTATTGCCTGTTTACACGTGCTCGTGGGATAATAACTTGTTTGGCACATGCCTACGTATTTCGCATGTTTAGGAAAACATTGGGAAGTTTTTATATGATATAAGTTTCTTTTGTAATTTTCATTTTCAACGCGAGAAAGGAGCAAATGGAAAATCATATCAGGAAAATCAGAAAAAATCGTAATCTAGTTTACAAGTTAAAATCAGTATTCAAGTTGACCGTTTTACACCATTTTCTTGTCTTTTGTATATTTTGAAAAACCAGCTAAAACCGTGGAAGTAAAACAGGAAAACTTTTTCAAAGCAAACTATCCTACTTTTATATTTTACTACTTTTATATTATATTTAATTATGTTAAATTTAATTACAAGATTATTAAATGACACACTACTACAAATCTTCAGTTTTCTAATCCATTTTTGACATCATTAAAGCGTCATTAAATTATTTAGTGACTCCATAACGCATCATAAAGACAGGCAGACGTTGCTAAATTACTAGACGTCGCTATGGTGTCATAGAAATATCGTCACTATGGCATCATTAAAACTTTTCCACGCCATAACGAAACAAATGATTTGACAAAATATTGCATCGCAATGGCATTGGTAAATATTACCGACGCTCTTGTGACACAACTAGAATATCAAAATATTGATATCGCAACATTGTTACTAATATATAGTGACGCGGTTGTGACGTTTTAACTCTAATAGATAGCATCTATCGCTATGCAGTCATTAAATTTAGCGACTCCATAGCGACGCGAATGATTTAACAACATAATACGTTGTAATGACATAGATAAACACTAGCGATGCTTTTGCGATGCAGCTTGCATAGCAAAATATTGGTGTCACAACAGTTTTACTAAACTTCAATCCAAAGCCAGTCCATTTAGATACAAGTTGAAACAAAACTGGATGAAGCCTACTTATTTGTCATTATACTTCCTAACATAAAAAAAATTGACATTTCATTATTATCCATGTCCTTTCTAGTATACCAAAAGAAACCCTCTACAAACTTTTTTGTTTTTTGTTTTTTTGCAGCACAATAAGCCATAACATGAGTATACAAAGCACCATAAGCCACAACATCAACCACACCAACCCATTTAATAAAAGGGTCAACCCGACCTGATTCCTTTTAAAAAAAACTGATAATAAAAAGTGCGAAAAATGCACCATTATATTATTAATAATACATAATACTTATAAGGTGCAGCTGCTACCAAAACATGTTTTTACTGACGCACACTCATTGGTTTCAAGCAGAGTTACAAACAATAGAGCTTCTGAATTGAAAGATACATCATAACTAAAGGAAGCTCCTATCAAAGTTTGAAAGAAATTTATTGCCTAGGAAGGCCCAGTCCTAGTACTTCTACTCCCTAAAGCTAATTGTGAAACTGAGGCCCATGTATATAAACTAATGTTATTATTGTTAACTAAATGATCAAAACAATATACATTGTGTAGAAATAATGAAAAAAGAAAAAAAAATCTAACCTTCCTTGTCCTTCTAGCGTATTCAGATTCTAATTTACACATTTTTACATACTATAAAACATCAAATGGTATAATATGTTAATAATTATTCAAATAACAAAAACAATTTAAATTATGAATATTTAATCAACTACTTATAATTTACTAGAAAATTGCAACGCTAATCCAAAGAGAGAATTCTTCTTAATTGCTCAATTTATCTAAAAATATTTTATAAATTCCTATGAAGAAATAGTTCTTTATTGATAATATTCACGTTAGCTAATCATGAAAAACTAATTAACTATTACCAAATAAATCAATATTATACAATTTTGTCAAATAACAATTTAAATATACCAATTTTGACCTGAGTCCTATTGATTATTACATAAATCAATCCTTAAATTAATCAATATACAATTAACTAACCTAAAATTAGAGCACACTCTCAAAATTGAATTGACATTATTGAAGATGTTGTCCACAAATTACAATAAAATAACTGCAACTAAAAACTAGAACATATAATTAAGCAGTAACTTTTCACGTTTAGACAACTTGCTGTTACCCAATTTTTCCCTAAGCTACCACTACCTGTGTCCTGGATCAACCCGTGCTTCTCATCGAAGCGTCAATTGGAGTCTTTGGAGTTACCATCGATTGATTTAGAGGAGATTAAGCCTAGATTTAGTCGTTACTGCTTACCTACCTGTCCCCAATCTCCAACCAAGGCATTGCAAGTTGTTCTATTGCTGAACAATTGTACGCTTCTTCTTTTTTGCAGTAACCCGATATGGATTTTTCTCTCCTGCCTGTGTTGCCTTCTAAGATGGTGCCCTGTATTTTCTTGGTCCCTAAGCGACAACTTTTGCAGCACTGGTGAAGGGCCGGGCCTACCGCCTAGGGATTTAGAGTCTCTACAGTCCTAATCATATTATGAGAAGTCCCTTCACCTGCAAACAAGGATGGCAAGAAATCAATAATCTATATAATCAAAGCACTTAATATACAAACAATTATGAATCAAAAAGGAAACTAGAACTATGTGTACATTGGATATAATAAAGTTTACTGTAAATAGATAAATTTCTCTCTCAAACATCACCAAGTCGATTAGTGAATCAGAATTCCACAACAGTTTCTGGAAAGATTTCCATATATTTACAGTTTAATCCACTGTGTCATTACATATGTCCATTAGATTTACGGACAAATATATATCAAAACAGAAGCATAAACTTCATCCAAATTTGTCATTTCCTTGCAGATACATAATACATTTCAACAATTAACACATTCTGAGAAGATTTCCCATGTAGGACAGGTTTATATACTTCAAAAACTAAGGCCAAAAGGTGAAACAAAAACCTAACACCAACTGCCTTAACAGGACCATAATCAAAATCAAAACGTATTACCTGAATATCTAAAGAAGGATACATGCTCTTCCTAACATACTCATAAGTATTACAACCAACACACTTATGAAGCAAAGAGCAAATAACAATACCAAATCGTAGAGATTTTCTTTTATCATTAGCCATTCAATAAACTAGAAGAGAAGAAAATGGCAACGCTAAGGGATTCATAATTCGGCAAGCAACTGCCTAAATGACAATAAACACCACATGCTACCGCAAATCAGATGGACCCCCAGATAATCTAGGATACATGTTTGTAACAACCCGGAAAATCTGAACCAATTTAAAAATTTTATTTTGGCAATTTTAGTGAATTTTGAATATTTAAAATGATTTATTTTAAAAAATAACGACGAGAAATTTATTTTGAATAGAATTAAAACGTATATATTTATTTTAATCAACGTTAGAATATAATTATTTATTTTTAATTATAAAAGGGAATTGAAAATGGCGCGATAGTTTGAAAATTCGATTTCAACTTTCAAATGAATGTACAGGATTCGAAATAAACCGGATTTTAGCGAAACAAAAAATATTAGAATCTATTTGAAAATATCTTTCCGACGAATCCAAAAAATTGAAATTTCATAGTGGGAATAAAAAGTTATGCCCAATTGAAAATGCAGAATAGTCGCTATGGAATTTTGGCCCTTAAAAATGAAAATTTTGCAAACGACCTCCGTTTTCGACGAAACCACTTTTGTTGGATCTGGGATGTCAAGTTATTACTAGATTCCAAAATTCATAATTTTTGGAATTAATATGGGAGCGTGGCAAAGGAAAATGTGTTTTGACAGTTTCAGTCAATTTGGATCAACTAGAAAATGGCCATTTTTCAAACGATCTCCAAATTAGAGAAATTAGTTTTGTTAGGACCGTTATAACAACCCGTATTTTCAATAATCTGTTATAACATAAATTGAGGCAGAATTAAATTATAAAATGGGAATCAAGGGAAACGGGCTATGCCATTGCGTTCGTCTCGGAAAAATACGCGAAATAGAGTCCGAGTTTTCGAAAATCGGAGTCCGTATGACCCAGTTAAGGCCCATTGAAGTTTGCAGAAAATTACTAAGTAAAAATCAGATTCAAATTTGAAGAATTGGGCCAACTGGGCCAAGGCGGGAAAATTCCCGCTAGGGGCCCCATGTCGACAGGCCTGTCGACAGGGTCCCCAGGGAGTCGACTGCCCTGTCGACAGCCCTGTCGACAGGGGGTAGCCAGGCAGATTAGCCTGGCGCACCTCTTTGGCTTGGGCTTGGTTGTGTGGTCTGGTTCTAGAGGGTTCCTAAATCTGACGGGCCAAAATTCACCTAGGGTTAATCCTATGGTCTAAATCACTCTAAACTTCTATAAATAAGCCTCTAACCTACCCTAAATCATCCATTAATCATTATTGCAACCAAACTATGCCAAAATCCATCCTCTCATGGCCTCCACCTAAAACTCTAGCCTCCAATCTCTTCATTAATAATTCCTAAGAAATTTTCCATGCATACAAGCATATTTAGGCTTGTATAATCCTACTTAGCTTGCATTAAAGGCTTGTTTTTTAATTGGCATCATAAAGGAGGAGTCTTGATCAAGTTTGCTTGCATTTGGGGGTTTTAATTAGTTGCATAAGGGGTTTCTTGCATTTGTTATACTCATTTGAGTCCGCATAAGCATTGTAAGCCCTCTTACCCTCACTTTACAAACTCTAAAGTTATCATGTGGTGATTATTGAGATTTGTACATGTCTTATGGATTATGCATGTTTATGCAAGTTTGCTAAGCTTTGATTTGCAAGTTAAATGAGTTATGCATGTTTATGCAAGTTTGCTAAGTCATGATTTGTATGATTATTGAGATTTGTACATGTTTTATGGATTATGCATGTTTATGCAAGATTGCTAAGCTTTGATTTGCAAGTTAAATGAGTTATGCATGTTTATGCATGTTTGCTAAGCCATGATTTACAAGTTAAATGAGTTATGCATGTTTATGCATGTTTGCTAAGTCATGATTTACAAGATAATTGAGTTATGCATGTTTATACATGTTTGGTAAGTCATGATTTACAAGTTAATTGGGTCATGCATGTTTATGCAAGTTGAAAAGGACAAGTTGTGCATGGTGCATGTTTTGACAAGTTGTGCATGTTTGACAAGTTATGCATACTTATGCAAGTTTAAAAAAAAAAAAAAAAAAAAAAAAAAAAAAAAAAAAACAAAACAAGTTGTGCATGTTTTGACAAGTGGTGCATGTTTTATGGTAATACGCAAGATCACTATGCTAAGTTGTGCAAGTCTAACACGTTATGCATGATTGTTGTGCAAGTTTATCATATATGTTGTGCCAAGTTCCCTCTTCCCTTATGCGTTACTACGAATATGTAAGCGATAGAATGACGATGGGGGTTTTGGGGTAAACTTAAAATACATAAAAATATAAGATTGGGAATTTACCTATTAAGTTAGGTCTACCCCTTGGGAATTTACCTATTAAGTTAGGTCTACCCAAGTAATTGTTTGACTTGTGATTATGTTTTGAAATAAAGTGGACATGACACTTAGAAAACATAAGTGTGGCCAACTCGAGGTTGGGTTGAGTTTGTAGCGTAATTCTACCCGGAACCGACCGGCTTAACTAGTGGCTACAAACAATAGGACCCAATGTGAGAAGTTGGTCATGGGGTGCCAAGACCCGAGGTTAGACCAAGTTGTGGTGTAAAGCTACCCGGACCCGCCCGGCCTAACTAGTAACCACAACAAGGTCTAATGTGAGAGGTTAAGGTGCATTAAATTAATTAATGCCTCATGATTAGGGTTAAGTCAGGGTCCACTGATACTTAACCAATTTGGGAGTTCAAGGGATTAGAATGTGGTTAAGTTGAGAACCGTTAGCTACACTTAACTAGTTTAATCCATTTGGGAGTTCAAGGGATTAGAATGGGGTTAAGCCACACTTAACCAGTTTAATCCAGGATTAGTGAAGGGTTAAATCACACTTAACCCTCTTAGAAAACCCTAGCGGCGGGTCTGTTCCGGCAGTAATCCCAGTTTGGTATCATCACAACCCTAGAAACTAGGCTAGGGCGGGGCACGATTACTGGACGGATGTAAACGACCAAAGGGCGATGGCCGAGTGGTACAGCGGTGCGGGTCCGGCGGGCTACGGACGTGCACGTAGCCCGATGTTGGACAAACTCGAGGCACGGGTACCAGTAGATTAGAGCTGTGCAGTATTGCTTAAGTGTCTGGGGTTAACACCTGAGGGCTTGATACACCCAAAAGGGGGACCCAGCACAGTCTAACTACATCCATACGTGGGCCATATGGACACCAACACTTGACGTGTTAGGTTTATAGGGAGCCGATCGACTAGACCGTTGAGTTGGACCTTGTATTAGGGTCACTTCATGTTATTGGGCCAAAGTTTGGGCTAAGGGATCAATACCTGTTATGTTGGTTTGCTAGTACACCGTGGTGCAAAAACTTAACCTTGTTTTATGCGATGATACCTCTATCTATCTTGTAGGTAATTTACCATGCCAGTATGCTGTTATCTATGATCATCTCAGTTTCCATCATGATGTTAACTTTATTAGTTTATAGACTGATCGTAGCAGGGCTTACTCAGTCTTTTTGACTGACCCGTTTTGTTTCGCCTCTTTTCTTCCGTTTCCCCCCCCAGGTTCTCAGGGAGGGAATACAGGAGCCTAGCTTGGATCTTAGCTGCTTTCTTGGATCGCTCATGTATGCTTTGGACTTGAGCTCGCTATGGTTTCTTCCACTTTGGGGATAGCTACTATTATGTTTTCTTTCTCAGTATCAGATGATGTTATTTTAAGTACTAGACTTGTTTACTTGGGAAATTGACATTCTGATGTACCAGACTTGTGTTTTGAAATGGTTTTAAAAGTCTTCTGCTGTTTTATTTACTTACTCTGTTTATTTACATATATATATGTATATGTCATGTCCTGCCTTGCTATATCATTATGCATGTTTACCAATAATGCCCCTCCAAAGCTAGTGCATTCCTTTGCGAGTGACCCTGGCGGAGGTGGGGTGTTACATTTGGTATCAGAGCATATGGTTTACGAGAAGGGATAAAAAGGTTTTTAAAACTTTCGAAAAACTGTTTTCAAAACCAAGTATAAAGTATTTTCCAAAGAAAAGTCTAGTTGTTTTAAAAAGGCTATTCCCCAAAAGCCATCAGCACTATCCTTTGACTCCTCGTTTAAACTCTTTTCTTTTCATTTCCAGCATGTCTGATAATCTCATCTTGCCCGAAGGAGTAATGATACCCGATTGGTTTCGTCGGTACTTGGAAGTCACGGCACCGGTCCCGGGTGTCCCTAATGTTGTCTCCCCAGTCGAGGCCGCTGTTCCTCCTCCTCCTCCCGTAGCTGATGTTCCTCTTCCCCCTCAGCCTCCACAAGCGGATTTCGCGGAAACTCGCAAGAACTTTAAGAGGATGGGTGGCAAGAATTTTAATGGAACAGAGACTTTTGTAGAAGCAGGGAATTGGTTGAAAGAGACCGAAGATCTTTTAGCCTCCTTTGATATAAGTGACCGCAGGAAGGTTTTATTAGCGATATGGTTGCTAAAGGAAGGAGCTGCACGTTGGTGGGTAATCACCACCGCGACCAGGCCAATTGAGACTTGGGATGACTTTAGAGGAAGGTTTGGACTGAGATTCTTATCACTAAAGCAAGGGGACATGACTATTAGGGAATACATAGATAAGTTTAATCAACTGGCTCGGGTCGATTTAGACTTGGTTAATACAGCTCAGAAGAAGGCTCTACACTTTGCTCTAGGATTAAACGAGCCATTACGTGATTTGGCCCTGTCTCATATACCCTTGGGGGCGACTTTCGAGAGTTTAGTGAATTTGGCCCTACTTCAAGAAGAAGGTGGCAATGATAAGAGAGAGGTCAAGGCAAATGAGTCTCAAGGCAAGAGAGTAAATTCCGGGAAATGGGGCAAGAATAACCACAACCGCAAGGACAAGCCAAGAGGGAATATAAAATGTAACTTCTGTGGTAACGTTGGACATATGGCTAAGGAATGTGGGAAGAAGGAAAAGAGAAAGCGGGGCGAATGCTTCATTTGTGGTGAGTTTGGACATTTCAGCAAGGATTGCCCGAGGAAACAAGGGCAAGGTCAGACTCAGTGTGCAGGACTATCTGGAGGGCGAATTTATCCCCTCAACCCCGTTTTTCCAGCTCATGATAGAGGTAGTGTTTCTGTTGAAAATCTTGTTTACATTTTCTGATTTTCCCTGTTCAAACTTTGTTTGATTCTGACACATCGCATAGTTTTATTTCATCTGATCCAGTTGAAAGTTTTGCACCTAAGTACTAGTGTAGTTGATGATCCCGTATGTGTTTCAAATCCATTTGGGGGTTCTGCCCGTTTGTCTGTGGTCTGAGTGGATTTGAAAATTTCTATCTTGAGTATAGAATTCTCGTGGGATGTTTTATTCTCAGTTTCAGGGGATATGGGTTTGTTTTGGGCATGGAATGGTTGTCCTATTTTGGAGCCATTCTGGGTTTTTGTATATAGGGTTGTGAGGCTCATGACTCGCCTCAGCCGTACCCTTAGAAATTTCTAGCAACCCTAGGGGTCCCGTCATGTTATGTTATCTTGAATCCCTCAACTCGTCTATCGATAGTTTGCAATCTGGGAGGGTGGTCCGAGAATATCCTGATATCTTGGGATAGATTTCCGTATTATCTGGTTGGTAATACCAAGCCAGCTTCGTGGCCGGTCAGGCACATGATCTCACGAGATGAGAGTTAAGGAAGCAAGTCAAGGAGTTGCTTGAGAAGAACTTCCAGAGACGAAGCATTTTCGAGTAGGGTGCTCCAGTAGTATTCATTACTGATGTGGACGGCTTGCTTCGCTTGTGTGTTGATCTTCGTGAGAAGAATAGATAACCGTTACTAAGGATCAATGATTTGTTTGATCAGCTTGTAGGAGCATCCGTTTTCTTTTGATCTAGCTACCGGATTCCATCAGCTTAGGATGGCTGAGGATGGAATTGACAAGACTGCGATTAGGACTCTAGATGGATTTTTAGAATGGCTAGTCATGCTATTTGGTCTGACTAAGGCACCCGCTTATTACGTGATTTTAAATGAGTAAGGTGTCTAGGGAGTCCTTGAACAAGTTTGTCAAGGTCGTCGTAGACGATACTTGATCCCCTCAAAAGAACGAGGAAGAGCATGTTAGACATCTCAAGAAGGAGATGGATACGCTTAGAGCCACCAGTCGAAGGTCGAGTTCTCCAAATGTCACTTTAGAGGAAAGAAGTTGGATTTCTTGGGCACATAGTTCTTAAGTAAGGCTTAGCGGTGAATTCCGCTAAAGTGGCTACGGTTTGAGACCGGAAAGCTCTGAGAAGGGCAATTGAAGTAAGAAGTTTTCTCCGTTTGGCTAGTTAGTTAGCATTCCCGGAGCTTAGACTTACTCTTCTGGATCAAGAAGGGAGTTTCACGGGAAGAAGACCCGCAGTTGGTCAAGAACATGGACCAGTCGACTCGAGGCGAGATGTTAGGTCACCTCGATAGGTATATTATAAAGGATGACTAAGGCGCGATAAGAGATTATGTGTTCCTCGAGTGAAAGACTTGGTAAAGAAGGTTTTTGAAGATGCGCATCACTCGAGGAGGTGGCCGAGTTAGTTTCGGAATACATGTTGTGCCACCAGGTTGAGGCCAAGTCATAGAAGCCCAGTGGGCCATTACCTCCATTGGAAGTTTCGCAAGGGAAGTGTGAAAACATCTCGATAGATTATGTGGATGGACTACCTAGATCAAAGAAAAGGGAATACGGGTATGAGGGTCATAATAGATAGACTCACGAAGAGTGCTCATTTCAGAGCGAGAAAACTGCATCATGGTTAACAGCGGTCTACCCTCAAGAAGTTGGTCAGTTTTGAAATAGCCTACAGGAAGCCATGGGTAGGCAACTGAATCTAGGTATGACCTATCACTCATAGGCAGATGGTTCCTTTCGATTTAAGCATGAGTTATAGGAAATCACGTTTATAAGGGGCAATTGGCAACGTGGATTGGTATTTTCAAGAAAAGTTCTGCTGCATGGAATACTTTATAGTAAGTAGACGAGATCCAGGATTTACTAGTGAATTTTGGAGAGCTTGCACGAATCATGAGGTTATAATTATGTTTAAGCCAAGGAATCATGAAGTGGAAGATAGTCAAAGCATAGTGGAGTTAAGCTCAAGGAAACGTGACTAAGAAGAGTGAAGACTAGATACGCGCATCATATCCCTTTTTAAGAGTGCATCCTTGATCCTCGCTTTCCTGTGGAGCTTGCTTGCAAGCTGTCTTTTGCATATATCCTCTCGGTCCCATTCTCGATCTTATTTCTGTTGTAAACTCCATAAGGGGGTTAAGACTCATCGGTTAGTACTATATGTCAAAGTTTGAATGGATTTCTCGTAATCCAAAAAGGAGTTTATCTAGTTTATCTTGTCATGAGGTCCTTAGGTAGAAACCCTTTGGATGAAACATGTGTTTGAAACATGTTATGTTTGATGGTTGCAAGTGGTTGCAAGTGTTTGCAAGTGGTTGCTCGTGGATGCATTATACACGATTAGGCACTAGATCGGCTCACACACTCCTCATATTGCATGTGCATGAGTATTTATGCTTATTCTTGGATGAAATTCGTATGCTATCACATGGATGTTGCATATGGATGTATGATTGAGCACGCATGTAGATATTATACATTATGTTAGGAATTTGCATACATATGGATTCATTTCACTGACATACATATGCATTAAGGAGGTTTACTGTATCAGTAACCGCCTGATTTACATACATATGCATTAAGGAGGTTTACTGTATCAGTAACCGCCTGATTTTTGCATTAGATAAGTACATATACACACACTTTTGCATATGTTCATCCAGCATTTAGAATCTTTTAAGGACAATGATTGCTCGTGGATGATGCTTTGAGTAGATGGATGATTGGATGGTAGGATACGTTCTTCCTAACTTGAAGATTTCGGGGACGAAATCCTTTAAGGAGGGGAGAATATAACAACCCGTATTTTCAATAATCTGTTATAACATAAATTGAGGCAGAATTAAATTATAAAATGGGAATCAAGGGAAACGGGCTATGCCATTGCGTTCGTCTCGGAAAAATACGCGAAATAGAGTCCGAGTTTTCGAAAATCGGAGTCCGTATGACCCAGTTAAGGCCCATTGAAGTTTGCAGAAAATTACTAAGTAAAAATCAGATTCAAATTTGAAGAATTGGGCCAACTGGGCCAAGGCGGGAAAATTCCCGCCAGGGGCCCCATGTCGACAGGCCTGTCGACAGGGTCCCCAGGGAGTCGACTGCCCTGTCGACAGCCCTGTCGACAGGGGGTAGCCAGGCAGATTAGCCTGGCGCACCTCTTTGGCTTGGGCTTGGTTGTGTGGTCTGGTTCTAGAGGGTTCCTAAATCTGACGGGCCAAAATTCACCTAGGGTTAATCCTATGGTCTAAATCACTCTAAACTTCTATAAATAAGCCTCTAACCTACCCTAAATCATCCATTAATCATTATTGCAACCAAACTATGCCAAAATCCATCCTCTCATGGCCTCCACCTAAAACTCTAGCCTCCAATCTCTTCATTAATAATTCCTAAGAAATTTTCCATGCATACAAGCATATTTAGGCTTGTATAATCCTACTTAGCTTGCATTAAAGGCTTGTTTTTTAATTGGCATCATAAAGGAGGAGTCTTGATCAAGTTTGCTTGCATTTGGGGGTTTTAATTAGTTGCATAAGGGGTTTCTTGCATTTGTTATACTCATTTGAGTCCGCATAAGCATTGTAAGCCCTCTTACCCTCACTTTACAAACTCTAAAGTTATCATGTGGTGATTATTGAGATTTGTACATGTCTTATGGATTATGCATGTTTATGCAAGTTTGCTAAGCTTTGATTTGCAAGTTAAATGAGTTATGCATGTTTATGCAAGTTTGCTAAGTCATGATTTGTATGATTATTGAGATTTGTACATGTTTTATGGATTATGCATGTTTATGCAAGATTGCTAAGCTTTGATTTGCAAGTTAAATGAGTTATGCATGTTTATGCATGTTTGCTAAGCCATGATTTACAAGTTAAATGAGTTATGCATGTTTATGCATGTTTGCTAAGTCATGATTTACAAGATAATTGAGTTATGCATGTTTATACATGTTTGGTAAGTCATGATTTACAAGTTAATTGGGTCATGCATGTTTATGCAAGTTGAAAAGGACAAGTTGTGCATGTTGTGACAAGTTGTGCATGTTTTGACAAGTTGTGCATGTTTTGACAAGTTGTGCATGTTTGACAAGTTATGCATACTTATGCAAGTTTTAAAAAAAAAAAAAAAAAAAAAAAAAACAAAACAAGTTGTGCATGTTTTGACAAGTGGTGCATGTTTTATGGTAATACGCAAGATCACTATGCTAAGTTGTGCAAGTCTAACACGTTATGCATGATTGTTGTGCAAGTTTATCATATATGTTGTGCCAAGTTCCCTCTTCCCTTATGCGTTACTACGAATATGTAAGCGATAGAATGACGATGGGGGTTTTGGGGTAAACTTAAAATACATAAAAATATAAGATTGGGAATTTACCTATTAAGTTAGGTCTACCCCTTGGGAATTTACCTATTAAGTTAGGTCTACCCAAGTAATTGTTTGACTTGTGATTATGTTTTGAAATAAAGTGGACATGACACTTAGAAAACATAAGTGTGGCCAACTCGAGGTTGGGTTGAGTTTGTAGCGTAATTCTACCCGGAACCGACCGGCTTAACTAGTGGCTACAAACAATAGGACCCAATGTGAGAAGTTGGTCATGGGGTGCCAAGACCCGAGGTTAGACCAAGTTGTGGTGTAAAGCTACCCGGACCCGCCCGGCCTAACTAGTAACCACAACAAGGTCTAATGTGAGAGGTTAAAGTGCATTAAATTAATTAATGCCTCATGATTAGGGTTAAGTCAGGGTCCACTGATACTTAACCAATTTGGGAGTTCAAGGGATTAGAATGTGGTTAAGTTGAGAACCGTTAGCTACACTTAACTAGTTTAATCCATTTGGGAGTTCAAGGGATTAGAATGGGGTTAAGCCACACTTAACCAGTTTAATCCAGGATTAGTGAAGGGTTAAATCACACTTAACCCTCTTAGAAAACCCTAGTGGCGGGTCTGTTCCGGCAGTAATCCCAGTTTGGTATCATCACAACCCTAGAAACTAGGCTAGGGCGGGGCACGATTACTGGACGGATGTAAACGACCAAAGGGCGATGGCCGAGTGGTACAGCGGTGCGGGTCCGGCGGGCTACGGACGTGCACGTAGCCCGATGTTGGACAAACTCGAGGCACGGGTACCAGTAGATTAGAGCTGTGCAGTATTGCTTAAGTGTCTGGGGTTAACACCTGAGGGCTTGATACACCCAAAAGGGGGACCCAGCACAGTCTAACTACATCCATACGTGGGCCATATGGACACCAACACTTGACGTGTTAGGTTTATAGGGAGCCGATCGACTAGACCGTTGAGTTGGACCTTGTATTAGGGTCACTTCATGTTATTGGGCCAAAGTTTGGGCTAAGGGATCAATACCTGTTATGTTGGTTTGCTAGTACACCGTGGTGCAAAAACTTAACCTTGTTTTATGCGATGATACCTCTATCTATCTTGTAGGTAATTTACCATGCCAGTATGCTGTTATCTATGATCATCTCAGTTTCCATCATGATGTTAACTTTATTAGTTTATAGACTGATCGTAGCAGGGCTTACTCAGTCTTTTTGACTGACCCGTTTTGTTTCGCCTCTTTTCTTCCGTTTCCCCCCCCCCCCCCAGGTTCTCAGGGAGGGAATACAGGAGCCTAGCTTGGATCTTAGCTGCTTTCTTGGATCGCTCATGTATGCTTTGGACTTGAGCTCGCTATGGTTTCTTCCACTTTGGGGATAGCTACTATTATGTTTTCTTTCTCAGTATCAGATGATGTTATTTTAAGTACTAGACTTGTTTACTTGGGAAATTGACATTCTGATGTACCAGACTTGTGTTTTGAAATGGTTTTAAAAGTCTTCTGCTGTTTTATTTACTTACTCTGTTTATTTACATATATATATATATGTATATGTCATGTCCTGCCTTGCTATATCATTATGCATGTTTACCAATAATGCCCCTCCAAAGCTAGTGCATTCCTTTGCGAGTGACCCTGGCGGAGGTGGGGTGTTACAACCGTATCGTCAATACGAAGCTAGAAATATTTTTCTGGAATTTTTAGAGTCCGCATGTGGCCCCGGTAAATTGAAATGTGCGTTCAAATTCAATATATGGATTTATATTTTGATTTTGTCGGAAACTGGTCGAAACAGCCGAATTGGCTTACGGGGCATATCCCATTATGTTCGGAATGGGGGTAATTAGTTATGGGCGACAGTCGATGGGTCTCGTTCGGAGGTCGAAATAAAAAGTTACTTTATGGATTTAAAATAAAATAAATATATATATTTGTATAAGGCCCTCCTCCTTTCTAATTCTGGTCAACGATTCAAAACAAAAAAACAAGAAAAAACAAAAGAATCCCGTCACCAGCCCTAGGGGCCGCCGCCCCCACCAATCCGTCGCCGTCAATGGCGCGCCCTCCCCCCTCCTCCTCCAGTCGCTCGCATCCCCCTCCCCATTAAATATGGCCAATTCGAACTCCAATGCCCTAAACCCGAAAACCGCCGCCACCACTTGTCAGGGCCGCCGCCCATCATTGCGCCTCCCCCTGGTGTAGCCGCGTCGTCCTCCTGAGCACTTGCCGTGGGTCTTCACCCCCCCCCCCCCCCCGATTTTTACGTAAGCTTTTTTTATATATATACTTGTTTATTTTTATTTATTTCATGCTATTAGTTTTAAATCAGTTTTTATATAAAAAGAGTAGAGCTTGAAAATTAGATTTTTATATATATCATAATAGGATAAAAATTAGATTTTTATCTATGTAAAGCGATGAATAAAAAGATTTGATTGTTAATGAATAAAAAGATTTGATTTTTAATATGAAAAAGGTTTGATTTTTAAAAGTAGACATCAATATAAAGGTACGATTTTTAATTAGGTAAAGTAATAATTTTTAGCTATAAACGCTTATGGTTTTTATTTGTATGAAGATATGATTTTTTTTATGCTAATCAAAATATGATTTTGTTCATAGGAAAAAATTGGATTTTTTATATAAAGTAGCGAATATAAATTTTTTATATATAAAGGTTAGCGTTATAAAAATATAATTTTTATATGGGAAGTAACGATGTAAAAATATGATTTTTATATATAAAAATGATTAATAAAAATGTGATTTTTTACTATGAGTATGAAAAGGATGCGTTGGGATTTCGAAAAAATCCAAACAGTTCAGAAAGAAAGATGGCAGAGTGGAAACCAAAGGTGAGAATTTCTCACTTTTTAATTTATTTTCTAGTTGAAATATATACTAGAATGCAGACGGT
Organism: Allium sativum; assembly: GCA_030737875.1. Lineage (NCBI taxonomy): Eukaryota > Viridiplantae > Streptophyta > Magnoliopsida > Asparagales > Amaryllidaceae > Allium > Allium sativum. The sequence goes on from CM060922.1 coordinate 937,583,372, forward strand.
GCGTAGCAGCACCAGACACCCATCGTCCACAGACCATGGACGACTTTTTTTGTTTTTTTGATTGTGTTGTGAAATTTTATTGTGTGATGTGGAATGGAAATAAATATTTTATAGTTAAAAATATAAATTTTAACGTGTGGATGAATAAAATAAATATTTATAAACAAATCGAACTATTTGTTTATGCACACACATTTGACTGATATTGATTGGAATGATAAATTTTGCACATCGTCCAACAGCACAAATAAAATTCATAATTTGTTGATTGAAACCCCACACGGGTATTGGGACGAAATTGAACATACACTAATTCCAATATTTAGTAGTATGTCGATTGATTGATTGACAAGCTGTGTAAGCGTTAAATATTTATATTTAATGCTTATGCAGTGTAGAATGCACTATGGATGATGGTTGATTGGGTTTGGTTGTTGTTGTATATGTGTGTTGTATGAATTCCATATAATAACATTATATGGTAATTGAATGTGTCTGATTCCTGTTCAGAAAGAATGAATATTTTAAAATAACGAATATTTTAAAAAAATATTCAGTAAAGGATCAAAATCTGATTTTGATGTCCGATTTGGGATGGACACGAATATTTAAATATATAAAGCCGTGTTGATTAGATTAACGTTATTTTGACATGAACGATATTTATATCGATTTTACTCATTGTTATAATGAATATCGAAAAGGACTTGATTTCAAAATATAATGTTTTGAAAATATTATCATTTATATATCGATGATATGGAATATTCAATTTTGATTTCAAATAGAATATGAAGTTGAAATCGTTTAGAAACCGAATTTAAAACGATTTATAAAATATGTTTTAAAAGGAAATCGACAAAATATATTTTATATATATATATATATATATATATATAATGGCCAGAATCGAACGCGCCGCACTACGGCAGTTCGCGAATTTCGACCATTGACTTCGAATGGACATTACGGGAGATCCGACCGTCAGATTCTCCTAAAACCGGAACTGTTGGGTTCGTATCGAAAAGAGCTTTCTAACGGATATTAGAGATTTAAAATCTAACAGTTGGATTTGGAATTATACCCAAATCAAATTTGGAAAAGGTCGCTGTAAGTGCAGTTCGATGGCCGTTTATGGAAATCGACTGTACATGCCTTAATAAAATTATTAAAAATATCAATAATTAGTGTAAAATCATAAGAAATGATTTGGAAAGAATTGGGGTAAAAAAATCCCATGTTTGAAAAGATAAAAATAGATTTTTATCGAAATGAACTAATTATGAAGTAGAATTATAATCCAAATATTTTTAAAATAAATAAATTAGATTTGAAATGGTTTTAAAAATAACATGAATTTCCAATTTATAAATTGGAAATGGATTCGAATCGAAATTGTCTTCGAAATATTTCGATGTTGGATTTCGTGATTATACAGATATTGTTATGGAAATTTGAAAGATATATATATATATATATATAGTTATTTCTAATACGATATTTGTTGATTTCAGAATTTATATTGAATATAAGCCGATATATTTTCTATTCAGAGCCTTGTATTTAATATCAAATTGGATTTTGGGTTTGTCGTGGATGGTGTCTTTAATAATACTGTTCTTGAACCCGATGAAGTTAAGAAAATTAGAAACTGACTGGAGATTAGTTAAGTTGAATGGTTTCCTGGGTATTGATCTGATGTTGGTTTCGGCCTTCGGGGTTAACACTTGGGGAATTGTTCTCTTACTAATTTACGGTTAGGGACTGATAGAATGTGAATTGGGTTTATCATGAATTGTGTTTTTAACGACATTCGTTCTTCAACCCGATTTACAGTGAACAATGATTTGGAATTTATAAATCTTTTGTTAAGATTTAAAGGAGATTCTCCAAAGTAAAGTTTTCCAATTTAATATATTAAATTGGAATTGAATGGAATTAGATTGATAATAATCGAAGTGAACTTCTGTGGAGGAAGACTGTTAATACATATGAAATTTAAGAGGCGTTGCCATTATTCCATTTATATTATTGGTCGGATATGGAAATTGATATCGATTATATATTGATTTGTTTTTCCGTGAAGATTCCATAATTAATTGAATGTGATTTGGGTTGTCGTGAATGGAATCTTTAATAATACTATTCTTAGACCCAATGGAGTTAATAAAATCATAAACTAACTGGAGATTAGTTATGTTGAATGGTTTCCTGGGTATTTATCTGATATTGGTTTCGGCCTTCGGGGTTAATACTTAGGGAATTGTTCACATGCTAATTTCCAATTAAAGGCTGATGGAATGGAATGTGATTTTGGGTTTATCGTGGACCGTGTTTTAAATGACATTAGTTCTTTAACCCAGTTAAACACAAGATATGGTTTCCCAAGTTAAACAATCGTTAATATTGATTTTTGGGAATATTAAAACCAAGTGGAGTTTTAATGCATCTTTAATTAGATTGAAATGATATCCAAAGGATGATTAAAGAATAAATTTAAAGAATTTATCTTTGATAAAATTAATGGGAATCTTTCCCAAAGTATAAGAATATTTGAATAAAGGAATATTCTGGATTGGAATAAGGCGTATGTTGTGTTTTAATAGCACTTGTTTATTATATACACGAGTTATTCAGAAAGACGGGTTTATCCCATTCTGAATAACTGATTCGACGATTTGTCAAGGATGAAGACGGTGGTTGAAGACCAGAGGTCTTCACATCGTTTGGATGATTACTGATGTCTTGATTGTGCTGTACACCCAAGGCGAGGTAATAAGTGGTGATCGTCCAGACGTACTTGGAGATCGATGGATATGCGAGGGCCGCTCCCCTGTATTGGACATATGTGGGAGGAATAAGGTGCCTCCGATTTCGTTCAAACCCAGAAAGAACTTGTAAAAGGATGTGTGTCTGACATCGGATTTCATTCTATGTGATTGATACACATCGGTTGCATAGCGTGAATTGTCTGTGTGGCATGCTGAGATACAAATGATCAAGGCTTCTGTTGAAAAGCAGAGTCTTGTGGTTGATGATCAAAGCCCATCTTTAATATAGCGTAGCTTTGTGCAGCGTTAATTCGCGAGCCTCACACACCTGTGTGAACCAAAAATGGGAGAGGAACTCCGGGATGGCATGCGTTTCCTTCTAGCTAGGAGTGGTGTCAGCGTTTTGCACGCCCTGACATTTACTTATGTGGATGATGGATAGTGTGGCGCCTCGGTTATATCGGTCGATCCAGGACCGATGGAGTCATTTAGCTCATTTACGCCCCATAGGGTGGGGAAACGCGGTGTTCAGGCATTTTAGTCCACATCGGGTGGACCGGCCCTATCGCTCCAATAGACGATGCGTTCTGTTCCTGAGACACGGGGTAGATTGTCTCGAAGCGGTAAGGACGATCCCCTGCCTTGGTTCATAGATAGAAATCCAACTTCCAATATGACATTTTGCGGTTTTAATTGTAAACCTATATATGGCAACATAGTGGTTTGGGGCACTTATGCCGTCTATGATTGAAATTGTTTTGACACTATACACTTACAGTAACAATAAAACATGAAATTTTACGTACCAACCATTTTTGGCTATTATAAGGTAAAAAATCTATCCTCCGGCTTGTGTTGCATTGTGTGATGGGACCTAAGTCTTATAATAGCTTCATTGTTCTTTATTTAGCATGGCGCTGTTGTTTAATGCACTGGTATTCTTGGGAGTAAACCCATTCCGTGTTATACGGCGTGGTCCCTGGATTTACCTAACTTTAAATTAAAGATTTATAACTGTTTTAGTTATCACACCAGTCACATGACTGACCTGGAGTTTATTGTTTTAACCTAAACTCTGGGTGCCCCTATTTTCCACACGGACAGCTAGTAGTTTTGTTTTGCAGATTTATATTCACAGGATCCTAGTTTACGGCTCGAATGATATTCAGAAAGCTCTGTATCCGTATATCTCTTTCAGTTGTGTTTTGTATTATTTTCCGCTGCTATGTAATGTAATTTAAAGCTCTAATTTTTTTTCTGATGTATAATATTTATTCATACTCTATATATTCTTGTATTCTGATGGAATTATTGTAATAAACAATGAAATGTTCTTCTGTTTATGTTCCGATCTATCTTGTCCTCAAAGCAATCTAGGCTTTCCTTTACGGGGAAGTTCGGTCCTTGCAATGCTATTAATAATCATCTGAGAACTTCGCAATGATGAAGGAAGTCCTTTTGGAGATCAAAAATCTGTACCGACACGGGGTTATGTTACAATGCATTGTCAATGGCGGTAAATATCACATTAATATAGTGAAAGATCTCATTACATGTAAACTAATCGATGAATCTTATGAATTAAAGGATTTAAAAAGCAATGAGCTCACCATGGTCATTGGAAATAATTCTGATGATAACCGCAGCATCATCGGTGTTCATTTTTGAGTTTGTGAGTGAGGAATTGTTATAATAAGAATCGTTTGGAACTATTTAGAAAAAATATTTGTTTATAAAGATTGATTATATTTATAGTATAATTATGTTTCAAAATATTTTAAAACAAAATCCAGTTGATGAATTCTAAAAGTTCCAATCATGTTATTATTTGGATATATATAACATGCAGAATAAGGTGGTTTGGTTTAGCATATCTTTTAATTGGTTGTTTGGTAATTTTTATTTACTTCTAAATGAAATGGAATAGTCGACGATTTTGGACAATTGAAATTTCCAATTTGAATTTGAAACCTAGCTAAGTTTATGTGAAAACATAAGAGGATATATTTATATTTTATAATTTATCTATGTTTGAGCGTATCAGTTTATTTATTTAAATCGATCTGGTTGAGTAGTGGCAATTCATAATTTTCCATTATAAAGTTCAAATTAACATATAAATCCAAAATAAGTCAGAATTCTTTGAAACAAGAGTCTTTCAGATCTATTTAAATATAATTAACAAATGAAACATAAAAATCAAGATTTCATCTCGTAGATTTTAAGAATGTCAGAATCAATTTTTTTGATAAATCATGGTTTGGTAGTTCGGGAACCGAATTGAAATTAATGGAACGGAAGTTTTAGAAATTAAGCTAAATATCATAAAAACTTAAGAAAATAAGTTAGAACTTGTTATATTAAGAAGTGACAGATATGTTGAAACCAAACTTTGTATTAGTTAATAGTTTAGTTAAGTAAAACAAATTCAAAATTATTTAAAGCTCTTAGGAAATAGAAGAGTTGGTTGCAAATATAAACTTAATCTTAGCATATACAATAAACGTAAGTATGTTTCATGAAAATTTTAAATAAAAATTCAGTATGGAAGGATATGAAAATTGGAAATTGAAATTTTTGGATGTGTGTATTGTTGACGTCAAAAGTTGGTCTAATTACAATCAACCCCCAATTAAGTGCGTAATCTACACACAATTCACAAAAATTTTTAACGATCACAATCACAAAATATAAGTAAAGAAGTAAACACAGGGGACATGCAACAATTTTTATAGTGGTTCGGCTTAAACCGAGCCTACGTCCACTTTATAATCTCTCTTTATACTGTCGATTATAGGTTACAATTGCTTTGATTAAAAGAAGGTAGAGAAAGAAATGGTTTAAACACAAAATCATTGTGTTACAATGTTGTTCGATCAAATTTTACGGTGGGATATTTTTAGAAAGCCAGCCATCAACTTCTCAGAAAATTCTCTCTTTTTCCATTTCTGGAAAGGTGTATTTATATGCAAGCATTAATTTAATTCTTAATCCATTTCCACTTTTTTTCGTTTTGATTGGAAAAAAAAAGTGGAATGTGTTAAGCCTAAAACCAAGGTCGAACGATGTGCTACATGGCAATTATCCGATCATGGCTCAGCTACATGTCGCTTGATCCAGAATATCTGCTGTAAAAGGCGGGACCCAGTATCCTATTCGAGAATAATTCTTCTTGATAATCAAGGCACTCGTGGACCTTGGAACTTGGAGCAAGGGAAGTTGAATAGTTATGGTTTGACCGATGAAGTAGCCTTGAAAATTAGGCTTTGCTATGTAGTGTAGGGAACATATCAGATCGGTTCTATTGAACTGATCGACTCAATCCTTGAACTCTAGACCATGTTTGAAGAAAGGTGTTTCCTCTAGAGATACGATCGATTTGGGTCAAAGCAAGTTCTGGTCGACCCAAACAAAGGCCGATACAGAAGATGGAGGGCCAATCCTTAGCGAAAATTTGAGTTGTGATAGCTTTTACCGAAAAGCAGGTCAACACTTTGCCCCTCAGAACACATCTTCCTTGATAAAGGAAGGTGTGTTCTGGATCTTCCAAAGAATGATGTACAGAAGTCCAATATATAAAAACCCAGAAAACCACGGTCAAGCCGGACCATATCATAAGATGGCTAGAAAACCGACGATCCTTAACAATCGTACTAAGGTCGAAGGAAAACCAAGAGGATCTGGGGATCGTCAGGCCAAATTCTATAATGAGAGTGACCCAAACTTGTTTAGAAAGTAGATGAACCAGTGTGTCAAATCCCAATAGTACCGCTTAACCTTTTCTAGCATAAAATCATGCTTAGAGATCTGTTTGGAGTATACGCCATACTTAGGCAGTGGTTGGGTTATCTTGCGAAATCCTGGCAAGGTGATTCAATCCTTTAGATAAAAGCCATACCTAAAAATCCAGATTGAGCATAAACCATGCTCAGGGTATAATGCATACCATGAGGGTGAGTATAAACCATACCCGCTTTGAAATAAAATTATATTCGTCATTTCCTGACGGGTGGAGTGTATGTTTAAGTATCATCCATACTAAGATATAGAAATGAGTATAAGCCATACACTAGTTTTGATTGAGAACCTCGTCAAACCCTGACAAGACACTTTCATTAGTCAAACATAATCTGTGCTTGAAAAATTGGTTTTTTTACTCTGGAAAATATTACATAACAAAACTAAAAAAACCCGATCGGCTTATGATTGAACCAGAGCAAGCCTTGGGATTAAATCTTAATCCCGTACATGTGTACTTTAATCTATCCTTTTATTTGTAGAATAGCCGCACCGATGGGAACATTGTATGCTCGAGAGTTAAAGCCTAATTCCCGTACACACATGAATCAACATAACTATTGAAAACTCTAAAAACAATGCACATCTTATATCCTAAGACATGCGGATGACATAATCCAGATCAATTGATGATGATGATGTCGTCACTACTAGGCTTGGGACTTTCCCACTCCAAGGAGCATAGGAACCATTTTGAGGAGCATAGGGGAGTAGTGGTGCAGATGCCACTGATTTCTTAACATATTCGGATAGCTCTCCACGTCTGACCCGTTCTTCGATGAGATTACTGTTAGGGAACTGGGGTGCCTATAGCCCAGGGTTAATGGTCTTAAGGCTATTTAGACACTAGAAGTTGTGAAATGTGTATTAACTACTTGGTTATGAATATAATCAAATTAAAAGCAGAAATAAGTAATAAAAGAATGAATAAGTAATAAGATGAAATGCAAAAAAGTAATTGACACCAGGATTTTTATACTGGTTCTGATTAACCAATCCTACATCCAGTCCTGCACTTCACCGTGTAGAATTTCAGTATAATCGCTTGCTTTCCATGGGTGGCAAGAACATCTTTACAATGTTGATTTCACGGGCTACAAGATACACCTGCTCCTTATCAACAACAACAAACAATGGCAAGTAGTCGTATCTCCGATACAGATTCTTGCGGATTTGGTATAATGATCCTATAGACCTTCAATGGCAATATATCTTTTAATTCTTTGAGGAAATAGGATAAAATCAAAGAGAGAATGATATGAATTCAAGTACAACTCTATGATATTGTGTGACTTGCAAATCAATGAAGAATAAGAGTGAAAGAGAGTGGATTTGCAAGAATAATATGATATTATTCAATGGATTTTTGCAGAGAATAATTGAAGAAGGAGTAGAAGAAAATGTGAAAATATGGCGTGAAAATTCTTTTCCAGAAGCCTTTAAATAGTGTATGAAAGGATGTTTCTTTTGGTGAAAGGGTGGAGGGAAATAATTTCTCAATTTGAATTTGAAAATATGGAAATCCATTATATGTTGACGTGTGCAAAAATGTATGTCAACATATCTCTATATATGTTAACATACATAAAAATGTATGTCAACATATCTTGTGTATCAATTTTCCCAAATGTGGATTTTGGTGATATGATTGAGGTCAATGATTAATGAGCTCCAAGTATAATTGCCATGGGATCTTTAACAAGAAATTCTAAGGTTCTATCAACTCCTCATCGCTTCAAACACCTCTATTCTTGAGCATTCTTCTATAATATACTTTGGTCTTCAGTTGTTCTTATTATCCTTCCATTGCTCTGATTAAACTTCTTATATAGTTCTTCTTTTGTGTTCTTGTTTATTTCTAAAAATATCTCCATAATATATCTGATGTAACTACACAACTCGAAAATATGTTAGTAATAATGTTTATATGGTTGTTGTCATCAAAATCAATACTTGGTTACCTAGGGTATTAACAATCTCTCCCTTTTTTATGATGACAACCATATAAATATTTGAGAGATAAAATATAATAATTTTTATATTTGACTCCCCCTAACTCTGTGCAATCCCCCTATCACTTTGTCTAGTATATTTATACCTTTCCCCCCTTTGTCATCAACAAAAAGGGTAAAAAGAATTATTTAGTTTATTGCTAGACAATATTTAGAGTTTATATATGCATATAAATAAAACGCAAGTGGGGAAATCGAAACATGAAATAAACTAAATGATCAGATGAGTTTTAGAGTTACCGACTTTGCTGATGCCAATAACTAATCATTTTCAAATTTATCCAAGGTTCAATAGATTTCTTGTCATATGCTTTCAGCGTCGGCTATTCTGTGCCTGGAAAATTATAAAATATGCACACTAGTACCCTTTTTATTTCTGGGTCCATAGGGTTAAGTTTTCGAATGCCAAACCCGTGAAGAGTTTGAATTCCCTATCAAAATATAATTATTAGATAAATGAACCTTATTAATAAATCTATCAATATATTTTTCTTTTTCAGTGTTATCCAACTATTTTGGAACCCATAAGTTAATGAACCTATTTGGAGGATTTAACTTTAATTTCCTAGGTTTTGGTTTGAACTTGGTGGCTTTCACAAACTTAGTACATTGAGTACTATTTTTCTTTGATTTAGCCTTCTGGGTATATCCAAGTCCATGCTTATTCCTAGTGTGCTTAGATGCAAATAATAATTACTCAAGATTAACCTTTCCATTGTTAAATTTATCAATATCAGTTTTTAGTTCATCCAAATCCAAACTACAATTAAGAACAACATTGTCTTGAGATGTTATTTTTTCATTCAGATTAGTGATATATGACTTCACTGAAAGATTTTCTAATTTGTAGGACTCATTTTCACTTTTCAGTTTTTTTAAAACTTCCAAGTGTTAAATCCTTCCATTTTTATGAGCATTAAAATATTCAATTTCATCTTCTAGACATTATTTTTCTTTACTCAACTTTTCATTAGATATTTTTAATCTATCTTTTTCTGCCAAACTATTATCGTACTCTTTCCTGAGTATTTCATATCTTTGATGCTTATCATTTAAAACTTTAGTAATATCTTTATCAATATTCATACTTGGTTATCCATTTCCATGAAGCATACATTGGCCTTTTCTGTTTCTGAGTCACTATCACTTCATGACGTGTCTGAATTATCCAATGTTGCATTGAATGCTTGTTTCCTCTCCTTATTGAAAGTATCTGAAATGCGCTTTGGTTTTCTCAAGTTGGGACAATCTCTTTTCAAATGATCGGATTTATCACATTCGAAACATTTAACAACATTTTCATTTTTGGAATTATTGTTTTTAGTTTTCCGAAGTTTCTTCGTTATCCAATACTTCAAGAATTTCCTGATCTTCTTGGTAATAAACTTAAGATCATCATCAATAGCACCATCATCTGATTCATCATTGTCTATCATAACATTAAGTGCCAGTGATTTCTTCTTATTTCCCTGATTCTCTTTTCTAACTTGCTACTTCACTTCATAGGACATTGGATTACCAATTTATTCTTCTATTGACATAGTACTAATATCATTGGCTTCTTCGATTGCTAGAGTCTTCTGATCCCATTCACTAGGAAGTGAATTCAAGATCTTCCTGACTTGGTCTTCTTCAGTAATTTTCTCTCTTAATGATATTAAGGCATGTACAATATCTTGAAACCTAGAATACATATCAGAAACAGGCTCAATAGATTTGATTTGAGAAGGTTGAAACTAGCGAGTCAGCATATATATCTTTGTCTGATTACTTTATGGGTGCCTTCATGTATGACTTTTAGCGTTCTCTAAGTTTCATATGCAGAATTACATATAGAAACTTGATTAAATTCATTTCTGTCTAAAGAACAAAATAAAATGTTCATGGCCTTAGAATTATTAAGTGCTTGTGTCTTTTGGTCTGGTGTCCATTTTGAATATTCAGTTTGAGGCTCTATGTATTTTCCTTGTGTAATATTCCAAATATCTAAACCATTAGATTGCAAATAAAATTTCATCCTAAAAGCCCAATAAGCATAATTACTGCCATCAAATAGAGTAGATCTAGTGGTAGATTGCCCTTCTAAAGAACTAATAATGGTGTTAATAGTGTCACTAGCCATTTATTAATTTTCAAGAAATCAGATTATGAAAACCTTGCCCTGGTGCCAATTGTTAGGGAACTGGGTGTCTACAACCCAGTGTTAATGGATCTTAATGCTATTCAGACAATAGAAGATGTGAAATGTGTATTAACTACTTTGTTATGAATACAATCAAGTTGCAAGCAGAAATAAGTAACAAAAGAATGAATAAGTAATAAGATCAAATGTAGAAAAGTAAATGACACTAGGATTTTATACTGGTTTGGGTTAACCATTCCTACATCCAGTCCTGCACTTCACCATGCAGAATTTCATTATAATCGCTTTCTTTCCACGAGTGATAAGAACACCTTTACAATCTTGATTTCACGAGCTATAGGATACACCTTCTCCTTATCAATAGCAATAAACAATGGCAAGTAGTCGTATCTCCAATACATATTCATGCAGATTTGGTGCAATGACCCTATAGACCTCAAATGGAAAAATATCTTTGAATTCTTTTAGGAAATAGGATAAAACCAGAGAGAGAATGATATGAATTCAAGTATAACTCTCAGAAATTGTGTAGCTTGCAAGTCAATGAAGAATACGAGTGAAAGAGAGTGGATTTGTAAGAATAATATGATAATATTCAATGGATTTTTGTTGAGAATAAATAGAGAAGAAAGAGTAGAAGAAAATGTGAAAATATAGTGTGAAATTCGTTTCTAGGAGCCTTTAAATAGTGTATGAAAGGATATGTCTTTTAGTGAAAGGGTGAAGGGAAATAACTTCTAAATTTGAATTTGAAAATCTGGAAATCCGTTATATGTCAACATGTGCAAAAATGTATGTCAACATATCTCAATATATGTTAACATATATAAAAATGTATGTCAACATATCTCGACTGTCAGTTTTCCTAATTGTGGATTTTGTTGATATGATTCAGGTCAATGATTGATGAGCTCCAAGTATAATTGCCATGAGATCTTTTACAAGATATTCTAAGGTTCAACCAACTCCTCATCACTTCAAACACATCTTTTCTTCAATTGTACTGATTATCCTTCCATTGCTCTGATTAAACTTCTTATGTAGTTCCTCTTTTGTATTCTTATTTATTTCTAAAAATATCTCCATAATATATCTGTTGTAACTGCATAACTCGAAAGATATGTTAGTAATAATGTTTATATGGTATTTGTCATCAAAATCAATACCTAGGGTATTAACAATCATGTAAGTGTCTGCAGTCATTAGTACCATGACTTTCCATATCGTGAAACATGTAGTGCTTTCTAGACTCGCGCTCTTTCTAGGTTGGCTCCCTCTTGGGAGGCTTAGGAAAAGATACACTTCCTCGCATGTTGAGGTATATATCCAGTAGTGAGGAATTAAGCTCAGTGAATATATCGTATTTGGGCTCTTTCCGGAACCGCACATTCTTGTCGTTCTTTTCCGATGCTTTCCTATTCCCTTTGTTCCGGTTAGTAGTGTATGGTCCTCCATCCTTCATAGAAAGCACATCGAGATTATCCATCTCGATATTAGCATCCTCTTGCCGGAGGAACTGGTCTACCTCAAGGTAGAAATAAACAATGACTCAAGGAGGATCCTTTTGGAGGGAGATTTTGAAGTTTGTTCTATCCAAGTCCCCGGTCATAGCGGCCATGATTAACATTGATGGTTTAGGTCGATCGACGAATGCTACAGCTGCATTGAATCTTTCTTGGAAAGTGTGTAGGTTCTCGCCGGACTGCTGCTTAATGGACGTGAGAAACATGACCCTCTTCGGCCGAGATATGTGGACGCTGAATTGTTCGATAACATCGATGACCAACATATTCCAGTTGTTGATCGATTCAGTTGTAAGCCGTTGAAACCACATAGCAGCTATGTCGTTCAGGAAGCATTTGTCCATGACATTAACTGATGCTGATAGTAATTCCATGTGACGCATGTATCGCATAAGATGTATGGATGTATCAGTCCTACCGTTATATAGTTCCAAAGCTAGAAGTTTGAAGACAGGTGGGTTACAAGAGTTCCTGATTTCCCATGTGAAGGGACTGCGATGGATGTTATCTACATCTTGGTGAGAAATGGTGCTTCGAGTGAAGCGCTTGATGGTGTTCGCGAATTGATTCCCATCTCCGAGAAGTCATTGCCACGGATCCAATTCTACACCGGTGGCTTTAGTGCGAAACTTTGTCGATGGTGGAAGCATGCCTTACGTCCTTGGGGTTAGTTCAGTGCGGCCTACGAGTGATGGGTGAAGGTGGTCCACAGCCTCAGTTGTTGGTTTCAGATTGTTCGGGACCCCTTGGTTGGCATGCGTGTTAGGCCAAACCATATCCATGCCGTTAGGATTGGACTGACTTGGGATAGCGTTATCAGTTTGGGGTTCGGCATTACCCCCGTCTAGGACGATATCAGAGTGGTTTACAGTACCCTCTCCCTTCGTTACTTGGGAGCTGATGTGGTATTGCAGTCTTGGAGAGATCAAGGGTTGATTTCCCCCAACATTGGTCAATCAAATTTTTTAACCATTCTTCTTCTCCATCTTCACCCCTTTTCACTCCTCCATTGTTATTTCGGATTCATTGATTTATGAACTTCTACTCTACTGATTTATATTTTAATTACATAAAACTTCTTCTATTCACACTTTCAACTCATTACTCTCTGAATTGAAGTTCTATTGAAGAGTTATAGGGTTGTCATAATCATTTCGGATTATTTGGGAAAGGGTGTGTTCCTTGTAGCTCTAAAATCAAGGAGAGGAATCAGTGTTAACCATGTAGCCGCGAAATCAAGGGTGTGGAATCGGTGTTAACCTTGTAGCCGTGAAATCAAGGGTTTTTGGAGCGGTGTTAACCTTGTAGCCGTGATATCAAGGGGATTTTACTTGGATATTGGTATAATAATAAAATTCTGCGCAATTTAGCGTTGCGTGGGTCTGCATGTAGTAGTAATCTGAAGCAAAATAAAATCAGGTGTGTTATTTCATTTTCTGCATTTTATTTTTGTTTATTTTTTTGTTTATGTTTGATTTTGTGTCTGTGATCATCTCTGTGGTGCGAGATTTATATAGTAGATCATATAAGTTTCAGATTTTCTTAAATTCCTTGAAAACACTATTCACCCCCATCCATTGTTAATTTTGGTTTAAAATTCGCAATATGTGTTCCCTAACAATTGGTATCAGAGCAAGGTTTTTCGAAAAGATCATAATCTAATTTTTGAAAATATTAAACGGCAACCAACACTGGTAATAATAGTTCTTTTGTAGAGGGCCAGCCTGCTGTTAGACCACAATTGTTTAATGGTAGTAATTATTCATATTGGGCATGTAGAATGAAAATATATTTACAATCAGTAGGATTAAACAAATGAAATAGTACACAAAATGAGTTTGTTGAACCCATAACTAATTTTTCACATTGAACTAATGAACAAAAGATGCCACACAAAACAATTCTAAAGCCATGAATATGTTGTTCTGTTCATTAGATATGAATGAATTTAATAGAGTGCCAGTCTATAAAACTGCTTATGAGATTTGGAGAACTTTACAAGTTACTCATAAAGGAACTAGTAAAGTTAAACAAACAAAGATATCAATGTTAATTAATCAGTTTGAGTTATTCAAAATGAACGAGAATGAATCTATCTCCGATATGTATTGCAAATTTCAAGGGATAGTGCATTCATTAATAGCATTGGGAAAAACTTATTCAAAAGAAGATCAAGTAAGAAAAATATTGGGTTCATTGACTCCAGAAGGGATCATAAAACATTGGCAATTTAAGATGCCAATAATGTCAATGAAATAAAGATTGAGGAGTTAATTAGAAATTTGATGTCTTTTGAAGTCTAATTACAGAAAAGAAAAGAAAATAGACCAACTAAAAATAAATCTATTGCATTCAAAGAAAAAAAAAATTGGACTGATGCAGTGAAGATGATAAAGAAACATCCTTAATGACAAGACATTGAGTAAATTTCTGAAATACAGAAAGTGAAATAATTTTCAAAGAAATAACTAAGGAAGTTCAAGAAGAAACGATGGTCGATGTTATAATTGCAATAAACCAGGTCATATAAAGAGATTGCGACCATATCCAGATAAATCAATTCAACAAAAGGACAATAGCAATTCATCAAAGAAAAAAAAGGGCATATGCAACAACTTTAGATAATTTAGATTCATTATCAAGTGATGAAGAGCCAGAAACCGGAAATTCAAATATGTGCTTCATAGCAATTCAAAATTCAAAAAATAACGAAGAAATGGAACTAAAAACTGGGTACGCCTTAATTAATTTTTAAATTTTCTGGTTGAATGGATACTTTGATTGCCTCGTTAGTTTGCTATGAATTTGAAATTTTATCTTTAAAATTCAAACTTGAAATTTAAAATTTGAATTTGAAATTTGAATTTTGAAATTCAAAATATTAATAAAATAATAAATAAATAAAATATAATAATAAAATAATTTTTGGATGTTTGCTAGGATGAATATATTTCAGGAAATAGTTAAGCCTGAAATATAAATTGATAATTTACAACCGAAAGTCACAAAACCATATTCCTTTTGAAATTTATAAATGTATGTTGACATACATATGTCCATATGTCAACATATCGATCTGTAAAATGAAATTAAAAATTTTAGTTTCAAAGGTTTAAACTTTCAAACTTCCCTCCAACTTTTCATCAACTCCCAAGGACTGAAAAGGTGTCACTGATTTCAAAAAAGTTGTGCCCATTCAATTCATATCTATTAAGTCTCTATTTATATCTATTTAATCTTATTCTCTCTACCTTTCATTCAAAATTCAAAACCATTCTTCATATTTATACTCTTTAAAACTCTCTAATGGCTTCCTTTAGTAATACTCAAACTGTGAGATTATCCAAGACCATCAAAGGATATCTCTACAATGATAAAGAAGCTATGAAAACCTATGTTGACTATGTAGCAAATGCAAAATTTAACACTGGTGCTTTTGCCATCTTTGGAGACTTTTCATCATACGATCTTACACCTCTTTTCAATCACAATGAAGTATTGAGTTTGATTGACGCTCAGGATAACGATGAATTATATTACCCGAAACTCGTCAAAATGTTTTATGCAAATCTCAATTGTGGTTGTTACAAAGGAGGTGAAAACCAAATTTGGAGTAGCGTAAAAGGTACACAAATCGTACTAGATTGTAAAATTTTGGGAAATATTCTAAATTTCAAAAGTACAGGCTCGGATTTTTCGGAATTCCAAATCAAAGAAACGGATTTAGAAACCTATCACTACATTTTTGAAAGCGATGCTCACACGGAATTCAAAAATCGCTTTTTCCGCCCAAAAGCAAGAATCGTTAACCTTCTCCTTCAATGTACCATCACTCCTCATTTTGAAAACTTCAATAACCCAACTCTCAAAGTCCGAAAAAACTCTTTGCAATTATTGGTGGATATGACATTAATTGGGCCGATATGATCTTAAACGAACTCAAGCCCAAAGATATGTCAACTCAAGAAAATACCATATATTATGGAGTTTATCTCACTGGTATCTTCAAATATTTTGGAGTAGATTTCAAGGGAGAGGAATCCATATCAAGAAAGTATTTGACTCCATAAATGTACACCTTATACAAATCCCACTCATTTTCAAACCTTATGAGATATTCGAAGACAAACAAGCTCGAATGCAATAAGAACAAGAGCATATGGATATCGAAGAAGAAGAAGAAGAAATGCCTTTAGAAAGCGTTGAGTGTCCAGTCAACACAAGTTCCATTTCTAAAGAGACGATTGTTCAAAATCAAGTGAAACTAGCTAAGAACAAAAGGAAGCTCAAGAAAACCCTTACCAAAATGACTAAGTTCATTATCAAAATAGGAAGAAAGCTTGGAATTTCATCTTCCTTCTCATCATCCATTGAAACCTAAGCCTATTGAGTTTAAGTTATTTTAAGTATTTACTTGTATTTGCTTTCGAATCTCATATTTAGTTTCTCGTAATTAGTTGGATGTATTTTCTTTTGAAGTAGTAATGAATGGAGTTTTATTTATGTCAAAACCATCTTTAAGTTTCCATGAAAACATTATAGTTAAATATAATAGTATAATATATTAACAAAAAACTCAAAATTGAAAATTTCCAAAAAAAATCTTATGTATGTAGACATACATAAATGCTTATGTCGACATATAACTGCCAAATTTTCGAAATTGATCAAAATTTAAATTTAAATAACTAACTCATGTCCATTCAGATCCAACTAATTCCAGAACCTATTTAAGCCTATTTCTTCCAAAAAAAAGTATTCTATCATTTCTCTTTCTTCTTTATTTAATTCTTATAAAAAATATGGCAAATCTAATTCATAATTTGAGTGAAAATCTTGAAAAGACTTTGAATTCCTTCAAGAACATCCTATCCATAGTACTGTGAAACCAACATCATCTTGAATTAAGTCAAATCAAAATGGTAGAGCAATAAGAGAAGCACTTTGATGACATCCGTTGGCTAATCTCTTCTCTTTTCGGAAATGAAGAAAACAATCTCACTAAGGCACCACCAACGAAAGAAGATGAAGATTGGGAGGTCATCAAGAAGGATCCAATCTTTGGAGGAGATGAGTGGGTAAAAGTTCCACGAGACGTTTGATTGTTTGGTATGATCTAGTTGGTTTGATTTGTTTGAACTTATATATTGATTAGTTTGATTTGCTTGACTTGAAACATGTATAAATTGAAACATGTGTAATTATGATAATTGGATTGATTTGTTTATATACATAGTATAATATAGGAAAAAATTTAGGGGGAGTTATATACTTTAGTATAGAATCAAATATATATATATATATATATATATATATATATAGAATTTAGGAGGGGTATTTTTTGAATTTCTTTTTGATAATGCCAAAGGGGAGATATTATAAAATATAAACCTAGTTTAAGAAGATTATATAGGATTCATATTGACAGGGGAGTATTAGAAGGTCATCATCAATAGGTATGAACATGTATGAATATTTTATAAACTAAGGTTGTCATCATCAAAAGGGGGGGAGATTGTAGGAGAATGGAGTTTTGATGACAACAACCTTATTTCAATATTAATTGATAATAAAATATATACTAACATCTCTATATAGAATACACACACACACACCACACACACATATATATATGCAGGATTTGTATACAAGAATCAATACTGAAGATTGTACAGTTTAAATATTCAAGAGATTCAAAATTCAAAGAAGATTCAAGACTCTTGAGTAATCAAGAATTTAAGAGTTAAAGAATCCAAGATAAATATAATAATAGAGTCTAGTTTATATCTAAGACTCAGAATAACATCCAGGTTCAAATTCAAATTATGTTTTTTCAAATTATGTTTTTCAAACATTGATTTTCAAACTCAAATTCTGTTTTTCAAAATTCTAATTCTAATTCTAATTTTAATTAATTTTTCTATTTTACTATTGATTTCAAATTTAGGTTTTAAAATTTATATATATTTATATAGTTATATACTTGTATAATTTTATATTTATATAGTTTTAAACTTTATAAATATGTTTATATAATTTATATTTATGTTTTCAAATGATTTCTACTTTATAATACTCATTTATATCACTATGTTTTAGTTCAAGAATTCCTTGAATAGAGTATATATTAAACATGTGAAAATATTCAAAATTCAAATTTTTAAAAGACATATGTCGATATACATATATACATATGTTGACATACAAATTTCAATTTTTTCAATTTTGAAAGGAAGTGTCTTTTCACTATTTGTAATGTTCCAGAAGCGTTGCAACCTTTTAAATTTTTAAATAGGGGTTGAATTCGCATTTTTTAACCATTCTTCTTCTCCATCTTTACCCCCTTTTCATTACTCCATTATTATTTCATATTTTATTGATTTATACACTTCTACTCTACTGATTTCTATTTTAATTAAATAAAACTTCTTCTCACTCACTCATTACTCTCTGAATTGAAGTGATATTGAAGAGCTATAGGGATGTTGCAATCATTTGGGATTGTTTGGGAAAGGGTGTGTTCCTTGTAGGCCTGAAATCATGGAAAGGAATCAGTATTAACCTTGTAGTCGTGAAATCAAGGGTGTGAAATCCGTGTTAACCTTGTAGCCGTGAAATTAAGGATGTTTGGAGTGGTGTTAACCTTGGAGCAGTGGAATCAAGGGGATTGTACTTTAATATTGATATAGTAATAAAACTCTACCAATCTAGCATTGCTTAGGACTAGAAGCAGGAGTAATCTGAACCAGTATAAAATCCGGTTTGTTCTTTCCTTTTCTGCATTTTATTTTTGTTTATCTTTGTGTTTATTTTTGATTCAGTGTCTGTGATCATCTCTGCGGTGTGCGATTCATATATTAGATTATATAAGTTTCATATTTTCTTAAATTCGTTGAAAACACTATTCACCCTCCTCCCTCTATTGTTAGTTTGGCCTTGAGATCCGCATACCGAGTTCCCGAACATAATTAATTACAATCAATGTTATGCATCATGTATATTCCGCTTCTATATGCCTCTTTACTGCTTATTTTTTCCTGCCTTGTCATCACCTTTTTATGGCCACTTTTTCGTACAACGTTGATGCATCTAAGTTGTTTGCAAAATTCACCGATTGAACTTCAGTTTTGAACCTTTAATGTAACGATCCGAATTTTCAAACAATTTATTTTAAATATTTCATATGGTTTTAAATATTGAATTGATAATATAAATTGATTTTTATATTAAGTTATCGATTTAATAATTGATATACGATTTATTTTGAATATATATACATAATTATTGAATCTGAAATAATTATAGTAATACGAGAATCTGAAGTAATTCAATTCGATATTAAAACGGAGTCAAAATATTTCAAATGATCAATAAAAATTGTATTTCATAATAAACGATAATAATGAATAATTAATAATCAGAAATTAACGGTTTCTGAATTTAAATTATATTATATTAATCTAATAGGGTATATACGTTCAAATTAAATTCCATAGTATATTATGTTGATTCAGTATAACGCTATGATATTCAAACGTCGGTCGGTGCATTAAAATAGCAGTTCACAGTTTCAAGTTGCGAACCCCGTAATATTTGATTAATGGATAAGATCACATCAAATCAGAATCTATTTAGATAGAATAAAAATCCCTTTGTGTCTAATTGCATTAAATATAAATCAAATTGTATTTAATTTAATGTACCATACACTGACAAAATTCCTTAATGGTTAAGGATACAGCGTTATAAAATCGCGCAGACCTCTTTATATTTCCTCCTTTCAATTTCGTTCCTACTGAAAAATGAAAGCTTCAAATCAAATTAAAAATGATCGCACTCCACTGATGAATTCAATATCGTTCAAAACAAAAACAGGAGAAATCAAAACACTATACTTCTAAATTCCTAAAACTCGTTTCCCTCAAACCTGTATGGGGTTAACCTTCGAGCGGTACCATTGATCGAATCGCTATGGAATTTGGGTGTTCAAGGTTCGCAGAGGCGAAGACAGACCATCGGCGCGTAGTCATGACAAGGAAGGGAGTTGAGACTAGGGTCATGATTTGAAAAGGGTTATCAGCATCGTTGAGCTAATCGAGGCTGGTATCAGTTTGTCACTGGAAATTGAGAGTCGTGATAGGGTTTGAGGAAGAGGCGTTGATTCAACATCGCAGTAGGGTTCATGAAAGGAGTTGCAATCTAATAGGTACTGCGTTCGATATTGGAAGGGCCAGAGATTTCCTGGTGGCCTCGAGAACTTGCAACGAGAGTTTTGGGATTCAATGCTGGTACAGTCGAAGGTCTGTAAGAGGTTGAGGCCAGTGACGCATTTTACCGGGGGCTAGCAAGGTGTTGTGTTGGGTGTTGATGATCACGGTGGCATCGAACTACAATTCTTTAGCTTGTGGAAAGAGTTTGGTTGTGGTTTGAGATTGGTCTGAAAATGGAAGAGCCATGTGATTTGGTGAGTTTTGGGATCTGGAGTATGATGTAGTCAAAGCCTGTAGTGTTGTCCTGGTGCAATCTAGATGGTATTCGAGATGTTGTGGTGCTCTTGTGGTGGAATTGGAATTTGGTTAAATGATGGAGGCTGTGCAGTGAGGATTTAAGTTTGATGTATGAAGATGGATAAGTATACCTTTTTTCCAAAATATAAAATACTTAGAAATAATTTAATTATTGTTTAAGAAGTTATTTAAAATGGAAACAAAATTGTTAATCAATAAATTAAATAAATCATAGGTGCGAAGAGATTTATTTGAGACGATCCATAGCCGCGATGAGATGAATTTAACAGGATATTTAGCAATGGAAAATTCCGGTGAGTAATTCTCACTCAAGTATTTTATTTAAAATATTTTTGTTGTTAAAAATAATTTGTTGGTTGTTTGGTTGCAGTTAAATATTACTGTAGCTATTAATATATATTAGTTATTTAGGATTAATGTTTGTGGCTATTATATATATATATATATATTAGTGATTGGATAGTTCCCGTAGTACCATTAGCGGATGCCCGCAGTATCATTAGCGGATGACCCTATACGCCCCACGCTATGATAGTGGATGACCTTCTATACCTCGATATCCTGCCTCAAAGCCGGATGGGTATTATTTATGTTGGCTAACGTCTGCGGATGCAGAAAAACAGGTTGGAGGTATCCAACTGGATTCCTCAAAATTTATTATTGTTTGTTTTCATATATATATATTATCACATACGATGTGTTGATTGAAAATTGGGTGGTTTGATTGTTTAAATATCACTGGGCTAAAATTTTGATTTATAAAAACATCGTGAAAAGGGATATTTTGTGTTTTAAAAAGGGAAATCTATTTTTCTAAAATAGAATTTAAATTTCGAATGGGCTAAAAATATAATAACTTGTTTTGAATAAATAAAACAAGTATTAGATTTATAAACGATGTTTATAAACTAAATAATTAGGAAACTAAAGTGAATTTATAAACTGTATTTAAAAATGAAGTGAAATGAATTATCATTGGATAACCGGGAAACTATAAATACAAGTGTGAATTTGAAAAGGGAAATTTATTTTTCCAAAGTAAAAATTATAATTTCAAATGGATTTGAAACGAGACTTGTTGAAATATATAAACAGGTAATATAAACGATGTTTATAAAGAAAGGTGAAAATTATCATTTGGATAATTTAAATATTTGAATTCAAATATGAATTTAAATGAGAATTTGGGAATCATGTTAAAACGGGAAATGAGGAAATCTATTCTGATGTTCGGAATATAAATTAAAATAAATCCAAATGGATTTATGGTTAGAATTCGACTATGTCGAAATTATAAAAATAAATTATATCCAGAAAGGATATTTAAATTGTATTAAATAGAAATTTAATATGAAAATAGATTATACATTATATATGAAAGTTATAAAAATAAAATATTCCAAAATGAGGTTTTGGTTTTAAATAGATTTCGAATTGGAACTTGTTCAAATATGTAAAACATGAAAATTTATAACAGTGTTTATAAATGTGAAGAACTAGTTATCAAGAGATAACTTGAAATATTAAATTCAAGTATGAATTTGAAAGTATAATTTGAAATCATTTCGGAAAAGGGAATGATAGTTTTTATTCCGGAATTCAGAATACAAAAGGAATTGGGGTTCAAATAGATACTTAAAAGGGAAGCTTGTTTTAAAATGAGAAAATTAATTATAAACAATGTTTAAAAAATAAGGAAATAAATTATCGTTGGATATTTTAGAAGTTTATATTTCAAGTATGAATTGAAAAGTGAATTGGAAAATGGTTTGAAATAGAACGATAAATTTTATATCATAA
Organism: Allium sativum; assembly: GCA_030737875.1. Lineage (NCBI taxonomy): Eukaryota > Viridiplantae > Streptophyta > Magnoliopsida > Asparagales > Amaryllidaceae > Allium > Allium sativum. The sequence goes on from CM060922.1 coordinate 937,605,947, forward strand.
TTTGGAATATGAATTGAAGTGAGAAAAATCAAGTGGATTATAATTAGAATTTGAATATATTGAATTTTATAAATAAATTTATTTATAAAGAGAATTGGAATTTAATATAGCAAATTGAGTATAAATAAATTTATAACCGAGCAAATGAAAAATCGACGATTATAAATATCGGAATATTAAGTTGAATTTGGAAAATTGGTTTAATTTATATTAAAATATACTAGAATGGAGTTGAAGTTTATTTATAAAAAAAGTTTAAACGTTTATATTTAAATATAATTAAAACAAACTCGCCGTAGCGCGGCAGTTCGTAAATTGGCGTTTCGAACTTCAATTGAGTATATAAGCTCAATTTAAGTTGGAATTATTTGAATAAAGAATCGTCAAGACCGATTTGATAGTAGTTTTCTAATGAAAGAGAAAAATCTGGATTTCGTCGTATAGATTTTGAGTTATGTCAAAGAATACAGTGCCATAGCCATTATAAAACCATAACGGTTTATTTAAATAAATAAAGGGATTTTAAATAAATAAAATAGGGATTTTTATTATAAAAATCTAATCATGAGTTATAAAAATATATGAACTCAAGTTGTGTAATTGAAATGATATTTGAAACAAAAATTAGATCTATTTAATTGTTAAATAGAATTAATTAATTTTGAAGAAAAAATAGTTAATGAAATTTTAAATCGAAATTGGACTTTGGATCAGAAAAGGGGTTTGTAAATTCATATTCAAAATCGAATATGAAACTAGAATTAGAAATGGCATTCGATTGTTTTATAAACAAATTAGTATATATTTGAACGTGATATGTTCAAATAAAAAGTGAATTAGGAAAAAGAGCTAATTAAAGAATAAATTAGCGAATCGTGTTAAAATGACCAAATTGAGTTGGAATAAATTAGGAATGGACGTATATGGGTTAGACAGGTATGGAAGGAAGTGCATGAAGATTATAAATTGTATGCCCGACAATAAGGTACACATTTAAATTCCATATGAGATTTTATGCGTTGAATCGGTAAGCCACTTGGCTTTTTGATTTTCTTTTTGAATAGAAAGGGCCTAGAGAGGCGTTTTGTAGTTGTGCCCAGTGACCCGTACAAAAGGAGGTTATGGCAAAATTTTCCGAAAATTTAAGGAGTTAGAATGTTTAAAGAAGATTTGATACTCCGGAATCAATATATCATTATATATAGAATTCAATAATGAAACGAAATTAAAATAGAATGTTACAAACAAAAAAATCAATAAATTTAATCTGATAAAAATAGAAAGAGAAACATATACACATTTAAAAGATATGGATAATTAGTAATATGATGATGATTATTCAAGGTAAGTGGTCTTGTCCGTTTTGAAGTTAAGGATGTTTTAAGTCATGGTCTAAGAGGTAGTTATACCCCAACTTGATTGATTTCATTTTTAACCAACAAATAGCAAGATCCAGTCTCGAAGAGAAATGTATGAATAAGAGTTAGTTGAGTGTAGTATTTTGGGTTGTTTATAATGATGCTTTACACAACAGTCGATTTAACCCAAGTAAGTGAAATTTTGGAAATATAAAGATAAATATTTGCGAAGTATTGAAATAAATGAATGGTCATGAAAGAGATAAGTAATTGGAATGTTTTCCAAGGCGATATATGGAAATGTTTTCCAAATAGCGTAAGAGGCCATGATGATTATCGAAAATATCATGTTAACGAATATGGATAAGGAAATGGAGAAGTGTTTTAATTAATGAAATATTAATTAAAAGGCCCAGTGATTTGTTTGATGCTTTGAATGAATGTTTGTTTTTCTTTGATAGTTAAATAACCGATTATCGAAGTGTTTGACAATATCGTTGTCAACGTGGAGAGTCCGGTTGGATTATTATCCGAGAACCACTCTGTATTGGCAATAGCATTGCGAATCAGATTATATGAAGATAATCAGAGACGGAATAGAGTGCAAGGGCATTTTCTATTAATGGAAATTGTGCCTTTGGTTTCGTTCAATCCCATAACGAACGTATATGGACGAATGTCTGACAAAGTATTTCCAATGATCGCATATGTTGTTCTGTAAAAATATATATGGTGGCGGAGAATTTATTCTCTTAGCATAAGATCCAGAATATATTTGTGCAAATCAATTAATGATTAACGGATATGACAATGTGGCATTCAAAGGGATTGTGCTATCAACGAATTGTAAGAATCGTAGCCTCAGGCCTCAACAATCAGGAAATGACAAAAATCAGGAAGGCAGCATGGCTAAGTGGGTAGCTCCCAATTAGGGTGTATTATCACCTATCTAGAGAAATTCATTTCATTTTTTATTCTATTCGATGATGTCCCGTTCGGGAAAACGATTGTTGATCCCAACCGTTGGTGATATACATTCGATACACTCAAGCGAAATGAGTGGTAGGTCATGTGTGGTCGAGTTATAAGATGTTCTTGTTGAACTCAGTGTATTCTCGTCAAGAGATACACTATCAGAAGGTGGTTCCATACCTTGTCATAGTTGGAAATTCATTACCCAATAAGTGCTTGCGGTTTTTATTGTATATTATAGATATGTGTAACGTGAGATGCAAACATTCCACTAGATTGTTATTTATTTGATTTAGACACTATTATAATATCAAAAGTGTTTTGATATAAAGATTTTCGTTTCTTCCAAAAGGATTTTGAAAGTTGAATCAAGTGTTTGGATTCTCATAAGGGAAAAATCAGTTTCATGTTATACAACATGGTACCAGTCCCATGACTGACCCAGAGTTTTTTTTTTGTTTTACCTAAACTCTTGGGTGCCCAAATTTGTACAGGCAGTCAAGTAGTTCAGGATTTTAAAGATCTATCTAAAGGAGTTTGGAGCAGGAGGTTTCAGTGTTAGATGCATAGTATTTTTATTTCCGCTGTGTTATAATTGTTGTACTCTGATAAGTGTATGTTATACAGTTAAAATATTGTATTTCAAAAGATATGATATATTATATTTTGTTCCGCTGCGATGTGAGATTCTGTGTTGTTATTTCTGTACTTCTTCTACCTTTTTCTTCTAAAAAAATGATTCGTATTTCTGTGTTATTTGGGTTGGATGTGTGATATAGGTAGTCAACTCAGATAATACAGATTTGCGGGCCATTACAGTTGGTATCAGAGCTAGTTGCTTAATTGGAATGCATGATAGGGGGTTCTCGCTTTGCATTAGGTGGCGAACGGGAGACTCTTACCCCTACATGTCCCGAAAATGAGGTTTGGTCTAGTCGCGAGGCTGGCCATAAAAGAAGTTCTAAGGTACCAGTGTAAGCCATGGTGGGATATTGTCCTGTTGCTCGAAGGGTTGAGGGATGGTTGAAAAGCCTACCGAAATCGCTAGGCCAATACAGTTGGTATCGGAGCTTAGGTTGAGCGAATACCTAGGCTTTGGTGGGATTGTGCTCATTAGAGATAGGGTCAGTAGTACCCTAGAATGATTTTAGTGTATTTATACGAGTGCACGTATTTGTAAATTGATATAAAAAGTATTTTATATTGTGTTGGCTAGTCTGTTGGGTGGCTTATGAATTCTGATCGAATAGTGGGGCGCCACGAAGTCAATAGGAATTTCTAAACACTTGAATAGAGAAATTGACATAATATTATTTTTAAGTGGGTAAATGAAATAATTTTACCCAAAATTCTATTTTGATATAGAAATAATAATTTACTGAAATTATTGGATGTGTTGATTGTTATTATTATAATCAAAAGAGATAATAAAATGGAAATAGTTATATATAGCCAAGTAGAATTTGTATATAAATGAAATATACAAATAAGATGAACTGGAGTTAAATTCAAACCGTAAATTGGAATTTAAATCCTAGGAAGTTTGAAAATATTTTCTGAAGTATATTAAAATAAAGTATTTTGTTTTGAAAGGATTTTTGGAATAGAAATCATTTCAAATGGATTTTTAAAGTAATAAAGCACTGAACTCACTTCAGTGGCTGGAAAATAATTCTAATGATGACTGCAACATCATCAGTATTCATTTTCAAGTTTCTAAGTGATGAATTGCTACCTTAGAAAGGTTTTTGATGGAAATTTGTTTGAAAGAAAACAAGTTGTTTTGGAAAATTCAAATGTTTTCAATTTGAGGTGGTTATAAATATATATGTATATATTTACATGATTTCAAAAGGATTTGAAATGAAAACCCGGGAATTAGAATTCTGGAATTTAAATTTAAATCAAACAAGTTAAATGAATTGAAATGAATAAATTGATTAGAATCAATTTGAATAAATTTAAATCTGAATGGAATACGAATCAGATGTGAATGTGCTTATCGAAAATCATTCAAATTAATTGAATGTAAGCATATATGCTGGGAAATATGAATGAAAACCAAAAGTTTTGGTAGAACTAAAATTGTTGAAATATGAAATGTTGAGTTTCAACATAAATAAGTTTTTGAAAAGTTAACGGGTTATACTTAGTAATCCCGAGGACGAAATTCTTTTAAGGGGGGAAGAATGTAACCACCCAAATTTTCAAACAATTTATTTTAAATATTTAATATGGTTTTAAATATTGAATTGATAATATAAATTGATTTTTATATTGAGTTATCGATTTAATAATCGATATACGATTCACTTTGAATATATATATAATTATTGAATCTGAAATGATTATAGTAATATGAGAATCCGAAGTAATTCAATTTGATATTAAAACAGAGTCAAAATATTTCAAATGATCAATTAAAGTTATATTTCATAATAAACGGTAATAATAAATAATTTATTATCAGAGAATTAACGATTTCTAAATTTAAATTATATAATATTAATTTAATAGGGTATATACGTTCAAATTAAATTCCAGAGTATATTATGTTGAGTTCAGTATAACGCGATGATATTTAAACGTCGGTCGGTGAATTAAAAAAGCGGTTCACAGTTTCAAGTTGCGAACCCCGTAATATTTGATTAATGGATAAGATCAAATCAAATCAGAATCTGTTTAGATAGAATAAAAATCCCTATGTGTCTATCGCATTAAATATAATCAAATCATATTTAATTTAATGTAACATACATTGACAAAATTCCTTAATGGTTAAGGATTCATTGTTATAAAATCACGCACACCTCTTTATATTTACTCCTTTTAATTTTGTTCCTATTGAAAAATGAAAGCTTCAAATCAAATTAAAAATGACCGCACTCCACTGATGAATTAAATACCATTCAAAACAAAAACAGGAGAAATAAAAACACTATACTTCTAAATTCCAAAAACTTGTTTCTCTCAGTTCCACATGGGGTTAACCTTTGAGTAGTACCATTGATCGACGATGGAATTTGGGTGTTCAAGGTTCGCAGAGGCGAAGATAGACCATCGGCGCGCAGTCGTGACAAGGAAGGGAGTTGAGACTAGGGTTGCGATTTGAAAAGGGTTATCAGCATCATTGAGCTAATCGAGGCTCGTATCAGTTTGTCAGTGGAAATTGAGAGTCGCGATAGGGTTTGGGGAAGAGGCGTTGATTCAACATCGCAGTAAGGTTCATGAATGGAGTCGCAATCTAATAGGGACTGTGTTCGATATTGGAAGGGCCAGAGATTTTCTGGTGGCCTCGAGAACTTGCAGTGAGATTTTTGGGATTCGATGCTGGAACTGTCGAAGGTCTGTAGGAGGTTGAGGTCAGTGACGCGTTTTATTGAGGGCTAGCAAGGTGTTGTGTTTGGTGTTGATGATCATGGTGGCATCGAACTGCAAATCTTTGGCTTGTGGAAAGAGTTCGGTTGTGGTTTGAGATTGGTCTGAAAATGGAAGAGCCATTTGATTTGGTGAGTTCTGGGATCTAGAGTATGATGTAGTCAAAGCCTGTAGTGTTTCCCTGGTGCAATCTGGAAAGTATTCGAGATGTCGTGGTGCTCTTGTGGTGGAATTGGAATTTGGTTAAATGAAGGAGGTTGTGTAGTGAGGATTCAGGTTTGATGTACGAAGATGGATAAGGTATTCATTTTTCTCAAAAATATAAAATACTTAGAATTAATTTAATTATTGTTTAAGAAGTTATTTAAAATGAAAAAAAATCGTTAATCAATAAATTGAATAAATCATAGGTGCGAAGAGATTTATTTGAGACGATCCATAGCCGCGATGAGTTGAATTTAACAGGATATTCAGCAATGGAAAATTCCAGTGAGTAATTCTCATTTAGGAATTTTATTTAAAATATTTTTATCATTAAAAATAATTTATTGGTTGCATTTAAATATTACTGTGGCTATTAATAGATGTTAGTTATTTAGGATTGATGTTTGTGGTTATTATATATATTGGTGATTGGATAGTTCCCACAGTACCATTAGCGACCAGCAGTATCATCAGCGGATGACCCTATATGCCCCACGCTATGATAGTGGATGACCTTCTATACTGCGATATCCTGCCTCGAAGCAGGATGGGTATTATTTATGTTGGCTAACGTCTGTGGATGTAGAAAACAGGTTGGAGGGATCAACTGGATTCCCCAATATTTATTATTGACTATTTTCATATATATATATATATATATATATATATATTATCATATACGATGTGTTGTTTGAAAATTGGGTGGTTTGATTGTTTAAATATCACTAGACTAAAATGTTGATTTATAAAAATATCGTGAAAAAGGATATTTTGTGTTTTAAAAAGGGAAATTTATTTTTCTAAAATAGAATTTAAATTTCAAATGGGCTAAAAATATGTTAACTTGTTTTGAATAAATAAAACAAGTATTAAATTTATAAACGATGTTTATAAATTAAATAATCAGGAAACTGAAGTAAATTTATAAACGATGTTTATAAATGAAGTGAAATGAGTTATCATTGGATAACTGGGTAAATGCAAATACAAGTGTGAATTTGAAAAGGGAAATTTATTTTTCCAAAGCAGAAATTATAATTTCAAATGGATTTGAAACGAGACTTGTTTAAATATATTAACAGGTAATATAAACGATGTTTATAAAGAAAGGTGAAAAATTATCATTCGGATAATTTAAATATTTAAATTCAAATATGAATTTTAAAAATGAGAATTTGGGAATCGTGTTTAAAAGGGAAATGAGGAAATCAATTCTGATGTTCGGAATATAAATTAAAATAAATCCAAACGGATTTATGGTAACAATTTGACTATGTTGAATTTATAAAAATAAATTATATCCAGAAAAGATATTTAAATTGTATCAAAAAGAAATTTAATATGAAAATAGATTATACATTATATATGAAAGTTATAAAAATAAAATATTCCAAAATGGATTTTGGTTTTAAATAGATTTCGAATTGGAACTTGTTTAAACATATAAAATGAAAAAATTATAAATGGTGTTTATAAATATGATGAATTAATTATCAAGAGACAACTTGAAATATTAAATTCAAGTATGAATTTAAAAGTATAATTTGAAATCATTTCAGAAAAGAGAATGATAGTTTTTATTCTGGAATTTGGAATATTATAGGAATTAAGGTTCAAATAGATACTTGAAAGGGAAGCTTGTTTTAAATTTTTAAAACAAGAAAATTAATTGTAAACAACATTTATAAAAATAGGGAAATAAATTATCGTCGGATATTTTAGAAGTTTATATTTCAAGTATGAATAGAAAAGTGAATTGGAAAATGGTTTGAAATAGAACGATAAATTTTATTCTGGAATTCGAAATATGAATTGAAGTGAGAAAAATCCAATGGATTATAATAGAATTCGATTATACTGAATTTTATAAATAAATTTATTTATAAAGGGAATTGGAATTTAATATAGCAAATTGAGTATAAATAAATTTAAAACCGAGTAAATGAAAAATCGACGATTATAAATAACCGGAATGTTAAGTTAAATTTGGAAAATTGGTTTAATATTTATTAAAATATATTAGATGGAATTAGATTTTATTTGTAAACGAAGTTTAAACGTTTATATTTAAATATAACTAAAACGAACTTGCCGCGACGCGGCAGTTCGTGAATTGGCATTTCGAACTTCAATTGATTATATAAAACTCAATTTAAGTTGGAATTCTTTGAAACAAGAATTGTCTGGACCGATTTGATAATAGTTTTCTAATGAAGGAGAAAAATCTAGATTTCGTCGTATAGATTTTGAGTTATGTCAAAATCAAATATTCAGAAAACAGCGCCATAACCATTATAAAACCATAACGGTTTATTTAAATAAGTAAAGGGATTTTAAGTAAATAAAATACGTATTTTTATTATAAAAATCTAGACTTGAGTTATAAAATATATAAGAACTCAAGTTGTGTAAATGAAATGATATTTGAAACAAAAAATCAAATCTATTAAATTGTTAAATAGAATTAACTAATTTTGAAGAGAAATTAGTTAACGAAATTTTAAATCGAAATTGGACTTTGGATCAGAAAAGGGGTTTATAAATTCATATTCGAAATCGAATATGAAACTTGAATTAGAAATGGCATTCGATTGTTTTATAAACAAATTAATATATATATTTGAACGTGATATGTTCAAATAAAAAGTGAAATAGGCAAAAGAGCTAATTAAAGAATAAATTAGCGAATCAAGTTAAAATGACCAGATTGAGTTGGAATAAATTAGTAATGGATGTATATGGGTTAGACAGGTATGGAAGGAAGTGTATGAAGATCATAAATTGTGTACCCGACAATGAGGTACATGTTTAAATTCGATATGAGATTTTATGCGCTGAATCGACAATCCACTTGGCTTTTTTGATTTTCTTTTTGAATGGAAAGGGCCTAGAGAGGCATTTTCTAGTTGTACCAAGTGACCCGTACAAAGGAGGTTATGGCAAAATTTTCCGAAAATTTAAGGAGTTAGAATATTTTAAGAAAATTTGGTACTTAGGAATCGATATATATATATACATACATACATATATATATATATATATATATATATAGAATTCGATAATAAAACGAAATTAAAATAGAATGTTATAAATAAAAAGATATGGATAATTAGTAATATGATGTTGATTTTTCGAGGTAAGTGGTCTTGTCCATTTTGAAGTTAAGGATGTTTTCAGTCAATGTCTGAGAGGTAGTTATACCCTAACTTGATTGATTTCATTTTTAACCGATAAATAGCAAGATCCAGTCTCGAAGAGAAATGTTTGAATAAGAGTTAGTTGAATGCAGTATTTTGGGTTGTTAGTAACGATGTTTTACACAATAGTTGATTTAACCAATGTAATTGAAATTTTGGAAATATAAAGATAAATATTTCCTAAGTATTGAAATAAATGAATGGTCATGAAAGAGATAAGTAATTGGAATGTTTTCCAATTATAAATAGAATATATTTTCTAAGTATAGAAAATAAAAGAAGGCGATATATGGAAATGTTTTCCAAATATTGTAAGAGGCCAAGATGATTATCGAAAATATCGTGTTAACGAATATGGATAAGGAAATGAAGAAGTGTTTTAATTAATGAAATATTAATTAAAAGGCCCAGTGATTTGTTTGATGCTTTGAATGAATGTTTGTTTTTCTTCGATAATTAAATAACCGACTACCGAAGTGTTTGCCAATATCGTTGTCAATATGGAGAGACCAGTTGGATTATTATCCGAGAATCACTCTGTATTGGCAATAGCGTTGCGAATCATATTATATGAATATAATCGGAGATGGAATAGAGTGCAAGGGCTTTTTCTATTAATGGAAATTGTGCCTTCGGTTTCGTTCAATCTCAGAACGAACGTATATTGACGAATGTGTGACAGAGTATTCCCAATGATCGCATATGTTGTTCTATACAAATATATATGGTGGCGGAGAATTTATTCTCTTAGCATATGATCCAGAATATATTTATGCAAATCAATTAATGATTAACAGATCTGACAATGTGGCATTCAAAGTGATTGTGCTATCAATGAATTGTAAGAATTGTAGCCTCACGCCTTTACAACTGGGAAATGACAAAAAATCGGACAGGCAGCATGGCTAAGTGGGTAGCTCCCAATTAGTATGTATTATCACCTATATAGAGAAATTCATTTCATTCTTTATTCTATTTGATGTTGTCCCATTCGGGTAAACGGTTGCTAATCCCAACCGTTGGTGATTTACATTTGACACACTCAAGCGAAATGAGTGGTCGGTCATGTGTGGCCAGGTTATAAGATGTTCTTATTGAACCCTGTGTATTCTCCTCAAGAGATACACTATCAGAAGGTAGTTCCATACCTTGTCATAGTTGGAAATTCATTACCCAAGAAGTGCTTGCGATTTTGATTGTATATTATATATATGTGTAACGTGAGATGCAAACGTTCCACTAGATTGTTATTTATTTGATTTAGACACTATTATAATATCAAAAGAGTTTTGATTTAAAGATTTTCATTTCTTTCAAAAGGATTTTGAAAGTTAAATCAAATGTTTGGATTCTCATAAGGGAAAAACCCGTTCCGTGTTATACAGCATGGTCTTATGAGATATCGTTTATTTTCTCAAACTGTTTTAAATTGTTTACTCATTTCAGTCCCATGACTGACCCAGAGTTTACTTTATTTTGTTTTACCTTAGTACTTGGGTGCCCAAATTTGTACTTGCAGTCAAGTAGTTCATAATTTTACAGATCTATCTAAATGAGCTTGGAGCAGGAGGCTTCAGTGTTATATGTATAGTATTTTTATTTCCGCTGTGTTGTAGGTGTTGTACTCTGATAAGTGTATGTTATACAGTAAAATTTTGTATTTCAAAAGATATGATATATTATATTTTGTTCCGCTGCGATGTGAGATTCTGTGTTGTTATTTATGTTCTTCTTCTACCTTTTTCTTCTAAAAAAATGATTCGTATTTCTGTGATATTTGGGTTGGATGTGTGATATATGTAGTCAACTAAGATAATACATATTTTGCGGGCCATTACAGTTGGTATCAAAGCTGGTTGCTTAATTGGTACGCATGATAGAGGGTTCTTGCTTTGCGTTAGGTGGCGAACGGGAGACTCTTACCCCTACATGTCCCGAAAATGAGGGTTGGTCTAGTCGCGTGGCTGGCCGTAAAAGCAGTTCTGAGGTACCAGTGTAAGCCAAGGTGGGATATTATCCTGCTGCTCAGGGGGTTGAAGGATGGTTGAAAAGCCTACCGAAATCGCCGGGCCATTACAGTTGGTATCAAAGCTTAGGTTGAGCGAATACCTAGGCTTTGGTGGGGTTGTGTTCATTAGAGATAGGGTCAGTAGTACCCTAGATAGAGTTGAATGTATATATACGAGTGCGCGTATTTGTAAATTGATATAAAAAGTATTTTATATTGACACACTATTATTTTTAAGTGGATAAATGAAATAATTTTACCCAAAATTCTATTTTTATATAGAAATAATAATTTTCTGAAATTATTGTATGTGTTGATTGTTATTATTATAATCAAAAGAGATTATAAGATGGAAATAGTTATTTATAACCAAGTAGAATTTGTATGGAAATGAAATATACAAATGAGATGAACTGGAGTTAAATTCAAACCGTAAATTGGAATTTAAATCCTGGGAATTTTGAAAATATTTTCTGAAGTATATTAAAATAAAGTAATTTTGTTTTGAGAGGATTTATGGAATAAAAATCATTTTAGATGGATTTTTATAGTAATAAAGCACTGAACTCACTTCAGTGGCTGGAAAATAATTTTGATTATGACTGCAACATCTTCATTATTCATTTTCAAGTTTCTAAGTGATGAATTGCTACCTTAGAAAAGTTTTTGATGGAAATTTGTTTGAAAGAAAACAAGTTGTTTTGGAAAATTCAAATTATTGAATTTGAGGTGGTTATAAATATATATGTATATATTTATGTGATTTCAAAAGGATTTGAAATGAAAACCCGGGAATTAGAATTCTGGAATTTAAATTTAACTTAGACAAGTTAAATGAAGTGAAATGAATAAATTGATTAGAATCAATTTGAATGAATTTATATATGAATGGAATATGAATCATATATGAATGTGTTAATCGAAAATCATTCGAATTAATTAAATGTAAGCATATATGGTGGGCAATATGAATGAAAACCAAAATTTTTGGTAGAACTAAAATTGCTGAAATATGAAATGTTAAGTTTCAACATAACTAAGTTTTTGAAAAGTTAACGGGTTTTAGTATTTTTTTCTACTTTAGTACTTTCGGGGATGAAATTCTTTTAAGGGGGAAGAATGTAACGAACCAAATTTTCAAACAATTTATTTTTAATATTTAATATGGTTCTAAATATTGAATTGATAATATAAATCGATTTTTATATTGAGTTATCGATTTAATAATCGATATACGATTTATTTTTATATATAATTATTGAATCTGAATTAATTATAATAATAGAGAATCTAAAGTAATTCAATTCGATATTAAAACAGAGTTAAAATATTTCAAATGATCAATAAAAATTGTATTTCATAATAAACGATAATAATAAATAATTTATTATCAGAGAAGTAACAGTTTCTGAATTAAAATTATATTATATTAATTTAATAGGGTACGTACGTTCAAATTAAATTCTAGAGTATATTCTGTTGAGTTCAGTATAACACTACGATATTCAAACGTCGGTCGGTGCATTAAAATAGCGGTTCACAGTTTCAAGTTACGAACCCCGTAATATTTGATTAATGGATAAGATCAAATCAAATCAAAATCTGTTTAGATAGAATAAAAATCCTTTGTGTCTATCGCATCAAATATAAATCAAATCGTATTTAATTTAATGTACCATATACTGACTAAATTCCTTAATGGTTAAGGATTCATCATTATAAAATTGCACACACCTCTTTATATTTCCTCCTTTCAATTTCGTTCCTACTGAAAAATGAAAGCTTCAAATCAAATTAAAAATGACCGCACTCCACTGATGAATTCAATATTGTTCAAAACAAAAATAGGAGAAATCAAAACACTATACTTCTAAATTTCTAAAACTCGTTTCCCTCAAATCCATATGGTGTTAACCTTCGAGCAGTACCATTAACGGAATCATGATGGAATTTAGGTGTTCAAGGTTGGCGGAGGCGAAGACAGACCATCGGCGCACGGTCGTGACATGGAAGGGAGTTGAGACTAGGTTCGCGATTTGAAAAGGGTTATCAGCATCGTTGAGCTAATCGAGGCTCGTATCAGTTTGTCAGTGGAAATTGAGAGTCGTGATAGGGTTTGGGGAAGAGGCGTTGATTCAACATCGTAGTAGGGTTCATGAAGGGAGTCACAATTCAATAGGGATTATGTTCGATATTGGAAGGGCTAGAGATTTTCTGGTAGCCTCGAGAACTTGCTGTGGGAGTTTTGGGACTCGATGTTCGAACAGTCGAAGGTCTGTAGGAGGTTGAGGCCAGTGACACATTTTACCGAGGCCTAGCAAGGCGTTGTGTTGGGTGTTGATGATCATGGTGGCATCAAACTTCAATTCTTGGGCTTGTGGAAAGAGTTCGGTTGTGGTTTGAGATTGGTCTGAAAATGGAAGAGCCATGTGATTTGGTGAGTTTTGGGATCTAGAGTATGATGTAGTCAAAGCCTGTAGTGTTGCCCTGGTGTAATCTGGATGGTATTCGAGATGTTGTGGTGCTCTTGTGGTGGAATTGGAATTTGGTTAAATGATGGAGGCTGTGTAGTGAGGATTCAGGTTTGATGTATGAAGATGGGTGAGGTTTTCATTTTTTTCCAAAATATAAAATACTTAGGATTAATTTAATTATTGTTCAAGAAGTTATTTAAAATGAAAAAAAATCGTTAATCAATAAATTAAATAAATCATAGGTGCGAAGAGATTTATTTGAGACGATCCATAGCTGCAATGAGATGAACTTAACAGGATATTCAGCAATGGAAAATTTCGGTGAGTAATTCTCACTCAAGAATTTTATTTAATATATTTTTATCATTAAAAGTAATTTGCTGGGCGATTAGTTGCATTTAAATATTACTATGGCTATTAATATATATTAATTATTTAGGATTGATGTTTGTGGTTATTATATATATATATATATATATATATATATATATATATATATATTGGTGATTGGATAGTTCCCACAGTACCATTAGCGGATGCCCATAGTATCATTAGCGGATGACCCTATATGCCCGACGCTATGATAGCGGATGACCTTCTATACCGCGATATCCTGCCTCAAAGCAGGATGGGTATTATTTATGTTGGCTAACGTTTGTAGATGCAGAAAAACAGGTTGGAGGGATCCAACTGGATTCCTAAAAATTTATTATTGTTTGTTTTCATATATATATATATATATATATATATATATATATATATATATATATATATTATCATATACGATGTGTTGATTGAAAATTGGGTGGTTTGATTATTTAAATATCACTGGACTAAAATGTTGATTTATAAAAATATCGTGAAAAATGATATTTTGTGTTTTAAAAAGGAAAACTATTTTTCTAAAATATAATTTAAATTTCAAATGGGCTAAAAATATGTTAACTTGTTTTGAATAAATAAAACAAGTATTAAATTTATAAACGTTGTTTATAAATTAAATAATCAGGAAACTGAAGTGAATTTATAAACGATGTTTATAAATGAAGTGAAATGAATTATCATTGGATAACTGGGAAAATGTAAATACAAGTGTGAATTTGAAAAGGGAAATTTATTCTTCCAACGTAGAAATTATAATTTCAAATGTAAACGAGACTTGCTTAAATATATAAACAGGTAATATAAACGATGCTTATAAAGAAAGGTGAAAAATTATCATTTGGATAATTTAAATATTTAAATTCAAATATGAATTTAAAATGAGAATTTTGGAATCATGTTAAAAAGGGAAATAAGGAAATCTACTTTGATGTTCGGAATATAAATTAAAATAAATCCAAAAGGATTTATGGTTAGAATTCAACTATGTCGAATTTATAAAAATAAATTATATCCAGAAAGGATATTTAAATTGTATTAAATTGAAATTTAATATGAAAATGGATTATACATTATATATGAAAGATATAAAAATAAAATATTCCAAAATGGGATTTTGGTTTTAAATAGATTTCGAATTGGAACTTGTTTAAATATTTAAAACAAGAAAATTTATAAATGGTGTTTATAAATATGATGAATTAATTGTCAAGTGATAACTTGAAATATTAAATTCAAGTATGAATTTAAAAGTATAATTTGAAATCATTTCGGAAAAGGGAATGATAGTTTTTATTCCGGAATAATTAGGGTTCAAATAGATATTTGAAAGGGAAGCTTGTTTTAAATTCTTAAAAAAAGAAAATTAATTATAAACAATGTTTATAAAAATAGGGAAATAAATTATTGTCGGATAATTTAGAAGTTTATATTTCAAGTATGAATTGAAAAGTGAATTGGAAAATAGTTTGAAATAGAACGATAAATTTTATTTTGGAATTTGGAATATGAATTGACGTGAGAAAAATCCTGCGGATTACAATTAGAATTCGATTATATCGAAATTTATAAATAAATTTATTTATAAAGAGATTTGGAATTTAATATAGCGAATTGAGTATAAATAAATTTATAACCGAGTAAATGAAAAATCGACGATTATAAATAATCGAAATATTAAGATGAATTCGGAAAATTGGTTTAATTTATTTTAAAATATAATAGAATGGTGTTGAAGTTTATTTATAAATGAAGTTTAAACGTTTATATTTAAATATAATTAAAATGAACTCGTCACAACGCGGCAGTTCGAAAATTGGTGTCTCGAATTTCAATTGAGTATATAAGACACAATTTAAGTAGGAATTCTTTGAAACAAGAATCATCAGGATTGATTTGATAATAATTTTATAATGAAAGAGAAAAATCTAGATTTTGTCGTACAGATTTTGAGTTTTGTCAAAATCAAATTTTAAGAAAATAGCGCCATGACCATTATAAAACCATAACGGTTTATTTAAATAAATAAAGGGATTTTAAGTAAATAAAATACGGATTTTTATTATAAAAATCTAGACTTGAGTTATAAAATATATACGAACTCAAGTTGTGTAAATGAAATGATATCTGAAAAAAAAATCAGATCTATTTAATTATTAAATAGAATTAACTAATTTTGAAGAAAAATTAGTTAATGAAATTTTAAATCGAAATTGGACTTTGGATCAGAAAAGGGATTTGTAAATTCTTATTCGAAATCGAATATCAAACTTGAATTAGAAATGGTATTCGATTGTTTTATAAACAAATTAATATATATTTGAATGTGACATGTTCAAATAAAAAGTGAAATAGGCAAAAGAGCTAATTAAAGAATAAATTAGCGAATCAAGTAAAAATGACCAGATTGAGTTGGAATAAATTAGGAATGGATATATATGGGCTAGATAGGTATGGAAGGAAGTGTATGAAGATTATAAATTGTGTGCCCGACAACAAGGTACTCGTTTAAATTCCATATAAGATTTTATGCGCCGAATCGCCAAGCCACTTGGCTTTCTGATTTTCTTTTTAAATGAAAAGGGCCTAGAGAAGCATTTTGTAGTTGTACCGAGTGATCCATACAAAGGAGGTTATGGCGAAATTTTTCGAAAATTTAAGGAGTTAGAATATTTTAAGAAGATTTGATACTTAGGAATCGATATATATATATATATATATATATATAATTCGATAATGAAACGAAATTAAAATAGAATGTTATAAACAAAAAGAAAATCAATAAATTTATTCTAATAAAAATAGAAAGAGAAACATATACACGTTTAAAAGATATGGATAATTGGTAATATGATGTTGATTATTCGAGGTAAGTGGTCTTGTCTGTTTTGAAGTTAAGGATGTTTTCGGTCAAGGTGTGAGAGGTAGTTATACCCCAACTTGATTGATTTCATTTTTAACCGATAAATAGCAAGATCCAAGTCTCGAAGAGAAATGTTCGAATAAGAGTTAGTTGAATGCAGTATTTTGGGTTGTTTGTAACGATGTTTTACACAACAGTCAATTTAACCCAAGTAAGTGAAATTATGGAAATATAAAGATAAATATTTCCTAAGTATTGAAATAAATGAATGGTCATGAAAGAGAAGGGGTGAGCACTATTCGGTTAAACCAAATAAACTAACCGAACCAATTTATTTTGGTCGGTTTGGTTTGTTTTTGAAATTAAATCGGTTTGTAATCGGCCCGAAAAAAAATTATTATGTTTGGTTATCGGTTTAACCAAATTAACCGAATTTTTACTATATTTTCAAAATTATCGGTATTATAATAAATAATTTATGTTAGTTTAGTTATTTAAGTATATATTAATCACCTATGTGTCAAAATTAATATTAAAAAGCATAAAAATCAAAAATAATAATACTATAATCATATATTTATAATTTGTTTCAAATTATATATAATATTTCAAACACAAAGTGTAAAACATTTTTAGTTTGGTTTAATCGCATAACCAACCGAACCAACCAAGATGATTAATTTGGTTGGTTTGGTTTAGTTTTAATTTTTATTAGTATTAGTTTGGTTTGACAAATTTATCATCGGGTAAAGCAAACCAACCAAACGCTCACCCCTAGAGATAAGTAATTGGAATGTTTTCCAATTATAAATAGAATATATTTTCCAAGTGTAGAAAATAAAAGAAGGCGATATATGGAAATGTTTTCCGAATAGTGTAAGAGGCCAAGATGATTATCGAAAATATTGTGTTAACAAATATAGATAAGGAAATGGAAAAGTGTTTTAATTAATGAAATATAAATTAAAAGGCCTAGTGATTTGTTGATGCTTTGAATGAATGTTTGTTTTTCTTCGATAGTTAAATAACCGACTATCGAAGTGTTTGTCAATATCGTTGTCAATATGGAGAGACCGGTTGGATTATTATCCAAGAACTACTCTGTATTGGTAATAGCATTGCGAATTAGATTATATGAAGATAATCGGAGATGGAACAGAGTGCAAGGGCTTTTTCTATCAATGGAAATTGTGCCTTCGGTTTAGTTCAATCCCAGAACGAACGTATATGGATGAATGTCTGATAGAGTATTTCCAATCATCGCATATGTTGTCCTGTACAAATATATATGGTGGCGGAGGATTTGTTCTCTTAGCATAAGATCCAGAATATATTTGTGCAAATCAATTAATGTTTAACGGATCTGACAATGTGGCATTCAAAGTGATTGTGCTATCAATGAATTGTAAGAATCGTAGCCTCAGGCCTCAACAACTGGGAAATGACAAAAATCGAGCAGGCAGCATGGCTAAGTGGGTAGCTCCCAATTAGGGTGTATTATCACTTATTTAGAGAAATTTATTTCATTCTTTACTCTATTCGATGCTGTCCCATTCGGGAAAACGGTTGCTGATCCCAACCGTTGGTGATATACATTCGATACACTCAAGCGAAATGAGTGGTCGGTCATGTGTGGCTGGGTTACAAGATGTTCTTGTTGAACCCAGTGTATTCTCCTCTAGAGATATCTATCGGAAGGTAGTTCCATACCTTGTTATAGTTAGAAATTCATTACCCAATAAGTGCTTGCGGTTTTGATTGTATACTGTTTATATGTAGCATGTGAGATGCAAACGTTCCACTGGATTGTTGTTTATTTGATTTAGACACTATTATAATATCAAAAGAGTTTTGATATAAAAAATTTCGTTTCTTTCAAAAGGATTTTGAATCAAGTGTTTGGATTCTCATAAGGGAAAAACCCGTTCCGTGTTATACGACATGGTCTTATGAGATATCGCTTATTTTATCAAACTGTTTTAAATTGTTTACTCATACCAATCCCATGACTAACCCAAAGTTTATTTTATTTTGTTTTACCTAAACTCTTGGGTGCCCAAATTTGTACGAGCAGTCAAGTAGTTCAGGATTTTACAGATCTATCTAAAGGAGCTTGGAGCTGGAGGCTTCAGTGTTAAATGTATAGTATTTTTATTTCCGCTGTGTTGTAAGTGTTGTACTCTGATAAGTGTATGTTATACAGTTAGAATTTTGTATTTCAAAAGATATGATATATTATATTTTGTTATGCTGCGATGTGAGATTCTGTTTTGTTATTTCTGTTCTTCTTCTATCTTTTTCTTCTAAAAAAAATGTTTCGTATTTCTGGGATATTTGGGTTGGATGTGTGATATATGTAGTCTACTTAGATAGTACAGATTTGCAAGTCATTACATTTAAACAATGAGGAATAGTTTTTATATTTTGAATTTTTTGGGAAATTACGTAAATGTACTAGAAAGCATATGATAACTTGGGCAGAAACATAATAAGCTAATGCAAATAATTTGCCATTGTTTTTTCTTGAAAGTCGCAGTTCAGTACTCTTTGTGATAATGATATTAGTGATTGTATAAAAGTGCGTTTTTCCTTTAAATGCTTAAAATTCATGCAACCCCTTTTACACGAAAATTTTAAATTGTATGAAGATTTTGTTATACATATGATATACTCTTAGTTTTGATCAAAAGTTGCAAATGTAAGTGCAACTGTCTTGTCACTATACAAGCAAGGTTAGGGGTACTAAGAAACCCACTTAGAACTTCAGAAGGCTAAGTCTTAGGTTTATCTTTAGGCACTTGTTACAAAATTTGATGTATAATGAAGTCACATAAATATTTAATCAAATGCATCTGTTAACCGAGTGAGATTCTTAATTTTGCATATTTAATTTTGGAATGTATACTTAATTTTGCATTCGATTTCTCTATCAAAGTGGTAGGAGCATGCAAATTTTACAACTGATAAGAAAGTTTTGGCAGATAATGATAATTTCTTACTCTGTTAAAAATAAAGTTTAAGTAGTGCATTAAGGTTTGATTTTGGATTGCGTTAGGTGAGAGATGTGTAGGAATCGAGAATCCACATACATGTAAGATCCCTCCTACTTTTTGGCTTGTTAATATAAAATGTACTGAAAACAAATATCTGACGAAACAAAAATTATTCATACTGAACAAGTCATAAAATTTGTTTAGCATATTGTGCATGAATATGTCATAAAGTTGTTCATTTTCATTATCACAAAATTTGTTTGTCATATTAGCTGACAAATAAATTTTGACATGTTAATTAATGCATGCAATGCTTTTCTACAAACAGTATTCTAAGGTTAGGCTAGAATTATGGTACCAAATATCATCCTCACATTATTCACATGTTCATCCTTTTTTGTTTACTGTTATCAAGATTTAGAACTGAAAATGTACAGTATATACATTAAACTTTGATGCGAAGAAATAAATGTATAAGGTTAACGTAATTTCGACATAAACCAAGGACTTCGCAATACATTAAAATTTGTACCATATGCCTAAAGATAAGAGTGATGCACTTGCTTAATGTTAACCAAATGTTCGGTTAATCAAATTTGAGATATCTTCATATTTATCATAGTTTAAGGTTAGAGTCAGATGCACTAGAGGCTCAAGCATGTCTGATGAACTTGCTCTATCAACCCTGTTTTTTCTAATACTTCACATATTTTTGTGCTGATTTGATAAGTTGCATAATATTATATAAGTAGTGTAGTAGTTTCGGGTTTGAGGTTCTTCTATGTATGTTGTTATACACTAATGTTTGTTAACCTGAAATACAAATGTTTTGGGAAGGCTATCTCAATGCATGCTTGCATTGAGACTCTTTGTACATGCATTGAGACTCTTTGTACACTATTTCCAGGTCTGGAATTCACGTATATGAAAATGATGGTTCATAAATTAACATCTCTAATTATAATAACGTTGGATTTTTAATGCTCCAAATAAGTTTAAAGAAACATTCGAGGGGGAAAAATGACCATGTCCCTTGGCTCCAATTAGGAGATAAGAGGAGAAATATAATAACGATTTGCAAAATATTAACCCAAGTCAACATTACATTTGTTCCCAAGAGTTGGGCTAAACAAGACGCTTTACTCTACTCCATTAATTAGTTTGCCTTCTTCATCAACAACATGCCTTATTTGTTTGTCGATGTTAATTCTATTTCTTTGTTTCTTGATAGGTTATAGGCTAGGATGCATAAACTGTTGAATAATGTTGAAAGTTTCAGGTCGTAGCATGGCAGCACACATTTTTTTTGTTGGTTTCTATTTTTCGGTATTTTTTTGGCCCAAGGGGGTGGAGGAACTATCAGGTGCACTTACGGTGAAATAGGAAAATGTTTTTGCCTCCAATTCAGTGGTCCATTACTGTCCGAAGGTCTATATATTCAATGTTGTGCATATGCTTCTTTTTCTAGATGATCCTGCTGATATTTTTCATCTTAGGGCTATGTCCCCATGTTGAAGAAGATATGGTAAGATTTATTTTCCTTCGAATCAAGCTTTGATATAGTTGCTTTTTGTTGATTTTGTTGTGAAAGTATTCGATTGCATTTATATGGATTTAAATTTAATTGATTAAGAAAATTTTGAGTTATTTATGTACATTAAGCGAATGAATGTCTACAAGAATCTTAATTATTTTGGAATGGCTTTTTTATTCAGGCATGGGGTCAAGTGTGTGTTCACACTGTTGGTTCATATTCCACCTCCATCGTCATTTTGACTAATGTAGCTATTCATTTTTATGTATTCTATGTTTCCTTCATCATTTGCTTTATTTTTCTCATGATTAACATTAAACATTGATTTTATAATTATAGCATGCTAGAGCACGTGATGATAGTGGAAAACTCATCATCATAGATTTCTTCAACAGTCCGTTGAAAGCAAGGTTTGTTCTTCATCAAGTTAAATAGAAGGATTTTTGAAAAGGTATGATATATTGTTAATGTAAAAGTTCATGTTAAGTTATATCCACTTTAATGTGGACTTTGGGACTTGGCCCATTTGTATTTACTTCTTTTTAGAAAAGGATGGACACGTTGTTTATACTAAATAAGGTAGGCATGTTATACCAGTTAAATACCCCATATCAGATACAACGATAATTTCTTGCAGAGGATCAGCCTTAGCTTAGGAGGCTCATGAAAAAAGAGTATGAACAAATCCCGTCAATAATTTTAGAGACTAACCGGCTCAAGGCGAGAAGATACTTTCAGAATAGACTAAGTAGTTGAACGAGTTTGGAATAGATAAAAAAATGTCTGAAATTTTGTTTGTTTCTCATTCCAACCCATTTGTTTTTATATTCTTCTAGATTGATGCTTATGCCATGGTTGTAGGAGAAGAAGGTGAGGTTGACTCTATCGTAGATTTAATTTTCATATTCTTCCTCTTCGATTATACTTAATTTCACATGTTCTCAAGAAGAAGAAGACATACGTGGAATAATACAAAGTTGTGCTCTTATATATCATGAATGCCATGATTAGGATTGAGCATCGATGCAATCAAAGGATTTTAAGCTAGAGAACTCATTAGGGGAACTGTAAGTCTCCCACAGCCAATTAGTTAAAAATAATTGTACACAACACAACCTTCTTTTGTTTATTTCAAGTGTGATTTTTTTTTTCCTATCAGATAATGTAATCATAGGTTTAAACCTTTTTATGGAAATTTTACTGGTTCTGGGGTGGTAAGGTTTTTTGAATTTGTAAGTTATCTTAGTCTCATAGGCTATAAAGAAGAACTTTCAAGTTAGGGGAAGTTATTCCTCCATTAAAGAATATCTTTAAAGTCAGATGATTTTTCTGGTCACACTTTACATAGAAATTGCTAGTCTGGCAATAACCATGGTCCATAAGTGCTTTTGGTTTTATTTAGATTATATGTCGTATTTAGTACTAGTATCTGTATCAAAATTTTAAGGCCTAAAATTAAGTCCTAGTGTTCAATTTCTAATATCTCATTATTATTATTTTACAAATATAATGATATTGTAAAATGTTTACTAGCCAGTGCAGTGATAGCAAAATTTTTTGAAAATTACTAAGTGAACTTATTTTTGATATCATGCAGGTTGAGAAGATAATAGAGATAATGAAAACTGCTCAATTATGAAAGGTATGAAAATACTGGATAAGAAAAGCCCTGGTCATATTGAAGGTGAAACGGTGGCTTCAAGTTCTTAGGAAGCAATCCTTTAGAACAATTTCAATATCCTTGAACATGTTACACTTTCTTATATTCTTTACACAAGTGTTATATAACATGCATCGCGCATGACGATGACATTTGTTTTGCGAGTTTACTATGCTTTTAAAAATTCTATATTTTCAATACATTTAACATAATGATTTGCATAATTTTTATTTATATTTTTTAAAAAGGTAAAGGTATGATATATTGTTAATAAGTGTATTGCTGATACAAAAGAAATGATGAAAGAAAGAGCCAATATGAAGGAAGGTTTCGAGACAATGGACTATGTACCGATTAAGAATAGATCTCTGCATTGTACTATGAACTTAGTATGCTTGCTTAACTATGTACAGATTAATATGCTTGTGAACTATGTATTGTATTCTATAATAATTTTATTGCTATTGCTGCTGAACTTTGAAGTGTAACATACCATTGTAATTTCGAAACTTGTTAAGTTTGGTCTTTGTGTTGAATCTAAGAAAAATATTTCGTGTAACAACCCGTAGATTTCGCAAAAATATATTAAAAAAACTTACTTAAGTAAAATATCGTTAATTAAGTGTTGGTCAAAAAGTCACTTTTTTATATGGATAAATTCGGACTCAGGACCACTTCCAACGAGTTTAAAATGCTATTTATGATTTTTAAAAGTATAAATATTGATATGGTTGGAGTAAGTGAAAATCGGGACTTTTTGGTTGGGCATTTATTGGCGGAACAAGCCACTAACCTAATGAAGGTTGCCTACATAGCCTCTCTACCTCCTTTAACTCCTTCTTTACTTCTAATTTTATTTCTAAATAAATTCCTAAGCCCAAGGAAGAGGGAAATCTAAATTCCTAAGCTTAATCTTTTAGGAAATCATGTGTTCGCTTTGCTAATTAAAAGAAAGCTTAGGTAAGATCATCTCCATCTACCTCAAATTGACCCCTCTTCAATTTTTGGGGATTTTTCCTAAACATAACTCTTGGAATTACTATATATATATCTGTGTGTGTGTGTGTGTGTAGGTTGAAGATTTGTGTGCTATATTCGAAGAGAGGTTGATTTGGCTAAGTCTTGATTCATCTCTATGTTGTAACAACCAAAGGTGAGTTCTTATGAACTCAAATCTATGTCTGAAGAAGTTATGCTTAGCTAGTGTGCCCTTGGCATGTCTTTTTTGTGTGTTAATTAGTTGTGTTGATTGGTTTGTGCATTAACATTTATAATTTATGAATTTTGATTTCATTTCAATGATTTCTTGTGTGACTCTTTATATGCATGTAAATTTGGTTTTTCATGTTGTTTCGATAAGCCATGGAAGCCTCACATTCATATATATATATATATATATATATATATATATATATATGTGTGTGTGTGTGTGTGTGTGTGTGTGTGTGTGTTGTATAACTTTGTAAGCCTTCACGTATTTATTGAAATCGTCATGAGCTTGCTGCTTAGGAAAACCAGTGCCCAGCCAGTAACTCTGGTGTCTGAGTTATCCAATTCAGAAGTCTGACCTACTATAAACATTTAAAAAAAAGTAGAACTCAATTCAGGCTCTAAACGGAAAATTCAGACATTTGATGCACAAAATTGGTCGGTTGAATTTGCAATTCAGACGTCTGGATCTCAGACGGAAACATAAGTTTCTAGAAATCCAATTCAAACGACTGAATTTATAATTCAGACGTCTGGATTGGGAGTAAAATCTATACTTGCTTTTTTTTTCTTGGCATGTTTCGATTTTTATAGATTACAATTACTCTAGGTTGATTTCTATCAATCTTTTTTAGCTAATGGTTTCTTTTCTAGATTTCTAATTTATTCATCCCGTACGGATTTTTTTATAAACGATATTCTTGAGATTTAGTTTACGTATTGAATGTGAATTGTGAGTACGACTGTTATTACAATTGATATTATATGAGATTTTCCACTTCAAACTATAAAGGGTTTTATACTACTAACTGATACCAAACCTTTTACTAAAATGGTTCTTACGATATTTTCCATATAAAGCTATTTCTATAAACCGTCTTCTAATCCACTAGTATATATATATTCAAATAATCCTTTTTCCTCATTTGTATGAGAAATTCAATTAAACGCCTTAGTAAAAACGAGGAGTACGAACCCTTACGTTTGCTTCAACAATTAATTCTTGGTCTCATTTGATTGAACATCGTGTCAATGATCATTTAGTATTTCTAGAGGAATATACAATTTGTTCGTAAATATTAGAGTAGAGCAAGTGGTTATAGGACTTGTAGCTTAACTCTTATATTTACTATCTTGGCATAGTTTACATATACGTAATCAGTTTCGATCATGGCGGATATTCATATCATTTTAGGAACTTCGGTTTTGGTGGATCTTCAGATCATTTTAGGAATTTGGTTCCGGTGGATGTTTATGTCATTTTAGGTTCTTCGATTCTAGTAGATCTTTGGACCATTTTAGGAACTTCGGTTCTGGTGGATCTTCAGATCATTTTATGATGTTCTGGATTTCTAATTACTGATTTCCGTAATTTGTATTGATTTGATATGTGATATCATTTCTTGTGGATGTGTTTTGATATGAGATGTCAATTTTATGTTGATTTGATAGGTGATACCATTTCTTGTGCATAGATGTATATTGGGAATGAGATATTCTTTTATCACACTAATTTTTTTTTAAGATAATGTGTGGACATTTTAGAGATTTAATATTTACTCGTGACAATTGTTGTTATTACTCATATGTCATTATCATTTTTTTGTCTCTATTTCTATTTTAGTTGATTATGATAAGTAAAGCAAGATTAATCCGTTTATTGTTTATTTCTTAAAAATAATACTAAGGTCAGACAGAAGTATTGCAAGTGCTTCCACATGACTTCTAGCAAGATCCAGTTTTTTCATTTTTGGCTTACTACATTAGATTTGTAGTTTATGTTAATATGTATATGAGAGGTGACTCTTATGTATTCATATTCTTCTATCTTGTATCTATATCTACTCTTCTGTAGTGTAATGGATTTGTTCGGCCACTAATTGTGTGTATACACTTACGTGTTTTATTCATATCTATTCCACCTCTGTGGTGTGAATATCTGTGTCTGACTTCGATTTATTGGTTATATGTTTTATGTTATTTCCGAATTATATGTAGCTACTATATCATGGATTTGAACTTGAATTATACATGTCGAAATTCCTCTAGAGATTCGAAAGCAAGACCACATCATCCGATATATTTAACACTCTTTCAAAGCAATTATATAGATGGTCGCTCCTCAATAGTCTTATTTTTCGGGTAAGTTGACATCATTACTTGTAATGACCTTTGCTAACGTGAGTATAGAGGTGGTAAGTTACACTTGGTATCAGAGCTAAGTTCGGATCAATCGGATATTATGACAAGGATCATTGTCCTATGTCTCTCTTAGGAATTCATTTTTAGGTTTTAAATCGAGTCTTAGGACCCGTCATATCCTATCTTATATATAATTTTTTGCTTATTGAATCAAATCCTCTTAAGAATAACATTTTTCTTACTTCTTTTCTTAAAGAAAAATGTCTGGGCGTACCCTCGGCCCCGAACGTCATTCAACCCAATGCCACTCCTGTAAGGGGAATGTACACGACAACTTAGCAACTTCTTGATCTTTTCAAATATGCCCAAGCAGCAGGAACCACTTCTGCACTTACACATCTCAATATGGGTTTGTTAGTTTATGCAGCAATTACACCAATCTAGGTGGAAAGGTTTTCAAGGGCTCTGAAAGCGTTACGGAAGTCCAATCTTGGATTAGATCATGCGATCGCATCTTCTCTCGCATGAATCTATAGGACTTGCATAAGGTTCAGGTAGCTGCTAGTATGCTCCATGATAAACCACTTGATTGGTTCAAACTCCTAATCTCTAAAATTCAGGAAAAGGACTTGACTTAGGAGAAATTTCAATAACAGTTCGAATTGGAATTTGTACCCGAGGGCAAGAGAATAGTGTTAGCCCGACGCTTTGAAGTCCTTGTCCAAGGTAATTATTCCATGGAATATTATGTGGCATCTTTTGAGACTCTCTCGAAATACGGGCTTGAGTATATTTTTATACCACTAAAAAGTAGAGTAAGAGGTTCATGTATGAACTAAAGAAAACTCTCAAGAAAGCCTTACTTCTGAAATTAGCTGAGCCTTTTGATGTGCTCGTAGACATCGCCCTTTTTCTGGAAGAAGACGATAAGGATAGCGATGTCGAAGCTGAGAGATCTACGTAGAACTTCAACAAAAAGAGAAATCCTGGTAACAAATCCAATTCTTATCCAAATAAGAAGGGTAAACAAGTGGCTTCCGGAGCAAATGCTTCGTGCCCGGGTCTAGGGGAATGTTTCAATTGCAGAACAAAGGATTATTACACCAACAAATGCCCTAACCCCCCTTTTGTCACCTTTGCAAAGTCCCGGGTCATATAGCTCCTTCATACCCATAGTGTCATGGTAGGAAGGAGGGTAAGCTAAATATCGTGCAAGTCCCTCGCAATACTTCTTCTGATCAAGGTAATTTTCATTCTATCCTGGATGAAATTATGGAGTTTCATGGGCATCTTATATGAGTTTATTTTTATACGGGTGTATCTCATTCTTTTATATCGCAAAACCTTGTTGATGCTTATTCTTTGGATGCCTTATGCTTGATGACCTCACTAAGAATTACGAATCCTGTTGGTGGCTCCGCAACACATAGTTATTATGTGAAGATGTCAAGATTGTTTTTTGTGATTATTCTTTCTAAGCCAATTTATATGTGATGCATTATTTAGGCTTCGGAATTATATTGGGAATGGATTGGCTTCACCATTGTAGGGCGTATATCCAATGTCCTGAAAGGGTTGTCCGCCTTCGACATCTTCATTCCATCGATCGAATTTCCGACGAACTTACATATTGTAGTTTAGATTCGGTGGCCTTCTTGTATACTTTAAATCCAAGTGATGGCGATAACGACGTAGAGGAAGAGGTTATTTCTTGAACCTGTATTGTTCGGGAATTTCCCGACATATTTGAGCCCATCTTAGGAATAGGGCTGTCAATTTCCAACTCGACCTGAAACCCGCACAAGAAATTAGCGGGTTGACCCGAACCGTTTACTAATGGGTCATTTTAGGATCAACCCGACTTTGACCCGTTTATAAATGGGTGGGTTTAGGGTTGACCCGAGAAACCCAAATTTGACCCGACTAACCCGTTTACGGGCTCTATATTATTGTAAAATTCTCATCTTAGCTTGAAACTGAAGGATGTTGTCATTATTTAATTATTCATGCACACTAACACTTAACAAATTTTCACGTTTTTATGGTTATTCCCACATTAACAACTTTTTACAATTTTATTCTCATCTTAGCTGGCAACAAGTGAATGATGACAATACCCTTCTTTCATGTTTTCATGTTCATTCACATCTCTTTATACAAATGTTTTTCCTAATGGGTTACACGAATCAAACCCGAAACCCGCACGATTATAAATGGGTCAACCCGAAACCGACCCGTTTAATAAACGGGTTGAGCTGACCCGACCCGAACTCAACCCAAACACGACTTGACCCGATCTGAACCCGACCCAACCCGACCCATTGACATCCATACTTAGGAATACCGCTTAAGAGTAACTGTGTTTCAAATTGATCTAACCCGAAGCTCTACCTTTTTGCTTGTCCTCCTTATCGTTTGTCTATTAAGGAAAATGTGAAGATGCAAAAGCTATTATCCAATACAGAGAAGAAACAGTATATTCACTCTAATTCCTTACCTTGGGGAGCTTCTTCAATCAATGTGAAGAAGTCAGATGGTCCATGTAATGAACCGGTTTTTTCTGATGTTTTAAATATATGGAATTAAAATTTTTGTTTTGAAACTTAGCTTTATAATAATAAATTTAATTAGAATTTATAATTTAGTCTATTTTAATTTGGTTTGATTTTATTTGGTAAGAAGAAATTTTAATTTTAATATTTGAATCAAAAATTGCTTCGTAAATTTAAAAATATTGATATTTTTAAAACTAATTGATGTACATTGTTAGAGAATTATAAATTTAATTTTCAATTTGACTTGAGAATTATAATTGAATTAAATTGGATTTTAAGTAATTGATTTAAGTTTATATTTGGAAAATACTACTAGTTTTGTTACTTAGTATAATATTGCTATCTCTACTTGAAAAATATAATAGGTTAAACAATTATTGCCACTTGTTGGAGCTAGCTGAAATTGGTTGCCACCTATTAAAATAGTTCTGAATTCTTTTATACGTGTCCTCATTTCTTTTTCTACCATCCTTTTTATTTTATTTTTGTTTCAGTCGAATACTTCACTCTTCAAAATCAATTTACCCCCATATCAACATTTCGATCCTTCCCCAAATTCTCATTAATGGCCACCTCCATCGCTCCATTGCACACCTCAAAATGCGATTCATCTCCTCCGCCGCTGCTTGAAACTAGCGCCATCACCGTACTCCATCCTCGACCAGTGCTTTCCCTTCCCTAAAAGCTTCCCCCTGACCTTAACACTACTGGCTGAGGTCATCATCTCCAAAACCGAACTGCGGGATGCAAATCTGGCACCGATGAAACCAAACCCGCTCTAAACCTCACCAAACCATCAACAATTTTCTTCCACCTCCAGCACGCACCATCCCTTCCTTCGCACCACTTCAAAACCGCTTGAGGAAAAAGAAGAAATAAAACGAAGCAGTAGCATGTAACCCAGCGTCCCCGCTCTTCTCGCTGCCAAGCAGAGGTGAGTTATCTCACGATTAATCTGTTCAAGTAATTTAACAATTTCATTTTTGTTGTTTGGGTTGCATTAATACACAATGTTTTGATATATTTTGTGTCGTTACTGTGCATCCTTGGTTTCACTTGTTAAGTGCATATTTGGGTACTGTTAGTTGCTTACCACCTATTCGCTTCTACATCAGGTCACTTGTATTGAGTCACCAATGTTTATTTGGATTTTGATGAATGGATATGCATTGACATTCACATCTTTGTTGCTGTTTCTAATAATCTGGCATTTCATGATGTTTTGGGTTTGTTTTAACCTACAGTTTCAGCATGCATATTTGAAGTAAAATAGGTTACATACTAGTTATCTGGCATTGAAAAAACATGTATCTAAGATATTCGTTTTTTGTAAACCTACCTGCCTATGTTCTTGTTGGGTTATTTTATTTCTATATTGTGAGCTAGCTGGTACAAAATATGCCTGTTGCATCGCTTTATTTGCATCAGTTGTCCTTACAACCAATGCAAATACTGTTATTTTTATCAGCTTTTGAGCAATCGATGCAAATGGATCAAAGCAAATAGCTCTATTTTCATCGATCGTCTTTACAACCAATGCAAATAACATTATTTACATCAATTTCATGGAACTGATGCAAATGAACCGATGCAAATAATGTTATTTGCATCGGCTCTCAGGAACATATGCAAATGCACTGAAGCAAATAATATTATATGCATCGTTGTTTAAGAATGGATGCAAATGCACTGAAGTAAATAACATTATTTGCATCAGTTTCTTAGGAATCGAAGCAAACATAAATTACTTTAATTGGATCAAACATTATAGACAATAGCTTACATATGTCGTTACTTATAATTTATTAAAATTAATGATTACTAATAAATATTTTATTTAATAGTTATTATAAAAAGTCAACATTTATTTTTATATTTTTAATATTATAGTTAATTATTAATAAATAGTAAATTATAGTTAATACTTCTTAATTACATTTAGTAATTAATATTAGATAATTAATAATCAAGTTTTAGTAATTAATTTTTGATTTTTATTTTTTGAATTTGTTCAGGGGGAATACCAGCTGGAGCAGCAAAGCCCCCTAGTGCACTTAGCCCGGTCCACGGGCACTACATAAGTGACTTATTTTAGCATATGCACATGGTAAACCCTTAGCATGCCAGTTCGGTTTTTGAACTCACATCGTTGTTATCTCAGCACAAATCCTTATTTTAGCGTATGCACATAATTTTTGATATTTAGTTTGTAAGTAACAGTTAATTATTATTAGCTAATAGTTAACATTAAGTAGTGCTTATATAATAATCAAGATTATTGTTTAATAACACTATTACTACAAAATAAGTCATTTGCATCGGTGTTTTATCCCTCTATTCCTTTGGTTCAATAACCTGTTAGTTTTTTAAAATATTAATAAATTTTTAGAAAATTAATATATTTCATAAAGTTCAAAGCAAAATAAATAACAAAAAGAACTTAAATAAAGTTTAAATTCATAAAAATTTACGATTCTCAAGTCTAAAAATAATTCCGAACTTCGTAGATTCTAACGTTAAGCTGCAAGTTGTTACTTTTATATTCTTTTATAGGTTTTCCTTTGTAAATATTTTTCTTACAAATTTCTTTTGATTCGCATTAACAAATATTTTAGTTTTGAAATCAAATTTTAAAGTCAGTGTTTCACACAGTTTTCCTGTGTCTGCTTAAATATTAATATCTTCTCTTGGTTTTCATTAACGCTACATGATTTTAGTTATTTAAATGGAATCCTTCACCCGGTAAATTTTCACCCATTTCCGCTTTATTTTCACCCTTTACCGCTTCTTGGTTTTCTTTTCACCCATTACGGTCACCTTTCCGCCTGTTAATCCTGTTCTCTTTATTTCATACTAAAAAGAACCTAAATCAATTTCTCAATCCTAATTGCAAGCATGTTTTTTTATCAGCTCCCCTCAATTTCTTGTCCTCCTTTCCTTCCTCTTGGTAAAAACCCCAATTTACCTTTTTCAATAACGGAAGAAAGTACAGTACTACCCATGATTACTCCAGATCTCCCTGCTTCACGACCGCTATGCACTTGACTTACTGTTAAGGCATGAAACATTTGCGAAAGTGTATTTGGTGGTTTGAACATGAATTAGAATGTCGCCATGAAAGTCGCGGTGAAAGGGGAGGTTGTTCGAGTAAACATGATGAAGAAGGCTAAGTTATAGAGAGACTTCAGTGATGAAATGGTTTCGCACACCCATATAGTGGAGTTGTTTGAAGTTATGGAAATGAAATCCAAGATTTTATTTGTGATGGGACTTGTGAGAAGTGAAGATTTGTTTTCGAGGATTGCAAAGCATCATCGCAGGCTGAAGGAGGGATGTGCTTAGAACTATTTTCAAATGGCTTATGCCTACATAGGGATTGGAAACGCAAGAATCTATTACTGGTCGAACAAGGTCAAACAGTTCAATAATTTTTTGATTATTGTACATTGTTTAAAAATTTACATATTGTTGAATGTACAAGTAATCTGAAGATTGTTGACTTTGATTAATTGCCTTTGCTGGGCCCGATGGGTTGCTTCTTACTACTGTAGGACTCCATCTTATGATGTGATGGTGCAAAGGCAGATTTACAGTCTTTTGGAGTCATCTTGTATGCTCTCATAGTATTCTGCCATTTCAGGTATAAATCCTTCCTTCCATCATGTAATTGTTTGGATATATGGTCAACATGATTGTATTTCATCTGGTAATAATATTTATTTTAGCTTGTACTAACTAGCAAGATTGAAGGGATATCAAATTTAAGCATATTTTTATCGGAATGTTATATGGTGACTTAAATTTATATCTAACATCAGCTGTAAATAATATTGGTATTTGCAGATTTTTGTAGTGTTCAAGTTCCTTAGTTGACTTCAAGTTGTCAAAACAAGATTTGGTTTGCGTACACTACATGATATAACATAGTGTCAGAAGTGGAGGCAATAAATTTGCGAAATGATAAAGCAAGCATCATGTTGCTGCAGTACGATAGCTAAAATAGAAGAAAAGACAAGTAGCAATTAGGATGCTTGTAGCCCCGATGATTGAGCAAACAGGTTAAAACATAAGAAGAGGCACTGGAGAAATTTGCTGAAACAGGTTAGTGTGCTGCATACGGCTCAATGCAAGTTACTTAAGATTATTCTAACACGGCTGTAGTAGCATAACTGTTCACCATAACAAATTGGTTAGGAGTGGAAGCTTGGAAAGAAATTTCAGTTGATGTTGTAAAGTGTTTAGAAGAAACATTGAATCTTGATATAGCTAAATATGAATGGGGAGGCTAATGAGTGGAGTGAGAAAGCATGGTCATGAAATAGACTTGGGAAATCACAAGAATAGTCGGGGATACATCAATTAGACAGTTAGACATGCTGAATAAGCAAGGGTGTAGAAGTAGCTTTAGGCAAGACATTACCAAGCAAAAGGGGGTCGTCAATGAACCAAGATAATCTACAGATAGTCTCTTTGTGTCTAGTCTTCAATTTTGGACTCTCTTTACTAAACCTGGGTAAAGCAGGAGGAAAACACATGAAATGATACAGATGAAATGAGGCATTTGGGGTGATAAATAGAGTTGAAAGAGAACTAAGTGGTAGAAGCAGGTGTGGCCACCAGACATAACAGTGGTGATGAATAATAATGTTGATGGAATGAGCAAAGGTATGTTGATTAGACTACAGGAATGTGATATTGTGTATAGAATCGGAGCATCATCTGCTGGAACGATACGGTTAATTTGGTTGCCTTTGACGTTCGGTCTAAATTTCATGCCTTAAGCACTCTAATAAAATTGCCAAGCAGGTCTGCTAATTTTGCTTTTAGATGCCTCTTTTTCATTTGGAGTGTTCGATTGATTTAAAAGCTTAGTTATATCAGATGCATCATTGTAATAACAGATGATATGTTTTAAATAGAAAGTTATATTTCCTGCTAATTATTCATTTATCGTTAATATTTTAGACATTTAGGTATACTTTTAGTATCACTGATGTGGCCAGTATCGTTAGCTAACTGTGTTTGTAGGTTTGGTTAATGTTGAATTTTCTACCTAGAAATAGCAATTTCAATTTGTTATTTTTACTAAACCGTGTCCAGTGTAAATTTGAAAACAACGGTCAGTTCAATTTCAAAAATCGTGAACTGTACAGTTTGGATTATACTTTTTTCCTAGTATTGAAAGTTTGGAATTCATTATATTGATTAGTGGTCTTCTTTAATATATATAATATTCAGCTTACTCAATTGTTATGTAAATCGTTAACGTCAAACTAACTTTCGATATTTTATTTTTAGGGGACAATTAGTTAATTTGCTGAGCGATGTCGGTTGAATCAAGATGCCCACCATAGTAGATGGGAAAGGATATTAAATGCGGCAAGCTTAAAACCGTAGAGAGTTGGCCTAAACATAACAGAAGAAAGGATTATAGCTAATGTTCATATTGTAGTAAGACTCTGAAGAAATATGTGTAGAATGAGTAGTTCAAAAAGAGTGCAGGTCCGTACTAAAGCAGAGACTGAGCAGAATTAGAGTGCCATATTGCAGTCTACACATTGTCCAAGTAGTACAATGAAATGAGGTTGGACTAAGATTTTCTAATCCAATACTGTTTTATATATAATTATTTCCGTCATAAAAATAATCAGCATCATTTTCCCCTTCAAATTGTGATCTCTGCCTGAATAAGTTTGTTCTACTGTCAAAGGGATGTCATTAGATGATACTGATGTTTTAACTAACTCATTTTCAGCTGTTGTTTTAGGAGGCTGGATCTGAGTTATATCTAGCACAATTACATTAAAGAAAAGAAGTTGGATCTGGTGAAATTTATATGTAGTGATAAATAGTACAAAAGTAGCAAGTAAATCAATTTAATTGGCCTAAAATCATAAATCAATCTGATTTGCTTTTGGTAAAACTTGTATGTATTGGAATTTGGTGATACAATATTTTCAAATGTCAATTAGATTTTTTGGAGATATTCGTGGTAATTTCGTTATTGTTTTGTGTCAGAAATGAATGGAATGAAATGGAAGGAATATTAATGAATAAGGGATATTGGAAATATTCATCATTTAATTAGTTGCCATGTTTCATGAAGAAAAGAAACGGAAAGAGATTAAAATTGGAAAATGG
This sequence comes from Allium sativum, assembly GCA_030737875.1. Taxonomy (NCBI): domain Eukaryota; kingdom Viridiplantae; phylum Streptophyta; class Magnoliopsida; order Asparagales; family Amaryllidaceae; genus Allium; species Allium sativum. The sequence continues at coordinate 937,641,016 of CM060922.1, forward strand.
ATTAATTGATGGAGAAAAGGGAAAATTATCAATCAATCATATGACAATTAATTAATTAATGGGATATTAGTTTTTTCCATAAATTGATTTATTTTACATAAATCAATTGTCTCATCCCAGGTAATCTTTTCTCTATTTAAAGAGAGGCATAGAGGATGTTATTCCTATGAAATGTATGGGAACATTTGTATTCTTCGTTTTTTTTGCTCTACTTTAAAAACTCTGTAATCTCTTGAATATTAATAAAATCTCTTCCCCATTGAAGTGGACGTACACTATCTCGCGATAGTGGAACCATTATAAATTTGTGTGTTCTCTGTTGTCTTTATTTTTTTCTGTGATCTAAGATTGATATTCATTTCAAGCTGTTTGTTATATCACATCATTGCAAGATCATGTTGAGGTTTTTCCGTTGAAAGGGATTGATCACCCCTTACAACTGGTATCGGAGCTAGATTCGCAAAGAAGGTGTTTGGTAGAATAGGAGGAGACGAAAACAATAAAAATAATACGTAAAGAGTAGTTGCTCCATACGTCAAATGCTCCTATGTGTCATCAGGATCACAGTTGACAATAGAGAAGTGGAATGGTGAAGGAGATTTTGAAAAGTGGCAGTGGATGATGAAAGCAGTTTTGAGAAGAAATCGCGTTCATCGAGTAGTATTTGATACAGAGACATTGCCTGCTGATATTTCATCAGTGGAATTAGAAGAGATGGAAGAATGGGCCTTTAATGCTCTTCAGCTTTCTATGGGAAAGAATGTAATTTTTGAAATCAGTTAGGAGACAACAGCTAGAGGCATTTGGAAGAAGTTGGAGGACCTCTACATGAAGAAATCCCTAACCAACCGCCTGATCCTATTGAAGACTTTCTTCACTTGTAAGATGAAGGAAGGTTCTTCAATTAAGACACACCTAAGTGTGTTTGATGACCTGTTGATGAAGATAAAGTCTGTTGAGTTGAAGATTGATGAAGAACAAAAAGCAATGGTTCTATTGTGTTCGCTTTCAGAGCAATACACTGGTTTCGCTAGTAGCCTTATCTATGGTAGAGACACATTGAAATTAGATGATGTGAAGATAGGTTTGCTCTGTGAAGAGTTGAGAGATCAGATGAAAGGTTTTGGTGTTGGTGATAGCAGTGGAGGAAGTAGTAATTTTGGCTTATTTGTAGAGAGAGGAAGAGTAGAGAACAAAGTGAAGAATAATAGAGGGCGTTCCAATTCTAGGAAGCCTAATTCGCGGAGTAAGTCTAAAGATGAAAAGTGCTATAATTGTAAGGAACCAGGCCATTGGAGAAGTGACTGTCCAGATTTGGAGAACAAGACTGATGGTTCTTCATTTATTGCGATGGAGAAAGGTGGTAGCGATTTGTTGACAGCGGTTATATAAGATGTTGCAGACCACTGGATTCTAGATTCTGGAGCATCATTCCACATGACTCCTAATAAGGATTATTTTTCTTCCTTCGATGCCAAATAAGGAAGTTCTATCCTTATGGGGAATGATGCTACATGCAAGGCTATGGGAGTTGGTTTAGTTCGCATTCGCATGTACGATGGGATTGTTTGCACACTTTCAAATGTTCGCTATGTCCCAGGTCTTCGGAAGTCTTTGATATCATTAAGCCAATCGGTATCATTGGGATGCAAGATAACCATTATCAAAGATGGTTTGAGAGTTTCTAGAGATGCACTTGTATTGATGAAGGGTGTTATGGTGCGAAATCTATATTTGCTAATGGGTACCACGGTCCATGGAGAATTATGTGTTGGAGTCAATAGTTCTAAAAGTTTGGATGCTACCAAGCTTTGGCATATGAGATTATGTCACACTTCGGAGAAGAACTTAGAGTTACTTCGTAAGAAGAAAAAGATCAAGGGAGAAATCTTCAACAAGTTGGACTTTTGCAAGGAGCGTGTATTGACAAAGCAAACCAGAGTTTCTTTTGGTGATGGCTTGCATACTTCTAAGAGGGTACTTGATTATGTGCATTCAGATGTTTGGGGGCCATACTCTACAGCTTCTATTGGTGGAGCATATTATTTTGTTTCCTTCATTGATGACTACTCGCACAAGGTTTTGGTGTATGTAATGAAAGCTAAGTCGGAAGTATTTGACAAGTTTAAGGTTTGATTAGCTCTTGTTGAAAACCAAACAGGAAAGAAACCGAAGATTCTTAGAACCGACAATGGTGGCGAATATGTCTCTAAAGAGTTCCTCGACTACTGCAAACAACATGGTATTAGAAGACATTTTACTACACCTGGTGATCCGCAATCCAATGGGGTTGCTGAGAGAATGAATAGGGCTCTACTTGAAAAGGCCCGTTGCTTGATATTGACTGCGGGTATGTATAAGGGTTTTTGGGCTGAATCTATTTCGACTGCAGCATATATTATTAATCGAATTTCGTACTCATCCATTGATGGGAAGATTCCAAAGTAGGTATGGAGAGGTAAAAACACTTTATTAAGTTATTTTTATATATTTGGATGTCCAGTTTATGTTCATAATACAGGACATGACAAGTTGGAACCTAGGGCCTCCAAATGTGTTTTTCTTGGTTATACAGATGGCATAAAAGGATATAGAATTTGGAATCCAATCACGAAGAAAGTTATACATTCCAGACATGTGACTTTTGATGAGTTAGCAATGTTCAAACCTTTGGAAGGTTTATCAGAGGGTTCAGACTTAGTTGATGAGAAACCTGAAAAGACCGAGATTCCCAGTTTTCAAACACGAAGTAGAGCTATCACTATTGATAACAGTGACGGAGCAGTTGATGATACATCACGCGATAGTCCATAGATTTCCTCTAGTAGTGATGGTGATGGTCATGAAGCTAGAGATGATTCAACTCAAGATGGAGCTTAAGGTGGAGCTCAAGGTGGAGCTGAAGGAGAGTCGGACGATAGAGTCATTCGGGCTAGTCAGAGACCAAAGAGAGCTCCAATTGGATATGGAGATTGGCAGTATACAAATTTGATCCTTGATGATCAGTTTGAGTATGCTTTACATGTAATTCATGATGATACATTGAGCCTTGAAGAAGCCATGAAGTCGAGTGACAACTCGAAGTGGAATTGCGCTATGGAAGGGGAGATACAGTCTTTGCAAAAGAACAAGACTTGGGATTTGATACCACTACCTCAAGGAAGCCGAGCCATAGGTTGCAAGCGGGTGTTCAAGGTAAAAGATGATGGTAGATACAAGGCAAGATTAGTAGGCAAAGGGTTTTCACAAAGAATGGAGTTAGAGTATGACGAAATATTTGCTCCGGTTGTTAGACAAACTTCAATTCGAATCCTACTTGCAATAGTTGCCACTTACGATTTGGAGTTAGAACAACTTGATGTGAAGACCGCTTTCTTGCATGGTGACTTGGAGGAAACCATTTACATGAAGCAACCAAAAGGATTTATTGTAGATGGAAAGTCAGATTGGGTATGCAAGTTGAAGAAATCTCTTTATGGTCTAAAACAGTCGCCTAGACAATGGTACAAATGGTTTGATTCTTTTATGTTTTCACATGGTTTTAATCGTAGTACTAAAGATGCATGTGTTTATTTTAAGCATTTAAAGAATAATAATTGGGTGTATTTACTTTTGTATATGGATGATATGTTGATTGCTTCTAAGGATAAAGCTGAAATTGATGTGTTGAAATTGAAATTAAAAGCGGAGTTCGATATGAAAGACCTTGGAGAAGCAAAGAAAATTTTGGGGATGGAAATCCAAAGAGATAGAAAGCTTGGACTTTTGAGACTTACTCAAAAGGAATATATTCAAAAGATGTTTGCTCGGTTTAGCATGGATGGTGCAAAGTCTATTAGTATACCCATGCCTTTACATATACAGCTTTCTAATCAGGGCTCTCCGATCTCAGACAATGACAAGGCCTATATGAAGAAGGTGCTTTATGCCAGTGCAGCAGTTAGCTTAATGAATGTTATGGTGTGCACTAGACCTGACATTGCTCAAGTTGTTGGATTAGTTAATGGATACACGACAAATCCGGGAAAATCGCATTGGGAGGCAGTGAAGTATATTTTTAGATATCTTAGAGGAACATCGAATTATGGGCTTGTTTTTTGCGGCAGAAATAAGGATTTCAACTTGGTTGGATTCTGTGATTCAGACTATGCTGGAGATAGAGATAGAAGGAAGTCAACCTCAGGCTATGTGTTCACACTTGGAGGAACAACTATTAGCTGGAGAGCGAGGTTGCAGACTATAGTTTCTTTGTCTACTACAGAGGCAGAATTGATAGCTGCAGTTGAGGCAGCTAAGGAGGCACTTTATTTGAAGAAGTTATTGTGTGATTAGGGCTTCATGCAAGATGCTTGTTTGGTGAATTGTGACAGTCAAAGTGAAATTCATTTAGCTGAACATATGGCTTTCAGTTCTAGAACAAAGCATATAGAGGTAAAAGAGTCTTTCCTTATCTCTATGAATGAGGAGAAGTTAGTTCGTCTTCACAAGATTCACACAAATGAAAATGCAGCAGACATGTTTATGAAGGCATTACCTGCTACTAGGTTCGAGCATTGCTCAAACTTGATTCACTTGATGAAGTGCTAGGTGTCACATGGTGGCACAATGAGGAAGAGAGTGACTTGGTTGAAGTCAAGAGAAGATGTGGTATTCTTCTTGTATGAAGAGATAGGAGTTGGTTGAACAATGTCTACCTTGTTTTTTTTCGAATGCTTCCAACACTTTGTTGGTGAGTGGTGGCCTTGCCGGAGTTCAATGACAAAGTGCAATGAGGGGTGGCTTTAGCGGGAACTCATTGGGAAGCATTCACATTGGAGACTCTTGGTTGCAAGAGATATTGTATCAAGGTGGAGATTATTGGAATTTGGTGATACAATATTTGCAAATATCAATTAGATTTTTTGGAGATATTTATGGTAATTTCGTTACCTGTTTTGTGCAAGAAATGAATGGAAAAAAATGGAAGGAATATTAATGAATAGCGAATATTGGAAATATTCGTCATTTAATTAGTTGCCATGTTTCATGAAGAAAATAAACAGAAAGAGATTAAAATTGGAAAAGGGATTTATTGATGGAGAAAAGGGAAATTATCAATCAATCATATGACAATTAATTAATGGGATATTAGTTTTTTCCATAAATTGATTTATTTTATATAAATCAATTGTCTCATCCCCAAGTAATCTTTTCTCTATTTAAAGAGAGGCATAGAGGATATTATTCCTATGAAATGTATGAGAACATTTGTATTTTTCATTTCTTTTGCTCTACTTTAAAAATTCTGTAATCTCTTGAATATTAATAAAATCTCTTCCCCATTGAAGTGGACGTACACTATCTCGCGATAGTGGAACCACTATAAATTTGTGTGTTCTCTGTTGCCTTTATTTTTTTTCCTGTGATCTGAGATTGATATTCATTTCAAGTTGTTTGTTCTATCACATCATTACAAGATCCTATTGAGGTTTTTCCGCTGAAAGGGATTGATCACCACTTACAGTATGGTAAGGTAAAAATTTTATGTTGTTTTAATATCACAAGTTTCGTGGAATATTTAGAATTTAAGTTTGTGTAGTTTGATCTGCAATCCGAGAAAGGTTCTAGGTTAGATCTTAATTTTGTTTAGGTTTTTCTTTTTAGAGCGTGTTGTTTATTATTTCGATGGTTTCATCTATAGTAGGCTATTTGATGTTTACATTCGGTTGATTGTAACTCAATTCTCCCTAATCCATTTTTTACATACAGAAGTCTTCTCTAAACAAGGAACCTGATTAGGAGCTTGGTTAAGGTTAGTAACTATTTACTACCTAACAAAAGTGAGTATTAACTTGTAATCTGTCCATTGTTGTTCATATGTTTGGAAACAACATATAAGGAGATGAAATAAGTTGCTTAACTTGAAGTTTAGCATTTGAACAGCTTCTAATTGGTTATAAAATAAGTTCCCATTGGTGCTCTAATTTTTTGTTCTATACAACTCGCTAATAGGAGAGGGCACCGCTGATGCAATGCTATGAGTATCAGGGAATGGGCTTGAAAATATGCAGAGGGTTGAAACTGCTAAGCAGGCTATAGAATAAGCATGGCGAGTAGCTGCATGAGTAAGGTATTGAGAAACAGTACTGATTTTGATTTCAATTTCAATGTAATATTTAGTTAATTTTAATTTTAGTTTTGAATTAACGTTTGATGAACTATAATAGATGCATGAGTTTTGGTTCAATAGTTTATATTTATAATTCTAAATACTAAATAGTGAATATTGATGTTGATTAAATGTCATTAGCTGATCGACTAAAACCCATGAAAAATATCACTAGTTTCATATGTAAATTTGATCCTTAATCTTATGGTAACGACGGCTTTATTAAACGGTTAATAATTTGCTCAAACTGTATAAAGAATGATATTTGCTTCAACTCAATAGGATAATTATCTTTAGTTTATTATCCTATGAAATAAATGCGTTACTAGTTTATCACCATGTCTTATTTAGTACAGCACAATCACAGCTAAATAAATGTGCAGTTTTGTGGGCTGTTGTTTTTGTATGTATCTGTATCTGTTTTGGTGTGCTTGTTTGCCTTGTGTTTGTGTGTCTGCACAATTTTGAGGATTGCATGTATAAATCTAAATGTTTTTCACTCCTCATTAACCATATTTTTCTTTTGCTTAGATATTACGTGATGTTAATGAAAAAATAAAAAGACGAAAGAAAGCAAAGTCAAACTTCTGTCCCACATCAACCAACACAGTCGTCACAGTATGTCAATCTGATCTTCTCTGTTTCACTAAATATTAATGGTGATCGCAAAAGAAATGAGTCTCTAAAACCTTTCTCTATGTTTCTTTGCAATCTTCAACTAAGTGTTGTCTCTATAAAATGCATCCTTATTCAGCAAGATTTTAATGCAAGGAGTGGTAATAGCTCATATATGGTAAAGTTTGCTCATTATCTACTTCTACATAAGTGTCAGTTAGCAAAAACGCATGATTTTTTTTCTTACCTTTTCTAGAGTTTATTTTGTTGAAGTTTTGAAAAAAATCAATACATGGGTTCAATGATGGATTTAAATAAGCATCAAGCTCGACGTTATTTGCGTATTTTTAAAAAAAGTTGTACTATTTGCTTCCGCATACATGCCTATACCATTTGTGGCTTATCCATCTTTTGTGATAAGTTCCAAAAATTTTGATGTGAAAAGTTGTGGAGGCAAACTAGTATCTTGACTTTGTAATAATTTACATCAAAGGAAATTCTTTGAATGATCATGTATTAGAGTAACTAGAGGATAGATCAATTTTCTTTTCAATTTATGTACTGGAAAATTACGGAATTTTTTTGTGGTTGTGTTGGATAACTTATTCTATCTGGTTATTCGCGGTTATTCAAAACTTACCATGTCTTATTTATAGTGCACCGTATGTTTTATAACACGCAGGATTTTGATGAAGTTATTTCAAAACTAGATAGTGTAGGTAAGGAATCATAAAGGATAGCATGTTGATTAAGTTCTGTGTGGCAGCTTGAATCCGTTGACTTTTGATACTAAAGTACAACTCTTTAATTTCTATACTAATGTTTTTTTATTATCATATCTACGCCCCTTAACATGATATGTTTATAGTGATAGAATCTAATAGATAGGTATAAGATTAAGGATTCTTTAGTTTTTCTTGCTTATTTCTCTTCTTGTTTGAATCTACACTAGTAATATGATTGATGAAATTAGGCTGTCTATTAACATTATTTATTCTAAATCCAGTTATGTATTGCATATAGTACATAAATTAAAAAAAGTCTGTATTCATAATATTGGTGCTTGTATAAAGGAGGATATTGGTGATGAGATTAATGATGACTTAAAAGAAGAGGATCACTGATGGAAAATTTAACTAAAATCATATAGTGTAATACATGGAAAGATCCGGAAGATGATCTGCTCTGTGTTTGATTCGGCTACAGTTGTGCATCCAGAGATGCATTCTACATATTCTAGGGCAATGGATGGTGTAGATGTCATGCTTAATGATAAATTTATGCCTAAGCTATTGGAGGTAGATTTGAAAATATTCACAAGGCTTTAGAATTGTAGAAAGAGTTTGTTTTCTTTAACCTTTTATCAAAACTTGAGTCAGATAATATTGTGTTTTAACCTATAAACAATTTCGTCTGAAATTAATAAAATCTATGAAGCATAAACAACTGGAAAGACGACCAATGATATGACCTTGTGAAAATTTAGTACAAAAGGTGCTCCACAGGTATATTGAAAACAAGAATCGAAGTCCACCAGTTTGTAGCTTATATGCATTGTAAAGTAAAATACAAAGTAAAGTATCAAAAAAAATAGTATGGTTTAATTTGGGTAGTTCAATTAGGATGAGTCGCGGTTAGTGGTGGGCTGCTGAAGTCGATGTTGAGGAGGTTGAGGCTAGTGTATGCGGAGTCGGGTGTACAGATGTTTGAGGCTGGTGTATACTGCTATTTATTGCGGTCTGTCGGTTGAGTTTGGGTGAGCAAAGGAGGTGTAGGGTGTTTGTTTTGAAGGTGTAGTTGAAGCAAAAATAAGCGACGGAAGGCCGATTCAGGTTACAGACTGTTTGATGAATAAGGGGGGAGTTTTTGGAGTGGATGATGATGGCATAGGCAGTGGAAGTGAACTGCATCATTGATTCAATTGACAGGAAGATGGTGAATGTGTTGGTGTTCTGGTTTGCTAAGATGAGTGTTCGGTGTAGGTTGTAGCAATTTGCAAACTGTGGTGAAGTTGAAGTAGAGAGTTGGAGTTAAGTGTGTTTGTGGGTAGATGAAGTGATGGGTCATAGAGGGTTTTTGATGAAGTTGATTGGGTAATGGTAAGGGGATGAATATCAGTTGATATTGGAAGGGTGATGGGTGCAGTTTGCAGGTGATGTTGGGGTTGATTGTGAATGGACTGTTATACTTGCAGTCAGATGGCGGTTATTGTTTAGGAAATGTATTACTTGCAGAGAATTGGTGATTATGGGAGCTGTTGGAACTTTTTGTGAATTTATTAAAAAAAAAAGGAGAATTAATTACATTACCAATTTTTTTATTATTGAGCAATTAATTCAATCGAGCCGTTGTAATTTAATAACGGTAACATATTTTGTGCCATTATTTTGAGATGTTAATGCATATTTATGAGCCATTAATGCATAGAGCCGTTAGAAGTTATAAACGGTATTATATTTTGTATCAATAAATTTTCTGCTAGAGCTGTTACATTTGCATAACAGTTGAGTGTGTATATATATAAATGTATACATGCATTTGATTGAGTTGTTACAAAATATAAATAGCATTAACAAATTGCAATGAATGGTAATAAATAAATATTTATTAACATTCATCTTCTCTTTATGAAACGAATGCAATTTACACATTGCAAATTTCTTTGAGTGGTTTTTCATTAAATATGACATTAATTTCAGTTCAATTTCCCTTCCACTAGAATAGCCATCGTTTTTTTTTCTGTATAAGAACTTGGTCATAGACCAGAAAGAAGATAGAATACAGAACATTTTTTCATTGCTTTTTTCTAGAAAAACCCTCTCTTCCTCTTCCATAGAAAAAAAAATCATATATATTTTTCTATCCTCTTCTCAACCATTCTTTTTTGAAAAATAGAAAGAAAATAAACTTGAGCAGTATTATTTTAGAGTGCAAACTGAATCGGATTCATATGTGCAAATGGTCCGATATAGAAAGAAAAACAAGGAAGAGGCTGTTTTATCCTAGAGGCGGCGGTGAACAGTACGAACCACTTTGCACCTTGAGTAGATCGCCGAAACGTCTTCAAGAAAGTGACCTAGTCCACGACTCAGCCGAACCACTGTTTCCAACAAATTGAAGACGTTATCGGAAAAACAATGGCTTCGACTGCAAATCTTGACGATGTACGAAAGAGATCACTGTTTTGTGTATGCGGGCTTGGGACTATTGGTATTTTCAAGAGAGAATTTGGACAAAACGCTAAGGTATGTAGAGATATTTCTGTCATGTACAGAATATAAAATAATTTTATGACATCAAAGACCTTGGAAATTTCAAGGACAATTCAGATAACAAAGGTACTATTTTTATTATCATATGGTTACTGTTTACATATATTTACATATGTAAATAAGTGATAAACTATTTGTTTTAGTTTAAGAGAAGTTTCCTTTGGTAGATCTGCTTATGTCGCTTGTTAAATAACGTTGTTTGGACTAGGATCTCTAATGAAAAAATTGGGAGAAACAGTCATTATTTGATCTGTATACAATTAGTTCAGTGCCTAATGGTCCTAAATTGAATATTGTCATTACCCCCTTTTTATACAAAAGCACGAATTTTGTGTTCAAATGGTAAAATCATATGCAAACCATTTCTTTATTTGGTGAAGAAGGAGATCCTCGTCTAGATAGCTTGTTGACAAACAAAAATAAAGAATGATATTATATGCATGTAAGCAAGACTTTGTACGGTGGTCATTGGTTATGAGAGCCACTGTTAATTTTTTGGTTGCTTATGGTAATACACATGTTTATTTGGAAATGTCATTAAAAATTGACATTAATGGAACACATAAATTATTTGGAAATGTCACTATATATTTGACATTAATAGAATGCATATGTTATTTGATAATGTCATTAAAATTGACATTAATAGAATGCATATATTATTTGGAAATGTCACTAAATATTTGACATTAATAGAATGTGTATGTTATTTGATAATGTCATTGAGAATTGACATTAATTAGATGAATATGTTTTTTGCATCAAAATAAATTGACGAAGTTTATATGCATAAATTTAGGTAATGTCACAAATTGAGATTAGTTGTATGCAAATTTGGAAATGCCTTCATTATAAATGGGCATTAATTACATGCATAATATCTTTTTTTGAATGTCATTAGGAAATGACAATGGTGTAGATTTAATAATCAATGAGTGTATTTTATATGAAAATGAACAACATTGATTAGATATGGACAACACTATTTCATCACTTTTATTTACGGTTGTTCTGTTTTCAAATTTGTAGTTCTCATGAAAAATAAAAGTGATGTGTAACAACCCGAAAATCTGGGCCAGTTTAAAATTTTTATTTTGGCAATTTTAGCGAATTTTGAATATTTAAAATAGATTATTTTAAATAATATCGACATGAAATTTATTTTCAATATAGAATTCGACGTATATATTATATACGTCGTCGTTAGAATATAAATATTTATATATAATTATAAAAGGAATTGAAAATGGCGCGGTAGTTCGATAATTCGATTTCAAACTTCAAATGAATGTACCGGGTGCAAAACAATCCGGATTTTAGTGAAACCAAAAATGTTAGGATCTAATTGATGATATCTTTCCAACGAATCCGAAAAATCGAGATTTCATGGTGGGAATCAAAAGATATGTCCAGTTGAAAATTCTGAATAGTCGCTATGGAATTCAGGCCCTTAAAAATGGACATTTTGCAAACGACCTCGGAATTCGACGAAACCAGTTTTGTTGGGTCCGGGATGTAAAGTTATTGCTAGATTCCAAATTTCATAATTTTTCGAATCAATATGTGAGTGTGGCATAGGAAAACGTGTTTTGACCATTTCAGTTGATTTTAATCGACTGGAAATTGGCCATTTTTCTAACGGTCTCAGAATTCGACGAAACTAGTTTTGTTAGGACCGTATCGTCAATACGAAGTTAGAAAATATTTTTCGGGAATTTTTCTGGTTAGTATGTGATCCCGGTAATTTGAAATGTACGTTTAAAATTCAATATAGTGATTTAAATGTAAATTCAACGGAAACTAATCGAAACGATCAAATCAGCTTGCGATACATATCCCATTGTGTTCGGAATGGGGGTAATACGCTAGGGACGACAGTCGTTGGGTCCCGTTTCGAGTTCGGAATATAAGTAAACTTTTTTTTGAATTGAAAAGAAAAGAAAAGAAAATAAAATATATTTATATTTACATATAACCCCCACCCGTTTTCCCCTTCCCCCTTCAAGCCCGATTTCCCAAATCAGAAAAAAAAACAAAAAAAAAAGAGAAGGCACCGACGTTCAGATCTCGCTCCCCCCCCTTTTTTTTTTCGCGCCGCCACCTCTCCAGGCGGGGCAGCCGATTCCCCCAACCTCCGTCCTCCTCCTTTCTCCTCTCCTTCTCCCTTCTCGGATGCGCAAGGACCAAGCCCAAAACCCCACTCCACTCGAAACCCGCCGCCGATCATTTCTAGGCCGCGAGTTCAACGGATTGGCCAGGCACCGGTGAAGGAGTGGTCGGGGTTTCGTTGGGTACCTCCAGTTCGGCGGCTAGGGTTCCGTAGGTGGTGCGGCGTTGAGATTGAAGTGGCGATCGAATGGGTTCAAGGAAGACGATGGGGTCCTGAAACAATCGTGAAGAAGAAGAAGACTTTGGCAGTGTATTCTTCTAAACACAACGAATTATTATTTTTATTTTATAAAGACAGTAATGGCAATTCTTTTTATAAAATAAAATTAGTTTTTTTTAAAAAGAAAAATATACATTATCTTTGAAAGTGAAAATATACATTATCTTTGAAAGTGAAAATAAAAAGATTTAAACTTTGAAAATAAAAAGATTTAAACTTTGAAAATAAAAAGATTTGAACTGTATATATATTAAAAATATAAAAGGTTGATGTAAATTTGTAGTCTTTATTTGTTTGAATAACGGAATAAAAATATGATTTTTATTAAAATGGATTTATGAAAATATGATTTTTATATTTTTAAAGTATTAAAAATATAATCTTTTATATTGCAGAAAGATAAAAATATGATCTTTGCATAGTAGGAATTATAAAAATATAATCTTTATGAGATATAGATGTTAAAATATGATAAGGCGATATTTTTATAAAGGCGAAAACTTTATTTTTATAAAGGCGAAAACTTCGTATTTGAAAAGGCAAAATCTATATTTTTAAAAAGGAATTTTTATCTATATAGCAAAGTAAAAATTCGATTTTTATATATTGAATAGCAAAGTAAAAATTCGATTTTTATATATGGAATAGCGAAGTAAAAATTCGATTTTTACATAGGTAGTGAAAGCGGACAACGAAGGTGACAAAAAGGCAAGGACGAAGAAGATTTATATCAAAGAGGAGTCAATATGTTTGGATAGCTAAAGGTGAGAACTTCTCACCTTTCAATTTATTTTCTAGTTATATATATATACTAGGATGCAGACGGTGCTTAGTAGCACCCGACACAATCGTCCACAGACCATGGACTTGTTTGTTTGGTTGCATAGGTTAGTTATATGATTTGATTTGAAATTGAATTGTTTGGTAAATTGAATGGTTTGATTGATGTGTGAATGGCGTGGGCCTTCACTAGACCGGGGATAAGGCTAGGCCTCGTCCCGTTTCTAGTATCGTGCCGTTATGCCGCCGAAATTTTCTAAAATATGTTAGAAAATAAAAATATCATTTTATTATGTACATGAATAATAGAAATTCATTTGTTGAAATAAAATGTTTTTATCGTTAAAAATATAATTTTTAACGGGAATGCGAATAAATAAAACATTCATTTATAAACCAGACGGTTTGTTTATGTACACCTATTTGAAGGACATTGATTGGGACGATAAATTTTACACATCGCCCAACTGCACAAATAAAATCTTTGTTTGATTGTTTGAAAACCCCACACGGATGTTGGGATGAAATTTGAAGTTCACTCATCCTGATTGATTAAATATGTCGATCGATTGATTGACAGGCTGTTATAAGCGTTGAATATCTATATTTGATGCTTATTCAGTGTAGTGCACTTTGGTTGATGGTTGATTATTTTTCAATGCTATGATATACATGTGTTGTATGAAAATCCATATAATTAACTTTATATGGTAATTGATTGGGCCTCATTCCAATTTGAAAAATAAAGAACAATATAAAATAAAGGTTCATGTGTTGACAGTACTCATCCATTGAGATTGGTCATGTGTTGAACGAAATATTTTAGTAATAAAATTTACATCTTTATCAATATAAAATAAAGGTTCATGTGTTGACAGTACTCATCCATTGAGATTGGTCATGTGTTGAACGAAATATTTTGATAACAACAACTATTTTGAAAAAGAAATATTTGAAATAGAATATTTGTAAATAGAGATTTATGAAGCCGTGTTGATTAGTTTGACGCCATTTTGACGTGAACGATATTTATATCGATTTTATTCATTTCGAATTGAATTGAAAACGATTTCGAAATGAATTGAATTGAAAACGATTTCGAAATGAATTGAATTGAAAACGATTTCGAAATGAGTTGAATTGAAAACGATTTCGAAATGAATTGAATTGAAAACGATTTCGAAATGAATTGAATTGAAAAAGATTTCGAAATGAATTGAATTGAAAACGATTTCGAAATGAATTGAATTGAAAACGATTTCGAAATGAATTGAATTGAAAACGATTTCGAAATGAATTGAATTGAAAACGATTTCGAAATGAATTGAGTTTAAAACAATTTCGAAATGAATTGAATTGAAAACGATTTCGAGATGAATTGAATTGAAAACGATTTCAAATTGAATTGAAAGCAAATTGAAATGAATTCAAATTGAATTGAAATTTGAATTGAATAGAAATGAATTTCGAAACGAATTTATAAAGAAGAATTCAATTTTGATTTGAATCGAAATGGAAGTTGAAAATGTTTTTGAAACGAATTCAAAACTATTTATATAATTCGTTTTAAATAGAAATCGACGAAGTATATATTATATATATATATATATATTATATATATAATATAATGGCCTGAATAGAACGCGCCGCGCCGCGGCAGTTCGTGGATTTCGACCATTTATTTCAAACGGACATTACGGGAGATCCGACCGTCGGATTCTCCTAAAACCGGAACCGTTGGGTTCGTATCGAAAAGAGCTTTCTAATGAATATTAGAAATTTGAGATCTAACGGTTGGATTTGGAGTTACGTCCAAATCAAATTTGAAAAAGGTCGCTGTAAGTGCAGTTCGATGGCCGTTGATGGAAATCGACTGTACGGGCCTTGATAAAATTATTAAAAATAATAATAATTTGTGTAAAATCATAAGAAATGATTTAGAAAGAATCGGGACGAAAAACTCCATATTTGAAAGGATAAAAATAGATTTTTATCGAAATGAACTAGTTTTGAACTAGAATTATAATTCTATTTATTTTTAAATAAATAAATTGAATTTGAAAAGGGTTTTAAAAATAACCAGAATTTCCAATGATTGCATTGGAGTGGATTTGAATCGAAATTGTCTTCGGAATATTTCGATGTTGGAATTCGGGATTATACAGATGTTGTTATGGAAATTTGAAAGATGTAGATATTTATATCGTTATTTCCAATACGACATTTGTTAATCGTAGAATTTGATATTGAATATAAGCCGATATATTTTCTATTCAGAGCCTTGTATTGAATATCAAATGTGATTTGGGTTTGTCGTGAATGGTGTCTTCACTAACACTGTTCTTGAACCCAGTTGAGAAAAGATTAAATCTTTTTATTTAGATTTAATGAAGTGTACCAATTAAATAATATTTAATTGGAATTGAATTGATATTGATTTTTGGGTTTATCGTGAACAGTGTTTTAAATAACACTCGTTCTTTAATCCGATAATTAATGGAATGTGATTTTGGGTTTATCGTGAACCGTGTTTTAAATGACACTGATTCTTTAACCCAGTTAATGATTAAAACTAAGTGGAGTTTTAATGAATCTTTAATTAGATTGAAATGATCGAAAATGGAGTATCACCAGTTTTGCTCCAGGCGATAGTTAAATCTTTAATTAGATTTGAACGAGAAATGGTAATTGAATTTACCGATAACACTGTGGTGTTAGATATGAAGTATTACCAGTTTTACTTCATGGGATGAATAGGTTGGGATTGGGAAATTAAAACAAATGATTACTTCGGTAAGGTTCGTTAATCCCGACTAGTTTGAATTGAGATTCAAAAATAGAATAAAGAATAAATTCAAGGAATTTATCTTGGATAAAATTAATGGGAACATTTCCCTGTGAATGTGAAATTTAGAAACTAACTGTCGGTTAGCTAAGTAGAATGGTTTTCTGGATATTGATCTGATGTTGGTTTCGGCCTTCGGGGTTAATATTTGGGAAATTATTCTCTTGATTAATTTACGGTTAGTGACTGATGAATTGGAATGAGGCGTATGTTGTGTTTGTGTAACACTGATTTAAAATATACGCGAGTTATTCGGAAAGACCGGGTTTATCCCATTCTGAATAACTGATACGACGATAAGTCGAAGATGAAGACGATGGTCGAAGACCGGAAGTCTTCACGTCGTTTGGGTGATTACTGATGATCTTGATTGGGCTGTACACCCAAGAAGATGGAAACAGTTAGTGATCGTCCAGACGTACTTGGAGATCGATGGATATGCGGGGTACTAGGTGCCTCCGGTTTCGTCCAGACCCAGAACGGACTTGTAAATGGACTGTGTGTCTGACATTGGATTTTAGTCCGTGTGATTGATCTCTATTAAATATATATCTGTTTGGCGGCGGAGAATTTATTCTCTTGCTTAACGCCCTTCTCTGAGACGTACGAGCTCAGGGGTTATATATTGATGGATATCAAACGCATGGAGTGAATTGCCTGTGTGGCATGCCTAAGTGGCAGATGATCGAGGCTTTTGTTGAAAAGCAAAGTCTTGTGGTGATGATCAAAGCAAGGCCTTTGTGGCGTAGCTTTGTGTAACGTTTGCTTCGCGAGTTTCACACCCGGTATGAACCAAAAACGGGAGAGGACGTCAGGGAGGGCATGCGTTTCTTTCTAGCTAGAAGTGGCGTCAGTGGTTTTACACGCCCTGACGAGTTTGACTTATGTGGTTGTTGCTGTTGCGAGGCGCCTCGGATTGATCGGTCGTTCTCGAACCGATGGAGTCATTTAGTTGGCTCGTTTACGCCCCATAGGGCGGGGAAATGCATGTTCAGGGTTTAAGTTTAATCCACATCAGTGGACTGGCCCTGAGGATCCAAGGGCCCACCTGAGTCTGGGTCCTGAGGGGCGGGCTAGAGCGTCTCGCATCGGTTGAGGACTATCTTTTGCCTCGGTTCATAGATGGAAATCCAATTTCCAAATACGTGACATTTGCGGTTTTATTTGTAGAGCCTAGTATGGCGACATAGTGGGATGGGGCACTTATGCCGCCTATGATTGATACTTATGATTTGAAGTTGTTTTATACACTATGCACTTACAATAGTATCAAATGATTTGTTTTAAACGTATCAAGCATTCTTGGCTATTATAAGGTAAAAACCCTATCCTCCGGCTTGCGTTGCATTGTGTGATGGGAACTGGGTCTTATACTAGCTTCATTTTTCTTTATTTAGCATTGCGCTGTTTGTTTTATGCACCAGTATTCTTGGGAGGAAACCCGTTCCGTGTTATACGACGTGGTCCCTTGATTTACCTAACTTTAAAAATAAAGATTAATAACTGCTTTAGTTCTCACACCAGTCCCATGACTGACCTGGAGTTTATTGTTTTAACCTAAACTCTGGGTGCCCCTATTTTTCGACACGGGCAGCTAGAAGTTTTGGTTTTGCAGATTTATATTCACAGGATCCTGGTTTACAGCTGGAACAATATCCGGAAAGCTTTGTATCCGTATATCTTCTTCTAGTTGTGTGTTGTATTATTTTCCGCTGCTATGTATTTAAATGTAATTTAAATCTCTGATATTTCTGTGTAATATTTATTCATTTATACTCTGTATATTCTTGTAATCTGATGCATTGTTGTAATATACATTGAAAAGTTCTTCTGTATGCGTTCTGTTTTGTCGTGTTCTCAAACGATAGGGCGTTTCGAACGGCCTGGATCGGTTTAGCGACTGGTTCGGACCGAGCGAAATTCCTTGCCGTCACAGTTGGTATCAGAGCTTTGGTTTGCAAAGCTAGATAACAAGGCACATTAGAACCATACGAAAGAATTCATCGGATATTGGATTAGTGATATCCAATTAGAATGACTCGTTAGAGATAGGATCAGTAGTATCCTAGAACGAGTGTGAAGAGTATATTTTTAAAATAAAACCAATTTTGTTTTGAAAATTTAAATCAACTATTCGTATTTGATTATTTATTTCATATTGATTAGGACAGTCCAGTATATAGAGATTTTGCATATACGTCTTGCAAACGTGTGTTCGAAAGTTTAATATATTGGATAGATATAGCATCACACTCTAGTCGCCCGGAGAGAATTCTGATGATTGATGCATCATCATCAGAATTTATATTCGAGTGACGAAAGTGAGATTTCTATATATTTCCTATTGACTGGTGTGAGAACCAAAAATTAGATAGGGCCTATTGTTGTGAATTGGCATTAAAACCATGATTTTTGTATATGTATTAAAATTATGAATTTGAAACTCTAATCCACTAATTGATTGATGTTTGTGTTGTTTGTTTATTTGTTTGATAATTTCGAACCATTATGCCTAATTGCAACAAATATTGAACTGTATCGAAAATTGGTTGCATTTGCTTGCATATATATACTTACATTGAACAGGTCATAGCAAGGAGGCTAGAGCAGAGAATAAAATTTGTTTGCCCGACAAATAGGTACATGTTTACTACATAATTTCCTGTTTTGTTTGGGTGATGATGATTTTATGAGCCTATTGGCTAGCCGCTTGGCTTTTTCTTTTTCTTTTTGAGATCTGAAGGACCGGGGAAGCTATTTGAAATTCCCCGATGCTCCCGGTGCAGGGGAGGTTATGGCGAAATTTTTCAAAAATTTAGGGTGTTAGCCAAATTTTTGAGATTTTGAAAATTCTCAGAAACTGAAAAGTTTGAGAATGGAAGTCAGATCGATCGTAGAGCTGAATAATCAAACCACTTTCGACTTTGTTCCTTTTCGGGGACGAAAAGTTTTAAGTGGGGGAGATTGTAACAACCCGAAAATCTGGGCCAGTTTAAAATTTTTATTTTGGCAATTTTAGCGAATTTTGAATATTTAAAATAGATTATTTTAAATAATATCGATATGAAATTTATTTTCAATATAGAATTCGACGTATATATTATATACGTCGTCGTTAGAATATAAATATTTATATATAATTATAAAAGGAATTGAAAATGGCGCGGTAGTTCGATAATTCGATTTCAAACTTCAAATGAATGTACCGGGTGCAAAACAATCCGGATTTTAGTGAAACCAAAAATGTTAGGATCTAATTGATGATATCTTTCCAACGAATCCGAAAAATCGAGATTTCATAGCGGGAATCAAAAGATATGTCCAGTTGAAAATTCTGAATAGTCGCTATGGAATTCAGGCCCTTAAAAATGGACATTTTGCAAACGACCTCGGAATTCGACGAAACCAGTTTTGTTGGGTCCGGGATGTAAAGTTATTGCTAGATTCCAAATTTCATAATTTTTCGAATCAATATGTGAGTGTGGCATAGGAAAACGTGTTTTGACCATTTCAGTTGATTTTAATCGACTGGAAATTGGCCATTTTTCTAACGGTCTCAGAATTCGACGAAACTAGTTTTGTTAGGACCGTATCGTCAATACGAAGCTAGAAAATATTTTTCGGGAATTTTTCTGGTTAGTATGTGATCCCGGTAATTTGAAATGTACGTTTAAAATTCAATATAGTGATTTAAATGTAAATTCAACGGAAACTAATCGAAACGATCAAATCAGCTTGCGATACATATCCCATTGTGTTCGGAATGGGGGTAATACGCTAGGGACGACAGTCGTTGGGTCCCGTTTCGAGTTCGGAATATAAGTAAACTTTTTTTTGAATTAAAAAGAAAAGAAAATATATTTATATTTACATATAACCCCCACCCGTTTTCCCCTTCCCCCTTCAAGCCCGATTTCCCAAATCAGAAAAAAAAACAAAAAAAAAAAGAGAAGGCACCGACGTTCAGATCTCGCTCCCCCCCCTTTTTTTTCGCGCCGCCACCTCTCCAGGCGGGGCAGCCGATTCCCCTAACCTCCGTCCTCCTCCTTTCTCCTCTCCTTCTCCCTTCTCGGATGCGCAAGGACCAAGCCCAAAACCCCACTCCACTCGAAACCCGCCGCCGATCATTTCTGGGCCGCGAGTTCAATGGATTGGCCAGGCACCGGTGAAGGAGTGGTCGGGGTTTCGTTGGGTACCTCCAGTTCGGCGGCTAGGGTTCCGTAGGTGGTGCGGCGTTGAGATTGAAGTGGCGATCGAATGGGTTCAAGGAAGACGATGGGGTCCTGAAACAATCGTGAAGAAGAAGAAGACTTTGGCAGTGTATTCTTCTAAACACAACTAATTATTATTTTTATTTTATAAAGACAGTAATGGCAATTCTTTTTATAAAATAAAATTAGTTTTTTTTAAAAAGAAAAATATACATTATCTTTGAAAGTGAAAATATACATTATCTTTGAAAGTGAAAATAAAAAGATTTAAACTTTGAAAATAAAAAGATTTAAACTTTGAAAATAAAAAGATTTGAACTGTATATATATTAAAAATATAAAAGGTTGATGTAAATTTGTAGTCTTTATTTGTTTGAATAACGGCATAAAAATATGATTTTTATTAAAATGGATTTATGAAAATATGATTTTTATATTTTTAAAGTATTAAAAATATAATCTTTTACATTGCAGAAAGATAAAAATATGATCTTTGCATAGTAGGAATTATAAAAATATAATCTTTATGAGATATAGATGTTAAAATATGATAAGGCGATATTTTTATAAAGGCGAAAACTTTATTTTTATAAAGGCGAAAACTTCGTATTTGAAAAGGCAAAATCTATATTTTTGAAAAGGAATTTTTATCTATATAGCAAAGTAAAAATTCGATTTTTATATATTGAATAGCAAAGTAAAAATTCGATTTTTATATATGGAATAGCGAAGTAAAAATTCGATTTTTACATAGGTAGTGAAAGCGGACAACGAAGGTGACAAAAAGGCAAGGACGAAGAAGATTTATATCAAAGAGGAGTCAATATGTTTGGATAGCTAAAGGTGAGAACTTCTCACCTTTCAATTTATTTTCTAGTTATATATATATACTAGGATGCAGACGGTGCTTAGTAGCACCCGACACAATCGTCCACAAACCATGGACTTGTTTGTTTGGTTGCATAGGTTAGTTATATGATTTGATTTGAAATTGAATTATTCGGTAAATTGAATGGTTTGATTGATGTGTGAATGGCGTGGGCCTTCACTAGACTGGGGATAAGGCTAGGCCTCGTCCCGTTTCTAGTATCGTGCCGTTATGCCGCCGAAATTTTCTAAAATATGTTAGAAAATAAAAATATCATTTTATTATGTACATGAATAATAGAAATTCATTTGTTGAAATAAAATGTTTTTATCGTTAAAAATATAATTTTTAACGGCAATGCGAATAAATAAAATATTCATTTATAAACCAGACGGTTTGTTTATGTACACCTATTTGAAGGACATTGATTGGGACGATAAATTTTACACATCGCCCAACTGTACAAATAAAATCTTTGTTTGATTGTTTGAAAACCCCACACGGGTGTTGGGATGAAATTTGAAGTTCACTCATCCTGATTGATTAAATATGTCGATCGATTGATTGACAGGTTGTTATAAGCGTTGAATATCTATATTTGATGCTTATACAGTGTAGTGCACTTTGGCTGATGGTTGATTATTTTTCAATGCTATGATATACATGTGTTGTATGAAAATCCATATAATTAACTTTATATGGTAATTGATTGGGCCTCATTCCAATTTGAAAAATAAAGAACAATATAAAATAAAGGTTCATGTGTTGACAGTACTCATCCATTGAGATTGGTCATGTGTTGAACGAAATATTTTAGTAATAAAATTTACATCTTTATCAATATAAAATAAAGGTTCATGTGTTGACAGTACTCATCCATTGAGATTGGTCATGTGTTGAACGAAATATTTTGATAACAACAACTATTTTGAAAAAGAAATATTTGAAATAGAGTATTTGTAAATAGAGATTTATGAAGCCGTGTTGATTAGTTTGACGCCATTTTGACGTGAACGATATTTATATCGATTTTATTCATTTCGAATTGAATTGAAAACGATTTCAAAATGAATTGAATTGAAAACGATTTCGAAATGAATTGAATTGAAAACGATTTCGAAATGAATTGAATTGAAAACGATTTCGAAATGAATTGAATTGAAAACGATTTCGAAATGAATTGAATTGAAAACGATTTCGAAATGAATTGAATTGAAAACGATTTCGAAATGAATTGAATTGAAAACGATTTCGAAATGAATTGAATTGAAAACGATTTCGAAATGAATTGAATTGAAAACGATTTCGAAATGAATTGAATTGAAAACAATTTCGAAATGAATTGAATTGAAAACGATTTCGAGATGAATTGAATTGAAAACGATTTCAAATTGAATTGAAAGCAAATTGAAATGAATTCAAATTGAATTGAAATTTGAATTGAATAGAAATGAATTTCGAAACGAATTTATAAAGAAGAATTCAATTTTGATTTGAATCGAAATGGAAGTTGAAAATGTTTTTGAAACGAATTCAAAACTATTTATATAATTCGTTTTAAATAGAAATCGACGAAGTATATATTATATATATATATATATATTATATATATAATATAATGGCCTGAATAGAACGCGCCGCGGCAGTTCGTGGATTTCGACCATTTATTTCAAACGGACATTACGGGAGATCCGACCGTCGGATTCTCCTAAAACCGGAACTGTTGGGTTCGTATCGAAAAGAGCTTTCTAACGAATATTAGAAATTTGAGATCTAACGGTTGGATTTGGAGTTACGTCCAAATCAAATTTGAAAAAGTTCGCTGTAAGTGCAGTTCGATATCCGTTGATGGAAATCGACTGTACGGGCCTTGATAAAATTATTAAAAATAGTAATAATTTGTGTAAAATCATAAGAAATGATTTAGAAAGGATCGGGATGAAAAACTCCATATTTGAAAGGATAAAAATAGATTTTTATCGAAATGAACTAGTTTTGAACTAGAATTATAATTCTATTTATTTTTAAATAAATAAATTGAATTTGAAAAGGGTTTTAAAAATAACCAGAATTTCCAATGATTGCATTGGAGTGGATTTGAATCGAAATTGTCTTCGGAATATTTCGATGTTGGAATTCGGGATTATACAGATGTTGTTATGGAAATTTGAAAGATGTAGATATTTATATCGTTATTTCCAATACGACATTTGTTAATCGTAGAATTTGATATTGAATATAAGCCGATATATTTTCTATTCAGAGCCTTGTATTGAATATCAAATGTGATTTGGGTTTGTCGTGAATGGTGTCTTCACTAACACTGTTCTTGAACCCAGTTGAGAAAAGATTAAATCTTTTTATTTAGATTTAATGAAGTGTACCAATTAAATAATATTTAATTGGAATTGAATTGATATTGATTTTTGGGTTTATCGTGAACAGTGTTTTAAATAACACTCGTTCTTTAATCCGATAATTAATGGAATGTGATTTTGGGTTTATCGTGAACCGTGTTTTAAATGACACTGATTCTTTAACCCAGTTAACGATTAAAACTAAGTGGAGTTTTAATGAATCTTTAATTAGATTGAAATGATCGAAAATGGAGTATCACCAGTTTTGCTCCAGGCGATAGTTAAATCTTTAATTAGATTTGAACGAGAAATGGTAATTGAATTTACCGATAACACTGTGGTGTTAGATATGAAGTATTACCAGTTTTACTTCATGGGATGAATAGGTTGAGATTGGGAAATTAAAACAAATGATTACTTCGGTAAGGTTCGTTAATCCCGACTAGTTTGAATTGAGATTCAAAAATAGAATAAAGAATAAATTCAAGGAATTTATCTTGGATAAAATTAATGGGAACATTTCCCTGTGAATGTGAAATTTAGAAACTAACTGTCGGTTAGCTAAGTAGAATGGTTTTCTGGATATTGATCTGATGTTGGTTTCGGCCTTCGGGGTTAATATTTGGGAAATTATTCTCTTGATTAATTTACGGTTAGTGACTGATGAATTGGAATGAGGCGTATGTTGTGTTTGTGTAACACTGATTTAAAATATACGCGAGTTATTCGGAAAGACCGGGTTTATCCCATTCTGAATAACTGATACGACGATAAGTCGAAGATGAAGACGATGGTCGAAGACCGGAAGTCTTCACGTCGTTTGGGTGATTACTGATGATCTTGATTGGGCTGTACACCCAAGAAGATGGAAACAATTAGTGATCGTCCAGACGTACTTGGAGATCGATGGATATGCGGGGTACTAGGTGCCTCCGGTTTCGTTCAGACCCAGAACGGACTTGTAAATGGACTGTGTGTCTGACATTGGATTTTAGTCCGTGTGATTGATCTCTATTAAATATATATCTTTTTGGCGGCGGAGAATTTATTCTCTTGCTTAACGCCCTTCTCTGAGACGTACGAGCTCAGGGGTTATATATTGATGGATATCAAACGCATGGAGTGAATTGCCTGTGTGGCATGCCTAAGTGGCAGATGATCGAGGCTTCTGTTGAAAAGCAAAGTCTTGTGGTGATGATCAAAGCAAGGCCTTTGTGGCGTAGCTTTGTGTAACGTTTGCTTCGCGAGTTTCACACCCGGTATGAACCAAAAACGGGAGAGGACGTCAGGGAGGGCATGCGTTTCTTTTAGCTAGAAGTGGCGTCAGTGGTTTTACACGCCCTGACGAGTTTGACTTATGTGGTTGTTGCTGTTGCGAGGCGCCTCGGATTGATCGGTCGTTCTCGAACCGATGGAGTCATTTAGTTGGCTCGTTTACGCCCCATAGGGCGGGGAAATGCATGTTCAGGGTTTAAGTTTAATCCACATCGGTGGACTGGCCCTGAGGATCCAAGGGCCCACCTGAGTCTGGGTCCTGAGGGGCGGGCTAGAGCGTCTCGAATCGGTTGAGGACTATCTTTTGCCTCGGTTCATAGATGGAAATCCAATTTCCAAATACGTGACATTTGCGGTTTTATTTGTAGAGC
Organism: Allium sativum; assembly: GCA_030737875.1. Lineage (NCBI taxonomy): Eukaryota > Viridiplantae > Streptophyta > Magnoliopsida > Asparagales > Amaryllidaceae > Allium > Allium sativum. The sequence continues at coordinate 937,666,147 of CM060922.1, forward strand.
CTAGTATGGCGACATAGTGGGATGGGGCACTTATGCCGCCTATGATTGATACTTATGATTTGAAGTTGTTTTATACACTATGCACTTACAATAGTATCAAATGATTTGTTTTAAACGTATCAAGCATTCTTGGCTATTATAAGGTAAAAACCCTATCCTCCGGCTTGCGTTGCATTGTGTGATGGGAACTGGGTCTTATACTAGCTTCATTTTTCTTTATTTAGCATTGCGCTGTTTGTTTTATGCACCAGTATTCTTGGGAGGAAACCCGTTCCGTGTTATACGGCGTGGTCCCTTGATTTACCTAACTTTAAAAATAAAGATTAATAACTGGTTTAGTTCTCACACCAGTCCCATGACTGACCTGGAGTTTATTGTTTTAACCTAAACTCTGGGTGCCCCTATTTTTCGACACGGGCAGCTAGTAGTTTTGGTTTTGCAGATTTATATTCACAGGATCCTGGTTTACAGCTGGAACGATATCCGGAAAGCTTTGTATCCGTATAACTTCTTCTAGTTGTGTGTTGTATTATTTTCCGCTGCTATGTATTTAAATGTAATTTAAATCTCTGATATTTCTGTGTAATATTTATTCATTTATACTCTGTATATTCTTGTAATCTGATGCATTGTTGTAATATACATTGAAAAGTTCTTCTGTATGCGTTCTGTTTTGTCGTGTTCTCAAACGATAGGGCGTTTCGAACGGCCTGGATCAGTTTAGCGACTGGTTCGGACCGAGCGAAATTCCTTGCCGTCACATGATGATTGAGACGTTCAAAAATGAAACTGAAATTTATCAAACAAGAAAAATAAAGGACTTTGTAGTAATAGAAGAACAGAATATGAATCTAGTTCTATTCTGAATTACTGTAAGAACTGCACCTTATTCACCTGATATGAACGGTAAAGGAAAAAATAGGACCTTTACCGAATTTGTAATTGCCATCTTATTATTTTATGGTGCAGCAAAACATTGGTGGGGGATATATTATTAACTGTATGCTATTTTCTGAATAGAATCCCCAAATCTAAGAATGAAATTTCACCTTATGAAATTTTAAAGAATCATAAAACCCAATGTCTCATATTTTAGAACTTGGGGTTGTTTAGCATATATTCGCTTTTAGACCCTAAGAGAATAAAAATTGGCAAGTAGAGCATATGAATGTGTATTTATAGGCTATGCTATCAATAGCAAAGCATACAGATTTTATGACATAAATGCATATAATATATTTGAATCAAATGATGCCAATTTTTTATGAAACAAAATTTCCTTTTAAATTAAAGAATAGTGGGGGCACATCAAGTATGCCTATTAGAATAGAACTTAATAAAAGTTCTGAAGTTGAACCTAGAAGAAGTAAAAGAGCGAGAACCATAAAAGATTTGGTTTGGATTTTTGTGCTTTTACTATAGAGGAGGATCACTTAAACCACCAAAAGGCCTTATCTTATTTAGACACCGATTTTTGGCGAGAGGCTATAAATGATGAGATGGATTCTCTGGAATCCAATAAGACTTGGCAATTGACAGATTTACCCTCTAGTTGTAAATCTATAGGCTGTAAATGAGTACTTAAAAAGAAATTAAAACCTGATAGCACTATTGACAAATATAAAGCACGACTAGTAGCTAAAGGTTTTAAATAAAAAGAAAATATAGATTTCTTCGACACTTTTTTCACCCGTAGCTAGAATTACATCCCTTCGGGTATTAATCTTTTTCTTTCATTCATAATTTATTAATACACCAAATGGATGTTAAAACTGCATATTTGAACGGTGAATTAGAAGAAGAAATTTATATGGACCAGCTTGAAGGATTTGTAGTACATGGTCAAGAACATAAAGTATGCAAATGAGATAAATCATTAAATGGTTTAAAACAAGCACCTAAACATGGCATAAAAAAAAAATTGATAACTTAATCATTTCACATGATTTAAAGTTAATGAAAGTGACAAATGCATTCATTACAAATTTAAGAATGACACTTGCACTATTATATGTCTTTATGTAGATGACCTACTCATTTTTTTTGGTCTAACATTCATGCCATAAACTCATTCAAATCCTTATTAAGTGCCAATTTCGATATAAAAGATCTAGGTGAAGCGAATGCAATCCTTGGTATTAAAAATTACTAGGTCCGAAAAATGGACTTTCTTTGGATCAATCTCATTATATTGAGAAGTTTCTAAAGAAAGACAATCACTTTGACTGTAAACCAATATGTACACCATATGATCTCAGTGTAAAGACATTTAAGAACACCGGTGAAGGTGTAAGACAGTCAAAGTAAGTGAGCATCATTGACAGCCTTCGGATGTCACTGATTGTACTAGACCCAACATTGCCTATGTTGTGGATTATTATGTAGGTTTAATAGTAGACCTAGTATAGAGCATTAACATGCTATTGAGAGGGTTATGAGATACCTATAATAAACCTTGAACCTTGGATTACATTATGAAAAGTTTCCAGCTGTACTTGAAGAATATTCTGATACAGACTGGAATACTTTATATGATGATTAAAAGCAACCAGTGGCAATATATTTAGCATTATTAAAGAAGTTGTTTCTTGAAATTTTTTTAGGAAACATACTATTTTGACTCAGTCTACTATAGAAACTGAGATAATAGCATTAGCCACAGCTAGTGAAGAAGCAGAGAACTAAAAAAAACTGCTAGTTGAGATCCCTTTATGGGAAAAATAGACACCAATGGTGTAATCGATTTCGATAGTACCGCGGCTATTGCAAAAAGTATTGAACCGTTATTATAACGGTAAAGGCCGACAGTCATAAGGACAATACTGTAAGAGAACATCACATACATAGTGATGAAAATTTGACGACTATTGAAAGAAGGACAGAACCGATATTACATCGGTAAGAAATGACAGTCGTATGCACAGTATTGTTAGAGAACATCACATATAAAGTGATGATAACTTGGCAGATCCTTTGACGAAAGGACTGACCAGAAAGAAAGTGCTGAATGAATCTAAAAGAATGGGACTATTGCCCTTGGATTGATGAGTCACGCACAATGGTAACCCGACCTAAATGACTGAAGATCCCAAGAACTAGGTTCGATGGGTAAAAACAAGTTGTGTAGTGATAGGAATTGAACATGCTATTTAATAAACCAAGAAGCATGTATTCCTGAAGTGATTAGAGGATGAGTTAATAGAAACTCTTAATGAGATCTATACTCTATTTGGAGTGGAGTACCTACCTTCAGGAGTACTCTTGATAGACTCACCTTTGTGACTGTGGAAATGTGGCCGTTTCCTATGGAGTTCTGGGCAAGATTCCTAGAGCGTTAACTAAACTGGGATAGACGTGCATGGCCATAAATGCACGGGCTTATTTGATTGCACTCTAGAAAGGTTGTGTGTGGTTTGATGTCAGGAATAGAGTTCAAGACTACGTGTCACTCTAGTAAAAACTGAATCTTATTCACTATGCAAAGGTTCAAGTCAGATGACACCTTTGTTTATGCACAATCTTATGTATCTTTTAATGAACTGCTCAAAAATATTTTTTAAGAAATTCAAGTGGGGGATTGTTGGAACTTTTTGTGAATTTATTAAAAAAAAGGAGAATTAATTGCATTACCAATTTTTTTATTATTGAGCAATTAATTCAATCGAGCCGTTGTAAGTTAATAACGGTAACATATTTTGTGCCATTATTTTGAGATGTTAATGCATATTTATGAGCCATTAATGCATAGAGCCGTTAGAAGTTATAAACGGTATTATATTTTGTATCAATAAATTTTCTGCTAGAGCTGTTACATTTGCATAACAGTTGAGTGTGTATATATATAAATGTATACATGCATTTGATTGAGTTGTTACAAAATATAAATAGCATTAACAAATTGCAATGAATGGTAATAAATAAATATTTATTAACATTCATCTTCTCTTTATGAAACGAATGCAATTTACACATTGCAAATTTCTTTGAGTGGTTTTTCATTAAATATGACATTAATTTCAGTTCAATTTTCCTCCCACTAGAATAGCCACCGTTTTTTTTCTGTATAAGAACTTGGTCATAGACCAGAAAGAAGATAGAATACAGAACATTTTTTCATTGCTCTTTTCTAGAAAAACCCTCTCTTCCTCTTCCACAGAAAAAAAATCATATATATTTTTCTATCCTCTTCTCAACCATTCTTTTTTGAAAAATAGAAAGAAAATAAACTTGAGTAGTATTATTTTAGAGTGCAAACTGAATCGGATTCATATGTGCAAATGGTCCGATATAGAAAGAAAAACAAGGAAGAGACTGTTTTATTCCAGAGGCGGCGGTGAACAGTACGAACTACTTGCACCTTGAGTGGATCGCCGAAACGTCTTCAAGAAAGTGACCTAGTCCACGACTCAGCCGAACCACTGTTTCCAACAGGAGCAGGACAAAATAATTCGTATAACCTTACATGCAAGACAATATATTGCATAGGATTGGTGATTATGTATTACAGAAGTGTTCCACGAGTGTATTGAAAACAAGAATCAAAATCCACCAGTCTGTAGCTTATACGCATTGCAAAGTAAAACACAAAGATAGGAAAGTGTCAAAAAATAACGATGCTCACGGAAAAACAATCTTTAATTAAAATTTGATAATATGCATTAAAATATTTTTTAATTACAATTTGGCCAATTATAATGAACATGACGATTCCATTTTAGAAACCTTGCTACTACTGTAAAGGACTATGCTTCCACTGTAAAGGCAGGCCCCAAACCTTGAATTAGTTAAAATGGCGTCCGTTTAGATAATCTAATTTTCAAATTTTCTTAATAGACTTGGCTGCTTTGTTGTTTGTTGAATCGTGAAACTAGTAATTTAGCTTTAAAAGTTCGAATATGTGAATAATACATGTGATTATCAAAGGGTTGATCCTACCTTACCCTACTCAACATTTAAATATGACCTTTAAAAGTTAGCTTGACATTACATCATATGTTTAGCATGGGTCACAGATGATATTTTAGAAAGTGAATTATGTAGCTACATAAGCTAAAGAGCTTTGGCTTCTAAATGGATGAAATATTAAACCGCATATATCATAGGCACCTTAACATTCCTAAAATATGGTGCCCCCAAACTCATAGGTGTACGTAGAAATTTAATGCATTTAAAACAGAGAGCTTTTTGAAGCAATGTATGTTTAAAATCGAAACTATTATATCCAGGATGAATTCAAAACTATAATATCATTATCTTATTAAGAAATGGGATATATGAAATCATGTCATAAACTCCAATCCCCTTTTAGTAATGGTATGCCCAGAGTTCAAGACATAAAACATTATACTTATCCAAAGGCTTATGCACTTGAAGGGATATACCTGAAACCAAATGTATATATAACAACCAAAATACATTTGAAATCCCAACCAATACGCAAAGCTGGGTTTCATTGGGAAATAGGATACACGTTAAATAATGAATATGCATTCAAAATCATATATACACTTGAAGTTATACATGCATGAAATTGTTTTCCCCTGCTTTTTTTTAATTCAAGATTTCACTAGAAAGTGCTTGCATGTTTAACAGAAGGTGGAATGGTTTTCATATACAATTTTAAACTTATTCTCAAGTTAAAAGGTAATTGGTAGTTGTGGATAGTCAAAATGGCACTATAATTGCAAATATGAAGCATGCTTCAGTGATAATTATTGCAGTAGCTTCCTTGATGTATTTTGCAGTAAACTGATCACATGTAAACTTTTGTGTATCTTCAGATTAGGATCCTAATTCATTATAAACACTGTGATAATTCATATAACTAGAAAGATACAGGTAAAGGTAAAATATTAATTACATGTTCGAACTATAAGATCATTAGTATCTCGGGTTAAAGGAATATTTTCTTCAATCGCTGATCCATCTTCCATATCTAAGATTATTTTTGACAATGGTGATTGAGTAGTTTGTTGCACTTCATAGAAAAGTAGAATACTAGAAAGAAAGCTAAACGCATGATAAGAAGGTATATGCTTGTGTCATTGTCATTGCCATGTTACGGATAGGACAATCCGTGAAGGCCTCTCTGTCAAAATCATTAAGCGGGATATTCATTTACTGACATTATATCTATTATTGACATTATATATCTATTATGTACGTTTTTATTTTAAAGTTTCAAATACATTTTTATTTATTGACATTATATTTATTATCTCAACTCAGATTCTTGTTTTGGATCGAAGTGAAGAATGATGGCAAAAGTGTTGTTGTATTAGGGTACTTCATAGTCCAAGGCTATATTGCTTCTTAATGATCATATGTATCAAATGTTTGAATTATTATATGAAAATGAATTTATGAATCGCTTTTTTGTATGGATTATGGACACTATAATTGAAGTATGTATATTTTTTGGTATTATATTATTCAGTCTGCATTTGTCATCAATTTAATATAATTTTAATTGATTGTTATATTGCACGCAATTATAAGAAGAGTTTTTTGCATCGGATACAGACATTTAAAACAATAGAGTGATATTTTGCATCAACTCTCAGAAACAACCGATGCAAAATAAGAATAGGTCAAAGTTATTGTCCTTTATATTGCATCAGTTAGTAGTTACATGCGTTGCAAAAAAATATATTTTTTGCATCGATTATTACCATAACTGATGCAACATAGCAGCTAGTTTTAAGTCTGAAACCTTTTTTTGCATCGGTTATTGCTAGAAAACGATGCAAAATTACAGTTGTTGCATCGATTCTGAAACCGATGCAATTTGTTATACCTTATTACATCGATTGCATATGCATCGGTTGCTGAACTGATGCAACCGGGGGGGGGGGGGTAAACAACCGGTGTAATTGACCTAATTTGTAGTGCTATTGAATCCACATGCATGACGTCCCATAAGCTGCTTGTTAAATTCTAAGTATGGGTACATTGGTGATTTATTTTCTTATCTATATTGACAGCTAACCTATGCTAATAAAAACACCTTGCTATAAGTAAGGACAAAGGCTTGTTGGACATATTTATTAGTGCAACTAGTAGTTAGGCTAAGTAGTAATGGTTTTCGTGTGCAGTTTGTAGCTGTTCATAAAAGTAGATAGTTGTTGGATTTTTTTTTATTGTGATAAAGCTTATATATTTTAATAGTTAGTTTGAAAGATAATCAGTTTTGTTATTAAGCTTTTCTGAGTAGTTTGTATAATGTATTTAACCTATGATAAATTATAAATCAATACTAGTGTTAGGATTGTAGTCACTATTCATACCTATACTAATTAAACATGCACTGGTTTGCTTGTAGAAGCGAAACCGAAATTTTATAATGATGCGTGCGGTAAAGAGCTAGTGGTAAGATTGCATATCCTTTATTAATTTTTTGACACCTATTTAGTAATTTAAGCCTTTAAAAACTGATATTTGGTATAGAGATGTGGTTTCCTTGTAGGCCTTTGAAAGGTAAGTGGATAGATGTAGGAAGTTGTAGTTTGTACTTAGTTAACTGAATATTTACAATTGATTATACTACCTTTGTACAATGTACATGGAACATCATTGATGATGTAGTATAATGTTTTACTTTAATGTAAAAGATTTCTTAGTTTAGTTTAAAAGTCTAATTAAATTTATAATAATGTAATAATAAATTTATTTGCTTTGATAATTCAGTAAAATAATGAAATGAAGAGCTGAAATGGTTTTGCTGAAACAATTGTGATTATTTGTTGTTTGTTGCTTTGTCTTAGCTCCTTGTTTGCATGTATGAGGTTACCCGTTCTTGCCATGATCTTGTAGGTAAAGATATGGAAACTGATAAGCACATACATTATACTTGATTCTTAAACTGATATTACACTAGATATGCTCCTAGTTAAACTAATTTGAATAGACGCTGCTACAATTTAAGTTGATATTGAATAGATACTACAAACGTGTATTTTTGACATTTTATATATGATATTTTTGGTGTTGGGATTAATTATTATATTAATTTTTATTGAAGTTAATTTACCTGGACAAAGTTTTATCCTGACTCAAGTGTTTTATGTTTTTGCATGGAATGCTCAGGTCAGATACGAGTGTTATAGATTTTAGAGATTCCAGCTATTGAAGCTAGAAACATATAAAGACGCGCTCTCTTTGGTTCGTCCTTTTGTATATTTATTTTATTTTGAATATACATATATTGTAAAATCTTCTACTGTATAAAAAAAATCTATTTTGTAAACTCTGATATTTTGTATAAATTCCGCTGTGAGATATGGTTGTCCATTCTGCGTTTGTGATTTTGTGTGTATATTCTATTTAAACTCGATAAGCTAAATAACTATCTGTCCTTTTAGACGTTTCGAGTTGATTTAATTACCGACTTGAAGCGGTCAAAATGGTGGGTCGTTACAGTGCACTCAGGCTTTGCGTTGACTATCACAAGCTCAGTGATCTCACCATGAAGAATAAATATCCTCTATTGTGGATCTATGATTTGTTTGATCGACTTAGAGGTTCTATAGTCTTTTCTCAGTTGGACTTAGCTACCGAATTCCACCAACTACGCATTGAGGAGGATAGCAGTCCATTGACATCATTATGTACCTAGTATGGATCTTATGAATGGCTACTAATGTCATTTGGTTTGACGAATGCTCTGGCTTATTTCGTCGATCTTATGAATCGTGCTTTCAAGGACTTTCTCAATAGATTTGTGCTCATCTTCTTTGATGATATTCTTATGTATTCTAAAACCAAAGAGGAACATGGAAACCATCTTCGTATTGTGTTGGAGACTTTTAGGAGTAATCAACTGAAAGCTAAATTTTTCAAATGCCATTTTTGGTGATCTAGTATGAAATTCTTAGGTCATATCATTTCTGAATCTGGAATTTCTATGGAGCTTTCAAAGATCGAAGCGATTCTAAATTGGAAGAGACCCGAGAGTGTAATGGAAATCCATAGTTTTCTTCGATTAACGGGCTACTATTGTCGGTTCATAAAAGACCCTTTAAAGATTTTTGTACGTCTCACTGGTTTAACTAAGAAGGGAGTCAAGTACATTTGGTTGGACAAATGTGAATTCGCTTTTCAAACATTAAAGGAACTCCTTTCAGGTGCTCTGGTTCTTGTGATGCCCAAAGGGAACCAAAATTTGATTGTTTATACCTATGATAGCCGTGTTGATTTGGGTGTCATTCTAATGTAAAAAGAGCGTGTTATTGCTTATGCTTTTAGGCAACTTAAACCGAATGAAACTCGATATGCTACTCATGATTTAGTGCTTGCGGTTGTTGTTTTTGCACTTTGCATTTGACGTCATTATCGTTTGGTAGAGAAGTTCACTCTCTACACCGATCATAAGTCATTGAAATATTTGTTTTCGCAAAAGGAACTTAACTTGCGACAACAACGTTGGCTTGTGTTTCTAGCTTCTTATGATCTTGACTCCCTTAGTGAAAAGCATCAAGTGATAGTATCTATGATGATATCTGAGTGGAAAGATCTCAAAAATTAATCCAGTTGCGAGATTCAGAGTCGTGACTCCAATTCGAGTTCCACTCTTGTTTTATGTAGCCTTTAGGCTCATCCCTCTCTTTTAGACCATATTCGTGAAGCTCAAAAGCTCGATCTCGAATTGGCTTGTCTAAGCCAAAGTATTAGGGATAAATGTTGTGTTGATGAGTATAAAGATTTCGATATTTATTCTTGTGGAGGCATTAAAAAGTTCGGACGAATTATAGTGCCACCTTTGTTGATCTCTATAAGGATATTTCAGAGGATTCTCATCATTCTAAATTTTCCATTCATCCCAGAAGTAGCAAAATGTATGCGGACATGTAGAGATTTATCATTGGGAAGGAATGAAATTCGATATCGCTAACTTTGTCAAACATTGCATTATGTGTCTGCTCGTTAAGACTAAACACCAAAATCCCGAAATGTTATCACAACCTCTTGAAATCTCTGTATGGAAGTAGGATCGTGTGTTCATGGATTTTATCGACAGACTCCCCCGTTCTTGATTTGGCCATGATATTTTATGGGTGATTGTGGATATAGTTACTAAATAGGCACACTTCACTCCAATTCGATCTAATCAAACCGTGCCTCTCTTGGCTAAACTCTATGTTATGGAGAATGTTAAATTACATGGGGTCCATACTTCAATAGTTAATGATCATGATCCATTTTTTACTAGTGAATTTTGGAAGACTCTTCAAAAAGATTTGGGAGAGAATCTTTATTTTAGCACTGCTTATCGCTCTCAGTCCAATAGGAAAACAGAGCATGTAAATCAAATTCTTAAAGATCTCCTTTGTGCTTGTATGCTTAATTTTGGTGGAGGTTGGGAAGATAATATTTCTCTTGTTGAATTTTCATACAGCAATAGCTTCCTATCAAGTATAGGTATAGATCCTTTTGAAGCTCTTTACGGAAGGTCATGCCAATCTCCTTCCTGATGGATTGAAGCCGAAGCGAAACTAGTTGTAGGTCATGATTTTGTTCATATTCCATAGAAAAGACTGGTCTCACTCTCCATCGATTGAAAGAAGCTCAAAATTAGCAAAAATCCTATCCTGATAACAGGAGAAGGAAATTAGAATTTTTCATGGGAAATCTTGTGTTTGTTCGTATTTCATCTATGAAGGGTGTTGTGCGATTCAGTTAATCGAGAATATTAGCACCAAGGTATATTGGTCCATTTCCAATTATCGAACATGCCGTCCCCATAGTTATCGTCTTTCAGTACCGGCTTAGTTTTTTGCTATCCATGATGTGTTTCATGTTTATTAACCCCGAAAATGTTTTATGGATTATGTGTCTTTTTTTGAGCCGAATATATTGGAAGAAATTGAGATATCGGATTTAATTATGAGCAAAAACCCATTCATGTTCTCGCAATGCCAAGTTTAACGCATTTGCAATAAAGACGTTCCTCTTATGATAGTCCAATGGTCTTCTAACCCTGAGGATTGTTCTTTGGAATCCATCGAGTGAAACCATCAAGACTTACCCTCTTGTGCTTCTAAAGGTGAGTCTCTTTATTCGATCTATTTATGTCGATTTATAACAAGTTTATAACTTATAAACTTATTGAATGAAAAAGGAATTAATTGAATTTAAAATGAGCTCATCACGATGCGATAACTTGTAATTTTGAGATTGAAATTCAAACAAGAATAAATTATCCAATATAAGTTGAAATTCTTTAAAACAAGAATCATCCAGATCTATAAGATCATAGTTTTCTAATGTAAGAGAAAGATTTCCATTCCATTTTGTGGATTTTGATGTATGTCCAAATAAAATTCTCTGTGTGGTAGTTCGTGATTTAAATTTTATTTAATTAATAATATGGAAGATTATAACGTTGAAATGATTTCTAACTTCTTCTGTGGTTGTTACTCGGAGTTTTTCACGAAGTAATTTCCAGGCGCAATTTCTTTAAGGGGAAGTCTGTAACATCACGTAGATTTCGTAAAAATATATTAAAATAATTTACGTAAATGTAATATCATTAATTAATCGTTGGTACAAAAAGTCACTTTTTGTATAGGATAAATTCATACTCGGGACCACTTCCAATGAGTTTACAATATCGTTTATGATTTTTAGAACTATAACATTGATATGGTTAGAGTAAGTGAAAATTGGTACTTTTTTGTTGGGCGTTGATTGGCTGAACTAGCCACTAACCCAATGAAGCTGCCTACATAGCCTCTCTACCTCCTTCAAATCATACTTCTTATTTTATTTCCTAAGTAAATTCGTAAGCCTTACGGAAGAGGGAAATCTAAATTCCTAAGCTTAATCTCTTAGGAAATCGTGTGTTTGCTTTGCTGATTCAAAGAGAGCTTAGGCAAGATCATCTCCATCTTCCCCAACTTGATCCCTCTTCAATTTTTGGGGATTTTTCCTAAACCTAACTCTTGGAGTTAATATATAAATGTGTACAGGTTGAAGATTTGTTTGCTATATTCGAAGAGAGGTTGATTTGGTTAAGTTTTGATTCATTTCTTTGCTTGTAACAATAGAAGGTGAGTTCTTGTGAACTCACGTCTACGTATCATGCAATTATGCTTGAATCGTGTGCCCTTGGCGTCTTTTTTTTGTGTGTTAATTAGTTGTGGTGATTGGTTTGTGTGTTAACATTTCCAATTTATGAATTTTGATTTCATTTCGATGATTTCTTGTGTGATTTTTTGTGTGCATGTAAATTTGGATTTTCATGTTGTTTCAGAAAGCTACTTAAGCCTCGATTTCATATACATACATACATACATACATACATACATATATAGATATAGATATATATAATGTTACATGCCTTCACGTGTTTGTTGAAATCGTCATGATGTTGCTGCCCAAGCAGTAATTCAGACGTCTGACCTGCTATGAATATTTAAAAAATTATAGAACTCAATTTAGATGTTTGAATGGAGAATCCGAACATCTGATGCACAAAATCAGATGGTTGAATTTGCAATTCAGACGTCTGAATCTCAGACAGAAATATGAGTTTCAGGATGTCTAATTTAAATGACTGAATTTATAATTTAGACATCTAAATTGTGAGTAAAAGTAATACTTGCCTTTTTCTTGACATATTTCAAGCTTAATCACCAACTACTCCAGGTTGATTTCTATCACTATTTTTAAGCTGATGATTTCTTTTCTAGATCTCTGATTTATTCTTTGCATGTGGATTTTTTTTATAATTAATATTCTTTAGATTTAATTTACGTATTAAATGTGAATTCTGAGTATGATCGTTATTACCACCGATATTATATGAGATTTGCTACTTCAAAATATAAAGGATTTTTATATTACTAGTCGATACCAAACCTTTAATTAAAATGGTTTCTTACGATATTTTTCATATAAAGTCATTTCTATAAACCGTCTTCCAATCTACTAGTATATATATTCAAATAATCTTTTTTCCTCATTCGTATGAGAAATTCAATTAAACGCCATAGTAAAAACAAGGACTATGAACCCTTGCGTTTTCTTCGATGATTAATTCTTGGACTCGTTCGATTGAACACTGTGGCAATGATCGTTTAGTATTTCTAGTGGAATATGCAACTTGTTCATAAATATTCGACTAGAGCAACTGGTTATGGGACATGTAGCTTAACTCTTATACTTATCAGCTTACGTAGTTTATACTATTCTTGATCAGTTTTGATCATGGTGCATCTTCGAATCATTTTAAAAACTTCAGTTCTAGTGGATCTTCGAATCATTTTAGGAACTTCGGTTCTAGTGGATCCTGAGATTATTTTAGGAACTTTGGTTTTGGTGGATCTTCGGATCATTTTATGATATTTTGGATTTCAAATTACGGATTTCTGGAATTTGTATCGATTTGATAGGTGATATCATTTCTTTAGGATGTGTTTTAATATGAGATATGAATTTTATGTGGATTTGATATGTGATATCATTTCTTGTGCATGGCTGTATGAATGAGATATTTTTTTATCGCACTGAAATTTTCTTAAGATAATGTATGGACATTTCCGAGATGTCACATTTACTTGTGACCATTGTTATTATTACTCATATGTCATTATTAGTCTATATCTCTATTTCTATTTCAGTTCATTATGATAAGTATAGGTAGACTGATCCGTTTATTGTTTATTTCTTATTAATAATACTCGGGTCAGGCCGAAGTATTGCAGGCGCTTCCACATGACTTCTAGCAGGATCCAATTCTTGACTTTTGTCTTACTACACTAGAGTTGTATTTTATGTTGATACGTATATGAGATAGCGACTCTTATGTATTTACATTCTTCTGCCTTGTATCTAGATTAACTCTTTTGAGGTATAGTGGACATTGTTCGGCCACTACCGTTGTGTATACACTTACATGTTTTATTCATATCTATTCCACCTTTGTGATGTGAATATCTGTATATGACTCCGATTTATTGGTTATATATTTTATATTGTTTCCGAATTATATATATAGCCACTATGTCGTGGACTCGAACTTGACTTAGATATATCGGAATTTCTCTAGAGATTCAAAAAGCAAGACCACATCATCTGATATATTTAACACTTGTTCAAAGCTATTATACAGATGGTTGCTTCTTAACAGCTTTATTCTTCGAGGTAGTTGACATCATTACTTGTAATGACCTTGGCTAACGCGAGTATAGAGGTGGGATGTTACACTTAGTTTAAGTATCTTTCTTTTGTGATATCATGTTAATTTATTTAGTGTTTGTATTGAGTATGAAAATTAAATGAATTTGATATTTTATTAGAGCTCAAAAAAGTAAATTTATCATAAAAAGAGATATGCGAATTCACAACGGCTATAAACCGTTGCCAAATCAAAAATATCAATGACTTTGATCCGTTGTAATACCAAACTTCACAATGGTTTTGAGCCGTTGCAAAATATAATTTAGTAACTGCTCAAAGCTGTTGCTAGCCACTCCTGATTTTGCAATGGCTCATAGCCAATCCTAAATGATTTTGCAATGGCTCAAAGCCAATACAAAATAGCATTTCTAGTGTAGTGATTAGCCGAGTACCTAGTTGTAGTGTTTGTGGATGACATGCTAGTGTTCTCAAGAGATAGGAATGAGCATGTCTTGCACCTGGAAAAGGTCCTCCGTACTCTCTGTGCACATCGGTTGAAGGAAAATTCTCAAAGTGCCACTTTTGGCATAAGGAGGTGAGATTCTTTGGGTGTTTGGTTTCAACAGAGGGCATAAAGGTGGATCCTGCTAAGGTGGTTGTTGTGAAAGACTGGAAGGCCTCCAAGAATGCGACCGAAGTAAGGAGCTTTCTAGATTTGGCAGGGTATTACCGGAAATTCACTAAGGACTTTGCTCGAACTTCAGCTTTGCTTAATTACCCACCTTACTAAGAAGAATCTGGTATTCTCATGGGACGTGGATTGCGAGGATTCCTTTATGAGATTGAAGAAGGCACTCACGAATGCTCCAGTGTTGACTCTTCCAAAAGGATCTAAGGTGCTCAAGATTTATACTGATGCTTGAAGCACGCTATTGGGCATGGTCAGGAGGGTAGCGTTGTTTGTTATTGGAGCAGACAACTATGGGTACATGAGAGGAATTACCCTACCCATGATTTAGAATTAGCAGCTAATGTTTTCTCACTTAAGTCTTGAAGGTATAACCTGTTGGGTTTTTTGAGCTGTATACAGACCATAATTCTCTCAAGTACTTATTTTCGCAAAAGGACCTTAATTTGAGACGGTAGCACTGGATGGAGTTTCTAGCATCCTACAACTTTAAGATTTCATATACTCAAGGAAATGGGAATGCGATGGAGGATGCTTTGAGTAGGCAGAGGATGACATTGATCCCGTTATTCTTGGACTGGAAGAATTTGGAGCATATCTCATCTTTTGATTTCAGACCATCTACGGATTATGCACCAGGATTGTTAGCATCGCTTGAGGTTCAACTTACTCTATTAGGATGTACTGGATATAGTCAGCATGATAATCAACAGCTAGCAGATATTTTGGACCAACTTGGTAGAGGCGAGACCGCAGGCACCTTTATAGATACTCACTTGATGAGAGAGGATGCTACACCATGATTGTAGATTATGTGTACCTAGCATGGGAGATACTAGGAGTGTGGTATTATCTGAGGCCCATCACTCTCGGAAGACCATTCATCCAGGAGGAGATAAGATGTATAAAGATATGCAGATGGTCTTCTATTATATGCGATAGAGAAAGATGTGGCTGATTATGTAGCAAGATGCTTGATGTACCAAAGACTTAAGACCTAGCAAAGGAAACATGATGGATTGCTTCAACCCCTTGATGTGCCACAATAGAAGTGGGAGAGCGTCTCAATGGATTTTATAGATGGTTTTCGTAGATCGAGGAAAGGCAGTACCAGTATTTGGGTGATCGTGGATAGGTTGACTAAGAGCGCTCATTTAATCGCTATCAGGAGTAAGAAGATCGTGGCTTGGTTAGATTTGATATATTTGAGGGAGATTGTCCGACTTCATCGAGTTACCATGAGCACTTTCAGTGATAGGGATCCTATATTTAGCAGCGAATTTTGAAGGAGCCTGTAGGAGGCATTGGGGACACAACTTAGACTTAGTACTACATAGCACCCTCAGATTGATGGACAGACTGAGAGGGTGAATAGAATTCTTGAAGGCTTATTATGGTTGTTCATTTTGGACTTCGGTGGGATTGGATGGAGCATCTTCTCTTAGTAGAGTTTGCTTATAACAACAACTATCAGATTAACATTGTTATGGCTCCCTTCGAGGCGTTGTATGGGTAGCCCTGCAGATCACCTTCTTATTAGTGGGAGACACAAATATGATTCTTCTTGGACCAGAGATGATTAGGGAGACTTCGGATAAGATCAACTTAATTTGGAAGATGATGAAGGCATCTCAAGACAGATAAAAATCATATGTGGATATGAGGAGGACAGATCTTGAGTTTAGTATATAGGGCATGGTTTTCATTAAGGCATAACCCTAAGGAATGTGGTGCAGTTTGGCTAAGTTGGGAAGTTAGCATCAAGATTTTTTGGGCCAATTTCTATAGTAGAGAGGGTAGGTCATATGGCCTATAGGATTCTACTACCAAAAAGGTTGTCAGGTGTTCAAGATGTATTTCACGTCTTGCACTTACGGAAGTGCTTGCATGATTCTACGCTAGTGGTGGAGCTAAGTACCTTAGAGGAGGTTGAGGTTTATAAGGATGCATCTGTTAGACGATTACCTACACAAATTTTGGGGTCTTAGGTACAGAAGTTGAGGAACAAGGAGATTAAACTTGTCAAGGTTCAATGGTGAGAGGATAGCGATGAAGCGACATGGGAACCAGAGGAGAGGATTCGCTCGTCTTTGCCATTTCTTATTACTCTCTCAATCTTTTCTTAGTTTTGAATGAAACTCATCCATTTCCTATCATTTGAATTAGTGTGTCTTAAGAAGAGTCTATGGATGCTAGGATGTGGTTCAACATGTTATTAGGCCATGTTATGTTTAATGGATTCAAGTGGATGCAAGTGCTTACTAGTGGATGTAGTGGATGCATATACACACACACACACTCTAAGAACGAATAGTGATCGACAACTAGGACACTAACATAATTGCTTATGGATGTGTGTGTACTCTTAATTCACTTTTGATTTATGGATGAAAAATAAATGATTATGATATGGATGCTGCAGTTTGATGGCGGTTGTAGCAAACATGTAGAATTTAATGTATCATTAGTATTTTCTTACATACATTTTGGATGCATGACACTAACATAAATTATATTAAAGGAGGTCGACTAAATCAGTGGACCACCTAATCTCTTACATTAGTTAGGGACATATACACTACACTATTGCATATGTTCATGAAAAACATTAGAAATGCTAAGGACAATGAATGTCAGTGATTGATGAATGAGTGATGGATGTAGATGACAGTGTGGTAATATTTATGTCATTCTCCTAACCTTGGAGGTTTCGAGTATGAAATACTTTAAAGAAGGGAGAATGTAACAACCCAAAATTTTAATAAAGAAAATTAAATAAAAGATTAGTAAACTAAATATTAGTCAGAAAACTAATCGGAATTGGGCAACGGGGGTTGCGCTGTTGGGTCAATTACGAAATTATGGTTAAAACAAACATTCGATTTGCTGAAATCAGACTTAAAACGAAGATGTTACGAATAATAGATTGAAAATAGAATTTGAATTTAAATTTAAAATTAAATGTGTAATACTCCTTCCATTTCAAAATAAAAGATGTTTTAAGAATTTTAATGTGTTCCAAAATATAAGATGTTTAAGATTTGAATGCGCTCTTTATCTGTGATCCATAATAAATAATGAGAATTTATACGTATTTATTCATATTTCAACCACTAGCTATGCATGAAAAGAAGCTAATTTAAGAGAGAGACTTAATTTGAGTATGGATTAAAGCACCATAAATTGATTCCTTAATTCTTGAGCAAAAAATTAAAACATTTTATATTTATAAACGGAGGGAGTAACATAAATCAAATGTTGGAACGGGACGAACCAATCCCAAGTTGGGTCGACCCAGGCCCCAAGTGGGTCGAACCACCACTAGAATGGGACGACCCAGGCCCCAAGTGGGTCGACCCAGATTGTGGCCTAGCAGGTTGTTTGCCAGGCACGATTTTGACTGAACTAGGGTTTTTTTTGGCGTTTGTTCTAAACTCTTCTTTTAATCTGTTGGGACTGAATAAAAACCTAATATCTAATGGTCTAGGCTTCCTAACTATATTATACATATACCTCTAATATAACCCTAATTCTCACAATACCATTCCCCATTCTCTGCCTCCATTATGCAAAACTTCTTCCTCTAAAACAATAGAGTTTTGAGATTTGGATTTTTTATACACATAAATCAGATGATATTTATATAGATCTAGAGATTCCTACCACTGCCTGTTGGATTGCACATTTCTGTGTGTATATTCTATGATCACACGATAAGTATAATTTAAGGATTATTTGGACAGTATAACAGTTGTTCATTCCTTTAGTAATTTACAAATTTCGGGGATTTTTGTTATAAATAAATTTTTGTGTATTAGGCTACTATTCTTATTCTTACTTCAGTTTATTTCAGTAGTTTATTTATTACTATAAGTCATTTAGTTTACTTCGATCCCTTTTTTCTTCATGGATTATTATGTACAATTCAATTTTTTCCTATTTCATTTACAAATCTATTTTATTTGTTTGAGTCTAGGCCATGCGAGATCCTAGACCTTTATCCTTTTATTTCACATTAAGTTTAGGCCATTCAAAGAGCCTAAACCTTAGCCAATTTGTTTCTGCGCGTATTGGGAGAAAATTAAGAATTTGATTATAAAGCGCATGTTGGGAAAAATATGAATTTGGGTGAAAAGGATTAATTGGGAATATTAAATAAATGTAGAAATGGACAAATGAACTTTAGTTTTTAGGAAATCATTGATAAACTGAATAACTAGAAATTGTAAAAGTTTTACTTAGTAAGACGCTAAGTAATATAAATTTGGGTTGTACAATGAATATAAACTAAATGATGCTTAATACAACTTAAAACATAACAATAGGTTATACAGAATGTGTAGGTTTATTATTAATAAACTTAAAATTGGTGTTTAGTTTAATATGAATAAATTAATAAGCATGAATAGGGGTCTGTTCCGACAACATAAATGATTAGGGAAAATGAATGGCCTATTAAGTAAGTGTATAGTAGGAGCCTGTTCTAGTAGGGACGAATGATTGAGGAAGACAAGTGGCTCATAGTTGTGGTCCGTTCCGACAGGAGGAGTGGTTGATTAAGCAAAATAAGTGACCAAATAAAATAATTAATCTATGATGGCTTTGGCATTTGTTGACAATACTATGAGGGTATATGGTAGCTAGGCGGTCATCAATAATTCTATGATGGCCTTGGCATTCGTTGACAATTCCATGTGGGTCTATATTACTAGGCAGTCAACGATAATAAAATAAATTGGGGACTATGTCTAGTGGTGACTTGAGTCAAATTACATTTTGGCTGGGGGTTCATATCAGACGTTATCCCTTTTATCAAACTACATAAAGGTCTCATAAGGAAGCGAGAGCACACTTATACTGTACTGGGTAATAAGAGTCCAAACGAGTTGGGTATGGGTGCATTTTGGCAGGGTGGGGAGCATTCATCGCTCCGATTGGAGTAAATAAGATGTTGTAATGCATGTGCTATTAACGCTATGTTCTTTAGAGATGATGGGTCAAGCCTGATAAACCCAAGACCCATAGTTGGCATATATTATCATAACTGTGGTTTAGAAGCCGATCGATGGGTAAAATTAGGTTACATCCAAATTATGAGTTATTGTAGATGGTGCAGAAATCGAATGATATGAATGAGATGACAATCAACTATATCCTTGCTTATCTTTTTATTATCTTATTTACTTTTATTGTGCCTTAATCTATTATCTGTCTAGATTTTTTTTTCTTTTGTCACTCATGATAGTAATTACAGAACTCACCAGGCTTTATGCTAGTTTCCTTTCTTCCTTCACTCTTCTGTTTCCCCCTCAAGTCCTTTGGGCGGAGGATTTTAGAGTTAATAGCGTCCTGGTTCAGCTTGGCTTATTGGATATTTCTACTTGGCTCACTTTCTACTTGTTCATGTACGGGCCCACGTTCAACTTGCTCTTGTATTTGATGTTTGAAAGGGATTTTATTTAGCACTCTGATTATGTTTGGTTTTCATAAGACAGTTATGGGTTTATGATGAAGTACACTTTGAGATGTAATAACATTTATGTTCTGTTTTAAATAAAGTTTTAAATTCCGCCGTGCGTTCATATGCTATCTTGTGAATTTCAATCTCTATAATGTTATTTTATACCTATACGCTTCATAATCCTTAGCGAAATCTTCATAAGGGTGACATTAAGTGGTGTGGGATTTTATATTTAATTTTGTAAAGATTTTTATAATATTATAGATTTTTTTCTACTGTGAGATTCTGTTCTGAATCTTCTTTCTGTTACTCAAATAAACTGTCTTTCGAATGACTAGATGATCGGCACATGAATACTTAGTACGTACTAAGTGTCGTCTTCGTGTTAAGAAAGTCGCTCCACTACAATATCCATATAGAAGAATAAAATATCTTCTATTCTTTGTTAAACAGGACATTTATTGATGCCGAATGTAAGCAGAATAAATGCCCATTCTTCTATTTGTTAATTTGGATATGTATTCATATGCCCATCAATTAATATATTGATAAACTAATAACGAATAAGTGATAGACTAGATTTTGATTGATAATTGCTTATTTTACAAATGTGTATGTCTATTTATGTAAAAATCAGTAATACAACTTGGAAAGTCGAACCGAATTGGATAGTAGCTTTGTTCAAGTACCACTGTGGTTTGCGGTTTGCTAAGCCTGTTTCAGAATTGGATAAGTATGGATTGGGAATAAGTCTTTAGTTTATAACAATTTTGAGTAAATTTGTTAAATTTATTTTATTAACAATGAGGGAATTAATTTTAAATTATTAAATATTTTAAAGTTGATTTGAAACTAACGTTGGAGTTAATAATTATTTAGCCAATAGTTATTTTAATTAAAGGGGTTTAAGTTAATTATATCAATGATTGTGTAAATTAATCCTTTAATTAATGATGTTTATAAATAAATAAATTAGTCCAAAGTAAGCGTTGCATGCTACCCTATGAAAGGATAATCAACAAAATGAATATATGTAGGTCAACAGACAACTTATGCAAGCTAGTAGAGTGATTATTTAAGTCCATAATCTTCCTAATGTAAGTCTGCTACTCTAACATACTTATCCTACCCAAAAATTTAATGCAAATGGTTAGAAAAGCTTACTGTCATTTTCTACGGACTGGTAATCCTATGTACAGAAAGGTGGACTGGGTCTTATCCATATTAAAATATGGAATCAAGCAGCCTTTTCTTATCACCTTAACAATTTTGTTAATGGCAGTAAGTTTATCTGGAACTCCTAGTGTGAGAGCCACTAACCGTAGTGATTTTTAGAGCATAGACAAAAAGCAGAATGCTCGCTGGGTTTAGAAACAAATTCTGGACCTTAGAGATAATATGTAGGAACATATTCATCTTTCTGTGTTTCCAACATCAAATGCAAAATGTAAGTAACCCTAGAGTTATGTCGGTTTGGAGAAAACAAATGGTTACTAAGCCTATTATGAGAGATACCGATACCCTCGTCTGGGGATGAATCCAATGCTAAATATACTAAGAAGCTTGTTTATAATTTATTACTTTCCCCTGTCCCTATATCAAATGATCCTTGGACACCCGAATTTGATATAAACCAGGTAGTCAATAACATTTTTTTTATGGAGAGATATTAAAAATGAGCTGTTAACTAAATCCAAGCTAAGTCACATAGGTATGAATGTGGCAACTTTTTGTAGTCTTTGTCAAGTAGGTTTCAAAACTAATCTACACTTGTTTTTTAGCTGTAAGAATATCTATTGGACCATGACCAACCATCCGTTCTGTTCACTTTTTCTCTTTCATTCAAACAAGCCACCAAGCAACCAGCAATACAAACTAGCCACAACTAGCCACAAACCACTTAAAAAATATATTATATAGTACAAATAGCATAAAACAGCAAACATCCATTTCATCCAATATTACCGCTGTTCACAACAGCAAACAGCATTTGCATGGTTTTTTATTATTAAAAGTTTATAATGGTGAAGTGTTTGCCGTAAAAAACTTATAACGGCAAAGTCTTTGCTGTTATAAACTTATAACGGCAAACACTTCGCCGTTATAACCAGTAGTCTCTGTTCATTCAATTGGACACGAACGAGTTCCAAACTAGTCACGGAGAAATAAACAAGTCATACCTGGTCGCTCTGTGGCTTGTTTAATCACTGAACAAGTCATTGTTGGTTGTGCTCTTATGTCTAGAAAAATAGTCTGAATGCAGGTGGTTATCATGTCCCTTCCAACGATAGTAGGGAGCAACAGTAGAAATATAATCCTGCTTTGTGCATTGGAAGTTGTATAAGTGCTATATGGAAGGAAACATATAGAAGAGTTTTTGAGTGTGAATCGCATGATGCTAATGATATAGACATGGCTGTATTCAAGCTATTAGAAGCAAGGTGTTAATCATGGCTTTGTTGATTATGTAAATGGAGTAGTATAATAAAGTGGAAAATAGGCTGATTTTGTATAATAAATGGCTTTGCTGATTACGCGTGATGTAGGATATCTGAAACTCCTCTGAATTTGTTTATAATGCTGAAAATGATTCAGCTAATGATAAGTGTAATCATGATATTGTTGGTGTGTCTGGATTGTTCAGCTCTTAGGATAAACCTGCCCTGCTGAATGGGGATGCTTCCTCACCCATTGTTTGTGCTAAATGTAACTATACAACATGCTCTGGTAGGCTTTTGCCTCTAGCTTCCATCAAGAATCAATCAGCTCTATCTCTTGTTCCGTAATGGACATCATTATTCTCCTCATTACCGCGGAATGGTACTGTTTATTTCCCATGTGATTTTGGTTCTTCTGAATCCAATGATATCCCACTAAGTGATATATGAGAGCAAATCCTCTATCCTCAAAATTCCCTATTCCCTTGTATCTAACCAATTAGAGCACCCTGATTTTCACTTTTTTGCAGTTAAGTCAAAAAAAGAAAATGAGCTTAATTGGAAAAGGTGAAAATCAGAAGGTCCTGATTGATTGGAAATAAAGCGTTTTGGGGACCAGGGATTTGATTCCTGATATTATTCGCTCTGTTGGTAGAACAAAAATATATGAAACTAAAAGAAACAGTCAAGAAATATAATTAGAAGAGGCTTCTTTTTTATATATATATATATATATATATATATATATATATATATATATATATATATATATATATATATAGCCTTGCAAATAACACGCATGAGACTTGTATATATAGTCTCAGTAGTAGCTGAACAAACACTAATAATAAATGCCAACTTTATGGGTCTTGCCACTTCGGTTTTCCACCTGACAATTCAGCAAATCAACATGTCTATTACAACGAAGAGATGCATGAATTAATCAAGTTTATTTATTTCAACATCCCCCACTTAAACTTGATCTTTTTTCTTCGCTCCAATTCAGGCAGACAATCTTGCAAAATCCTCAAACTTCAAAGCCTTGGTAAAAATGTCAGCAATCTGATCTGCTGTGTTTACATAAAACAGTTCAACTTCTTTTCTTTCAATGGACTCTCTTATATAGTGATACCTGGTATCTATATGTTTACTGCGATCGTGAAACACATGATTTTTAGCCAATGCAATAGCAGACTTGTTGTCAACATATATGGCTGTTGCTTCTTACTAAGGAAAGTGAATTGTCTTCAATAGTTTCCTTAGCCATATTGCGTGACAAATAGATGATGCAGTGGAAACATACTCAGCTTCACAAGTTGAAAGAGTTATAATTGACTGTTTCTTTGAACACCAAGTAAAACAGTGTCACCCATGAAAAATATGAATCCAGTGGTGCTTTTTCGGTCGTCAATATCTCCTCCCCAATCGCTATCACTATAACCATGAAGTTTAAAATTTTAGATGGAAAATAAGTGAGACCGTAATCAAGAGTACCTTTGATGTAACGAAGGATTCTTTTCGCCATTTCTATGCGTGTTACAGTAGGTGCTTCCATATACCTACTAACAAGACCAACACCAAAGAGAATATCTGGTCTTGTGCATGTTAGATATCTCAAGCTTCCAATAAGACTTATGTAAAGTGATGGATTAATCTTTCTATCTTCATCAAATCTTGACAATTTTGTTCCACAAGTAATTGGAGTACTTGTAAGCTTGCAATTTTCCATTTTGAAGCTTTAAAGGATCTTCTCTGCATAACCTCTCTGAGAAACAAAAATATGTTTTTCACTTTGCTTTATTTCCATTCCTAAGTAGTAGGACATGAGACCAAGATTAGTCATTTCAAATTTTTCATCCATTGCTTTCTATAATTCTTCAAACATCTGTGCATTATTTCCCATGAAGATCAAATCATCCACATATAAGCATATACAAGCATGAAACCTCCATCTTTATCTTTTTTAACATATACAGCATGTTGATCATGTGGACATTTGGTGAAGTCGTGATCTTGAAAATATTTATCAGTTCTTCTATACCATGCTCTAGGCGCCTGTTTCAAGCCATACAACGCCTTCTTCAACTTCAAGACTTTATCTTCATGCTCAACATATCCTAGAGGTTGCTATATATAAATTTCTTCTTCCAAATAGCCATTTAAGAAAGCGGACTTGACATCCATTTGAAAAATATTCCACCTGTTTTGAGCTGCCAAAGAAACAATTAACTGAATAGTTTTCAATCAAGCAACAGGGGAAAATACCTCGTCATAGTCGATGCCATGCTTTTGACTATATCCTTTCGAGACAAGCCTCACTTTCTATCTCTCTACCTTTCCTTCCGGATTTCTCTTCACTTTATACACCCACTTTACGTCAATCGCTTTGTGTCCTTTAGGAAGTGTTGCAAGCTCCCATGTATCATTTCTTTTGATTGCTTCAATTTCCTCATCCGTTGCATGCTTCCATTCTTTATTTAATATTGCACTTTCAAAGTTTAATGGCTCGATCTCCGCAAATAAACAAAAACAGCTTGAATTGTTATCGATATAGAAATTTGGATCATTAACAACATTTGTTTCCTCGTAAAGATCTGAAATTCTTTTTATGTGAAGTGGTCCTATAGGAGATTCATCATTGGATGAATGAGAATTTTCAGGTGAGAGAGGTGGTGTGTTTGCTACTTCTCTTTCAACTAACACCTCTTCATGATGAGGAAAAATAGTATATTCTTCATTTTGAGGTACATTCCAATCCCAAGAACTTCTTTCATCAAATTCAAAATCTTTACTGATAACGATTTTCCCATTAGTAGATTACAGAACTTGTAACCTTTTGAACAAT
Organism: Allium sativum; assembly: GCA_030737875.1. NCBI lineage: Eukaryota > Viridiplantae > Streptophyta > Magnoliopsida > Asparagales > Amaryllidaceae > Allium > Allium sativum. The sequence goes on from CM060922.1 coordinate 937,691,697, forward strand.
GGTCATAGCCAATGAAAACAAACTTCCCATTTTTATCTTCAAGCTTTGATCTTTTTTCATCTGGAATATGAATGTAAGCAATGCTCCCAAACACCTGCAAGTGCGAAACAGTTGGCTTTTTACCACTCCATACTTCTTGAGGCGTGACACCTTGAACACTTCTTAATGCAGAGAGATTTGATAGATATACTGCGCATGCCACTGCCTCAGCCAAGAATTTTTTTGGCACGTTTTTGCTTTTAAGCATGCTGCGAACCATGTTTAGAATGGTTTTGTTTTTTCGTTCCATAACCCCATTCTGCTGAGGAGTTCCTGGAACAGTAAGAAAGCGACGAATCCCATTTTCCTCGCAAAAGTGATTGAATACATTCGAAGTGAATTCTCGGTCTCGATCGGTTCTTAAAATTTTATTATAGCAGTCGCTCTCCTTCTCAACTAGAGATTTAACATTTTTAAAAGCTCCGAAAACATCATCCTTCACTTTCAGAAAATAAACCCAAGTTTTGCGGGAAAAATCATCAATAAAAAGCAAGAAATAATCATCTTTACCATATGAGGATGGTCTGATTGGTCCGCACACATCAGCATGAACATGTTCCAGTGGCTTGATTGCTCTAAAACTTGCCTTTTGTGGTAAACTTCTTCTAGCTTGTTTGCCGTAAAGACATCCTTCACATAATTGATTTGGATGATTGATATTTGGCAGTCCATATACCATATCTTTATGTAATAACAACTTCAGACTTCCAAAATTAAGATGGCCTAGTCTCAAATGCCAAAGCCAAGATGTGTCTTCCACACAAGTTTTCAAGCATTTTGGATTATCGACTTCAGCATTAAGAAGAAACATTCTATTTTTCTCCATGGGAACTTTTCAAAGTGAGGTGATTATCCCTCATGTGAATGTCATAACCCATTTCCAGGAGTTGTCCTAGGCTTAGTATATTTGTTTTCAAATTTGGCACATAATAAACTTGAGAAATCAAAATATGATTTCCAGTTTTGGAATGGATAAATACATCACCTTTTCCTTTGATTGGGACTTTGGTGTCGTCTCCGAAGGTAATATTTTCTGTCATCTTTTCAGTAAATGTGGAGAACAATTCTTCGTTTCCACTCATGTGATATGCTATACCAGTATCAAGATACCACACTTCTGTTTTTGTCTTCCTTAGCTGCTATTAGCAATAACAACTCTTAATCCTCCTTTTCTTCCACATAATTGGCTCGCTCATCGGGTTTGTTGTTGGAACTTCTACATTCATTGGAATAATGACCATATTTATGACAAGTATAACATTGAATTTTGGATTTGTCATGCTTTCTACCTCCACCTCTTGTGGCTCTGTGATTCCCATGCCCTCTTGTATTGTTGATTGTCCTTTCATTGTTGAAGTTCTGGCTTTCATCGGATCGACCACGACCACGACCACGACCAAAACTCCTACCTCTGCCATAGTTTATTTCTCTTCCACGATTTTGTCCTCTTCCTTGAAACCGCTCGTGTTTCTCATTTTCTTCCGGAGAGACATTAGTTTGAAGAGCATAAGAATCTGCTACTCCTTTCTTTAGTAGTCTTTCTCCATATGCTTGCAATGATCCCATGAGTCCTTTAACAGTCATAGTTTCCAAATTGTTTGATTCCTCAATAGAGATTCCAACAAGCTATAGCTTTGAGTTTAATGATCTAAGTATTTTCTCATTGACATGAACATCATCAATCCTCTCTCCATATTGCTTCATTTGATTGACAATAGAAGAAACTCGAGTAAAATAATCTGGGACTGATTCAGTTTCATTCATATGAAGTGAATAATATTCACTACGCAAAGTTTGAAGATGAACCTTCTTTACTTTTTCAATTCCCCTTAAATTATTCTCAAGAATATCCCATGCTTCCTTAGCTTTTGTTACAGTAGTGACTTTCTCAAACATGGCTTCGTCCAGGCCCATGTGTACAATAGAGAGAGATGCTGATCTTGCTTGCGAGCTCTTGCCAAGACATTTTTCTGATTTTGATTCAAAGCTTGTACATTTTCATGTTCTTCATAACCATTTTCTACAACCTCCCATGCTTCTTGAGATCCCAGCAATGCTTTTATGCGAAGACACCAATGCGCATAATTCTCCTTTGTAAGTTTGGGAACAACAAAGGGAAATGTATTCATCTTTGCAACGCACTCAGCTCTGATATCACTCTGTTGGTAGAACAAAAATATATGAAACTGAAAAAAACAATCAAGAAATATAATTGGAAGATGCTTCTTTTATATATTTTTTCAGCCTTGCAAATAACACGCATAAGACTTGTATATATATAGCCCCAGTAGTAGCTGAACAAACACTAATAATAAATGCCAACTTTATGGGTCTTGCCACTTTGGTTTTCTACCTGACAATTCAAAAAATCAACATATCTATTACAATGAAGAGATGCATGTATTAATCAAGTTTAATTATTTCAACAATTTAGGGGGGTTTCAACTATTGGAAATATATATATATTTTTGGTTGGATTTTTCTAAATTCAAAAGCCTCGAATTACGATGTTAGTGATTATTGAAGAAGTGCTTGGAAACTCAGAATTGATTTGCATGTTACCTATGTTTATGGCATGTTCTATTTCGAACTCTCATTTGTTGAAAAAGAGAAAAGATACTTGAATTTGTATTTCGGCGGCAAGCCTTTCATAGTCATAATTTCTAGAGTCTCTCAGTAGATAAATCTAGAGAACAGGTTCTACCAACACCGATCTGGACTTATTTTACTCATATTGCTTTTGTATTTTGGACTTTTCTAGGTCTTAATTGGCTAGCTAGCTATATTGGAAAAGTAAAGTTATCTGATTCCAATACCATAACCAGAAAGAATCTTGTTTCTTCTATATTTATTCTTAAGATTTATTCGGACAAACCTACCTATAACATCCTAGAAATTTCGACAACTAAATATGGAATTAATAAAAGAATTAACTAATAATAATAATTTTTATATCGATATTTGGGTTAGAAATAAAAATAATTCAAATATATTGTTTTGTGTATGAATTGGATTCGATATTTAATTTAGATTGGTTGGTGAGAAATCGAATATTGATGGTTGAATATTTGAACCAAATTGGATTTGAAATCCGATTGAAATATAAATGGTTGAAGAAAAAATAAACGTAGTTAATGTTAATTAAATTGGAAATTTATTTGTTGGAATATATGGAAATTTGGCCCCAGTATGTGTGCATATATGGCCAGTGGAATGACTAATTCGTTGTTTGGTGCTATGGCTTACAACTTACTTTTCCACTACATCATCTTCCACTTATGTAGCCTGACCTTCATTTCCGCAAATTTGACACTACGAATATCCTAAAACGCATACTTGAGCCGATCGTTGCCACTGACTTGCTGCGTGCATTCTATGTGTATGTACATACCTATAGGTATGTATATATATGTACAATGTCGTACACTTCGGGCTAGGATATTTATATATGATCCTTACCCTTAAAACCTGAAACTATTCCCTGGTGTTTTGAAGACTTGAAGCATTTCTATACTTGTATTTGTGGGCGTTGCTCTGACTTGTTCCCTTCGGCATTTTACGTATGCCCATTGTTGTTTGGTTACACTTTTACTTGATTATATATGAAAGTTATTTTGTTGTTCAATAATGTGTTATTCTTTATTATGTGTTTTTCTGTGTTGATTCTACGTTTAAATTCTGTAAGATAAATAATGATCCGTCGATTTGGACGTTTTAAATTGGTTTAATTACTAGTTTAAAGCGATCAAAAGCTGCTTATTGTTTGTACTGAAGGTTATGATATGTTTATTAATGTAAAACACAGTTATAAACTAGATAATTGCATGGCGTATTGTTATTTTAGTCAATTAACTAAGTTGGACCCCGTGCTTCGCACGCGTTCAATTGATAGGTTGTAGTTCGAAAATAGAAGCAATAAATCTCTTTTAAGTGCTTAAGTCTTAAAGCACACCAATCGGGTGTTGCAGAAGGTAAACTCAATATTTGGAATGTATTGTATGATGTGTAAAGAGATCAACCATAAATTGTAGACTGATTTACATGAATTCTGAAAACCAAATTTTTTTTGTTATAAAATAATTGGAAAACAAGTACTGCGGACACTAGCATAGTAATTTACGACATGTTGGTTATCATATTTCTAACATAAATGGATTATTGCTAGCGAAAGAAATAGTCTAAAAATTTTAAAAAAATTAAAATCAGAAGAAGAAAAATACACTGAACGCACAAAAATATACATAACTGGAATATTGCCAATATACTTGGGCATACATACTGCGTAAGCATTACACTCTGACGCAATTTTGTTCATTAACTTGGGCAAGCCATGCTTCCTTTTCCTAAAGCAGGTACAGAGCCCATGTTCATTTCAGATGCTTGTGTTGCTTTCTTTTCTGTACCTTTTCAAGGAGTAAAGGACCATATAATTTAATATTATACCATAACAATATAATGCATAAATAAATAACATTAGTTAGTTCCCTCTATAACAGTATAAACAGAATTGATCTGACATGCGCATTAAAAGTAGCAAAAAATATTTTGAAAATATGTCAGCACATGTTATTGTTCAATTGAAGTACTATCAGTAGATCAGTAAACATATTTGTTTAAATGAAGATCAATTCACATGCAACAAAAAAAAAACACTTAACTAGAAGTAAGGCAAAGGTTAGATGTTCTTATAGTGATTTATGTGAAATTTTGATGAGGATCTAGTATTGTTTATTTAGATACTAGTGGAGTATAACAAAACAATTATGAAATCTCACAAAAAACAAAGAATAAAAAAGGACACGGAAGATTTAACGTGGTTCGGATATGAATATCCTACGTCCACGGAGACTCAACAACTTTTATTTCTCAATCAAGAAATGAGTACATAAGAGAGGAGGAAGATTACAATAGTGAGAAGATTAATGGTGGTTTGTTTTCTTCATACAATAACATGACCTCTATTTATATAGAGGGATTTCTTGACCTCCAAGTAAACTTGGCACCCAAGTTTTCTTGACTTCCAAGTAAACTTGGCACCCAAGTTTTCTTGACCTCCGAGTAAACTTGGCACCCAAGTTATTCCATATAGGGGCCAATTACATGATTGACAATCAATCTTTCTTTTTCTAGAAATATTTGAATCATCAATTTCAACACTCCACCTTGATTCAAATATGATAGTCTTTCTTCATCATCTCATCTTCAACAATCAATATAGAAGTTATTGGGCCCAACGCCCCATGGCGCTCAAGTAACAGGAAGCAAACTGATCAAGTTTGAGCAATGCTCAAACTTGTCCTTCGAAAGTGACTCAGTCATCATATCTGAAGGATTATCCGAAGTACCCACCTTCAATAATTTGATCTTGCTCCGTCCTTCCTCAAGGATAAGAAAGAAACCTCTAACATCAATGTGCTTTGTCTGTGAACTATAAGCTTGATTCTCAACAAGATGAATCACACTCTAACTATCTGAAAATAGCTCCAATATCCGCTGCGCCATTGAAAGATCATCCCACAACTGAAGTAAGTACAATCCTTCCTTTGTTTCTTCCACAATCGATATCATATCTGCTTCGGTAGTCGACAAAACTACAATAGATTGCAGCTTCGATCTCCATGAAATCGAGCCTATGCCAAGTGTAAAAACATAGCCCGACACTGACTTCCTGGAATCTCTATCCCCAACATAATCAGAATCACAGTATCCTCTAAGAAAGATGTCTCCATCTACTCCACCATATATCAAACCCACTGAAGAAGTGCCTCGAAGATATCTAAGAATCCACTTCATTGCTTGCCAATGTTCTTTTCCTGGGTTAGACATATATCGACAGATAACACCAACTGCATGGGCTAAATCTGGTCTCGTGCACACCGTCGCATACATGAGACTACCAACAGCACTAGAATAAGGTATATTAGCCATATACCTTTTATCTTCTTCCGATGTAGGAGAATGGTCTTTTGACAACTTAAAATGAGAGCCTAAAGGAGTGCCTACCGGTTTGGCTTTCTTTATCCCAAATCGAGCGAGGACTTTCTCGATGTACTACGCCTAAGTGAGCCTTAACTCTCTCTGCTTCCTATCCCTGCTTATCTCCATACCCAATATTCTTTGTGCCTTTCCCAAATCCTTCATATCAAACTCTCTACTGAGCTCCTCTTTCAACTCCTTAATTTTGACCATACTCTGAGATGCAATCAACATATCATCAACATATAACAACAAATAAATCATGTCATCATCACATCTCCTAAAATAAACACACTGGTCTTTGAAGCTTCTGGAGTATCCCTATGGAAGCATAAACTTATCAAATCTCTTGTACCATAGTCTAGGAGACTACTTCAGTCCATAAAGAGATTTGTTAAGTTTACAAACATAGTCTGGCCTGCTACTATCAATGAACCCTTCCGGCTGCCGCAAATAAATCTCTTCATCCAAATCACCATGCAAGAAAGCAGTTTTGACATCTAGTTGCTCTAACTCCATGTCATAATGAGCAACTAATGCCAAGAGAATACGAATGGAAGTATGCCTAACAACTGGAGCAAAGATGTCATGATACTCTACCCCTTTCTTCTGAACATACCCCTTTGCTACTAGTCTTGCCTTATATCTGAACTCTCCATTGTCGCCATCTTTCACTCTATAGATCCACTTACATCCAATAGCTCTCTTGTCGGTAGGAAGTGGCACCAAATCCCAAGTGTGACTTTTCCGTAAAGATTCGATCTCCTCTTCCATTGCTACTAACCAACTGGAACTGTCCACTGATGCAATAGCGTCTCTATAAGCTCTGGGCTCATCATGGACAACATTTAATGCATATGTTGCCATATCATCAAAGTCAATGTCTTTGATGCTCAAACCAACAAACTCATCAATCCATCTGGGCTTTCTTCTTTCTCGAACCGGCCTGGTCTCTGTATGAGCTCCACCTTGAGTTTCTATGCTAGTATCCATACTATCCTCATCAACCACGACGTCATAGGAAACGCCATTTGAACATCTATGGAAAGAATCAACATATGATTTGCATTGTGTTTGGTATTCTTCACATTCCTCTCATCATCATCCGATGAGGAAGGCTCCACCTTCAACATAGACTTCTCATCAAAAGTTACATGCCTTCTTATAATAAGTTTCTTGCTAATAGGACACCACAACCTATATCCTTTTACTCCTCTTCTATAACCTAGAAAGATACACTTGCGAGCTCTAGGTTCCATCTTTCCTCGACTCTCATGCACATTAGCTGGAAAACCAAATACCTTGAGGAATGAATAGCTAACAGGCTCTCCTTTCCATACTTCTTCAGGGATCTTCATATCTATGGTAGTAGAAGTGTGTGGTTGATGAGGAAAGCCGCCATAGATAAAGCTTCATCACAAAATCCCTTTTTTAACTTAGCAATCAATCTGAGGCACCTAGTTCTCTCCAACAATGTCTGATTCATCCTTTCTGCAACTCCATTGGACCAGGGGTCGCCTGGTGTGGTGTAATGCCTCTTAATGCCTTTGGACTCACAATAATCGATAAATTCTTGTGATACGAATTCATCGCCATTATCTGAACGGAGCACTTTCTACTTCTTCCCTGACTGCTTCTCCACTATGGATTTCCATTTACGAAATCTAGTAAAGGTTTCACTTTTGGACTTTAAAAACTATACCCAAACTTTACGAGAGAAATCATCTATAAATGAAACAAAATACCTGGCTCCACCTAAGGATGGGCAAGGGGAAGGTCCCCAAACATCCATGTGAACATAAATAGCTTTTTCCTTATGCTCACCAACACTAAAAGAAATCTTCGTTTGCTTACCAAGAACACACTCTTCACAAAAACCAAGCTTTGAATGCCGAACTCCGTAAATCAAACCTCGCTTTCTTAGCTCATCCATGCTGCTTTCACCAATGTGGCCTATCCGCAAGTGTCATAATCTGGAAGAATATGAATCAGCTGAAGTAACTGAAGCTGATTCACCAACTACAGTAGTGCCCTTTAGTAAATAGAGATTCCTGCCCTCACTCCTTTCATAATGATCATGGAACCCTTAGATATTTTCATCTTCTCTTCTTCAACTACAATCTTTAGTCCAAGTCTACTTAACGCCCTAACAGGAATCAAGCTCCTCCTTAAATCGGGTACATGCCTAACATCAGTAATGGTTCGAATAACACCATCAAACATCCTAATCTTTACACTGCGAACACCAACCATACGGCAAGAAGCGTCATTGCCCATCAGAACTTCTCCTCCATCAACACGGTAAGTGGAAAAAGAGTTCCTATCAGGTGTCAAATGATAGAACGCACCAGATCAATCAACCATAGGGTGCTCTTCCCAGAAGAGCTAGAAGCTGTAAACACATTAGTGTCACTCTTTGTATCTGATTTCTCCGCTATAGAGGCTGAAGCTTGCTTTGAGTCTTTTCTTCTTCCTTCAAGCTTGGGAAATTGTGCAACAAAGTGCCCGGGCTTCTTAAAATAATGGCAAATCAATTTCTTAGGCCCCTAGACTAGGACCTCGAAGAATTCCGTTCTTCACCTTTCTTTGACTTGCTTTGACTTCTACCTCTATGAACAGATAAGCCTTCAGTATCACTATCAATGCTAGTGCTCGCTAATCTAACTCTTAACACTTCATTATGAAGGCCAGCCTTTACATCAGAAAGGATAATTTTACTACGGCCATAAATCATGGAACAAGAGCAGTATATTCTTTAGGCAAGGAACATAGGAGGATCACAGCTTGAGCCTCATCAGTAATATCAACATTTGCTGCCTTCAGGTTCATAACTACGGTGGTCAAGGCATCTACATGCTCCACAAGATTGGCTCCAAGCTTCATCTTGAACGAATAAAGTCGTTGTTGTAGAATAATTCGATTTGTGAGAGACTTGTCTTGATATGCATATGATAATGCATCCCATAGTTCCTTCGCCGTCTTCTTCTGAGAAAATTCTCTAAGGACTTCATCTGAAAGACTCAACTGAATTGTTGTGAGAGCTTCGTCTTCCATTTCCTCTAATTCAGCTGCATCAACATCTTTCAATTTCTCAGGCGCAGAAACAACTTTAAAAATCTTCCCCCTTTTCAATACGGCCTCCATCTTTATCTTCCAAGTACCAATATCTCCTTTTCTGTCAAAAAATGTTACTCCATAATTGATGTCAGATCTTCCAACAGACTTACTAGAAGTAGCCATTAATATCCAAATAGAAACAATAACACCAGCTCTGATACCAAACTGTAGTGATTTATGCGGAATTTTGATGAGGATCTAGTATTGTTTATTTAGATACTAATGGAGTATAACAAAACAATTATGAAATCTCACAAAAAACAAAGATAAAAAAAAGGACACAGAAGATTTAATGTGGTTCAGATATGAATATCCTACGTCCACAGAGATCCAACAACTTTTATTTCTCAATGAAGAAATGAGTACATAAGAGAGGAGGAAGATTACAATAGAGAGAAGATTAATGGTGGATTGCTTTCTTCATACAATACATGACCTCTATTTATATAGAGAGATTTCTTGACCTCCAAGTAAACTTGGCACCCAAGTTTTCTTGACTTCCAAGTAAACTTGGCACCCAAGTTTTCTTGACCTCCAAGTAAACTTGGTACCCAAGCTATTCCATATAGGAGCGAATTACATGATTGACAATCAATCATTCCTTTTATACAAATATTTGAATCATCAATTTCAACAGTTCTATGAGGACAAAGTATATTATGGAATTTCATACAGTAAGCAAGCAAGGCAATTGATATATGTACATGAAACTAATATTTATATTATAATTATGGAGGATAAAGAATACAAAAGACTACATATCAGTTTGCAGTAGTGTAGTTGCTAATAGGATCACCAGTAAAAGCATCTTTCTAAAGTCCAGAAGATGCAAAAATGAAAATTAGTTGTCCCCTTAGAGTGGATAAATGATATCCAATCCACTTATTTTGACATATGTCTATCCTGTTCTATTTTAAATAAATAAACACATTGGATAAAGCTAAAAGATAATATCAAAATCCGATCATAATAAGGAAACAAAAATGTTATATGTCTATAAACATAGGCTTATTTCCTATCTGCTTCTCTCCAGTAATACAAATTGAGATCTATTGTCATTTTCTTTATTTGATACGTACAATCACAATAAATCTACATTACAGCAGCTGGCAAATTTATGGGTGTATATGGCTATTTTTTCCTATAGAAATGCCAGTCAGCAGTTGTATTAAAAAACTCTTATGATTTCTTATTTCTTGTCTATTCAATAACTGAATGGATCCTAAGCTATAAAATCCAATGACTGAAAGTTTAAAATGTTGAACTTATATTTTTATTCAGTGTGCCAAAGTGATGTTAGACAATCTTTGTATTTTACTTTTCTTACTCTTTATTCAAGTTTGTGAGAATAATATTGTATGTGATCAAGAATATAACAATGGATAAAATATTTAAATATATTATATTGAAATTATCTTTAGCACATGCAATATTTTACTTAGCCCTCAATATTTATTAAATTGATTGTAGATGTAATATTTATTACATGTCTTTTGTAGACAACTTAAAAACATAAAAATCGACCAACATGAATGATTTCAGCAAAATATAATTTAACAATCATGCTAATATAAAAGTTTACAAAATTATTTAAAACCACTCTCTTCTTCTCTACAACTTTCTACAGTAACAATCAAGAGAGCAAACCATTCTATTTTTTTGCAGAAAATCACTCTTTGCAAAAATCACACTATTGTATTTTGAAGTAATACCATCGTTTATCCCCTAAGCAAACTCAGTTGTAGTGGGGACAATGGATTCCTTAAAATGTAACATCAACTCGATGCACCTCAAAAAAGAAAAACTTGGCTCCTTAGTTGATCAAATGTGTTTACACACTTTTAACCAAACAAAACCTGAAAGATTATGTCTGGTGAAGAGAAAAGAAAGCAACATCAATTTTAGTTTTTTGCTCAAGTTGTGTCTTCAATATTGAAAATAATGTGTGTTTTATGCAATTCTAATTACATCACCAAATGTTTTCCACGGCTACGATTGGTCACTTGCATTAAGGCCCTTCAAAAAAACATATATTGTTCATCTTATTTTGGAGAATGTTGTTCTGTCAATTGAAATTCATTGGTATATACGGTCATCCTAGACTAATATGCAAGTAACAGTTAAATGTGCTAAACCAAGCCCTACAATTTTATATAACATAATGCATGTACTAAATTTTAAATAGAGGATGAATAAATGACAGATGGTGTAATTCAAACATTAAAGTAACAGTAACTTGGAGTATCAATAAATGAATCTTCAAGCTTGCACTGTTAATGTATCCACATAGACCTGCCAATTAAATTTTTAAGAGGTATATATTAATTTTTCAAATCAATCAAAAAAGAAAATTTAATACATTGTCCATTTAAAGTTTTAAGAGGTATCAATTAACTGTTTAAATCAACCAGAAAAGAGAAATTTAATACAGGGTGACAGCAGAAAACACAATATGTAATAAAATTATGTTAAGTTTATCTTTAGATAACATTAATATTTATAACAAAGTGCAAGCAGTCGAAAACCTTGCTATCCACTAATTGAGAGGTAAAATTTATGATAACGGAAAACACCTTGCCATCCACTAATTTTAGAAGATTATGTAAAGTTTTAGTGATGATTTTTGTTAAAGTTAGGGATATTTGTTTCTAAAAACTATCAGAGAAAATAAAATATCTCTATTTGCAAACATTATTTATGCATTTATAACTTTCGTGATACAAGTGAACAAATTCGGATGATAGCTTAAAAAAAACAAATAAATTTTTACTATAATATTAGAAGGAATAATGATTGAAATGAATTAGAATAGTAAACTAAATAGGATGATATTGTTGAAAAAGTTGAATTTGATTTATAGATGAACACATATTCAAATACAAAAGGTAACTAAAATAATATTTATGGCGCTTGGAGAAATATGAGAAATGGAATATTATGTCTCTTTCAAAAAATATGGGAAAATTACAACTCGATCAAAATTTGGTTTCTAATATGAAATTATTAATTTTAATACATACGTCTTTATATTGGAAAAAAGAAGTGAATGAGTTAAACCATGCATGAAAGTAGATTTTTTATGTAATGTCTATGTAGCTATGTAGTTATAATTCTCTATCAGAAAAATTAGAAAACCCAAAGCATAATGAATGAACAAATCACTAATATTCCTAGTAACCCCAAAATAGCATTGACATAACTATTAATAGTCAGGACCATAAAAATAAATAATTAAATGATAGCATGTTATCTATTTAAAAGTTGTATGTTATGGTTTCTACTAAGTTAAAATTAACCAACACACTCCACATTATTTTCCTTCACTAAAGTAGTGCTGCAATCAATCAAGTGTAGTTTATAGCATATTAATTTGCACTACTAATTTGTTTATATCATTTAATGAAATGAACATCATAATTCATATTTGGTGAAATAACTACAAATAGTCCTATTATTTAACTTAGTGCGCTACCATAATTTTGCATTTAGCATTAGGATCAGGATAGTAAAAGCCTGAAATAAAGTATAGAAAGCAGGGCACTTAAAAAATACATATTTACCATAAGTTTATACGTAAAACTGATATATTTTTTATAAAGCAAAATTTTGAAAACATCTAAAAGATATGGTAAACTAAAGATCAAGCTAATTTTACCACAAACAAAAAGGAAAAACAGTAAAAAGAACATAGCATAAAAGGAAGAAAGTGAATAACATATGAACATTGGAATACTTTCATTAAGAGTCACCTGATTCTCTGGATCGTTTCCACCATGAATACCTACTTTCTGTTGCCACTCATTAGCATTTCTATATGTTGAAGTATGCGATACTATGTGCTAGATTACGGAGGATATTTTCGGATCTGAAGGATATTTCAGGATATTTCGGATATTTAGTATCTGAAGGATATTTTAAGATTTGAAGGATATTTCAGGATATTTAGGATCTGGAGGATATTTTCAGATCTGGAGGATATTTTGGATCTGGAGGATATTTCAAATCTAGAGGAAATTTTGGGAATTTCCATATACTTCCCTATGCCTATATAAGCTACATCGGATCCAAAAGGAGGATGTACATCAAAATCAAGAGATTAGATCAAGGTTTATTCTAATTAGAGTTTAGGAAATCATAATCTTCTTCAATTCTTTCTCCACAAAATCAAAATTTTCTAGTAAATTTGATCATTGTAATCAATCTCTTGTGCTCTTCAAAGTGGACGTACACTGATACGACATCGGTGGAACCACTATAAATCCCTGTGTGATTTAGTTTCTCGTTATTGCTCTATTATTTCCATTGTTTGGTGATTGTGATTGGCTTGGATAAGATTGAGATTGTTTTGATATATCGATTGGTTGTTTTTGCACTATTACCACGATCTCGTTTCCCGCAGTGTTGAGGATTTTTTTATTTGAGCGGTCTTGAATCAAAATTTCTCCACAACATTTGGTATCGCAACATTAGTGTTGGTAGATAGCTGTAAAAAATGTCGGAATCAGATTCAAACAGTGCCTCAATAGTTGGTCCAAGTGGTGTAGCTCCTTATGTATGTGGGTCGTATGCAGCTGTGGGTTCATAGTTGGTTATCGACAAGTGGAATGGCGATAATGATTTTGAAAAGTGGCAATAGAAGATGATAGCGGTTCTTAGGTGGAATCATGTACATTGGGTGGTGTTTGATACACATTTATTGCCAAAGGACATCTCAGATGTGGAGAGAGAAGAAATGGAAGATTGGGCATTCACTACACTTCAACTTGCCATAGGGGAGAATGTTATTGTTGAAAGTAGTGGTGAGACGACTGCTAAAGGTATTTAGAACAAGTTGGAGGAGTTGTATATGAAGAAGTCACTCACAAATCGACTAATCTTGTTGCGGACTTTCTTTACCTACAAGATGAAGGAAGGAACTTCGCTAAAGGCGCAGTTAAATGTGTTTGATGATTTGCTAATGAAGATGAAGACGGTAGATTTGAAGATTGAGGAGGAGCAGAAGGCGATGATATTGCTATGTTCATTGCCTAAGCGCTATACTGGGTTCTCAAACAGCTTAATCTATGGGTGGGATACATTGAATCTAAATGATGTCAAGACAGGTCTTCTTAGTGAGGAATTGCAAGATCAGATGAAGGAGCTGAGTGATGGTAGTAGTGGTGTTGGTAATGGTCAAGGTTTATTTGCGAAGAAAGAAAAGTCAGAGAAGAAGGGAAACTGGGGGTGTTCTAAGTTTAGGAAGCCCGGTGGAAGAGGAAAGTCAAAAGAAAGAAATGGAAAGTTCTTTATATGTAAGAAATCTGGTCACCGGAAGAATGATTGTCCAGACAAGGGGAAGAAGGAATTAGCATCTTCATCAGTTGCGGTGGAGAGAGATGTTGGTGAGGAAGACGTAGATGTTTTGTCGGCTGTAGCATCGGATGTTTCAGGCAGCAAATGGGTGCTTGATTCGGGGGCTTCATACCACATGACGCCTAATAGGAATTGTTTTTCTTCTTATGTTGATCGAGAAGGAAAATCAATTGTTATGGGAAATGGTGCAGTTTGCAAGTCGAAAGGCATTGGATCCGTGCAAATTTGGATGTTTGACGGAGTGGTTCGTATTCTCACTAATGTGCGCTATGTTCCGGGACTACGGAAGTCACTTATCTCTTTGGCACAGCTGGATTCTTTAGGTTGCAAGATCACCATTGAGAGTGATAGCTTAAGGGTTTCGAAGGTTGCGCTTATGGTTTCGAAGGGTGTGCTTATGTTTATGAAGGGTGCTAGAACTCATGGTATTTATTTTCTTCAAGGAGTGACCGTGGAAGGCGAAACTTGTATCAGTGTTGATAGTTCTCGTGGCTTAGATGCGACACGGCTGTGGCATTTGAGATTGGGTCATGTCTCGGAGACGAATTTAGATGTTCTTCGTTGAAGGGAGATGACTGATGGTGAGAGTTTCAACAAGTTGGAGTTTTGCGAGGAATGTGTCATGGGGAAGCAAACTAGAGTATCATTCGGTGAAGGAAAACATGATTCAAGAGGGATTCTTGAGTATGTGCACATGGATATTTGGGGACCAGCGCCTGTAGCTTCTTTGGGAGGAGCAAGATATTACATTTCTTTTATTGATGATTTCTCTCGGAAGGTTTGGGTGTATGTAATGAAGGAAAAATCAGAGGCATTTGCAAGATTCAAATAATGGAAGGCTCTTGTTGAGAATGAGAGTGGAAAGACTTTGAAGTTTCTTAGGTTCGATAATGGCAGTGAGTATGTTTCCGAAGAATTTCTGAATTTTTTCAAGCATCATGGTATTTGGAGGCATTTTACTACACCGAGAGATCCGCAATCAAATGGAGTGGCGGAAAGAATGAACCGAACTCTACTAGAGAAAGCTCGATGCATGAGATTGACATTGGGTTTGTCTAAGGAATTTTGGGTCGAAGCTTTGTCAATCGCAGTGCATATTATTAATCGAATTCCATGCTTGGTTATTGATAACAAAATTCCGGAGGAAGTGTGGAAAGGGACGAGCATTGACTTGAGTTATCTTCGTGTGTTTGGTAGTCCTGTTTATGTGCATGATCCGAGGAATGATAAGCTCTCACCTAGAGCTTTCAAAGGAATTTTTCTCGGTTATATGGATAGCGTCAAAGACTATCGGATTTGGAATTCGGAAACGAAGAAGGCTATGGTTTCTCGTCACGTTACTTTTGATGAGTCAGTTATGTTCAAGGAGAATGAGGGCTCGTCAGATGTTCCGGATTTGGTTCATGGTGAATCAATGGAGAAGGAAGTTATTCCCACTTTCAGGTCTAGAGAGAGTAGAGTTGTTGGAGGTGCTTGCGAGGAGAATGCAGTTGATGTTACATCACGTAGTCCACAGGGTTCCTCTAGTAGTGTTGGTGATGTGCACGAGCCTAGAGAAGATTCAGTTCAAGGTGGAGCTGAAGGAAGGTCGGGTGATGGTATTGCTACTCGGGTTGGTCGTCGTTCTATAAGTCTACCCGAAAGATATTTTGATTGGAACTATCTTAGCTTTTGTGAGAATTTGGACTATGCTCTTCATGTAGTCCAAGATGAGCTGATGGACCTTGATGATGTCATGGATTCGAGTGATAGCTCGAAGTGGATTTGCGCCATGGAGGAAGAGATGCAATCTTTAATGAAGAATCAAACTTGGGATTTGGTTCCACTTCCTAACGGAAACCGTGCTATTGGGTGCAAATGGATATATAAGGTGAAGGACGGTGGAAGATACAAAGCTAGGCTAGTGGCTAAGGGGTTTGAACAGAGGAAAGGAAAGGAGTATGATGAGATCTTCGCACCGGTTGTGAGGCATACTTCTATCCGGTTATTACTTTCCATAGTTGCTATTCACGACTTGAAGTTGGAGCAACGAAATGTGAAAACCGCTTCTTGCATGGAGACTTGGATTAAGACATCTACATTGTAAGGACCCATTACTTTCCCGGTCTCCGAGGAGAAGAGGAAGAACAGATTGCCTTGAGGACAGGATGAATCAGAACACAAACAGAAGAACATTTCATTGCTTATTACAACAATTTCATCAGAAAACAAGAATATACAGAGTATGAATAAATATTACACATTTACTAAACATCAGAGATTTACAAGTTACAATACAGCGGAAAATAATACAAAACACAACTGAAAGAGATAAACGGATACAGAGCTTTCCGAATATCATTCCAGCTGTAAACCAGGATCCTGTGAATATAAATCTGCAAAACCAAAACTACTAGCTACCCCTGTGGAAATAGGGGTACCCAGAGTTTAGGTTAAAACAATAAACTCCAGGTCAGTCATGTGACTGGTTTGAGAACTAAAACAGTTATTTAAAATTTTACTTTAAATCAGATATATCAAGGGACCACGCCGTATAACACGGAATGGGTTTCCTCCCAAGAATACCAGTGCATATAACAAAACAGCGCAATGCTTTTTGGAAAATGAAGCTATTATAAGACCCAGGTCCTATCACACTGTAACACCCCGTGAATTCTATAACGTTAAACTTTGCAAATTAAAGTATAATTAATCCTATATGAAAAAATTAAGGGAAACGGGTTATGCCATTGTGTTCGTCTCGAAATTCTTCTTGAGATAGAGTCCGAGTTTGCGCGAATCGGACTCCTTATGAAGGAGTTATGGCCTTCGGAAGTTTCAGAATCAAATTTAAATTCAAATAGCTCAGTTTTAAATTCAAAATTCGAAATTCAGGTTCAAACTGGGCTGGGCGGGAAAATTCCCGCCCAGAGACCAGGTCAACCATAGGGTCGACCATGGTGTCGACCTGGTCACCCCGGGTCGACCATAGTGTCGACCTGGTCCTCCCCAGGTCGACCATAGTGTCGACCTGGGTGTCGACCTGCCTGGTCGACCTGGCTGGCCAGGTCTGGTTCTGGCTCAAATTTCTGTGGCTCTGTGTGTCACTAGGGCTGATGTGTCACCTCTTGATTGGCTCTCTGAACTTTGAATGGCCTGGATTCCTCCTGTCTTCATCTAACGGCTCAAAACAACTTAAAATTCTATAAATATATCCTAAGTTTCAACTGTAAATTCACACAAAAAACTGAGAAAGGAGTCGCCATGCTTCTAGGGAGGAATTAAACATAGCCGTCAAGAGAAAAGCCTAGAGACGAATCAGACTAAGAAGAAGATTAAAGTTTAAATCAAATTTATCATCGCAACGTTAGTCTACCCAAAGGAGCGCATCTCAATTTCAGAATTCAAAATCCAGAATTCAAGATCCTGCATTCGTTGTAAGTATAGTGACCTTTCAGAATATGAATAAAAATTGTGATGTGATTCGATGTGAATGAAAATAAAATTGTGTTATTGTATTGTATAAAATTCTATGTATTGTGATGGTTCTATCATGACTTGTGTATTGATGTTTGTGGCATAAATTGATTGATGCAAGCCTATTGAACAGTTGTATATGAAAACAATGGCACTTTCAAGTTTGTGGCAAAGATTAGAAATTGATCCCTTTATGTATACGTCGAAGGCATGGACTATGTATATTCCCTTAGTCTAAATTAGAATTTATGTAAACATGTTTTAGACTTGAAACCGTTTATGCCTACATGACCCAAAACTTATGATATCATTTTCATGTCTATTTGCAAGTATAATTGATCTATGTTAAGCATCGTTTGGGATTCATAAATTATGCAAGTTCATGTTTATTTGCAAGTATAATTGGATCTATGTTAAGTATCGTTTAGATTTCATAAACTATGCAAGTTCATGTTGAAATAGGCTATGTGATTAATTGGACCTTTTGGTGAATATACATCATGCTAGTTTTGTGTTTGACATTATGCCAAGTTAAACATGTTTACACACAAGTTTGTATTAGCCTAAACTATGCCATTTCATATGTCACCTACTTAGATATACTTTGATTTTAATGCAAGTTCACATGACCCATAATTTATGTTAATATCGCTAAATTACAAGTTCATGCGCCACACACCCTTATATGTTGTCAACTATTACATGTTCTTGATTTCCCCTTTTCTTACGCTTATAAAGTAGGGCTGAATTGTGTCGAGCCCAACATTTGTTATAACGTTGCGAACGTATAAGCGGGGGTAATAACGTTGGGTGTAAAACATGAAAATATAAGTTGGCATGTTTGGCACATGCCAACGACAATGACATTTAGAGCGGTATGAATTTTTATACCCAAAATAAAAACATGACATTTACATATATAATTGAGAAGTAATAAAATATGTAAATTTAGAAAACACGATATGCTTAACCCGAGGTTGGATTGAGTTATGATGTAAACCTGTCAGGAACCGCCCGGCTGTCCAGTAGTCACAACAATACCTATCCAATGTGGGTGGTTAAGCATTGAGCCCAATAATGACCTGAGGTTAGACTAAGCTACGGTGTAAACCTGCCCGGAACCGACCGGCATATCCAGTAACCATAGCAATACCTGTCTAATGTGAGTGGTAAGGTGCTCCTAAGAGGCTAAGGATAGATGGTAGGGTTAAGTCAACTATAACACTTAACCAAATTCAACATGTTAATAAGAATTGATGGGTGGGGGTTAGGTAACGCAGACACTTAACCACTTAACATGTTTGACTAGAAAATCCTGGTAATGTGGGACCCGTTTCAGCAGTAACCCAAGTTAGGTATCAATGGTACCCTGAAACTAGGCAGGGCGGGATACGATTACTGGGCTGATTGCAAGCGGTCAAAACGACGGTGGTAGGTGACAGTGTAGGTCTAACGGGGTGCGGGCGTGCACATACTCCGAAGCAGACAACCAGGGCACTGGGGACACCAGTAGTATAACCTATGCCTTCTAGAATTTGTGTCGGGGCCGCCACCATGGGTCTTGATACACCCCATGGTGGGACCAGCATAGGTATCTACAATTCTTGGGGGCCGTATGACACATGTTAACGCGAGTAGGAGCCGATCTTTCGAAAATGGGGATCACTTCACCCTCACCCCGGGGTGCCTGTTAGAATAAACTCAAGTAGATGCAGAGATATAGTATGGGTGCGATAGTACATTCGACACTTCCTTAGCTTGTGACACCATCCTATTTTCATTATATATCTATCATGCCCTTTTCTTATTCACATACTGAAGAGTTACTAGATTTACTCAGGCTTTATGTCTAACCCTATTTTCTTTTCGTCTTCTTTTCTTTCGTTTCCCCCCAAGGTCCATAGGGAGGAAACAACTCAGCTCAGTCAGGCTCTGTACAAGCCCCAAGAACTTAGATGTATGATTTGGGTCTCTTTTGCTCAGACTATGGCTTTGGATATCACTATGGGAATTTTTGTCACTTTATTTATGTTTTCTGCTTCTTTAATTATCAAGACAGTGATGATGTTGTAATGTTGGAAGTATTTTGAGACAATTATGGAATGTTTGGTTTTGAACACATATTGATGAAATAAAAGTCTGTTTGGTTTCCGCTATTTAAAATATGTGTATTTATATCTGTGTTGAGTATATCTGTGGTTTTTACTTATAAACCTCCACCAAAATTAAGGCATTCCCTTTGTGAGTGACCTTAACGGAGGTGGGGTGTTTCACTTGGTATCAGAGCCTAGGTTTACCAGATAAGATAAAAGTTTTTGAAATTGTTTTCAAAAAGAAATTTTAAAGAAGCATTTTTCAAGAAAAAGTGTTATGTTTATAAAAAGACAAAATCCCCCAAAGCAATGTGCCCTATCTATCTCTCTCTGTCCTTCGTTTTTAATTTTTCCTTTCTGTTTCAGTATGTCTGGAGACCTTAACCTCCCGGAAGGAGTGCTGATTCCCAGCTGGTTTAGGAGGTACTTAGAAGCAAGGGCCAATGGCGCGGGCCCAGCAGACGTCCCTCCTCCAGTGGTCGCGGTTCCTCCTCCTCCTCCCAGTGGAAATGCCTTGCAAAAACCTGTAGAGACTTTAAGGCTATGGGTGGAAAAGACTTTTATGGGACATAATCCTTTAAAGGGGCAAGAAACTGGCTAAAGGAGACTGAGGATCTGTTTGTCATCTTCGGGGTTGATGACAGGCAAAAGATACAACTAGCGGTATGGTTACTTTAGGATGAAGCTTCCTATTGTTGGGAAGTTATCAATGCTCAGAGGGCGGTGGAAACATGGGAAGATTTCAGGACAAGGTTTGAAGTGAAATTTCTCTCCCAAGCTGAAAGAAGCCTGCAAATGGAGAAGTTCCTAACTCTGAAACAGGGGAGTATGATGATCAGGGAATATGTTAATCAGTTTAATCAGCTGGCCAGATTTGGTTTAGACTTAGTAAACACCCAACACAAGAAGGCACTTCGCTTCGTCAAGGGTTTGAATGAGCCTCTACACAGCCTTGCCATGACTCATGTATCCACGGGAGCGACTTATGAAAGCTTGGTGGACATGGCGTTGCTACACGAGGAAGACCACGGCAAGAAAGAAACAAAGGTGGAAGAGAAGAAAGAAGGTCTATAAGCAAAGAAAACAGACTTCAAGAAAGGAGGGAAGAAAAATAAGCCCCATGAGAGGAGAAGGTGCAATTTCTGTGGCATTGTGGGTCATATATCAAAAGACTACCGAAAAAGAAAGGCGAAGATGGGTGGTTGCTTTCATTGTGGAGAGACTAGGCACCAAGCTAAGGACTGCCCAAAGAAGAAAGGGAAGGGACAGAAAGCCGGATCCACTTCAGGGGGTCAGGTTCATGCGCTAGTGGCACCTCAGTAGGAACGAGGTAGTAATATTTCTATAGAAAGTGTAGTCTATCTTTATGATCATCCAGTTCGTACACTTTTTGACTCTGGTGCATCACACTCTTTTATTTCATCTGCCTTAGTAGAATCTCTGCATCTAGACACTAGTATGGTAGAAGATCCCTTAGTAGTTTCAAATCCAATTGGGGGCTCCGCTTACTTGTCAATGGTTTGTTTGGGTTTGAAAATCTCTATTCTCAGCGTTGAGTTTAGTTGTGATGCCTTTGTTTTGGGCTTCTCGGGGGATGGTTTGATCTTAGGCATGGATTGGTTATCCAGTAATAGTGCCATTCTTGATTGTGAGAAAAGAGTAGTTAGACTCTTGACTCGTCTTGGTAACACTCTAGAAATTTCTTGTAATCCCTTGAATGCTGTTATGCTAAGTTATCTAGAGTCGCTTGATGCTTCTGATGAGAATTTGCAATCAGTAAGAGTAGTCCGGGAATATCCGGATGTCTTTGAGGAGGTGAAAGGCTTACCTTCGAGGAGGGAAATAGACTTCCGCATATATCTTGTGGATAACGCAAAGCCTGTAGCTTTACCTGTCAGGCACATGGCTCCAAGGGAGAGAAAGGAGCTCAGTAAGCAGGTTAAAGAACTTCTCAAAAAAGGGTTCATTAGACGGAGCATTTCAGAATAGGGTGCTCCAGTGGTGTTCGCAACCAAAGCGGACGGTTCGCTTCGCCTTTGCGTCGACTATAGGGATTTAAACAAATTGACCAAGAAAAATAGGCACCCTCTTCCCCGAATCGACGATTTGTTTGATCAACTTGTTGGTGCGACGGTCTTCTCCCAACTTGATCTGGCAACTGGGTTCCATCAGCTAAGAGTAGTTGAAGATAGCATTGATAAGACGGTGTTCAGAACCCCAGACGGTTTCTTCGAGTGGCTTGTCATGCCTTTCGGCTTGACAAACACACCCGCTTATTTCGTAGACCTAATGAGCAGGGTGTTCAGAGAATTCCTCAACAAATTTTTGGTTGTCTTCGTAGATGATATCTTAATCTTCTCAAAGAATGAGGAAGAGCATGCTCAGCATCTGAAAGAAATCATGGAAACTCTTCGAGCTCATCAACTAAAAGCCAAATTCTCCAAGTGTCACTTCTGGAGAAAAGAAGTAAGATTTTTGGGGCATATAGTGTCCAAAGATGGGTTGGCCGTGGACCCCGCGAAAGTGGTGGCAGTGCAAGATCGGAAGACACCAAGAAATGCAACTGAAGTTCGAAGCTTTCTTGGGCTAGCCGGTTTTTACCTAAAGTTTATTAGGGATTTCGCGAAAATCTCAGCCCCACTCACAAGGTTAACAAAGAAGAATCTGGCGTTCACTTGGGACTTGGACTGCGAGTTTGCTTTCCAACGATTAAAATGGGCTCTCACAACAGCCCCAGTTCTGACCTTGCCAGATGGAAGCAAAATGTTCACAGTATACATGGATGCATGTGGAACGGGTTTAGGCGCTGTTCTAATGCAAGAATCAAGGGTAGTAGCTTATGGCGGAAGACAATTGAAAGTTCATGAAAAGAGCTACCCAACCCACGATCTTGAGTTAGCCGCCATCGTCTTTGCGTTTAAGTCATGGCACCATTATCTCCTAGGTGAGAAGTTCGAATTATACACTGACCATAAATCGTTAAAATATCTCTTCTCGCAGAAGGATCTTAACTTGAGGCAGCAAAGATGGATGGAGTTTCTTGCCTCGTATGACTTTGAAATTTCCTATACTCCCGGCAAAGGCAACGTAGTAGCAGACGCGTTGAGCCGAAAGAAACTGACCTTAAGTCCGCTCTTTGTGGAAAGGCAAAGCTTGGAGTATATAGCCAGTTTTAACTTTAGGCTCTCCTCGGATTTTGTACCGGGTTTGTTAGCATCTCTCGAAGTACGCCCTACTCTCTTGGACTCAATAGGGGCTACACAACGTGAAGACCCTCAGCTTGTTGAGGTGATTGATAAACTTATTAGGGGTGAGACTTCTAGTCACCTTGGTAGGTACGCCATCGATGATAAGGGTTGGCTGAGATGAGATGGAAGATTATGCGTCCCACAAGCAAGGGAGTTCACAAAGAAGGTTCTCGAGGAAGCGCATCATTCCAAGATGACCATACACCCTGGCGGTGATAAGATGTACAAGAATATGAAAAGGACTTTCTTTTGGAGCGGCATGAAGCAAGACGTGGCAGATTTTATTTCTAAGTGCATGACCTGCCAACGGGTCAAGGCGGAACAGAAGAAGCCTGGAGGACTACTTCATCCTTTAGAGGTCCCACAGTGGAAGTGGGATAGCATTTCAATGGACTTCATTGATGGACTGCCTAGGTCGAGAAGAGGCAACACTAGCATTTGGGTAATAGTGGATAGGCTTACTAAGAGCGCCCACTTCATACCTATCAAGAGTAGAAGGACCGCCTCATCTCTAGCATCTCTTTATCTCAAGGAAATAGTTTCACTCCATGGGATACCCTCTAGCATTGTTAGTGACCGAGTCCCTATTTTCATAAGCGAGTTTTGGTGGAGTCTGCAAGAAGCTGTAGGCACACAGTTATGTTTGAGCACGGTCTATCGCCCCCAAACCGATGGCCAGACGGAAAGGGTGAATAGATTTTGGAGGATCTTTTGAGACTTTGCATTCTTGACTTTGGAGGGACTTGGGAGGATCACCTTCCTTTAGTGGAATTTGCCTACAACAACAGCTACCAAGCTACCATCGGTATGGCACCCTTCGAAGCCCTGTACGGAAGACCGTGCAAATCACCAACTTGTTGGTGGGAGTCTACAGATAAGCTTATACTTGGGCCAGATATGATTCGAGAGACTTCGGAGAAAGTGGACTTGATACGTAGGAGAATGAAGATTGCTCAAGACAAACAGAAATCCTACGCCGACAAAAGAAGGACCGACCTTGAGTTTAAAGTTGGGGACAGGGTTTTCCTTAAGGTATCACCTTTAAGGAACGTCGTTCGCTTTGGATCCGCAGGAAAGCTATCACCAAGATTTGTAGGACCGTTTCCTATCATTGAGAAAGTTGGGAAGATGGCCTATAGATTAGAGCTACCCAAGAGACCGGCCGAAGTTCACAACGTCTTTCATGTTTCTCATCTCCGGAAGTGTTTGCATGAGTCTGAGGAAGTGGTGGAACCTAGCATTCTAGAAGAAGCCGAAGTGGAACGTGAAGCAACTGTGAGGAGAGTTCCAACCCGCATCCTAGGAACTGAAGTGAAAAAGCTACGCAAACGCAAGTCAAACTCGTTAAAGTCCAGTGGAGCGATGCCGAGGAAGATGCGATTTGGGAAACTAAGGACAGAATACACGCTGGCCTACCCTCTTCTTTTTGAGGGTACATCTTTGATCTCTCTTTTTTTTCCTTAAGTTATGCTTTATCTATCTTTTTAGGTATATCTCCTCGGTCCTTTTTCCTAACTCCATAGGTAGAAAACAAATGGATGCAAACATGTATTTGAAAACATGTTATGGATGATGGCTGCAGATGGTTGCTAGTGGTTGCTCGTGGATGCATATACACACACACCCTAGGTTATAGATCGGCTCAGTCACTTCATATTGCATATGCATATATATGTATTCTCATTTGTATATGGTTGAAACTTGACATGCTGTCATATGGTTGTCACATTTGTATGAATAGTTGTGCACTCATGTAGAATTATGAGTAGGAAAATTTTCATACATAATGGATTCATGACACTTACATGATTTGCATTAAGGAGGTCAACTAAATCAGTAGACCGCCTGATTTCTGCATTAGATAAGGACATATACACACACTATGCATATGATCAAGAAGCATTAGAAGTCTTTTAAGGACAGTGGATGCCTGTATTTATTGGTTGAGTAGATGGACTGTTGGAGGGTAGGATATACATTATTCCTAACTTGAAGATTTAGGGGAGGAAATCCTTTTAAGGGGGGAGAATGTAACATCCCGTGAATTCTATAACGTTAAACTTTGCAAATTAAAGTATAATTAATTCTAGATGAAAGAATTAAGGGAAACGGGTTACGTCATTGTGTTCGTCTCGAAATTCTGCTTGAGATAGAGTCCGAGTTTGCGCGAATCGGACTCCGTATGAAGGAGTTATGGCCTTCAGAAGTTTTAGAATCAAATTTAAATTAAAACAGCTCAGTTTTAAATTCAAAATTCGAAATTCAGGTTCAAACTGGGCTGGGCGGGAAAATTCCCACCCAGAGACCAGGTCGACCAAAGGGTCGACCATGGTGTCGACCTGGTCACCCCAGGTCGACCATAGTGTCGACCTAGTCCCCCCAGGTCGACCATAGTGTCGACCTGGGTGTCGACCTGGCTGGCCAGGTCTGGCTCTGGCTCGAATTTCTGTGGCTCTGTGTGTCACTAGTGCTGACGTGTCACCTCTTGATTGGCTCTCTGAACTTTGAATGGCCTAGATTCCTCCTGTCTTCATCTGACGGCTCAAAACAACTTAAAAATGTATAAATATACCCTAAGTCTCAACTGTAAATTCACAAAAAAAAAATGAGAAAGGAGTCGTCATGCTGCTAGGGAGGAATTAAACATAGCCGTCAAGAGAAAATCCTAGAGACGAATCAAACTAAGAAGAAGAATAAAGTTTAAATCAAATTTATCATCGCAACGTTAGTCTACCCAAAGGAGCGCATCTCAATTTCAGAATTCAGAATCCAGAATTCAAGATCCTGCATTCGTTGTAAGTATAGTGACCTTTCAGAATATGAATAAAAATTGTGATGTGATTCGATGTGAATGAAAATAGAATTGTGTTATTGTATTGTATAAATTCTATGTATTGTGATGGTTCTATCATGACTTG
Source organism: Allium sativum (assembly GCA_030737875.1). Classification (NCBI taxonomy): domain Eukaryota; kingdom Viridiplantae; phylum Streptophyta; class Magnoliopsida; order Asparagales; family Amaryllidaceae; genus Allium; species Allium sativum. The sequence continues at coordinate 937,717,896 of CM060922.1, forward strand.
TGTATTGATGTTTGTGGCATAAATTGATTGATGCAAGCCTATTGAACAGTTGTATATGAAAACAATGGCACTTGCAAGTTTGTGGCAAAGATTAGAAATTGATCCCTTTATGTATATGTCGAAGGCATGGACTATGTATATTCCCTTAGTCTAAATTAGAATTTATGTCAACATGTTTTAGACTTGAAACCGTTTATGCCTACATGACCCAAAACCTATGATATCATTTTCATGTCTATTTGCAAGTATAATTGATCTATATTAAGCATCGTTTGGGTTTCATAAATTATGCAGGTTCATGTTTATTTTCAAGTATAATTGGATCTATGTTAATTATCGTCTGGGTTTCATAAACTATGCAAGTTCATGTTGAAATAGGCTATGTGATTAATTGGACCTTTTGGTGAATATACATCATGCTAGTTTTGTGTTTGACATTATGCCAAGTTAAACATGTTTACACACAAGTTTGTATTAGCCTAAACTATGCCATTTCATATGTCACCTACTTAGTTATACTTTGATTTTAATGCAAGTTCACATGACCCATCATTTATGTTAATATCGCTAAATTGCAAGTTCATGCGCCACACACCCTTATATGTTGTCAACTATTACATGTTCTTGATTTCCCCTTTTCTTACGCTTATAAAGTTGGGTTGAATTGTGTCGAGCCCAACATTTGTTATAACGTTGCGAACGTATAAGCGGGGGTAATAACGTTGGGTGTAAAACATGAAAATATATGTTGGCATGTTTGGCACATGCCAACGACAATGACATTTAGAGAGGGATGAATTTTTATACCCAAAATAAAAGACATGACATTTACATATATAATTGAGAAGTAATAAAATATGTAAATTTAGAAAACACGATATGCTTAACCCGAGGTTGGATTGAGTTGTGATGTAAACCTGCCCGGAACCGCCCGGCTGTCCAGTAGTCACAACAATACCTATCCAATGTGGGTGGGTAAGCATTGAGCCCAATAATGACCCGAGGTTAGACTGAGCTATGGTGTAAACCTGCCCGGAACCGACCGGCATATCCAGTAACCGTAGCAATACCTGTCTAATGTGAGTGGTCAGGTGCTCCTTAGGGGCTAAGGACAGATGATTGGGTTAAGTCAACTATAACACTTAACCAAATTCAACATGTTAACAAGAATTGATGGGTGGGGGTTAGGTAACACAGACACTTAACCACTTAACATGTTTGACTAGAAAATCCTGGTAACGTGGGGCCCGTTTCAGCAGTAACACAAGTTAGGTATCAACGGTACCCTGAAACTAGGCAGGGTGGGGCACGATTACTGGGCTGATTGTAAGCGGTCAAAACGACGGCGGTGGGTGCACAGTGTAGGTCTAACGGGGGGCAGGCGTGCACACACTCCGGAGCAGACAACCAGGGCACTGGGGACACCAGTAGTATAACCTATGCCTTCTAGAATTTGTGTCGGGGCCGCCACCATGGGTCTTGATACACCCCATGGTGGGACCAGCATAGGTATCTATAATTCTTGGGGGCCGTATGACATATGTTAACGCGAATAGGAGCCGATCTTTCGAAAATGGGGATCACTTCACCCTCACCACGGGGTGCCTGTTAGAATAAATTCAAGTAGATGCAGAGATATAGTATGGGTGCGATAGTACATTCGACACTTCCTTAGCTTGTGACACCATCCTATTTTCAGTATATATCTATCATGCCCTTTTCTTATTCACATACTGAAGAGTTACTAGATTTAATCAGGCTTTATGTTTGACCCTATTTTCTTTTCGTTTTCTTTTCTTTCGTCCGCCCCCTCCCCAGGTCCACAGGGAGGAAATAGCTCAACTCAGTCAGGCTCTGTACAAGCTCCAAGAACGTAGATGTATGATTTGGGTCTCTTTTGCTCGGACTATGGCTTTGGATATCACTATGGGGATCTTTGTCACTTTATTTATGTTTTCTGCTTCTTTAATTATTAAGACAGTGATGATGTTGTAATGTTGGAAGTATTTTGAGACAATTATGGAATGTTTGGTTTTGAACACATATTGATGAAATAAAAGTCTGTTTGGTTTCCGCTATTTAAAATATGTGTATTTATATCTGTCTTGAGTATATCTGTGGTTTTTACTTATAAACCTCCACCAAAATTAAGGCATTCCCTTTGTGAGTGACCTTAATGGAGGTGGGGTGTTTCACACACAATGCAAAACAAGCCGAGGGATAGGGTTTTCTCTTATAATAGCCAAACATGCTTGGTACATTAAATCAAATCATTTGATACTATTCTAAGTGCATAGTGTATAAAACAACTTCAAATATAAATATATCAATTCTAGACGGCATGGCCACCATATATCATATTGCCAATACTAGGCTCTACAATCAAAACCGCAACCGTCGCTTATTGGAGGTTAGATTTCCATCTGTGAACCAAGGCAAGGGATCGCCCTTACCGCTTCGAGAAGCTCTAGCCCGCCCCTCAGGAACAGAACGCATCGTCCCTTGGATCGTCAGGGCCGATCCACTCGATGTGGATTTAAATGCCTGAACACTGCGTTTCCCCGCCCTATGGGACGCCAACTGGTCATATCCCGACCAAAATATCGGCCCTAGAACAATCGATATAACCGAGGCGCCTCGTAATCCATCATCCACATAAGTAAAATGTCAGGGCTTGTAAAACGCTGACACCACTCCTAGCTAGAAGGAAACGCATGCCCTCCCTGATGTCCTCTCCCGTTTTTGGTTCACACCGGGGTGTGAGGCTCGCGAATTAACGCTATGCAAAGCTACACTATATTAAAGCCGTGCTTTGATCATCAACCACAAGACCCTGCTTTTCAACAGAAGCCTTGATCATTTGCATCTCAGCATGCCACACGGGCAATTCACGCTATGCATCCAATGTTTATCAATCACACAGTATGAAATCCGATGTCAGACACACATCCATTTACAAGTTCGTTCGAGTCTGAACGAAACCGGAGGCACCTTTTTCCTCATCCCGTATGTCCAATACAGGAGAGAGGCCCTCGCATATCCGGTCGATCCCCAAGTACGTCTGGACGATCACCACTTATTACCTTGTCTTGGGTGTACAACCCAATCTAGACATCAGTAATCATCCAAACGGTGTGAAGACTGCCGGTCTTCAACCACCGTCTTCATCCTCGACATAACGTCAAATCAGTTGTTCAGAATGGGATAAACCCGGTCTTTCTGAATAACTCGCATATATAATAAACAAGTGCTATAAAAACACAACATACGCCTCATTCCAATCCAGAATATTTCTTTATTCAAGTATTCATTTACTTTGGGAAAGGTTCCCATTAATTTTATCAAAGATAAATTCTTTAAATTTATTCTTTAATCTTCCTTTGGATATCTATTCAAACCAAATTATATTTATCCAAACTAGTGGGGATTAGCGCACCTTACCGAAGTAATCATTTGTTTTATTTCCCGAGCCTAACCTATTCATCCCATGGAGCAAAACTGGTAATACTTCATATCTAACACCATGGTGTTATCGGTAAATCTAATTACCATTTCACTTTCAAATCTAATTAAAGATTTAACTATCTCCTGGAGCAAAACTGGTGATACTCCATTCTCGATCATTTCAATCTAATTAAAGATTCATTAAAACTCCACTTGGTTTTAATCTTCCCAAAAATCAATTTTAGTGATTGTTTAACTTGGGAAATCATATCCTATCTTTAACTGGGTTAAAGAACCAATGTCCTTTAAAACACCGTTCACGATAAACCCAAAATCACATTCCATTCCATCAGCCTTCAACCGTAAATTAGCAAGTGAACAATTCCTTAAGTATTAACCCTGAAGGCCGAAACCAAAATCAGATCAATACCCGGGAAACCATTCAACTTAACTAATCTCCAGTTAGTTTCTGATTTTCTTAACGCCGTTGGCTCTATGAACAGTATTATTAAAGATACCATTCATGACAACCCAAAATCACATTCCATTAACAATGGAATCTTTATAGAAAACAAATCGATATATATAATCGATATAAACTTCCATATCCAACCGATAATATCAATGGAATAACGACAAGGCCTTTTAAATTCCATATATATTAACCGTCTTCCTCTACAGAAGCTTACTTCGATTATTACCAAATCGAATTCCATTCAATTCCAATTTAATATGTTAAATTGGAAAACTTTACCTTGGAAAATCTCCTTTAAATCTTAACAAAAGATTTATAAATTCCAAATCCCATTTCACTGTAAATCGGGTTAAAGAACGAATGTTGCTAAAACACAGTTATCAACAAACCCAATTCACATTCCATCAGTCTCTAACCGTAAATTAGTAAGAGAACAATTCCCTGAGTGTTAACCCCGAAGGCCGAAACCAACATCAGATCAATACACAGAAAACCATTCAACTTAACTAGTCTCCAGTCAGTTTCTAATTTTCTTAACTCCATTGGGTTTAAGAACAGTATTATTAAAGATAACATTCACGACAAACCCAAAATCCAATTTGATATTAAATACAAGGCTCTGAATAGAAAATATATCGGCATACATTCAATATCAAATTCTGAAATCAACAAATATCGTATTGGAATAACGATATATCTATGTCTTCCAAATACCTCCATAATGTCCGTATAATCACGGAATCCAATATCGAAATATTCCAAAGATAATTTTGATTTAAATCCATCCCAATTCATATATTGGAAATCCTGGTTATTTTTAAAACCATTTCAAATCCAATTTATTTATTTAAAAATATTGGATTTTTAATTCTAGTTCAAAACTAGTTCATTTCGACAAAAATATATTTTTATCTTTTCAAATAATGGATTTTTCATTCCAATTCTTTCCAAATCATTTATTATGATTTTACATAAATTATTGATATTTTTAATAATTTTATCAAGGCCTGTTCCATAAACGGCCATCGAACTGCACTTATTGCGACCTTTTCCAAATTTGATTTGGACATAATTCCAAATCCAACTGTTAGATCTCAAATTTCTAATATTCGTTAGAAAGCACTTTTCGATACGAACCCAACGATTCCGGTTTTAGGAGAATCCAACAGTCGGATCTTCCGTAATGTCCATTCGAAGTCAATGGTCGAAATTCGCGAACTGCCGCAGCGCGACGCGTTCTATTCAGGCCATTATATATATATAATATTATATATATTTCATCGATTTTCATTTAAACGTATTTTATAAAACGTTTTAAATCCATTTTCAAAACAATTTCAACTTCATATTCAATTTCAAATTAAAATTGAATATTCCATATCATCGATATTTATATGATAGTATTTTCAAAACATTATATTTTGAAATCAATTCCTTTTCGATATTCATTAAGAAATGAATAAAATAGATATAAATATCGTTTACGTCAAAATGGCATTATCTAATCAACATGGCTATATATATATATATATATGTATATGTATGTATGTATTCGTGTCCATCCTAAATCGGACATCAAAATCACATTTTTGATCCATTACTGAATAGTATTTTAAAATATTCATTATTTTAAAATATTCGTTATTTTAAAATATTCATTCTTTCTAAACTGGAACCAGACACAGTCAATTACCATATAATTTGATTATATGGATTTCATACAACACGTGTATACAACAACAATCAAACACAGTCAACCATCATCCAGAGTGCATTCTACACTACATAAGCATCAAATACAAATATTTGACGCTTACGACAACCTGTCAATCAATCGACCAACATACAACTAAATATTAGGATTAGTGTATTTCCAATATCATCCCAATACCCATGTGGGGTTTTCAAACAACAAACACAGATTTATTTGGACAGTTGGGCAATGTGTAAAATTTACGTCCCAATCAATATCAGTCAAATCAGTGTACATAAACAAATCGTCCGATCTGTTTATGAATATTTATTATATTCATGTACATGTTAAAAATTATATTTTTAACTATAAAATATTTTCAACTATAAAATATTTTATTCCATTCCACATCACACAATCAATTTTCACAACACAATCAAACAAACAAACAAGTCGTCCATGGTCTGTGGACGATGGGTGTCGGGTGCTGCTAAGCACCGTCTGCATCCTAGAATATATTTCTAACTAGAAAATAGAATTAAAGTGAGAAGTTCTCACATTCGGGATCCACTTCTCCATTCTCTATTGTCGCTCAAATTCGCCGTTTTGATTCCAACGCAGTCTGTTTCACGAAATTTATATTAAAAATCATATTTTTAACTTGCTATTTATATGATAAAAATTATATTTTTAACACAACGCTTCATGTATAAAAATCACATTTCATAATGCTACATGTATAGAAAAGATTATATTTTTATAATTCAGTTTTCTATATAAAAATCATATTTTTACTTGGCCACTTTATATATAAAAATCGAATTTTTATCGCTACTTCATATATATAAAAATCGAATTTTTATCGCTACTTCATATATATAAAAATTGAATTTTTATCGCTACTTCATATGTATAAAAATCGAATTTTTATCGCTACTTCACTATAAAGATTATATTTTTATTGTATTTCATAAATAAAAATCATATTTTTATTACCTTACATAAATAAAAATCATATTTTTATTACTCTATATAAATAAAAAACATATTTTTATTACTCGTTATCTAATTAAAATTCAGATCTAAACTTTACTAATTTAAAAATATAACTTTACTAATTTAAAAATATAACTTTACTAATTTAAAAATATATACCTTATATGCTAAAAACCCTAACTTGATATATATATATATATATATATATACAAATCATGTTTTTTTATATTTAAATAAAATCAGAAAAGATGAAAATAAAACAAAGAAAACTCACTGTTATTGTCTTCAGAGGAAGGGGGGATTGTCTGCGCATCGGAGGGGGCATGGGTTCGTCGGAGGTCGTCAGGGGAAGGTTGCGGAGGGTTTAAATTGGCCGGAGGTGGCTTTTGGGGTTTCGCGGGTTACAGGGTTCAAATGGGGGAGGAGGAGAGTGAGCATTGGAGAGAGGGGGAGGCTGCGATGAATGGGGTGCGGCGCGTAGGGGCGGCGCGACGATGGCGACGCGGGGGGGGGGGGGGGGGGCGACTTCGGAGGGAGGACGATGGGTAGTTATTTTTTTTCTGAAATTGATTTGAGTCAACGGAGGGATGGGGAGAGAGATAAAGGGTGGGATTATATATATTATATTATAATTAATTAATTAATTAATCTCCGAAAGCAACTTTTATTTGGAACTCAAAATCGAACCCACCGACTGTCATCCCTAGCGTATTACCCCTATTCTGAACACAATGGGATATGATTCGTAAGCCAATTCAGCTGTTACGACCATTTTTCACTCAAATCACAATACAAATCAATATATATTTAATTTAAACGTACATTTAAATTTATCGGGGTCACATACGGACCCTAAAAATTCCAAAAAAATTATTTCTAGCTTCGTATTGACGATACGGTCCTAACAAAACTAATTTCATCAAATTTGGAGACCATTTGAAAAATGGCCATTTTCTGGTCGATCCAAATTGACTGAAACTGTCAAAACACGTTCTCCTTCGCCACGCTCACATATTGATTCCAAAAATTATGAATTTTGGAATCCAACAATAACTTGACATTTCATATTTAAAAAAAGTGGTTTCGTAGAAAACGGAGGTCGTTTGTAAAATGGCTGTGATAACCCCTAATTTCCATGGGATGAAAGTAAGGAATAATCATTTGGAATACAACATAAATATAACAATACAGATCACAGATACAACATAGCATAGGAAAACTATAGAATAACAACATCATAGCAGCGGAATATGAATGTCATCAAACATAGAATCCCACAGTCACAGAGTTTTAAATTTTTACATCAAGTTTTCAGCAAAAGGAAATAAGTTCCAATTTCAAAATAGAACAACTGGAAATAAAATAAGTCTGTATGACTGAAGATAAATGTAAACAAAAGATAAATGATAGATAGTCTTCGTGGTCCAACATAAGCACCTCCAAATGAGCAACACCAAGAAAGCTTCAAAGACCGCAACTCCAAAGAAAGCCAAACCTGTTACTTGGCTGCCCATGTGGAAAAGAGGGCACCCGAGTTTGCAAAGGTGAAAACAAACTATAGGTCAGTCATGGGATTGGTGTGAGAATTCTCAACTAATTTAGCTACTAGTAATAAGGCAAATCCAAGGACCACGCCGCTAACACGGAACAGGTTTAACCCAATGGATTGCTGTGCATAATTTAAAGTGTCATAACAAACAATAGGTAATTCGGAAAACAACGCTATGCTTTTGAGAAAAATGAAATCACCATAAGACCCAAGTCCCATCACACAATGCAACACACACCAGAGGATAGGGTTTTACCTTATGGTGATTAAACATGCTAAATACGATAAATACGAATATAATATTATTATTAGTGTATATAAGAAAACATTTCAAAATAAATGTATCAATCCTAGGAAGCATAGCTACCATATACTATGCCTCCGTACTAGTAATACAATCAAATTCGGAGGGTCGTATTTGGAATTTGGTTTCCAACATGAGCCAAGGCTAGGGAGGAGCTCCTTACCGATTCGAGACACTCTAGCTAATGTCTCAGGATCTCCCGTAGTGAACCCTTGGATAGCTGCAGGGCCGATCCACACATACAGCTTCGTGGATTAGTTATTCCTGAACACACGTTTCCCGATCCGATAGGACCTATCATCCGAGGAGCCTCATTCCATCATCCACATAAGTAAAATATCAGCCAGTTTATGCACCGACACTGCTTCCAACTAGAAAGAAATGTGTTGCTCTCCCTGCGTTCCCTTCTCCTATTTTAGACTTCACCGGGTTGTGAGGTTCGTGAAGCTACGTAATACACAAAGCTATGCTTATCCAAGCTGTTCTTTGATCATCACCACAAGGTTCTGCTTTTCAACAAGAAACCTTGATCGTTACATCTTAGTATGCCATACTGTCACTCCATATCGCACTACCAATCCTTTGCCGAAGTATATGAAAGGGTGTTAAGTAAGAGAATAAATTCTCCGCCACCTAACATTCATACATTCGACAGAAAATTAATAACATGATATTTAGTGGAGTACGATGTCAGACACACAATCCATTTATTAGCTTATGCTCTGGGTCTGAGCGAAAACCAAACCCGTGAAATCAACATGTTCATTTGGGCAATGACCATGACCCTTGATTTGGGAGCAAATCAAATCAGGGCCTCGATCGTTGTCCTTTCGATGGAAGATTCACGGTCTTCATATGCCGTCTTCATACTTCAATTCTTAGCGTCGTTTGATTATTTGGAATGGGAGAAACTCGGACTTTCCAAATAATCCTCGTATATATATATATATATATTTAAAATCCTTCCTATTCGTTAATATCATTTTATAACGATTAATTCCTATTTTAATTATTAAAAATAATTAAACTTTATATAACGAAGCCTCGAGTCAATGGGTGACTATGGCGTTGCTTTCAACCAATTTCGATTTTCACATTTCTTAAAATCTAACCATTGGATCTTAACGTAGTTTGTATCGTTGTAAATATTTTCCCAAGACGGTCCTAACGGTTTTAGTTTTGGGAAATTCCGACGGTTGGATCTTTTGGTATGATCGTTTAAAGGTACGGTTTCAAAATAAGAACTACCGCGCTTGATTCGTTTAATTTTAATTATATTTATATATATACATATGAATATATAAACATTTAACGATAATATCGTCAACCAATTCAACTCAAATAAATTTAATTATCATATCCATTCCATTTTCTTCATTCATTTAAAAATGAAAATAATATTTCAACCTTTACATATGTTCTTTTCATTACATTTAAAATGTAAATGAATTTACAGCGTAAAATTTTATTCTTACATCTTACATTAAAAATGTAACTTTCATTACAATGACAAAATCTCTTTTTAATTACACTAAAACATGTAATTATCATTCAGTGTGAAATCTTACTTTAACAATTTCATAAAAGAAAATGAATTTCATTTCAACGGTAAAATCTAATCTTTTAATTTCATTAAAAGTGAAATTTCATTACAATGTAAATATAATTAACATTATAGTGAAAAATTCTAACTTTTTAAATTACATTAAAAATGTAATTTTTATTTACTATGCAAATTCCATGCAAATCCTCATTCTTAATTCACATAATAAAAATGTAATTCTGATTATTATGCAAAAATGTTAATCTTTAATTACATAAAAAGGATGTAATTTTAGGTAATTTTAATTGCCATGTAAATTTTCATCCCTTAATTACATATAAAAAATGTAATTTTACTTTACAATGTGAATTCAACTTTAATTACATAATAAAAATGTAATTTTTATACAATGCAAATTCCTCTTCTTTATTACATGTAAAAATGTAATTTGTATTACATGTTAAATTCCTACTTCTTATATACATGTAAAAATGTAAATTTCAATACATTGCAAAATCCTACTTTTAATTCACATGTAAAAAATGTAAATTTCAATACATTGCAAAATCCTACTTTTGATTCACATGTAAAAATGTAAATTTCAACACATTGCAAAATCCTACTTTTAATTCACATGTAAAAATGTAAATTTCAACACATTGCAAAATCCTACTTTTAATTCACACGTAAAAATGTAAATTTCAATACATTGCAAAATCCTACTTTTAATTCACATGTAAAAATGTAAATTTCAATACATTGCAAAATCCTACTTTTAATTCACATGTAAAAATGTAAATTTCAATACATTGCAAAGTCCTACTTTTAATTCACATGTAAAAATGTAAATTTCAATACGTATGTAATTTTAATTACACCGTCCAAATCTGCTTGTTTTTTTATATTAAAATATGTAATTTATTTACATTGTGAATTCCTCTTCCCTAATTACATATAAAATGTAATTTTTAATCACAATGTAAATTCTCATTTCTAATTATATATAAAAGAGAAAGAAAAAAAAATGTACTTTTTAACTTACAGTGTAAATTGTCATTTTTAATTACATATAAAAGTGACACTTTATTTTACAATGTAAATTCACATTTCTAATTACATATAAAAATGTAATTTTTTATCTCCAATGTAAATCCTTATCTTAATTACATAAAAAATGTAATTCTTTATTTGCAATGCAAATTCATTTTTTTTATTCAATTCTTTTTTTTTCCAATATCTCATGTCCAATATTTCATGTCCAATATTTCGTGTCTAATATTTCATGTCCAATATTTCATGTCCAATCCACCCACCAATAATAATTTAAATAATCAAAGGGGTCAAATCAAATTAATAACATGAAGTTAATCTCGAGTTGAGAGTTCTAGTTCAATTCTGAGAATAACTAAGGGTGTGTTCTTACACGTAGACATATGGTCCGTGAATATCAACAAACCATGATTGACAAAATTAACAAATAAATGATCCTAATAAATCACCAAACCCAGATCTAACACTTAAATTTTCAGATCTAATATCATAACATCACAAACAATTCAGATCCATAACTTAGAATAACGTCCATCGCAGATCCATTTATATTTGCCATTCAAACTTCACATAACGCAAGAATAATAATTAATTTAATTAAAAATAAATTCTCACCTTGCTTGGATCAAAAATGAAGGTTCAAACTCGATCAGATCTCGTGTTCAAAGTCACGGCGGTTTCGGATCTGAAAGATTTTAATTTGAAGTTCATATGTATAAATTAGAAACCAACTTTTTACAACTGTTACTGCTACATTTAAAAGCGTCGCAAATCTAAAATTGAAATTTACCTTGAATTTCAGAAAGTTTAAAACTTTGAATTCGATTTTTGGGAGATGTAGTTGATGGTTTCAGGTGAGGTTTGTTAGAGATTGGAGAGGGGGGAGGGGAGCACACACGCCTGGGAGGCGGTGGACTTCGGTGCTATGGTGGCGGCGCGGAAAGTTAAAAAGCGGCGCGGGTTGGGGCTCGCGATTCGAGAGCTACAGGCCACGAGGGGAGATGACTCTTGTCGGAGATGGAAGAGGAAGAGAAGAGCTTCAAAAAAGTCCAAAAGGGCATATGTTAATTCTCCACGGATTTGGAGAAAAAGAAGAGAGAAGTTTAGAAGGGGTAGGCGGCTACGGGTTTCAGGGAATCGGGAAGAAGAGTTACTGTTCATCGCTATTTATAATATAATATTAGGGTTATTTTATTATTAATTTATTTAATTCCAAAAATACCCAATTTCAAACCAACTCCAAATTCAACCCAACGACTGTCGAACAACAGGTTTTGACGTCTTCTGAACGCAATGGCGCTTGTGCCGAAATCCAATTCTGAAGTTTACAGTATGTTTCTTTTAATTTCAAAATAAATCTTTAATATTAAATTCGAACGTACTTCTTAATTTTATCGGAGCCACAAAATAACTCAGAAAAATCCAGAAAAATTAGTTTTGGTTATGTTTTGACGATACGGTCCTAACAAAACTAAATTCGTCAAATTCTGAGATCGTTTGGAAAATGGCCATCTTCTGGTCGATCCAATTTAACTGTAATTGACCAAAACACATTTTCCTTTGCCACGCTCACATATTAACTTCAAAAATTATGAAATTTGAAACCTAGCAATAATTTGACATTCCGGATCCAACAAAAGTGGTTTCGTCGAATTCTGAGGTCGTATGCAAAATGTCTATTTTCAAGGGCGATATAAGCTCTATAACGACCTTTCTGAAAATTCGTTTGGCCATAACTTTTGATTCCCGCTATGGAACTTCAATTTTTCAGATTCGTTAGAAAGATATTCATTAACAAATTTAAATATTTCCGGTTTCACCAAAATCCGATTTGTCCTGCATCCTGTACAGTCAGTCAAAGTTCAGCTTTGACTTTTCAAACTACCGTGCTATTTCTAATTCCTTTTATAATTAAATTAAATATATTCATATTAAATTCAATTAAAATAGATTTCTAGTTGTTTTTATTAAAATAATTTATTAATCACCCTTAAAATCTCTAAAATGAAAATTTTAAATTGGCCCCAAATTCTGGGTTGTTACAATCTCCCCCGCTTAAGAACTTTTCGTCCTCGAAAAGGAAAAAGGAAAATATAAGATTAGGGACCAACACAGAGAATACCGAAATGATTAAGCGTACCTCAAAACAAAATCTAATCAGAGATATCCACTCTGCATTTGGGGTAGGCCTGTTTGATACTCTCCTCAGTTTCCCAAGTGCAGTCTCTAGGATCACCGCTCCATTGCACCTTAACTAGGTTAATTATTTTATTTCTCAGCTCTCTAGTCTCTTTGCCAATAATTTTCAGAGGCTCTCTTTTCACTGCAAGGCTTGGGGTAATCTCCAAATCTTATTGTGCAGCTTCCTCCACAACCAGATCCAGATCATGGACTTGCCTTCGAAGTTGAGATACATGGAATACATCGTGCACTCCAGGCTACCAGTCGGGCATATGAATTCTGTAAGCTAGGGTGCCAATCTTCTCAAGAATAGGAAAGGGACCGATGAATTTAGGTGCTAATTTTCCTGTCTTTCCAAAACGGACTACACCTCGCATTGGAGAACCTTTCAAATAGACATAGTCACCCACTTCAAAAGTCAACTCTCCTCTTCTTACATCTGCATAGCTCTTTTGTCTACTTTGGACAACCAATAATCGCTTCTTAATATAATCGACTTTATCTGAAGCTTCTCGGACCATGTCTAGACCCAATACAAGCCGATTTCCTTTTTCTACCCAACACGCTGGCGATCTACATGGCCTACCATATAAGGCTTCAAATGGAGACATTTTCAAACTTGCTTGATAGCTATTATTATAAGAGAATTCAACTTAGTGCAAGTGATCCTCCCAAGAACCTCCAAAATCGAGTATGCAAGTCGCAATAGATCCTCCAAAATGCGATTCACCGTCTCAGTTTGGCCATCAGTCTGAGGGTGATATGCGGTACTGAGATTTAACTTCGTTCCCAACTCATTTTGGAATGCTTCCCAAAATTTGCTAGCAAAGATAGGATCACGGTCGCTAACAATGCTACTAGGAACTCTGTTTAAAAAAAAGATTATTCTTTTAATATTCAATTAGAAAAAATGAGAATTTTCATTCAGATAATGATAAAAAGGAAAGATTTAGCTTCATTACCCATGTTGCCTGACGATTTCTTTGAAATAGATTTGTGCCAAACCTTGAGCAGTTCTAGTGGACTTGACAGGTATGAAATGAGCGAACTTTGTGAAGCGGTCCACGATCACCCATATGTTGTCATTCCCTTTCCTAGTACGGGGCAAACCATCTATAAAATCCATGGAGATTTGGTCTCACTTCCAACTTGGAACCTCCAATGGTTGCAGCAATCCCGCAAGCTTTTGTTGATAGCTCTTAACTTGTTGGCATGTATGACATCTACTCACATAGATGGATATATCCCTCTTCATAGACCTCCACCAAAACGTGCGCTTTAGATCTTGATACATCTTGCTCACGCCTGGATGGATGCTAAGCTTTGATTAGTGACCTTCATCTAAAACCACCCTTATGAGCTCTCGAATATTTGGAACACAGATCCGCCCTTGCGATCTATTTGGAAGCTCGTTTTTCCACCTTCTTGAATTTTCTTAATAATTCTTTGAATAAACTCATCCTCCTTTAGAAGAGCAGAAATTTTATCAATCAAAGAGGGGGTAATGATGAGGCTTGCGATAATGACATCCTTTCTACTAAGTGCATCCCCACAACATTGGCTTTCCCCGGCGTACATAAGATGTCAAGATCGTATGCCGTAAGAAATTCTAGCCACCGTTGCTGCCTAAAATTCAAATCCTTTTGATCAAAGAGATATTTCAAGGATTGATGGTCTGTGAATAATTCAAATTTTTCACCCAAAAGATAATGTCTCCAAATTTTCAAAGCAAAGACTACGGCCAACAACTCCAAGTCATGGACACGATAATTTTTCTCATGCGGCTTTAATTGACGACTTGCATATGCAACAACTTTGCCTCTTTGCATCAGTACCACACCAAGACCACCACTTTGAGAAGCATCGGTGTAGACTTTTAAATCTTGGTTGCCATCTATGATGGTTAGTACGGGAGCAGTTGTCAAACTCACTTTTAGCTTTTTGAAGGCCTCCTCACAATCCGATGTCTAATTGAACTTGGTATGCTTCTTGGTGAGCTTTGTTAATGGGCCAGACAGCTTGGCGAAATCTTTGACAAATTTACTGTAATATCCAGCCAATCCTAGGAAGCTTCTTACTTCAGTGGGTGTACTGGGCAGCTTCCAATCCCGAATGGAGGCAATTTTACTTGGGTCAACAATAATTCCTTCTTTTGACACAACATGGCCCAAGAATTTTACTTCCTCTTGCCAAAATGTGCATTTGGAAAATTTTGCTTTTAAAACATTTCTTCGCAGAATCTCCAACACTTCCCTTAAATTCCCTTCATGCTCCTCCTTAGTTTTAAAATAGATTAGAATATCATCAATGAAGACTAGGACAAATTTGTCTAGGACATCTCGGAAGACCCTATTCATCAAGTCAACAAAGTAGGCGGGAGCATTGCATAGACCGAACGACATTACTAACCATTCGTAGAATATGTCAGGACCTCTAAAGGTGGTCAAAGGTATGCATTCTTTGGCTATGCGGAGTTGGTGGAAACCTATGGCTAGGTCCATCTTTGAAAACACATTTTCCCCATTTAATTGGTCCATTAAGTCATCTATGCGAGGCAAGGGGTATTTGTTCTTCAATGTTTGCTTGTTAAGGTCACGGTAATCCACACAGAGCCGTAGAGTACCATCAGACTTGGAGACAAACACCATAGCTGCACCCCAATTGGAAAAATTAGGCCGGATTAGTCCCTTCCACAAGAGCTGCTTAGTTTGGGTCTGCAATTCTTCCTTTTCTTTAGGGGTCATCCTTCTGATAGCATGAACTACAGGTTTTGCATTTGGAACAAGATCAATCCTGAAATCGATTTCCCTTCGCGGGGGTAAGTTGTCTACTTCTTCAAATACATCCGCGTAATTTCTGACCACGGGAATATTTTCTAAAGAAATAGGAGTGATCTCCAGAGAAGACCAAAATGCCTTTCTATCAGAATTTAGCCTATGGCAAGGTATAGTAACAGTGTTCCCGAACCTGTTTTCACCTTTACCACTCTTTCTGAGCATAGCACTTCAGTGTCATATTGTGTTAGCCAATCCAGACCAAGGATGATATTAAACTCGGAAAAATTCATAATGATCAAGTTAAATGGAAATTGGAAATAGGAGTAGGATACAGGCACTTTACAAAATAAATCTAGAGTGGTAGAACCTCCTATAGGATTATGAACATTAATTGGCTCTTTAAGATTTCTTGGTTTTAATTTCAATTTCTTAACCGTGTTGCTAGAAATAAATCTCCTCGATACACCCGTATCAAACAAAGCAGTAACAGGAATGTTTTTAACAAAAATGGTACCATCTAAAACATCATGCTTACCTGCTCCTTCAGAAGAAGTAGGTGCAGAGGAAGGTGGTGCACTTGCCACCTCGTACACATGTGCAATCTGAGCTCCTTTCAACAATGGACAATTAGGTTTGATATGCCCCTTTTTGTGGCAGTTATAGCATTCTTTAGTGTCATCACTTCTGGCCTTCTTTGGGTTTCTGCAGTCCTTGCTGTAGTGTCCAAACTTCTGGCAGTTTTAGCACTGCACCTTAGACTTATCATGAGTCTTAGCAGCTCCAGAACCACTTCCTTCAGTCTTCTTCTCGGGTTGCTTTCTTTTGTTATTGTTGTTGGCTAAGCTCCTCTCTCTATCCTGTTGAGAACTCTTTTTATCATTCTCCTCATATCGACAAGCAAACTCCACCAGCTTATTGAAAGAAAGGTCGATGTGGGAAGTGACTCTATCAATATATTTTCTCGCAAGCCCATTTATGAACCTCTTGTTCTTCTGAAGGTCATCCCGAATCAATTCAGGGGCATAGCGGTAGAGGTCTTCAAATCTTCGTACATATTCTGAGATGGTCTTGTCGCCTTGCTTCAGATTGGCGAACTCGTCATGCAGTCTTTCTACCTCCTACCTTGGAATGTATTTATCATTGAAAAGCTCCTTAAACCTGGCCCAAGTCATATTATCTCCGTCGCCTCCAATGTTGACCACTTCCCACCAATTATGTGCTTCGCCTTGGAGATGCCATGCAGCAGTGAATCTCTTCCTCTGATCATCTAGCTCTAGTCCTCCAAATATCTTTTCACAATTTTTTAGCCATGCCTGAGCCTGTACCATGGTCTCTGTGCCGGTGAATGGAACTCCACCTAGGTTTTTGAACTTCTTCGCAACCTTATCCAAATCAAAAGGCTGCGGTGGTGGTGGTTGTTGAACTGTGGCCTCCTCAGTTCCAGCAACATTTTTCCTCCTTGCTCTAGCTCTAGCGGCAGCGGTACTCATTTTTAGCTAGTTCTGTACGATCCAGGAAAGAGTCAGAACAACTGTAATGGTGATTTTAAGAAATGATAAAGATAAAAAGATGTATAAAAGGATGGCATAAAATGACTGACTATTATGTATTCTCATGAAATGTTCGCCATAGAATATTGTGATTCTATGCAAACGAATTGTTATATGTTATACTCCAAAGCCAAGGTTAACCAAAGCTCTGATACCAACTGTGATAACCCTAAACTTCCATGGGATGAAAGTAAGGAATAATCATTTGGAATACAACATAAATATAACAATACAGATCACAGATACAACATAGCATAGGAAAACTATAGAATAACAACATCATAGCAGCGGAATATGAATGTCATCAAACACAGAATCCCACAGTCATAGAGTTTTAAATTAATACATCAAGTTTTCAGCAAAAGGAAATAAGTTCCAATTTCAAAATAGAACAACTAGAAATAAAATAAGTCTGTATGACATAAGATAAATGTAAACAAAAGATAAATGATAGATAGTCTTCGTGGTCCAACATAAGCACCTCCGAATGAGCAACACCAAGAAAGCTTCAAAGACAACAACTCCATAGAAAGCCAAACCTGTTACTTGGCTGCCTGTGTGGAAAAGAGGGCACCCGAGTTTGCAAAGGTGAAAACAAACTACAGGTCAGTCATGGGACTGGTGTGAGAATTCTCAATTAATTTAGCTACTAGTAATAAGGCAAATCCAAGGACCACGCCGCTAACACGGAACGGTTTTACCCCACTGGATTGCCGTGCATAATTTAAAGTGTCATAACAAACAATAGGTAATTCGGAAAACAACGCTATGCTTTTGAGAAAATTGAAATCACCATAAGACCCAAGTCCCATCACACAATGCAACACACACTAGAGGATATGGTTTTACCTTATGGTGATTAAACATGCTAAATACGATAAATACGAATATAATATTATTATTAGTGTATATAAGAATACATTTCAAAATAAATGTATCAATCCTAGGAAGCATAGCCATCATATACTATGCCTCCGTACTAGTAATACAATCAAATTCGGAGGGTCGTTTTGGAATTTGGTTTCCAACATGAGTCAAGGCTAGGGAGGAGCTCCTTACCGATTCGATGCACTCTAGCTAATGTCTCAAGATCCCCCGCAGTGAACCCTTGGATAGCTGCAGGGCTGGTCCACACATACAGCTTCGTGGATTAGTTATTCCTGAACACACGTTTCGAGATCCTATAGGACCTATCATCCGAGGCACCTCATTCCATCATCCAATAAGTAAAATATCAGCCAGTTTAAGCACAGACACTACTTCTAACTAGAAAGAAACGTGCTTCTCTCCCTGCGTTCCCTTCTCCCGTTTTAGACTCCACCGGGTTGTGAGGTTCGTGAAGCTACGTAATACACAAAGCTATGCTTATCCAAGCTGTGCTTTGATCATCACCACAAGGTTCTGCTTTTCAACAAGAAACCTTGATCGTTGCATCTTAGTATGCCACACTGTCACTCCATATCGCCCTACCAATCCTTTGCCGAAGTATATGAAAGGGTGTTAAGCAAGAGAACAAATTCTCTGCCACAAAACATTCATACATTCGACAGAAAATTAATAACAAGATATTTAGTAGAGTACGATGTCAGACACTCAATCCATTTATTAGCTTGTGCTCTGGGTCAAGTGAAAACCAAACCCGTGAAATCAACATGTTCGTTTGGGCAATGATCATGACCCTTGATTTGGGAGCAAATCAAATCGGGGCCTTGATCGTTGTCCTTTCGATGGAAGATTCACGGTCTTCATATGTCGTCTTCATACTTCGATTCTTAGCGTCGTTTGATTATTTGGAATGAGAGAAACTCGGACTTTCCAAATAATCCTCGTATATATATATATATATATATTTAAAATCCTTCCTATTCGTTAATATCATTTTATAACAATTAATTCCTATTTTAATTATTAAAAGTAATTAAACTTTATATAACGATGCCTCGAGTCAATGGGTGACTATGGCGCTGCTTTCAACCAATTTCGATTTTCACATTTCTTTAAATCTAACCGTTGGATCTTAACGTAGTTTATATATTGTAAAGATTATCCCAAGACGGTCCTAACGGTTTCGGTTTTGGGAAATTCCGACGGTCAGATCTTTTGGTATGATCGTTTAAAGGTACGGTTTCAAAAAGAGAACTACCGCGCTCGATTCGTTTAATTTTAATTATATTTATATATATACATATGAATATATAAACATTTAACGATAATAACGTCAACCAATTCAACTCAAATAAATTTAATTACCATATCCATTCCATTTTCTTCATTCATTTAAAAATGAAAATAATATTTCAACCTTTACATATGTTCTTTTCATTACATTTAAAATGTAAATGAATTTACAGCGTAAAATTTCATTCTTTCATCTTACATTAAAAATGTAATTTTCATTACAATGACAAAATCTCTTTTTAATTACACTAAAACATGTAATTATCATTCGGTGTGAAATCTTACTTTAACAATTTCATAAAAGAAAATGAATTTCATTTCAATGGTAAAATCTAATCTTTTAATTTCATTACAAATGAAATTTCATTACATTGTAAAAATAATTAACATTATGGTGAAAAATTCTAACTTTTTAAATTACATTAAAAATGTAATTTTTATTTACTATGCAAATCCCATGCAAATCCTCATTCTTAATTCACATAATAAAAATGTAATTCTGATTATTATGCAAAAATGTTAATCTTTAATTACATAAAAAGGATGTAATTTTAGGTAATTTTAATTGCCATGTAAATTTTCATCCCTTAATTACATATAAAAAATGTAATTTTATTTTACAATGTGAATTCAACTTTAATTACATAATAAAAATGTAATTTTTATACAATGCAAATTCCTCTTCTTTATTACGTGTAAAAATGTAATTTGTATTACATGTTAAATTCCTACTTCTTATTTACATGTAAAAATGTAAATTTCAATACATTGCAAAATCCTACTTTTAATTCACATGTAAAAATGTAAATTTCAATACATTGCAAAATCCTACTTTTGATTCACATGTAAAAATGTAAATTTCAATACATTGCAAAATCCTACTTTTAATTCACATGTGAAAATGTAAATTTCAATACATTGCAAAATCCTACTTTTAATTCACATGTAAAAATGTAAATTTCAATACATTGCAAAATCCTACTTTTAATTCACATGTAAAAATGTAAATTTCAATACATTGGTAAATCCTACTTTTAATTCACATGTAAAAATTGAAATTTCAATACATTGCAAAATCCTACTTTTAATTCACATGTAAAAATGTAAATTTCAATACATTGCAAAATCCTACTTTTAATTCACATGTAAAAATGTAAATTTCAATACATTGCAAAATCCTACTTTTAATTCACATGTAAAAATGTAAATTTCAATACATTGCAAAATCCAACTTTTAATTCACATGTAAAAATGTAAATTTCAATACATTCCAAAATCCTACTTTTAATTCACATGTAAAAATGTAAATTTCAATACATTGCAAAATCCTACTTTTAATTCACATGTAAAAATGTAAATTTCAATACATTGCAAAATCCTACTTTTAATTCATATGTAAAAATGTAAATTTCAATACATTGCAAAGTCCTACTTTTAATTCACATGTAAAAATGTAAATTTCAATACATATGTAATTTTAATTACACCATCCAAATCTGCTTGTTTTTTTTATATATTTAAATATGTAATTTTATTTACATTATGAATTCCTCTTCCCTAATTACATATAAAATGTAATTTTTAATCATAATGTAAATTCTCATTTCTAATTATATATAAAAGAGAAAGAAAAAAAATGTACTTTTTAACTTACAGTGTAAATTGTCATTTTTAATTACATATAAAAGTGAAACTTTATTTTACAATGTAAATTCACATTTCTAATTACATATAAAAATGTAATTTTTTATCTCCAATGTAAATCCTTATCATAATTACATATAAAAATTGTAATTCTTTATTTGCAATGCAAATTCATTTTTTTTATATTCTATTCTTTTTTTTCCAATATCTTATGTCCAATATTTCATGTCCAATCCAACCACCAATAATAATTTAAATAATCAAAGGGATCAAATCAAATTAATAACATGAAGTTAATCTCGAGTTGAGAGTTCTAGTTCAATTCTGAAAATAACTAAGGGTGTGTTCTTACATGTAGACATATGGTCCGTAAATATCAACAAACCATGATTGACAAGATTAACAAAATGGGAACGACGAAATATATTTCGAAATGTGGATTTTTAAATAGAATAGAAATAAATCCAAAGGATATATAATTTATAAAAGGAATTGAAATTAAACATAGAAGATCGAAATATAAATGAATTTATTACTGAATAAGTAAAATCGACAATTTTAGAAAATTGGAAATAGTATGTTGAATCGGGAAAAATTGATTTAATATATGTTAAAAATATATTAGAATGAAGTTGAATTTATTTTAAACGCAGTTCAAACGTTTATATTTTAGGAATATAATTAAAACGAAGTCGCCGCAACGCTGCAGTTCGTAAATTGACGTTTCGAACTTCAATTGAGTATACAGAACGCAATTGAAGTCGGAATTCTTTGAAACTAGAAACGTCAGGATCGATTTGATAATAGTTTTCTAATGGAGGAGAAAAATCTGGATTCCGTTGAATAGATTTTGAGTTATATCAAAACTCAATTTTTCAGAAAAACAGCGCCATGACCATTATAAAACCATAACGGTTTATTTAATTTTATAAAAGGATTTTAAGCAAATAAAATATGAATTTCTATTTAGAAAAATTTCAGATTTGAGTTGTAAATTATATCAGAACTTAAGTGGAGTAATGAATTGGTTTTTGAAACAGAAATCCGATTTTTGATTTTTGAATAGAATTAACTAATTTGAAAAGTAATTAGTTAATGAGATTTTGAATTAAAATTGGGTTTTGAATAAGTTAATTCGATTTGAAAATTTATATTCGAAATCGAAAAGGAAACTAGAATTGAAATTGAAATTTCAATTTTGTTACGAGTAAGTTAAATATTTTGTTTGAACATGTTATGTTCAAACAAAGAAGTGGAATAGGCAAAATAGCCAATTAAAGAATAAGTGGGCGAAACTGAATTCAAACGAACGGATTGAGTTGAATTGAATTGAAAATAGGTGAACATGTGTTAGACGGGTATGGGATGAAGTATATGAAGGTTTTAATTTATGAGCCCGACAAAAAGGTACATGTTTAAATTCATATATGAGATTTTATGCGCCATATCGGCAAGCCGCTTGGCTTTTTCTTTTTCTTTTGGATTGGTAAGGGCCATGGGAGGCTATTTGAAATATCCCAATGCTCCTGGTACAAGGGAGGTTATGGCGAATTTTTCCAGGAATTTAAGGAGTTAGAATATTTTTAAGAAAATTTGATAGTTAGAAATAAATGTATCGATATATATATAGAATTCGATAAGGAAACAGATTTAAAAATAGAACATTGTAAAACAAAAAGGGAAATCTATTAATTAGAAATATAAAGCGAACCATATACATGTTTTAAAAATGAATACTTAGGTTTTATAGTGTGTTTATTCGAGGTAAGTGGTTTTGAAGTTAAGGACATTTTCAGTTAAGGTCTGAGAGGTACTTTTACCCCAACTTGATTGATTTCATTTTTAATTGATAAATAGTAGGATCCAGTCTCAAAGAGAAGTTTTGAAAAAGAGTTAGTTAAATAAAATATTTTGGGTTGTTATAACGATGTTTTATACAACATTCGTTTTAACCCAAGTGATGGAATTTTGGAAATATAAAAGTAAATATTTTCTGAGTATAATTAAAGTAGTCGGGAAAGAGATAAGTGATTTAAATTGTTTTAATTTCAAATAGGACATATTTTCTAAGTGTAGAAAATAAAAGAAGGCGAGATATAGAAATGTTTCTCCAAAGAATGTAAGAGACCGAGATGATAATTGAAAATATTTGTTTAACAAATATTGATAAGGAAATGGAAAGGGTGATTTAATTAATGAATAGTAATCAAGGGGCCCAGTGATTGTTTGATTGTTTTGAATGGATGTTGTTTATTTTTCTTCAATAGTTAAAGAACCGACTATCGAAGTATTTGCCAATATCGTTGTCAATATGGAGAGACTGGTTGGATTATTATCCATGAACCACTCTGTATTGGCAGTAGCGTTACGAATCAGATTATATGAAGATAATCGAAGATGTAGTGAAGTGCAAGGGCTTTTTATATTAATGGAAATTGTGCCTTCGGTTTCGTTCAATCCCAGAACGAACGTATATGGACGAATGTTTGACAAAGTATTTCTAATGATCGGATATGTTGATCTGTACAAATATATATGGTGGCAACGGATGTATTCCCTTAGCATAATATCCAGAATATTTGTGCAAATCGATTAGTGATTAACGGATCTGACAATATGGCATTCAAAGTGATTGTGCTATCAATGAATAGAAAGTAATCGTAGCCTCAGGCCTCAACAACCAGAAAATGACAAAAATCGGACAGGCAGCATGGCTATATGGGTCGCTCCCATTAGGATGTACAATCACCCATCAAGAGATTCATTTAATTCCTTATTCTATTCGATGCTGTCCCTTTTCGGGAAACGGTTGCTGATCCCAACTGTTGGTGATATACATTCGATACACTTAAGCGAAATGAGTGGTCGATCATCTGTGGGCCGGGTTGTAAGATGTTCTTGTTGAACCTAGTGTATTCCTCTCTAGAGATACACTATCGGAAGGTGGTTCCATACCTTGTCATAGTCGGAATCCAACCTCCAATAAGCTCCCTGCGGTTTTTGATTTTATATTATATATGGAGCGTGAGATGCAAGCGTTCCGCTAGATTCTATTTATTTGATTATACATTATTATACTATCACTGGATTTTTGTATCAAAGTATTTTGGGTTATAGTAAGATAAAAACCGTCCATGTTTATGTATGGGTTGGTCTTACTATTATCTTTTCTTTCAAAAGGATTTTGAAAGTTAAACAAATGGTTGGAGTTTACTCACACCAGTCCCATGACTGACCCAGAGTTTATTTTGTTTTGTTTTCCCTAAACTCTTGGGTGCCCAAATTTGTACAGGTAGCCAAGTAGTCGGGATTTTACAGATTCATTTGAAGGAGCTGGAAGCAAGAGGCTTCACTAGTTAGCTATAGACTATCATATTTCCGCTGTGTACTATGTTGTATCTGGAAACAGGTGTTTATAACTTTTCCAAGAATAAATGTTGTGCTCTGATAATGGTATGTATATAAAGTTACTGATTTGTATTTCAAAAGTTATGTTATATAATATATTTTACTCGTTCCGCTGTGAGATTTGACTTCTTTGTTTTCTCCTATTCTAATATTTCTTTCTTTCTATTTCTCATCCTCTAACTTCTTCCTAATAATGATTCGTATTTCTGTGCAATTTGGGTTGGACGTGTGGTGTTATTAGTCAACTCAGATAGTACGGATTTGCGGGCCGTTATAGTTGGTATCAGAGCTTAGGTTGAGCGAATACCTAGGCTTTTGGGATTGTGCTCACTAGAGATAGGGTCAGTAGTACCCTAGAATGAGTTGAGTGTATATATATACGAGAGAACGTATTTGTTATTTGATATAAAAATTATTTTATATTGTGTTGGCTAGTCTGTTGAGTGGTTTATGAATTCTGATCGAATCGTGGGACGCCACGTCGTCGATAAGAGTTTGTAAATAGTTGAATAGAAGATTGAACACGATATTGTTTTAAAGTGGGTAAATGAAATAATTTTGCCCAAAATTCTATTTTTATAGAAAAGAAATAACTTTCTAGAACTATTATAATATATGGATATGTTGGATGTTGATATTATAATCAAATTAGATTATAAAAACTGAAATGGTTATATAGAACCAAATAGAATTTGTATATGAATGAAATATACAAATCAGATGAATTAAAATTGAATTCAAAACAGAATTCAGAATTTAAATCCTAGGAAATTGGAAAATATTTTCTGAAGTATATTAAAATAATATAGCTTTATTTGAAAGGGGTTTTTGAATAAAAATCAATATTGAATAGATTCTGAATGTGTTAAAGCACTGAACTCACTTCAGTCGCTGGGAAATAATTTTGATGATGACTGCAGCATCATCAGTGTCCATTTTCGAGTTTCTAAGTGATGGATTGCTACCTTAGAAAAGTTTTGATGGAAATTTGTTTTAAAAGAAAACAAGTGGTTTGAAATTTCAAATGTTTTGAATTTGAAATGAAAATAAATATATACGTATATATTTATGTAATTTCAGAAGGATTCAAAAGGAAAACCCAGGAATTTGAATTCTGAAGTTTAAATTTAACTTAAGCAAGTTAAATGGATCGAGGTAAATAAATTAATGAAATTCAAATTGAATAAGATTGAATAGAATTTGAATTGGGTGTAAATCATTTAGATTAAGTGTGCGAAAACCAAAAGTTTTGGTGGAATTAAATTTTTTGAAATACAAGGAGTTGAGTTTCAACATAAGTGAGATTTTGAAAAGTAATGGATTTATACCATTTTTCCTACCTTAGCAATTTCGAGGACAAAATTATTTTAAGGGGGGAAGAATGTAACGACCCAGATTTTCTGGTCGATTTATTTTGAATATTTAATATTATTTTAATTATTGAGCTGATAATATAAATCGATTTTTATATTGAATTATTGATATAATTATCGTAATTCGAGGATCTTAAGTAATTCAATTTGAAATGGAGTCAAAATGATTTATATGAATTTTTATTTGAATTTAAACGATAATAAATAATAATTTATTTTCAAAGAATTTGCGGTTTCTGAATTTAAATTATATTATATTAATTTAATATGGTATATACGTTCAAATTAAATTTCAGAATATATACAGTTCAATTCAAAATGACGTTATAACATTGAAATGTTGGTCGGTACGTTGGAAAAAGTGGTTCGTGGGTGAACCCTGAGATATTTTTATGGATAAGATCAAAATTGAAACACCCCACCTCCGTTAGGGTCACTCTCAAGGGGAATGCCCTAATTTTGGTGGAGGTTTATAAGTATAAGTCACAGATATACAAGACAGATATAAGAACACATATTTGTAAACAGCGGAAAATCAACAACTTTTATTTCATAAAAGCAAATACGTGCTACAACATCATCACCATAATTGTCTTACATCTTTTCCAAAAGCATAACATAACATTTTCATAATCTGTCTTGATTACATTATTTAAAGAAGCATAAATAAAACATAGATAAACTGCAAAAGCCCCATAGTGGATTGTCCAAAGCCATAGTTCAAAATGAAAAGGTCCAAGCAATACATTTCTCCTCTTCAAGATGGATGTTAAGTTTGGTCAAGCTGCTGTGTTCCCTCCCTGTGGACCTGGGGGGGAAACGGAAGAAAAGAAGACGAAAGAAAAGTAGAGTCAGACATAAAGCCTGAGTAAGTCTAGTACTATTCTGTCTATGAATAAAGAACTGGGTGTGATAAGTATAAACAAGAAGTGGGCAAGCACTATAAACTTGGTTAAGTTGTCTAGGGTCGAATATACTATCGTACCCCATGTTAATCTCTGAACCCATATAAACTAGTTTCCAACTGGCACCCCATAATCAGGGTGAAGTGATCCATTCTATGATGATCGGCTCCTACTCGCATAGTTACATGTGTCTTACGGCCCCCGATGTTGTAGTTACCTATGCTGGTCCCACCATGGGGTGTATCAAGTCCCATAGTGGCGGCCCGACACAATCCTAGAATGCACAGGTATGCTACTGGTGTCCAGTGCCTTATTTTTCTGCGCTGGAGTGTGTGCACGCCCGCACCCCGTTAGAACCTACACTGCTACACCACCGCCGTCGATTTGACCTCTTACAATCAGCCCAGTAATCGTGCCCCACCCTGCCTAGTTTCAGGGTATCCTGATACACCTTCTAGGGTTACTGCTGAAAAGGGTCCCCCGTTACTAGGTTTTCTATCTCTAGCCAACATGCTAAGTTGGTTAAGTGTTTTCTAACCTAACCCCCACCAGTCCGTTTAGTTTAGCATGTTCCATTTTGATTAAGTCTTTAGTTCACTTAATCCTAACAATCCTGACTCAGCCTTAATTGTCTTATTAAAGCCTTGACCTCTCACATTAGACAGGTATTGTTGTGGCTGCCTGTTGCCGGTTGGTTCCGGGCAGTCTTACGCCACAACTCAGTCTAACCTCGGGTCCTTATTGGGCTCCATGTTTAACCTCCCACATTGGATAGGTATTGTTGTGACTACTGGACAGCCGGGCGGTTCCGGGCAGGTTTACATCACAACTCAATCCAACCTCGGGTTAAACACATCGTATGTTCTACATTTACATATTTTGTCTTTCTTCTTTATTTTCTTATATGTAAATATTTGCGGCCCATTATTAAGTTAATGGTGTAAAGGTTACACCAATCATGGGCCCAACCCATACTTGAATTTGGGCCCTTCTACTTTATATTTTCATTTATTAATAAATTTAACCCAACGTTATTTTCCCCCGTTTAACACGTTCGTTTATTATATATATGTTGGGCTTAGCCTTTTTAAGCCCAACTTAGCCATGAGGAAAAGGGGAGGCTTAAAGCGTGATTACATACATAAGAAGGGGAATGTGAGCGCATGAACTTGCAACATAACGTTGGAACTACAAAATAGAAACTGGTGTACTTGCATAGTAGTAATGTATACTTTGGTCATAAAGCATAAGTGACATGAATCAAAGCATGTAAACTTGTAGTTGAGATAAGAATATCATTATTGACACATAGGCTTAACTACAACATAAACCTATATTTTTATTCAGGCATAATGTCAAACATAAGCAAATCATGTTCATAAGATTACTAGGTGTTTACTTTTGTTACTAACACAAAAGTATAGTTCAAACTAATCATGATTTTAAATCTATTCACATGGCATAAATATTTCTAACATGAAATCATGATTTTTACTTTAGTCTTGCAAAAGGGGTTTTTGAATCTAACCTAGCTATGTACCACATATGTCATCATATAATTCTTGTTAACAATATGGATTTCAATTATGCAAAATATCAATCATAGCCTAATCATATTCATAAGTTTGCAAATAAGTTTTCTAGTACAAAAGCATGGCTTAATACATAGATCATGATGCCAAATTTTCAACATAATTTCATATGGACTATGATAACCCAAACTTATTCCAATTACTTCACAAAAATGATTTTTGTATAAAAATACACATTATGATGGCATAGTAGCAAAACCCCAAACTTGCATGAATTTCAATTAATCAACTACATACATGTAGCTTCAACATGGATTACATAATTTGCGAATATTCCAAACGTATACTTGCATAAAACTACCGCATGTAGTTTTTCATAATTGAATAACATAATTCGAGAATATCCAAACGTATACAATATTCCAAATCGATAAGAATCATAGTAACGCACAAATATGAATTACTTTATCGCCACAAATCAAGTATACAAACCAACACAATTATTTGTTCATACCAAAATAATACTCTACTTACAATGGTGTGGCGAATTCTCCAATTTAGGGGTTTGGAGATGCAATTCCTTGTTGATTTGATTTGTTTAGGTTGCTTTATGCTTTAGAATTTTCCTCCTAATCCTCTCTCCAATTGGGGGCTACTCTTAGTCGTTCCTCAGCAACATGACGGCTTTGTTCTTATTTTTGAATGAATAGATTAGGGTGAGTCTAGGGTCATTTTTATAGGGTTTAGGAACTGATTAGGACCATTGATGTTGCTTGGATTGATCGTAGCCATTCATTCGTAAGAGAGACCAATTAGAGCCTGCCACTTAGCCCTAATGACAAAGCAGACTACAGAAAATCGACCAACATAGAATAGGCCAGCCAGGTTGGACTGGGTTCGACCTGGCTCTGGACCAGGTCGACAGCCCTGTCGACAGCCCTGTCGACCTGGCTACACCAGGTCGACAGCCCAGTCGACCTGGGTGCATCAGGCGGGATTTTTCCCGCCCTGGCCAATAGGGCCCGGTTTTTTTTTTTTTAGCTGTTTTATTCTGTTCGAATTTTAAACTTAATTCAGAAACTTCCGAAGGCCATATCTTCTTCATACGGACTCCGTTTTTCGAAAACTCGGACTCTATTTCGCGTATTTTTCCGAGACGAACGCAATGGAGTATCCGTTTCCCTTAGTTCTTTGATTTGTAATTAATTATACTTTAATTTGTTAATTTCACAGTTATAGAATACACGGGGTGTTACATTCTCCCCCACTTAAAAGGATTTCGTCCCCGAAATCTTCAAGTTAGGAGGAATGTATATCCTAACATCCAATCATCCATCAAACACGAGCATCCATTGTCCTTAAAAGACTTCTAATGCTTCATGATCAAATGCGAAGTGTGTGTGTACATGTACTTATCTAATGCAAAATCAGGCGGTCTACTGATTCAGTTGACCTCCTTAATGCGAATTATGTAAGTGCCATGAATCCATTATGTATGCAAATTTTCCTATTCATGATTCTACATGAGTGCACAATCATTCAATACAAATGCAACATCCATATGACAACACATTAAAGTTCAACCATATACGAATGCAAACATATATGCATATGCAATATGAAGTGACTGAGCCGATCTAAAACCTAGATTGTGTGTGTATATGCAACCACGAGCAACCACTAGCAATCACTTGCAACCACTTGCAACCATCATCCATAACATGTTTCAACTACATGTTTCCATCCAAAGGGTTTCTACCTAAAAGATAAGGTCGAGGAAATATACCTAAAAAGATAGATAAAAGCGCAACTTAAGGAAAAGGAAAGATCAAGGATGTACCCTCGAACAGAAAAGGGTAGGCAGTGCGTATTCTAGCTTCAGTTTCCCAAGTCGCGTCTCCCTCGGCGTCGCTCCACTGAACTTTGACGAGCTTGACTTCGCGGTTGCGTAGCTTTTTCACTTCCGTTCCTAAGATGCGGGTTGGAACCTTTCTTATGGTTGCTTCGCGTTCCACTTCGGCCTCTTCGAGGATATTTGGCTCTACCACTTCAGCTGACTCATGTAGACATTTTCGGAGATGTGAAACGTGAAAAACGTTGTGGACTCCAGCCAACTTCTCGGGTAGCTCTAATCTATAGGCCATTTTCCCAATTTTCTCGATGATAGGGAATGGCCCTACGAACCTTGGTGCCAGTTTTCCTGTGGTTCCAAAACGAACAACGTTCCTTAGCGGTGATACCTTGAGAAAAACTCTGTCTCCAACCTCAAATTCAAGGTCGGTCCTTCTCTTGTCGGCATAGGACTTTTGTCTGTCTTGGGCCGTCTTCATCCTTCTTCGTATTAAGTCTACTTTCTCTGAAGTCTCTCGGATCATATCTGGTCCAAGTATGAGCTTATCAGTAGACTCCCACCAACAAGTGGGCGATCGGCCCGGTCTTCCATATAAAGCTTCGAAGGGCGCCATTCCGATGGTTGCTTGATAGCTGTTGTTGTAGGCAAATTCCACCAAAGGATGGTGGTCTTCCCATGTCCCTCCGAAGTCAAGGACGCATAGTCTTAAAAGGTCTTCCAAAACTCTGTTCACTCTCTCTATTTGGCCGTCGGTTTGGGGATGATAGGCTGTGCTCAAGCATAACTGCGTTCCTACTGCTTCTTGCAGACTCCGCCAAAACTCGCTGGTGAAGATGGGGTCTCGGTCACTAACAATGCTAGATGGTATTCCATGGAGTCGAACGATTTCCTTAAGGTAAAGTGATGCTAGGGATGAGGCAGTTCTTTTACTTTTGACAGGTAAAAAGTGGGCGCTTTTAGTAAGCCTATCCACTATTACCCAAATGCTAGTGTTGCCTCTCCTAGACCTAGGCAGCCCATCGATGAAGTCCATTGAGATGCTATCCCACTTCCACTGTGGGACCTCTAAAGGATGTAGCAGTCTGCCAGGCTTTTTCTGTTCCGCCTTAACCTGTTGGCACACCATACACTTAGAAACGAATTCTGCCACGTCCTTTTTCATGCCGTTCCAGAAGAAAGTCCTTTTTATATCTTTGTACATTTTATCTCCGCCTGGGTGTATCGTCATCTTGGAGTGATGTGCTTTCTCGAGAACCTTCTTTACTAGATCTTTTGTCTGTGGGACGCATAGTCTTCCGTCTCGCCTTAGCAAACCCTTATCGTCGATGGAGTATCTGTTGAGGTGACTTGAAGTCTCACCCCTAATTAGCCTATCAATTATTTCCACAAGCTGAGGGTCTTCGCGTTGCGCTGTCCCTACTGAATCCACTAAAGTTGGGCGCACTTCGAGAGATGCTAGCAAGCCTGGTACGAAATCGGTGGAAGGCCTAAAGTCGAAGCTAGCTATAAAATCTAGGCTTTGTCTTTCAACAAACAACGGGCTTAGGGTCAATTTCTTTCGGCTCAATGCGTCTGCCACTACGTTGCCTTTGCCCGGAGTGTAGGAGATTTCGAAATCGTACGAGGCAAGAAACTCCATCCATCTTTGTTGCCTCAAGTTAAGATCCTTCTGCGAGAAAAGATATTTCAACGATTTATGGTCAGTGTAATGTTCGAACTTCTCACCTAGGAGATAGTGTCGCCAAGACCTGAGTGCAAAGACGATGGCGGCTAACTCAAGATCGTGGGTTGGGTAGTTCTTTTCGTGCATTTTCAACTGCCTCCCGCCATAAGCTACTACCCTTCCTTCTTGCATTAAGACGGCGCCTAGCACTGTCCCACATGCATCCGTATAAACAGTGAACATCTTGCTCCCATCTGGCAGAGTCAAAACTGGGGCTGTTGTAAGAGCCCTTTTTAGTCGTTGGAAAGCAAACTCGTAATCCAAGTCCCAATTGAACACTAGATTCTCCTTAGTCAATTTCGTGAGTGGAGCTGAGATTTTCGCAAAATCCCTTATAAACTTTCGATAGAAACCTGCTAGTCCTAGAAAGCTTCGGACCTCAGTTGCATTCCTTGGTGTCTTCCAATCCTGTACCGCCACTACCTTAGCAGGGTCCACTGCTAACCCTTGTTTGGATACTATGTGCCCAAGGAACCTCACCTCTTCTCTCCAAAAGTGGCATTTGGAGAATTTGGCTTTTAGTTGATGGACTTGCAAAGTTTCCATGATTGCCCTTAAGTGTTGAGCATGTTCCTCTTCACTCTTTGAGAAGATAAGGATATCGTCTACGGAGACCACTACGAATTTGTTGAGGAAATCTCTAAATACCCTACTCATAAGGTCCACGAAGTAAGCAGGTGCATTTGTCAAGCCGAAAGGCATGACAAGCCATTCAAAGAAGCCGTCTAGGGTTCTGAATGCCGTTTTATCGATACTATCTTCAGCCACCCTTAGCTGATGAAAACCGGTTGCTAAATCGAGTTGGGAGAAAACAGACGCTCCTACAAGCTGGTCAAATAAATCGTCAATTCTAGGGAGAGGGTGCCTATTCTTTTTCGTTAACTTGTTAAGCTCCCTATAGTCAACACATAGACGGAGTGAACCATCCGCCTTTGTAGCGAACACCACTGGAGCGCCCCATTCTGAAATGCTTCTCCTAATGAACCCCTTTTCTAGAAGCTCTTTAATCTGTTTACTGAGCTCTTTCCTTTCTCGTGGAGCCATGTGTCTAACGGGTAACGCAACGGGCTTTGCATTATCTACAAGATATATGCGGAAGTCTATTTCCCGCTTCGGAGGCAAGCCCTTCACCTCTTCAAAGACATCCGGATATTCCCGGACCACTCTAACTGATTGCAAATTTTCAACAGAGGCATCTAGCGATTCAAGATAACTAAGCATAACTGCATACGAGGGATTACAAGAAATTTCCAAAGTATTACCGAGCTGGGTTAGGAGCCTAACAACCCTTTTCTCACAATCAAGGATGGCCCCATTACTGGATAGCCAATCCATACCCAAAATCAAACCATAACCCGAAAAGCCCAAAACAAAGGCACTAGATTGAAATTCTACACTTAGAATAGAAATTTTCAATCCCAAACAGATCATAGACAAATGAGCTGGGCCCCCAATTGGGTTTGAAACAATTAAGGGGTCCTCTACCATACTAGTTTTTAGGTGCAGAGATTCTACTAAAGCAGACGAGATAAAGGAGTGCGATGCGCCAGAATCAAATAAAGTGCGAATGGGGTGATCATAAAGATAAACTACACTTTCTACAGAAGTATTTATACCTCGCTGTTGCAGAGGTGGCGCTTCCAGCACATGAACCTGTGCCCCTGGGGTGGATCCAGCCCTCTGCCCCTGTCCTCGTTTCTTTAGGCAGTCCTTAGCCCTGTGGCCTATCTCACCGCAAGAAAAGCACCCACCATTCTCCTTGGCCTTCTTTTTCCGGCAGTCCTTTACTAAGTGCCCCACTTTGCCACAGAAATTACACTTCCTCTTCTCTTTGTTGCCTTTCCCGCCCTTCTTAAAGTCTGTCTTCTTAGGCTGCAAACCCTCTTTCTTCCCTTGAGAGCTTTCTGCCTTTGTTTCCTTCTTGCCCTTATCCTCTTCATTCAGCAATGCCATTTGCACCAATCTTTCATACGTGGCTCCCATGGGTATATGGGTCATGGCCAAACTGTGTAATGGCTCATTCAACCCTTTGACGAAACGGAGAGCCTTCTTGTGCGGGGTATTGACTAGGTCAAGCCCAAACCTAGCCAGCTCATCGAACTGATTCACATACTCTCTGACTGTCTTGTCCCCTTGCTTAAGAAATAAGAATTTTTCCAACTGCAAACTTCTTTCCGCATCTGAGAGAAATTTAGTCTCAAACCTTGCCCTAAAGTCCTCCCATGTCTCCACTAGTCTTTCAGCATTAGTGACTTCCCACCAGTAGGAAGCCTCGCCCTTCAATAGCCATACTGCCAATTGTACTTTTTGTCTATCTTCTACCTCAAAGATGATGAATAGGTCCTCCGTCTCTTTCAGCCAATTTCTAGCTGCCACGAAGGACTCAGTTCCATGAAAATCCTTTCCTCCCATAGCATTAAAATCTTTACATATCTTAGCAAAAGTGTTTCCCCGTGGAGGAGGTGGAGGAAAAGGTGCCGCTGCAGCTGGATGATTTCCTGCAGCTGGGGGAGGAGGAACGGTAGGACCTGGCTGAGTGGCCCTTGCTTCTAAGAACCGTCTAAACCAACCAGGTATTGGAACCCCTTCTGGCAAGTTAAGATCTTCGGACATGCTGAAACAAAAAGGATAGATTCAAAACGAAGGATAAGAGATAGTACCTATGACTTTGGGGAGTGGACTTTGCCTTTTAAAATAAAATAATATTTTTCTTTTAAAAATGCTTCTTTAAATTTCCTTTTTGAAAACAATTTTTCAAAACTTTTTATCTTATCTGGTAAACCTATGCTCTGATACCAAGTGAAACACCCCACCTCCGTTAGGGTCACTCTCAAGGGGAATGCCCTAATTTTGGTGGAGGTTTATAAGTATAAGTCACAGATATACAAGACAGATATAAGAACACATATTTGTAAACAGCGGAAAATCAACAACTTTTATTTCATAAAAGCAAATACGTGCTACAATATCATCACCATAATTGTCTTACATCTTTTCCAAAAGCATAACATAACATTTTCATAATCTGTCTTGATTACATTATTTAAAGAAGCATAAATAAAACATAGATAAACTGCAAAAGCCCCATAGTGGATTGTCCAAAGCCATAGTTCAAAATGAAAAGGTCCAAGCAATACATTTCTCCTCTTCAAGCTGGATGTTAAGGTTGGTCAAGATGCTGTGTTCCCTCCCTGTGGACCTGGGGGGGAAACGGAAGAAAAGAAGACGAAAGAAAAGTAGAGTCAGACATAAAGCCTGAGTAAGTCTAGTACTATTCTGTCTATGAATAAAGAACTGGGTGTGATAAGTATAAACAAGAAGTGGGCAAGCACTATAAACTTGGTTAAGTTGTCTAGGGTCGAATATACTATCGTACCCCATGTTAATCTCTGAACCCATATAAACTAGTTTCCAACTGGCACCCCATAATCAGGGTGAAGTGATCCATTCTATGATGATCGGCTCCTACTCGCATAGTTACATGTGTCTTACGGCCCCCGATGTTGTAGTTACCTATGCCGGTCCCACCATGGGGTGTATCAAGTCCCATAGTGGCGGCCCGACACAATCCTAGAATGCACAGGTATGCTACTGGTGTCCAGTGCCTTATTTTTCTGCGCCGGAGTGTGTGCACGCCCGCACCCCGTTAGAACCTACACTGCTACACCACCGCCGTCGATTTGACCTCTTACAATCAGCCCAGTAATCGTGCCCCACCCTGCCTAGTTTCAGGGTATCCTGATACACCTTCTAGGGTTACTGCTGAAAAGGGTCCCCCGTTACTAGGTTTTATATCTCTAGCCAACATGCTAAGTTGGTTAAGTGTTTTCTAACCTAACCCCCACCAGTCCGTTTAGTTTAGCATGTTCCATTTTGATTAAGTCTTTAGTTCACTTAATCCTAACAATCCTGACTCAGCCTTAATTGTCTTATTAAAGCCTTGACCTCTCACATTAGACAGGTATTGTTGTGGCTGCCTGTTGCCGGTTGGTTCCGGGCAGTCTTACGCCACAACTCAGTCTAACCTCGGGTCCTTATTGGGCTCCATGTTTAACCTCCCACATTGGATAGGTATTGTTGTGACTACTGGACAGCCGGGCGGTTCCGGGCAGGTTTACATCACAACTCAATCCAACCCTGGGGTTAAAAACATCGTATGTTCTACATTTACATATTTTGTCTTTCTTCTTTATTTTCTTATATGTAAATATTTTCGGCCCATTATTAAGTTAATGGTGTAAAGGTTACACCAATCATGGGCCCAACCCATACTTGAATTTGGGCCCTTCTACTTTATATTTTCATTTATTAATAAATTTAACCCAACGTTATTTTCCCCCGTTTAACACGTTCATTTATTATATATATGTTGGGCTTAGCCTTTTTAAGCCCAACTTAGCCATGAGGAAAAGGGGAGGCTTAAAGCGTGATTACATACATAAGAAGGGGAATGTGAGCGCATGAACTTGCAACATAACGTTGGAACTACAAAATAGAAACTGGTGTACTTGCATAGTAGTAATGTATACTTTGGTCATAAAGCATAAGTGACATGAATCAAAGCATGTAAACTTGTAGTTGAGATAAGAATATCATTATTGACACATAGGCTTAACTACAACATAAACCTATATTTTTATTCAGGCATAATGTCAAACATAAGCAAATCATGTTCATAAGATTACTAGGTGTTAACTTTTGTTACTAACACAAAAGTATAGTTCAAACTAATCATGATTTTAAATCTATTCACATGGCATAAATATTTCTAACATGAAATCATGATTTTTACTTTAGTCTTGCAAAAGGGGTTTTTGAATCTAACCTAGCTATGTACCACATATGTCATCATATAATTCTTGTTAACAATATGGATTTCAATT
The DNA here is from genome assembly GCA_030737875.1 of Allium sativum. Taxonomy (NCBI): domain Eukaryota; kingdom Viridiplantae; phylum Streptophyta; class Magnoliopsida; order Asparagales; family Amaryllidaceae; genus Allium; species Allium sativum. The sequence continues at coordinate 937,754,956 of CM060922.1, forward strand.
ATGCAAAATATCAATCATAGCCTAATCATATTCATAAGTTTGCAAATAAGTTTTCTAGTACAAAAGCATGGCTTAATACATAGATCATGATGCCAAATTTTCAACATAATTTCATATGGACTATGATAACCCAAACTTATTCCAATTACTTCACAAAAATGATTTTTGTATAAAAATACACATTATGATGGCATAGTAGCAAAACCCCAAACTTGCATGAATTTCAATTAATCAGCTACATACATGTAGCTTCAACATGGATTACATAATTTGCGAATATTCCAAACGTATACTTGCATAAAACTACCGCATGTAGTTTTTCATAATTGAATAACATAATTCGAGAATATCCAAACGTATACAATATTCCAAATCGATAAGAATCATAGTAACGCACAAATATGAATTACTTTATCGCCAAAAATCAAGTATACAAACCAACACAATTATTTGTTCATACCAAAATAATACTCTACTTACAATGGTGTGGCGAATTCTCCAATTTAGGGGTTTGGAGATGCAATTCCTTGTTGATTTGATTTGTTTAGGTTGCTTTATGCTTTAGAATTTTCCTCCTAATCCTCTCTCCAATTGGTGGCTACTCTTAGTCGTTCCTCAGCAACATGACGGCTTTGTTCTTATTTTTGAATGAATAGATTAGGGTGAGTCTAGGGTCATTTTTATAGGGTTTAGGAACTGATTAGGACCATTGATGTTGCTTGGATTGATCGTAGCCATTCATTCGTAAGAGAGACCAATTAGAGCCTGCCACCTAGCCCTAATGACAAAGCAGACTACAGAAAATCGACCAACATAGAATAGGCCAGCCAGGTTGGACTGGGTTCGACCTGGCTCTGGACCAGGTCGACAGCCCTGTCGACAACCCTGTCGACCTAGCTAGACCAGGTCGACAGCCCAGTCGACCTGGGTGCATCAGGCGGGATTTTTCCCGCCCTGGCCAATAGGGCCCGGTTTTTTTTTTTTTTTTTAAACTGTTTTATTCTGTTCGAATTTTAAACTTAATTCAGAAACTTCCGAAGGCCATATCTTCTTCATACGGACTCCGTTTTTCGAAAACTCGGACTCTATTTCGCGTATTTTTCCGAGACGAACGCAATGGCGTATCCCGTTTCCCTTAGTTCTTTGATTTGTAATTAATTATACTTTAATTTGTTAATTTCACAGTTATAGAATACACGGGGTGTTACAAAAATCGAGTCAGTAATCAAATCAGAATCCGTTTAAATAAAATAAAGATCTCTTTATATCAAATCGTATTAATTTTAAAATCAAATCAAATCTAATTAAAATATTTTAAAAATCAAATCAAATCTATTTAGTTTATTTCAAAATCTTAAGGACAATTCAGCCGACCTGCTACTGCCTGTTTTCACCTATAAAATCGCGTCCCCTTCCTTGTTGGCCATTTCATTCTTCACAAAAATAAAAATCGCTTCCTCTAATTCCGAACACTCAAATCCCTATTTCGATTATCAGTTAAGCTAGTCGCGCTCGTAGATCTAGGGAACAACGAGGGCACAACGTCGAACTAGGAAGTGTTTCGAACAGGATTTAATTGGGGCATCGCGACCTGGCAGACGCGGTTGGAAGAGGAGCATCGAGATCGAGATTTGGAGCTCGAAATTGGTCCCGCGATTTTTCCCTGTGGGTTGAGATGGACATCGCGAGGCTCGACATACGCTGGTAGGGTGCGAGAGTGGTATTCAAGACTAGGAGGGGTTCGATCTGTGTTTTGGTGAAGGAACGCAAGGACGTGAATGGTGTGTCATTTGATGGTGATCGAGACTGTAGCGAGGTAGCACTGTTAAGGACATTATGTGGTGCAGTTGGTAGAAGCAGGAAGGTTGGTGGTGCAGAATGGTATGGAGATTATGAACAAGGTGTTTGTTGAAATGCTAGAATGGTTCAATGCAGTTTTTAAGGATTGATGGCAGTTTTTAGGGTATTCGGAGATCGAGTTCATCGATTGGTCGAGGGGTTTTGCAGAGACGATAGAGTATACGTTCTTACTATATTTAAAGCACTTAGAATTTATTTAATTATTGGTTAAGTAGTTAATTTAATAGAATTAATGTTATTCGATAATAAAAACGTATAATCATAGGTATGCAAGGAATTTTATTCGAGTAGAGTCGAGCCGACAATATGAAAATTTACAGGATACTCAGCAAGTTCGGTGAGTAAATCTCACTCACCTATTAATTAGAGTTATGTTTATTCGTTAAAAATAATTGTTTGTTGCTTGTTGAATGCTTTCTGATTGTTTGAAATATATTAGTTATTTAGGGTTGACTATTATATATATATATATATATATATATTGGGTTGATGATTGGATTGATTCCCGCAGTACCATTAGCGGATGCCCGCAGTATCATTAGCGGATGACCCTATATGCCCCACACTATGATAGTGGATGACCTTCATACCATGATATCCTGCCTCGAAGCAGGATGGGTATTACTATGTTGACTAACATCTGTGGATGCAGGGAAACAGGTTGGAGGAATCCGACTGGATTCCTCAAAAATATATTATCTGTTTGTTTATTGGTTTGCACATATACTGTCATATATGATGTGTTAGAAAAGCTGAAATAAATAATTGGTTGTTTGGTGTTTAAATATCACTGGGCCTAAGTGATAATTATGAAATTACCCTAAAAGGGGTATTAGAGATTTAAAAGGGAAATTCTATTTTAGAAAAATAGAATTTGAATTTTTAAAAAAAGATTTGAGATATAAACTTGTTTTGAAAAATAAAACAAGTAGTTCCTTTATAAACGAAGTTTATAAATAGTTCTTTTATAAACGAAGTTTATAAATGAAGTAAAAAGAATTATCATTGTATAAATTCAGAAATAAAAATACAAGTGTGAAATTGAAAAGGGAAATTTATTTTCGAAAAGTTGAAATATCAATTTCAAAAGTAATTGAAATCAAGACTTGTGTAAAGAATGAATAAAGAAAATTCAAATAGAAATTCAAATGGAGTTTGAAAATAGAATTTTAAATAGAATTAAATATGGAATTTGACTATAGAAAATATAAATGAAATTCAAATGTAGAATTTGAATATCGAAAGTGAAATGGAATTTGAATAAAGAGATTTTAAATATGGAATTTGAATATAGAATTCAAATAGTTTGAAATGGAATTTGAATATATGATTCAAATAGATTGAAATAGAATTTGAAAATAGAAAATTTCAAATAGAATTTGAAATAGAAAGTTGAAATCATGTCGAAATGGGAACGATGAAATATATTTCGAAATGTGGATTTTTAAGCAGAATAGAAATAAATCCAAAGGATTTATAATTTATAAAAATAATTGAAATTAAATATAAAAGATTGAAATATAAATGAATTTATTACTAAATAAGAAAAATCGACAATTTTAGAAAATTGGAAATAGTATGTTGAATCGGGAAAAATTGATTAGATATATATTAAAAATATATCAGAATGAAGTTGAATTTATTATAAACGAAGTTCAAACGTTTATATTTTATAAATATAATTAAAACGAACTCGCCGCAGCGCTACAGTTCGTAAATTGACGTTTCGAACTTCAATTGAGTATACATAACTCAACCGAAGTCGGAATTCTTTGAAACAAGAAACATCAGGATCGATTTGATAATATATTTTTGATGGAGGAGAAAAATCTGGATTCCGTCGAATAGATTTTGAGTTATATCAAAATCAAATTTTCAGAAAAACAGCGCCATAACCATTATAAAACCATAACAGATTATTTAATTTTATAAAAGGATTTTAAGCAAATAAAATCCGAATTTCTATTTAGAAAATTTTCAAATTTGAGTTGTAAATTATATCAGAACTCAAATGGAGTAATGAATTGGTTTTTGAAACAGAAATCAGATTTTTGATTTTTGAATAGAATTAACTAATTTGAATAGTAATTAGTTAATGAGATTTTGAATTAAAATTGGGTTTTGAATAAGTGAATTCGATTTGAAAATTTATATTCGAAATCGAAATGGAAACTAGAATTGAAATTGAAATTTTAATTTGGTTATGAGTAAGTTAAATATTTTGTTTGAACATGTTATGTTCAAACAAAGAAGTGGAATAGGCAAAATAGCTAATTAAAGAATAAGTGGGCGAAACTGAATTCAAACGAATGGAATGAGTTGAATTGAAAACAGGTGAGCATGTGTTAGACAGGCATGGGATGAAGTATATGAAGGTTTTAATTTATGTGCCCGACAAAAAGGTACATGTTTAAATTCATATATGAGATTTTATGCGCCGTATCGGCAAGCCGCTTGGCTTTTTCTTTTTCTTTTGGATTGGTGAGGGCCATGGGAGGCTATTTGAAATATCCCGATGCTCCCGGTACAAGGGAGGTTATGGCGATTTTTTCCGGGAATTTAAGGAGTTAGAATATTTTTAAGAAAATTAGATAGTTAGAAATAAATGTATCGATATGTATAGAATTCGATAAGGAAACGGATTTAAAAATATAATATTGTAAAACAAAAAGGGAAATCTATAAATTAGAAATAGAAAGCGAACCATATACATGTTTTAAAAATGAATAATTGGGTTTATAGTGTGTTTATTCGAGGTAAGCGATTCTGCTGTTTTGAAGTTGAGGACGTTTTCAGCCAAGGTCTGAGAGGTAATTTTACCCCAACTTGATTGATTTCATTTTTAATTGATAAATAGCAGGATCCAGTCTCGAAGAGAAGTTTTGAAAAAGAGTTAGTTGAATAAAATATTTTGGGTTGTTATAACGATGTTTTATATAGCATTCGTTTTAACCCAAGTGATGGAATTTTGGAAATATAAAAGTAAATATTTCCTGAGTATAATTAAAGTAGTCGGGTAAGAGATAAGAGATTTAAATTGTTTCAATTTCAAATAGAATATATTTTCTAAGTGTAGAAAATAAAAGAAGGCGAGATATAGAAATGTTTCTCCAAAGAATGTAAGAGACCGAGATGATAATTGAAAATATTTGTTTAACAAATATTGATAAGGAAATGGAAAGGGTGATTTAATTAATGAATAGTAATCAAGGGGCCCAGTGATTGTTTGATTGTTTTGAATGGATGTTTGTTTATTTTTCTTCGATAGTTAAAGAACCGACTATCGAAGTATTTGCCAATATCGTTGTCAATATGGAGAGACCGGTTGAATTATTATTGGTGAACCACTCTGTATTGGCAGTAGAGTTACAAATCAGATTATATGAAGATAATCGAAGATGTAGTGAAGTGCAAGGGCTTTTTCTATTAATGGAAATTGTGCCTTCGGTTTCGTTCAATCCCAGAATGAATGTATATGGAAAAATGTCTAACAAAGTATTTCCAATGATCGGATTTGTTGATCTGTACAAATATATGTGGTGGCAACAAATGTATTCCCTTAGCATAATATCCAGAATATTTATGCAAATCAATTAGTAATTAACGGATCTGATAATGTGGCATTCAAAGCGATTGTGCTATCAATGAATAGAAAGTAATCGTAGCCTCAGGCCTCAACAACCGAGAAATGACAAAAATCGGGCAGGCAGCATGGCTATGCGGGTCGCTCCCATTAGGATGTATAATCACCTATCTAGAGATTCATTTAATTTCTTATTCTATTCGATGCTGTCCCTTTTCGGGAAACGATTGCTGATCCCAACCGTTGGTGATATACATTCGATACACTCAAGCGAAATGAGTGGTCGATCATCTGTGGGCCGGGTTGCAAGATGTTCTTGTTGAACCCAGTGTATTCCTCTCTAGAGATACACTATCGTAAGGTGGTTCCATACCTTGTCATAGTCGGAATCCAGTCTCCAATAAGCTCCCTTCGGTTTTTGATTTTATATTATATATGGAGCGTGAGATGCAAGCGTTCCGCTAGATTCTATTTATTTGATTAGACATTATTATAATATCACTAGATTTTTGTATCAAAGTGTTTTGGGTTATAGTAAGATAAAAACCGTCCATGTTTATGTGTGGGTCGGTCTTACTATTATCTTTTCTTTCGAAAGGATTTTGAAAGTTAAACAAATGGTTGGAGTTTACTCACACCAGTCCCATGACTGACCCATAGTTTATTTTGTTTTGTTTTCCCTAAACTCTTGGGTGCCCAAATTTGTACGGGCAGTCAAGTAGTCGAGATTTTACGGATTCATTTGAAGGAGCTGGAAGCAGGAGGCTTCACCAGTTAGCTATAGACTATCATATTTCCGCTGTGTACTATGTTGTATATGGAAACAGGTGTTTATAACTGTTCCAGGAATAACTATTGTGCTCTGATAATGGTATGTATATAAAGTTACTGATTTGTATTTCAAAAGTTATGTTATATAATTTATTTTACTCATTCCGCTGTGAGATTTGTCTTCTTTGTTTTCTGCTATTCTAATATTTCTTTCTTTCTATTTCTCATCTTCTAACTTCTTCCTAATAATGATTCGTATTTCTGTGCAATTTGGGTTGGACGTGTGGTGTTATTAGTCAACTCAGATAGTACGGATTTGTGGGCCATTACAACTCTTATACGAATTCTGATTGGTTATTTATAACCATTTCAATTAAAATCTTATTCGGTTATAATTACAACCAACATATCCAATATATATTATAATAATTATAATATAAATACTTCTTTTATACCAAGATATACGTTGGGTAAAATAATTTCATTTACCCCCGAAAAAAAACACACTGTGTTGGTTTATCATATTCAAGTGTTTAGAAAACCCTATCGATTTCGTGGTGCCCCACCGTCGTCCAGAATTCGTAAGACACTCAACTAGTAAATCTCCACAATATAAAACCATTTTTATACAATCTACAGATACGCTCTCTCGTATATATACACTCAAACTCAATCTAGGTATTACTAACTCCATCTCTACTGAGTCATGCCACAGAGCCAAGGTAATTACTTAATCTTCAGCTCTGATACCACTGTAACGACCTAAGCATTTTCGACTCCGAAAATCAACACAAAAACCATGTCGATTTTCCGAACATCGAAATACCAGATCATTAATAGAAAGAAGTTAGAGGATGAGAAATAGAAAGAAAGAAAACTTAGGATAGAAGAATAAGAAGAACACAACATAACAGAGTAAACACGAATCTCACAGCGGAACGAATAAAATATATTATATAACAACTTTGGAAATACAACTAGTAATTGTACATACATACCATTATCATATAATATCACAGCGGAAATAAACTCCATATATCTAACTCCAAAGCCACATGCTCCGAGCTCCTTCACGTATATATGTAAAATCCCGACTACTTGACTGCCCACAAAATTTGAGCACCTAAGAGTTTAGGGAAAACAACACAAAATAAACTCTAGGTCATTTATGTGACTAGTGCGAGTAAATTCTAATCATTTTGGTTTAACTTTTGAAATCATTTTCAAAGGAAAGGATAATCGTAAGACTCATCCACACATAAACACAGATGGTTTATACCTTATGATAACCCAAAACATTTTTTAAAACAATATTATTTTGATATTATAATAGTGTCCAATACAAGTACTTAGAAATCTAGCGGAACGCTTCCATCTCATGTTCTACATATATAATATACAAATTAAAAACCGTGGCTCTTATTGGGTAATGGATTTCCAACTATAACAAGGTATGGAACCACCTTACGATCAGTGTACTCTAGAAGCGATACACTAGTGTTCAACAAGAACATCTTGCAACCCGGCCACACATGACCGGCCTTTCATTTCGCTTGAATATCCCGAATATATTGTCACCTTACAGTTGTTATACCAACATAACCGTTCTAGGGAGATACAGAATTGAAAGAAGTAACAAATATGAATATTCTCTAGATGGTGACAATATACCCTAATTGGGTGCGACCCACTTAGCCATGCTGCCTGCCCGATTTCTGTCATTTCCTAGTTGATGAGGCTTGAGGTCATAACGTATCTTGTAATAACCCGGAAAATGGGAACCAATTTTAAAATTGGTTATTACCAAAGAATTTGAATAATTGAAATAGCAGATTTCAATAAAATAAAGAATTGGGAAAAGTAAGGCAGTTTGAAAATTTGAATACAAACTTTGTCTGACTGTACCGGGTGGAAAATATAACGGATTTTAGCGAAACTGAAAATATTTAAATCTGTTTATGAATACCTTTCTAACGAATCTGAAAAATCGAAGTTTCATAACGGGAATCAAAAGTTATGGCCAAATGAATTTTCAGAAAGGTCGCTATATGGCATATATAGCCCTTGAAAATAGATATTTTGCATACGACCTCGGAATTCGACGAAACCACTTTTGTTGGGTCCGGGATGTCAAATTATTGCTAGGTTTCAAATTTTAAAATTTTTGAAGCTAGTATGTGAGCGGGGCAAAAGAAAATGTGATTGGTCAATTTCTGTTAAAATGGATCGACCTGAAAATGGACAATTTGCATATGAGCTCAGAATTCGACGGAACTGGTTTTGTTGGGACCGTATCGTCAAAACAAAGCTTGATTTATTTTTCTGGAATTTTTCGATTTAGTTTGTGGCCCTGGCAAATTGAAATGTACGTTTAAATTGAATATAAAATGTTTTATACTTTAATTTGAAAAATAACTGACTGTAATAGTCGAATTGGACAACGAAACATATCCATTGTGTTCGGAATGGGGGTATTTAGCTAGGGGCGACAGTCGTTGGGTTGAAATTGGTGTATGTTGGCTAGAAAGGATATTATAGGAATTTAAAAATATTATATATTAGAAAATATATTCCATTTTCTCTCACATCTCAAAAAAAACCGATCAACCCAGAACGAACGACGTAAATCGTTCAAAACCTTCCCACCCCGATCGCCGCCGCCACAGTCAATATCGTCGCCGCCTCTAGTTGGCAATTCCGAACGCCTTCCTCCCCTCTTCAAATCAAAACCACCCTCGACAGAAATCGTGTAGTATTCGCGTCGTTCTAGCTCCAGGAAGTTCGCCCCTTTCTACCGCCGCCGATCGTCGCTGGAGCCACCGAGTTCGCCGCCACCACCGTCGATTGGAAGCCAGTTCGAAGCCCTTCGACGCCGTATAGTCTGATCGGGACAACGAGGTACGGTTTTGATTTAATGAATTGAAAAAAACACTTTTAAGTGTTGCAAAACTTTGAAAAATCATATCTTTTTTGTGTGTTAACGAAATTCGATGAAACAGGAAACATCGGGACCGCAGGGAGGCTCTCTACCATCTAGCAGAAGCCGCAGATTTTTCCGATCTTCCTACGATTTTTAGCACTACAAAAACCAATGTGAGGAATCTAAACTAAATTGTGTGAATGGAATCGTGTTGTATAAATTATATAAGCGAAGTGTAAATTATATACGCATTGTATACCTCATGTACATGTGTTGTATAAGTTATATTAGCGATGTATAAATTATACAAGCGTTGAATGAAACATATATGCTTTGAATTGTGATGAAATGCAAGTGAATTATAGAAATAATATATATATATACTCCCCTCGTCCACAGACCATGGACGATATTTACTGCTTGTGATTGGCGTGATATTATATGGCATGACGAATGGTTGGAAATACTTGTTTGTGGTTGATATTGTGGTTGAAAAATACCTTTGTGGTTGAAAAATACCCTCTTGTGGTTGAAACAAATTAGAATAGGATTGTGGAAATGAAAATAAAACAATAAAACATGCCGCCTGCGTGCGAACTAGATGCATGATCCCCATTGTCAAAAACCGCGAGGTTTTAAGGTAGAGCGAGGAGCCGTACTAGGGATGGTCCCGGTTTTAACTACCCTGCCGTTATGCTGCCGAAATTTTTTGAAATATTCATGTGTTAGAATAATTTTCATTTGTTGAAATTAATTACATATGTTGAAACCAATATTCATGTGTTGAATTGAAATTCATTCGTTGAGTTGAAATTCATGTGTTGAATATTATTTGAATTTAAACAAATGGATTTAACGATAGAAATCACATTTTTATATATATACAAACTATAGAGAATATTCATGTGTTGAATTGAAATTCATTCATTGAGTTGAAATTCATGTGTTGAATATTATTCGAATTTAAACAAATAGATTTAACGATAGAAATCACATTTTTATATATATACAAACTATAGAGAATATTCATGTGTTGAATTGATATTCATTTGTTGAGTTGAAATTCATGTGTTGAATATTATTCGAATTTAAACAAATAGATTTAACGATAGAAATCACATTTTTATATAAATACAAACTATAGAGAATATTCATGTGTTGAATTGAAATTCATTCGTTGAGTTGAAATTCATGTGTTGAATATTATTCTAATTTAAACAAATAGATTTAACGATAGAAATCACATTTTTATATATATACAAACTATAGAGAATATTCATGTGTTGAATTGAAATTCATTCATTGAGTTGAAATTCACGTATTGAATATTATTCGAATTTAAACAAATAGATTTAACGATAGAAATCACATTTTTATATATATACAAACTATAGAGAATATTCATGTGTTGAATTGAAATTCATTCGTTGAGTTGAAATTCATGTGTTGAATATTATTCGAATTTAAACAAATAGATTTAACGATAGAAATCACATTTATATATATATATATATACAAACTATAGAGAATATTAACGTGTTGAATTGAAATTCGTCCGTCGAGTTGGAATTCATGTGTTGGATGTCATCGTATTTCAAAATAAGATGAATAGACAAAAAAAACTACATTTTTATTGTGAATATGAAGTGTTAAAAACATTCACGTGTTGAATAAATATTTTTGATGATAAAAATATTTCTTATATCATTTATACGCTTTGATAAAAATACACACGTGTTGAAATAAATAATAGTTTGCCAGAAATATTATTATTAGCTTTGTTCTGCATATATATACATGTGTTGAACAGGGAAAATGGATTAGCTGTAGAGTAAAGAAATTATTTGCGTGCCCGACAAATAGGTAAGCCTTGATGAGTTGGCTGCGCAATTTTATTTTTATATCAACTCCTGTGAATGCCATTGGATGCGGAGTGCTGGTTATTCTGTGTGAAATAATAAACATCGCCATAGGATAGTAACAATTAATTTTGAACTACACTACATGGCATACTCCTTGACGATAGGCATACTTCAGCATATTCCACATAAGCATTTGGAGCTTGTGTGACGAGGTGGAAGATTTACCATACGAGCGAGAGGCTTGTATGGCGATGATTTTATACTACAGGTTGAACTGATGACTGATATGGACTATAAAAAATATAACGATAAATTGCCAGATTAATAAAAAGCCCACACGGGTCTGGAGTTGACAATAATCATGTCTCTCTAGTCATTAGATACGTCACATGGACTATTTATTTCCACACGGAACGGGGTGACGAGAATTTATTCTCTGGAGTTATTATCTATACACGCTCCCCCGTAAACACCAGAATATATCACTATAAATATGTGGATGCTTTATAGGATTTATTGGGTACCTAACACGGCCCAATAAATTTCCAAACCCCTTCCCGTACAAAGGAGGTTATGGCGAAATTTTTCGAAATATTAAGGCATTAGTGAAATATTTGAAGTGAAAACGAAGTTGAAATTAATGAATGAACTATATTTGAAATTATAGAATGAACTATATTTATATATATAAATATAAATAGAATTAAAAGGAATCGAAGCCGTGCAGTTCGTGTTTTGGAATCGTAATTTGAAACGATTGGTACGAGAAATCCGACCGTTGGATTTTCCTGAAACCGCAACCGCTGGGTTCGCCTTGGAAATATCTTTCCAACGGCACCAACCTTGTAAAAATCCAACGGTTGGATTGTCTGGAATGTTTAATTCTAATCTGAAGAAAAACAGCGCCAGAATCATCTATATTTATATATAAATATAAATATAATTAAATTAAATCGAATAACGACGCTACAGTTCAAATTTTGAAGCCGTAACTTCAAACGACTAGTGTGGAAGATCCGACCGTCGGATTTTCACGAAACTGGAACCGTTGGGTTCGCTTGGGGAATATCTTCCCACTGATATAGACTTTGTAGAAATCCAACGGTTAGATTTTCCGATATGTGTAAAACAAATTAGGGGAAAAACAGCGCCAGTGCCACGGCACGACCTGAAACGTCATTTAATTGAATATGGCCATTTTTAAATAAACAAAAATGGTGAAAAATCGTTATAAAATATTATAAGCAACATAGATTGGAAATAAACCAATTTGGCTTGATCTGTTTAATGTTTGATGGCTGTATGTGTTTGACACGAAAATAATACTAAAGAACTGAAATATGGATGTCGAATAATATAATTATGGAAAGAATTGATTTGAATTCTAATTACGTGAATTATTTGAAAAGGCCGAGCTTACCCTCATTTCAAATAATTGATCGAGCGATTTGAATTGGAAAATACAAAGATGATTCAAGACCGACGATCTTCGTATCGGTTGGATGGGCGCCGCTGAGGTTCCTGACTGGAGTAGCTACCGTGAAGGAACGGAAGTAGTAGCCGTTTGAACGTATGTGTTGATTGGACGGATATACGAGGAATTTGACGCCTCCGGTTTCGTTCAGACCCAGAACGGACATGTAAATGGACTGTGTGTCTGACATTGGATTTTGTTCTATACTGATTGATTTCTGTTAAATATATATCTGTTTGGCGGCGGAGAATTTATTCTTTTGCTTAACGCCCTTCTCTGAGACGTACGAGCTCAGAGGTTATATATCGATAGAAATCAGTCGTACGGAGTGGATTGCCTATGTGGCGTGCCAAGATGCTATGACTAAGGCTTCTGTTTCAAAGCAAAGTCTTGTGTTTGATGATCAAAGCACGGCCTACATAGCCTGGCTTTGTGTATAGCGTGGATTCGCGAGCCTCACACCTCGGTATGAGTTAAAAACGGGATAAGGACCGCTGGGAGGACACGACGTTTCTTTCTAGCTATGGTGGTGTCAGTGACCTACCAGCCCTGACATTTATATCTGCTTTTCACCTTTGTGGTTGTTGGAATGCGAGGCGCCTCGATTATAGGTCTGTAAGGACCAGGAAACGTGTGTTTAGGAATTGCCAATCCTCAAACGTAAGAGAGGACCAGCCCAGCCGATCCAGGGGTTACCCAGAGTGTGTAGTCCTGAGGCATTTGCTAGAATGTCTCGAAGCGGAGAGGAGATTGCCCCTTGCCTCGACTCATGACGGAAATCCAATTTCCAATACGAGATAACGGATTCGATTGCAGAACTAGTATGGCGACATAGTATATGGTAGCTATGCCGCCTATGATTGATATTTATGATGCTATTCGTTTTTGAAACATATATGCACTAGTAATAATATCAAATGATTTTGCTTTGCACGTACTAAGCATATTTGGCCATTATAAGGTAAAACTCTGTCCTCCGGCTTGCGTTGCATTGTATGATGGGACTTGAGTCTTATAATGGCTTCATTCTTTCTAAAAGCATTGCGTTGTTTTAAAGAATTTACTTTGTTTTAAAAGCACCAGCAATCACTGGAGTAAACCCGTTCCGTGAAAGTGGCGTGGTCCTATGATTTGCTTATTACTGTTGTTTAAACTGTTAAATAGATTCCTCATACCAGTCCCCGTGACTGACTCGTTGTTTGTTTCACTTTGCAAACGCGGGTGCCTTCATTTTCACACGGGCAACCTAGTTCACAGGTGACAGGTTGTTTTTGGCTCTGCACTGTTGCATAGAGTGCATTTTGGCACATGGCGCGGCTGACTTCGCAGAGACGACTTTGACATTTTCCGCCATTATTGTATCTATATTATGATTCCGCCACTGGCGATGCAGGCTGTTTTACTTCCAGTACTTATTATCGTATGTATATGTACCGCCTTCGGCGATGTAGACTGATACCCTTATTATGTCTCACTGCATGTATATATTCCGCCTCTGGCGATGGTGACTGATCATTTCCCTTTTATTTACTAAGTTATATCCTACGTTGTGCTATTCTGATGATTGTTACATGTTGTGATTCCGCTGTCATATCCATGTAAAATAAATTATTCTATCTATTGCTTTTGTTATTATCTGTACTCTGCTATGATGATTGATGTGTTATATTCCAATGATTATCCTTAATACCGTCACACGGATTTTGGGATCGTCACAGTTGGTATCAGAGCTTTGGTTAACCTTAGTTCTGGGATCTAACACATTAAACACCTCGTTAGAATAGAATCAGTAGTGTTCTAAGGTGAGTAGCTCATTAGAGATAGGATTAGCGATGTCCTAGAATGAGCTAAGCAGATTAGCAAAACAATTTGATCAGTACATCATTACCTTTCCTTATGTTCCCCTGCTTTATCATTTATGAAAGTTATCAAATCTGCGATCTTGACTCTTTTCTTGCTTATACAGTACTCTCTCTGATGGCTACACGAGGAGCAACAGCCAGAGGTGGTCGTGGAGGCCGAGCAGGCATAGCAGGTGGACGGGGGAATATCCCCGTAGTTGAGTAAGGCCCTATTATACAGCCACCAGCACCCCAGGACTTTGAGCTAGACATAGTAGCGAAGAGATATAGGAACCTGGGGGGAAAACCCTTTTCTGGCCTTGGTACAGTGACTGAGGCTATTGCTTGGTTGAAGACCTGTGAAAAGATCTTTGAAGGCATGGGATTGGGGACCAACAACAAAGCACGGCTGGGTATCTGGCTCTTACAGGAAGAAGCAGAGTTATGGTGGGATTCCATCACCTCAGAAGATGCAGCAGGTACTGTTAGGAACTGGGAGTAATTCAAGACCATGTTCAACGAGAAGTTTGTACCTGAGCAGGCTTTAGAGCGGATGCGAGAGCAGTTTGCTAATCTTCAGCAGGGAGATCTCTCTATCCAAGATTACCTCAATAAATTCACTTAGTTGTCGCGCTACGCTCCAGAGCTTATTATGACTAACAAAGCTAAGAACAAGAGGTTTATATTTGGGCTACGGCGCAAGTACCATGACAGAGCCATGAGCAACATCAAACTCTCATTCTCAGAATTAGTAGAAATGACTTGCAATTATGAAGATATGGATAAAAGACACTCCAACCAAGAACGCGCCAAAAGCCAAGCTGGAAATAAGCGCAAAGCTTCAGCAGATCAGCTAGAGTCTAGCATTACAACGGCCGCTACTCAGAAATCTGGAAAGATACCGAAAGGGAGCTGCTACAACTGCGGGAAGACAGGACATTTTTCTAATGTCTGCAAAGCCCCGAAGAAGCCAAAGGCAAATCCAGACCGCAGCTCAGCAGAATGCTACAACTGCCATAAGAAAGGGCACTATAGCAGGAATTGTCCTCTGAAGCAGAATGCACAAGTGGCTCATGTGTATGACGGGGAGACCCCGCCAGCTATCACTGATGGATCAGGTAAACCCGACGTCTTGGGAGGTACCCTTACCATTAAAAATATTCCAGTTTTTGTACTTTTTGATACTGGTGCATCCCGTAGCTTCATTTCTAGTAACATTGTTCACAAGTTAAAATTGAAACAAAGGAAGCTTAAAGAACCAATTAAAGTTCAAAACCCGATAGGAGGTTCTGTTAGTCTCAGTACATATTGTAGATTACCTATTTCCTTTTCTCGATACCGATTTCCTTTTGATTCGATTGTCATGGACCTTTTCGAATTCGATATTATTCTGGGACTTGATTGGTTGACAAAATATAAGGTCGAGGTTAGATGTGCCGAAAGAATAGTTAAAGTCGGAACGAAGCTTGGACCTATATATATACCATGCCATGGCTCAGAAATTAATAGAGAAGAATTTTGGTCTTCTTTGGAAGTTACTCTCCCTTCATTAGAAAAGATACCGGTCGTTAAAAACTATGCGGATGTGTTTGAGGAAGTAGAAAACTTACCGCCGCAAAGGGAAATTGAATTTAGAATAGATCTAATTCCTAACACCCGACCAGTAGTACATCCAATTAGAAGAATGGCCACGAAAGAAAAAGAAGAGTTAGGTAGTCAAACCCGAGAATTGCTTTGGAAAGGTCTGATCAGAACGAGCTTCTCAGCTTGTGTAACGACCCAGATTTTCAGCCGTTTAATTCTGAATATTTAAATTGGTTTAAATATTTTATTTGAATTATATATAGGAATATATAGGGAATTTATTTATAAAACGAAGTTTGAACGTATAATATATAATATAATATAAAACGAGCTCGAAATCGCGCGGCAGTTCGTAATATGGAGTTTTGAACTTCAACTGAGTATATAGAACTCGTTATAAATCGGATTTCTGTGAAACAAGATACGTTGGAGTCATATTTATTATAATTTTCATATAAAAGAGAAAAAATCCAGATTTCGTGTTATAGATAGAAAGTTATGGTCAAATCAAATTTTGAAATAGTCGCTATGGAAAATCGTTATATAAATATACGCGTTAAAATAGCCGTTTTGCAAACGGACTCTGTTTTCGACGAAATCAATTTCATTGGGACCATATCGTTAAATTATTGTACGGTGGTGAGTGGCATGGAAAACCAATGTCGTATGTGACCACGATAGCCGTAAACGTTCGTTCAGTGCAATTAAATTAATTCAACTGAATAAAGAGATATTTGGGTGTAACTTGAACAGACGATCGAATCAGGCCATGAAACCAGTTCCGGTGAGTTCGTATCGTCGATTTTAGTCAGGGTAGGTATATAGTTGTTAATTTTAGGGATCGAGAAATTTGGTGTTCAGAGGGGCAGTGCGGTACGCGTTGAAAATGGCCTACCGGGGAAACAGTCTCAGAATGCGACGAAACTAGTGCCGTTGGGTTCGTATCGAAAAGTTATTGTCGATGTTCGCAGTTTCGAGTTGTTTCGATTTATCTGGTGATCGTGGTAAATTAAAATGTGAGTTCATTTCTGGTTTTATAAGGGATTTTTTTTCAAACGATGTCGGAATTCGACGAAACTTGTCCCATTGGATTCAGAATACTTTTTTACACCAAGATTAGCTTTTTTATCAGTAAACAAAAGTCAACTGTGGTTAGTTTTACTTGATACTTCACCGCGAAGTTTCGATATAATATATATATATATATATATATATATATATTAATCTTATTGAGAAAAGTCGAGTGTCGTGCTCTCCACGGTTTGTAAACCGTGAGTACCAAGTAATCTGATACCGTGGTGCCCAAACCACTTCTCATAACAATAAGATCGACGTCATGAAATGTGATCAAGAACAGGTTAAGGGAATTTCATGATAAAATCAAACACTCGTTTGATTTTGACGAAACAAAAGCAGAGTCATCAACTGCAAACCGAGGTGAGTAAATCTTACTAACTCTGAACACTTTATGTTTTTATAAAGTATTTTTAGAATTGATAAACATTGGTTGAATTGCTGTGTGTTGGCTATTTGGTTGAACTGCTAGTCAGTTGATTGAAAACATCGATAACGATATATATAAATCGTATCGAAATATTGATTCTGTTTATCAGAATAGTTTATACTCATATCATTTATGTTGACTGACATCTGTGGATGCAGGGAAACAGGTCGGAGGGACCCAACTAGGTTCCTCAACATTTATTTACCGCTTTTCATATATTTTGATATATGATGTGTTATATCATCCGTTATTGATTCTGTGTGTTTGGATGATGACCGATCATTTTGATTTGATATTTTTACACCGTAAGTGATGTTGGAAAGTGAAAAAGGGAATTTTCAAAAATTTATTTTGAAAATAAAATATTTATATAAAATCAACGGATTTTTTTATATGAAGGAAAAAGGAAGATATTTGCAAATCATTTTGCAAATAGAATAAATAGAAAAGAAAAGGGGAAATATTTGTAAATCATTTACAAATAAGATAGAAAGGGGATTATTTGTAAACAATTACAAATAGGAATAAAAAGGAAATCATTTGAGAAATATTTACAAAATGGAAATAGAAAGGAATATTTGTAAAACAATTATAAATGGATTAAAAGGAATATTTATCAAGAAAATGAACTGAGTTATGGAAAGGAATTATTTATTTAGAAATTAAAGAGAATAATGGAGTACTTGAAATGGATAAAAGTGTAATAGAGGAGAATTTTACACTAGGGAGAATTTAGGCCCGTGCTTCGCATACGGGTAAACAGAATATGAATTCAAAGTGAGAATTTAAGAGAGATCTGTTGTAACAGATAAAGTGAGAAGGTTAATTTATAAATAAAGTTTTATAAATTAATTTAGTTATTTATCTTTGGATAAATAGAGTATATAAGTCAAGACTTATATAGAGAAGTAAACATCGATTTCCATATCGATGTTTGAAACTGGATAAGGACGATGGAGAATTTATCGAATGAGAGTTATTCGAAGTAAAGTTATCAAATATCAGTTTATTCGAAAGGAAGTTTATTAAATATTAGTTATTCGAAATGGGTTGATCCAAGAGAGTTAATCCAATAGAGTTAATCCAATAGAATAAATTGATTGAGATCAACCGTTAGAGTTAAACTGTTAGAGTTGAACTGTTAGAGTTAAACCGTTAGGGTTAAACCGTAGAGTTAAACCGTTGGAGTAAAACATTTAGAGTTAGTTAGAGTTAACCAATTAGAGTTAATCAGTTAGAGTTAATCGATTAGAGTCTAATCGAACTAGAGTTATCTAAATATAGTAATCGAATAAGGGTTAATTGAGTATTAGTTATTCAATTAGAATTGGTCGAATTTAATTATTCGAGATAGAGTTAAACAGAAGTAGTCATTTAAGATAAGTTACCAGTTAGCACGACTGCTAGCGAAATTCGCTGGGCTGCAGATAGGCTAAGGCGGACGGATGTTTCCTGAGGGAATCAGGCGTAACCATTGTGATCGCTGCGATCTAGAGTCGAGCGAATGATGTCAAGTCAAATATTAGTTAATTGATAGAAATAATATAGTCGAGTTAATTAAGCTAAGTTAGTCTAGTTGAACTGATCAAGTAAGTGGGTCAAAATGAGTAAATCAAAACGAGAGATCTGAACAAGGGTTAGGCCAGTAAGAGTTAAATAGAATAAGAGTTAATTGAATAAGAGTTACAACTTAGAGTTAACCGAGTATGAGTTAATAATTTAGTTCGTTATTTATTCGAGTTAGAAAAAAATCAAAGTATTTATAAAGTCATTATAATTCGGATGCAGGGGATTATAACACCATTGTTATAATCAAGTGTTTTCCGTACGAGAAGCGGATTTGTAAATAAAATCCGAGAATGTCGTAAAGAAGTGTTAAAGATTTAGAAAGATGAACTTTGCCTATTTCAAAGTTTGAAATGTTGTTCAGTTAAGGTCTGAGAGGTAACTATACCCCAACTTGATTGACTTCGTTTTTAACTAAGAAATGGTTAAGATTCGATGGTAAAAAGTGGTTAAGTGGAAACAAATGAAGGAGATTTGGCATAGCGATGTTTATTCAAGCATCTGTTTAATCAAATGAAAGAGATTTGGAAATGTTTTCCAAATGAGAAGCAGAATTGTTTTCTGAATATAGAAACAAGAGATGGAAATGTTTTCCAATGATAATGATATATATTTTCTAAATATAGTGAATAAGAAACATTAAACAACAGGAATAGGGAAATGAACGAATGAATGAAATGATGATTGTTCGATAGAATTTCCTTCGGGAAATAATATCGTTGTTTGCACACCGACATGTTTTCGTTTGATAGTTAACTCACCGACTATCAAAGTTTTGACCATTTTACGTTGTTAATATAGAGAGACCGGTTGGATTATTATCCAGAGAACCACTACGTATTGGCATAAGCGTTGCGAATCAAGTATGCTGAATATATTGAAGACGGAGTTGTGCAAGGGCCATCCTGTTTACAGAATAGTGCCTTCGGTTTGTCCAGTCCCAGGACAAACGTGTATGGACGAGTGTCTGACAGAGTATATCCAATAGATCGCATAAGTTGATCTCTTCAAACGTACTTACGTTTGGTGGCGGAGGACTTCGTTTCTCTTAGCTGTATACCCGTGGTGTTTTTGGTGAAATCAATTTGTGATTTGGCGGGTATGACAATGTGGCATTCAAAGTAATGGAGGTGTGATCTGTCAAAAGATACGTTATGACCTCAAGCCTCATCAACCAGGAAAGGACAAAAATCGGGCAGGCAGCATGGCTATGTGGGTCGCACCCATTAGGATGTATGATCACCTATCTAGAGAAATTCCTTTTGTTCTTAAATCTATCGATGCTGTCCCTTATCGGGAGACGGTTGCTGATCCCAACCGTTGGTGATATACATTCGATACACTCAAGCGAAATGAGTGGTCGGTCATGTGTGGGCCGGGTTGCAAGATGTTCTTGTTGAACCCAGTGTATTTGCCTCTAGAGATACACGTTCGGAAGGTGGTCCCATACCTTGTCAAGTTGGAATCCAAGATCCAATAAGCGCCGCGGTTTTCGATTGTATACTATATATGTGGAGCGTGAGATGCAAGCGTTCTACTAGATTGTAAATTACTTGTGATTAGACATTATTATAATATCAGATAATATATGATTTCCAAAAGTGTTTTGGGTTATCTTAAGGTAAAAACCATCCGTGTTTATGTGTGGATTGGTCTTACGATTATCTTTTCTTTTGAAAAGGATTTTGAAAAGTTAAACCAAGTGATTTGAGTTTACTCACACTAGTCCCATGACTGACCCAGAGTTTATTTTGTTTGTTTTCCCTAAACTCTTGGGTGCCCAAATTTGTACGGGCAGTCAAGTAGTCAGGATTTACTGGTATGCTTGAAGAGCTTGGAGCAGGAGGCTTCAAGATTTTTTCTAGCTATTGATTATTCCGCTGTGATGAAAGTGTTGTACTCTGATAATGGTATGATATACATATACTGCTTTGATTTCAAGATATGTTATCTATTATATTTTATTCGTTCCGCTGTGAGATTCGTGTTACTCTGATGTTGTTGTCTTCTTCTTCTTCTTCTTCTATTCTATTAGTTCTATCTTATCTATCCTCACCCTCTAACTTCTTTCTAAAAATGATTCGTATTTCTGTGCAATTTGGGTTGGACGTGTGGTATGATTTGTCGACTCAAAGGGTACGGATTTGCGGGTCGTTACAGTTGGTATCAGAGCTGAAGGTTAGGTGATTTACTTTGGCTCTGTGGCGTGACTCAGTAGAGATGGGGTTAGTAATACCCTAGATTGAGTTTGAGTGTATATATATATGAGCGCGTATATGTAGAGTTGATATGAAAATTGTTTTATATTGTGCTGGCTGGTTTGTTGAGTGGTTTATGAATTCTGGTCGATACGAGATGTACAACTGTATCGATAGGTGTTTCTAGACTCTCGAACAGAACAATTCGACATAGTATTGTTTTAAAGTGGGTAAATGAAATAATTTTGCCCAAAAACTATTTTTGATATAAAAGGGAAAATTTTCTGAAATTATTGATTTGGTTGGTCGTTATCATATGGAATTATATTATTGAAAGTGTTAACCAAATCGAATCTGTATAAGCGTGAAATATACAAATAAGCTGAATTAGAATTGGATTTAGACCAGAATTTGGGAATTCAAAATCCCGGTTGTTTAGAAATATTTTCTGAAGTATTTTTAAAAGTAATATAACGTTACTTTGAAGGATTTTTGAACAAGGATGATTTTAAATAGATTTTAAAAGCGATTAAGCACTGAAATCACTGCAGGGGCGAAAAAGTAATACTGATAATGGGTCGCGACATTATCGGTATTCATTTTCAAGTTTCTGGGTGACGGATTACTACCATAGTAATTTTGGGAATGAAAAGTTTGTTTGAAAAGGACTAGATGTTTTAAAAATTCAAATGTTTTGAATTGAGTTGATTATAAATATATGTATATAAATATATATGGTTTCAAACTAATTTGAAATAAAACCCGGAAATTTGAATTCTGAAATTCAAATTTAATTTGTATAAGTTGAATAGATTGAAATTTAACTTAAGTCGGGTTAAATTAAAAGTGGATTAGATTAAAAATAATTCCGAATGGAATTAAATAAACGAGAATGTTGGAATTCGAAATATTAATATGAATTCGACTTATACATGAAAAAGATGAATATATATTGGGTGTTATTCGGAATTAAACCTTGATGGAATTGAAATCAAACAGAATGAGAAGGTTGGTTTTTGGAAATAGATTTCAGTTTGGATTAGTGAATGGAAGTAAACTAATCAGAAGTTGATTAGAGAGTTACAAACTGGAAGTTGGATTGATTTGAAACCAAGTGGAAATGATATATATATGCTGAGCAGATATTGAATAGAAGAAAATGCAAGAGATAGAATTATGCTCGACAAAAAGGTACATGTTTACAATATTGTTTGGGTTGATGATTTTATGAGCCTATGGGGCAAGCCACTTGGCTTTTTGATTTTCTTTTGGATTGGAGAGGCCTAGAAAGGCAAGTTGTGATTGTGCCGATTGAGCCGTGCAGAGGAGATGCTGCCGAAAATTTTTAGAATTTAAAGTGTTAGAAAATTTTCAGAATTTTTGAAAATTTTCGTTAGTAAGAATAAATTAATATTTTAATTTAAATAAATTGGTTTAGTTAAGCTGAAATTAAGAAGAGAACAAAAAGGATTATTGGACCTAGTTAATAGGGTATGTAGCATCTTTTCCTACCTTAGCAATTTCGAGGACGAAATTATTTTAAGGGGGAAGGAATGTAACGACCCAGATTTTCAGCCGTTTAATTCTGAATATTTAAATTGGTTTAAATATTTTATTTGAATTATATATAGGAATATATAGGGAATTTATTTATAAAACGAAGTTTGAACGTATAATATATAATATAATATAAAACGAGCTCGAAATCGCGCGACAGTTCGTAATATGGAGTTTTGAACTTCAACTGAGTATATAGAACTCGTTATAAATCGGATTTCTGTGAAACAAGATACGTTGGAGTCATATTTATTATAATTTTCATATAAAAGAGAAAAATCCAGATTTCGTGTTATAGATAGAAAGTTATGGTCAAATCAAATTTTGAAATAGTCGCTATGGAAAATCGTTATATAAATATACGCGTTAAAATAGCCGTTTTGCAAACGGACTCTGTTTTCGACGAAATCAATTTCATTGGGACCATATCGTTAAATTATTGTACGGTGGTGAGTGGCGTGGAAAACCAATGTCGTATGTGACCACGATAGCCGTAAACGCTCGTTCAGTGCAATTAAATTAATTCAAATGAATAAAGAGATATTTGGGTGTAACTTGAACAGACGATCGAATCAGGCCACGAAACCAGTTCCGGTGAGTTCGTATCGTCGATTTTAGTCAGGGTAGGTATATAGTTGTTAATTTTAGGGATCGAGAAATTTGGTGTTCAGAGGGGCAGTGCGGTACGCGTTGAAAATGGCCTACCGGGGAAACAGTCTCAGAATGCGACGAAACTAGTGCCGTTGGGTTCGTATCGAAAAGTTATTGTCGATGTTCGCAGTTTCGAGTTGTTTCGATTTATCTGGTGATCGTGGTAAATTAAAATGTGAGTTCATTTCTGGTTTTATAAGGGAATTTTTTTTCAAACGATGTCGGAATTCGACGAAACTTGTCCCATTGGATTCAGAATACTTTTTTACACCAAGATTAGCTTTTTTATCAGTAAACAAAAGTCAACTGTGGTTAGTTTTACTTGATACTTCACCGCGAAGTTTCGATATAATATATATATATATATATATATATATTAATCTTATTGAGAAAAGTCGAGTGTCGTGCTCTCCACGGTTTGTAAACCGTGAGTACTAAGTAATCTGATACCGTGGTGCCCAAACCACTTCTTCTTTAAATACTGGTCCTCTCGTTCTCAAAGCAAAACAGAAATTATCCAACTCTATAAATCCAATAAAATAACAATAACCATCCTTCTGTAAAGCAAATCATTTAAATCCCTAATTCCCCAATTTGCTTTTGAAATCATTGGCTCTCCAGTGAAGCAAACAATTAGGTCAGCATGATTTTTCTAGCAAAGTGAATCGGATTTGGGGCTAAACCGGTGAGCGTGGGGACTACCTGGTGGCACGGAGGATCTGGCCAAGGGAGGCCTTGCGGGTGCGAGGGTGGCAGTAGGACGGAGATGACCTCCGGTCATTACCAGTGGCATCGGTGGGTGGTTTCAATTCAAGGATCGGTGGTCGTGCTGTGTTAGCAGGAGTTGGGGTTTCGAATTTGTTTTCAGTGGTGGAAAAAGGTTCGTACTTTTCATTTGGGTAGGAAGTGGCACTTGCGTAAGTTTTCTATGAGGAGGCTTTGGGGCTTTTGTTTGTTGCGGAGGCTATAGGGATTTAGTAGAAGTTCATGTGTGTCCCTGTAGTTGCTGTTGCGCCACGGGTTGAAAGGACGTGTTATATGAAGATGCAAGAGGAAGCTAATTACTGAGAAAAGAAGAAACGCGGGTGGAAAAAGGAAGTTGCGCATGTTGGATTCATAACAATAAGATCGACGTCATGAAATGTGATCAAGAACAGGTTACGGGAATTTCATGATAAAATCAAACACTCGTTTGATTTTGACGAAACAAAAGCAGAGTCATCAACTGCAAACCGAGGTGAGTAAATCTCACTAACTCTGAACACTTTATGTTTTTATAAAGTATTTTTAGAATTGATAAACATTGGTTGAATTGCTGTGTGTTGGCTATTTGGTTGAACTGCTAGTCAGTTGATTAAAAACATCGATAACGATATATATAAATCGTATCGAAATATTGATTCTGTTTATCAGAATAGTTTATACTCATGTCATTTATGTTGACTGACATCTGTGGATGCAGGGAAACAGGTCGGAGGGACCCAACTGGGTTCCTCAACATTTATTTACCGCTTTTCATATATTTTGATATATGATGTGTTATATCATCCGTTATTGATTCTGTGTGTTTGGATGATGAACGATCATTTTGATTTGATATTTTTACACCGTAAGTGATGTTGGAAAGTGAAAAAGGGAATTTTCAAAAATTTATTTTGAAAATAAAATATTTATATAAAATCAACGGATTTTTTATATGAAGGAAAAAGGAAGATATTTGCAAATCATTTTGCAAATAGAATAAATAGAAAAGAAAAGGGGAAATATTTGTAAATCATTTACAAATAAGATAGAAAGGGGATTATTTGTAAACAATTACAAATAGGAATAAAAAGGAAATCATTTGAGAAATATTTACAAAATGGAAATAGAAAGGAATATTTGTAAAACAATTATAAATGGATTAAAAGGGATATTTATCAAGAAAATGAACTGAGTTATGGAAAGGAATTATTTATTTAGAAATTAAAGAGAATAATGGAGTACTTGAAATGGATAAAAGTGTAATAGAGGAGAATTTTACACTAGGGAGAATTTAGGCCCGTGCTTCGCACACGGGTAAACAGAATATGAATTCAAAGTGAGAATTTAAGAGAGATCTGTTGTAACAGATAAAGTGAGAAGGTTAATTTATAAATAAAGTTCTATAAATTAATTTAGTTATTTATCTTTGGATAAATAGAGTATATAAGTCAAGACTTATATAGAGAAGTAAACATCGATTTCCATATCGATGTTTGAAACTGGATAAGGACGAAGGAGAATTTATCGAATGAGAGTTATTCGAAGTAAAGTTATCGAATATCAGTTTATTCGAAAGGAAGTTTATTGAATATTAGTTATTCGAAATGGGTTGATCCAAGAGAGTTAATCCAATAGAGTTAATCCAATAGAATAAATTGATTGAGATCAACCGTTAGAGTTAAACTGTTAGAGTTGAACTGTTAGAGTTAAACCGTTAGGGTTAAACCGTAGAGTTAAACCGTTGGAGTAAAACATTTAGAGTTAGTTAGAGTTAACCAATTAGAGTTAATCAGTTAGAGTTAATCGATTAGAGTCTAATCGAACTAGAGTTATCTAAATATAGTAATCGAATAAGGGTTAATTGAGTATTAGTTATTCAATTAGAATTGGTCGAATTTAATTATTCGAGATAGAGTTAAACAGAAGTAGTCATTTAAGATAAGTTACCAGTTAGCACGACTGCTAGCGAAATTCGCTGGGCTGCAGATAGGCTAAGGCGGACGGATGTTTCCTGAGGGAATCAGGCGTAACCATTGTGATCGTTGCGATCTAGAGTCGAGCGAATGATGTCAAGTCAAATATTAGTTAATTGATAGAAATAATATAGTCGAGTTAATTAAGCTAAGTTAGTCTAGTTGAACTGATCAAGTAAGTGGGTCAAAATGAGTAAATCAAAACGAGAGATCTGAACAAGGGTTAGGCCAGTAAGAGTTAAATAGAATAGGAGTTAATTGAATAAGAGTTACAACTTAGAGTTAACCGAGTATGAGTTAATAATTTAGTTCGTTATTTATTCGAGTTAGAAAAAATCAAAGTATTTATAAAGTCATTATAATTCGGATGCAGGGGATTATAACACCATTGTTATAATCACGTGTTTTCCGTACGAGAAGCGGATTTGTAAATAAAATCTGAGAATGTCGTAAAGAAGTGTTAAAGATTTAGAAAGATGAACTTTGCCTATTTCGAAGTTTGAAATGTTGTTCAGTTAAGGTCTGAGAGGTAACTATACCCCAACTTGATTGACTTCATTTTTAACTAAGAAATGGTTAAGATTCGATGGTAAAAAGTGGTTAAGTGGAAACAAATGAAGGAGATTTGGCATAGTGATGTTTATTCAAGCATCTGTTTAATCAAATGAAAGAGATTTGGAAATGTTTTCCAAATGAGAAGCAGAATTGTTTTCTGAATATAGAAACAAGAGATGGAAATGTTTTCCAATGATAATGATATATATTTTCTAAATATAGTGAATAAGAAACATTAAACAACAGGAATAGGGAAATGAACGAATGAATGAAATGATGATTGTTCGATAGAATTTCCTTCGGGAAATAATATCGTTGTTTGCACACCTACATGTTTTCGTTTGATAGTTAACTCACCGACTATCAAAGTTTTGACCATTTTACGTTGTTAATATAGAGAGACCGGTTGGATTATTATCCAGAGAACCACTCCGTATTGGCATAAGCGTTGCGAATCAAGTATGCTGAATATATTGAAGACGGAGTTGTGCAAGGGCCATCCTGTTTACAGAATAGTGCCTTCGGTTTGTCCAGTCCCAGGACAAACGTGTATGGACGAGTGTCTGACAGAGTATATCCAATAGATCGCATAAGTTGATCTCTTCAAACATACTTACGTTTGGTGGCGGAGGAATTCGTTTCTCTTAGCTGTATACCCGTGGTGTTTTTGGTGAAATCAATTTGTGATTTGGCGGGTATGACAATGTGGCATTCAAAGTAATGGAGGTGTGATCTGTCAAAAGATACGTTATGACCTCAAGCCTCATCAACCAGGAAAGGACAAAAATCGGGCAGGCAGCATGGCTATGTGGGTCGCACCCATTAGGATGTATGATCACCTATCTAGAGAAATTCCTTTTGTTCTTAAATCTATCGATGCTGTCCCTTATCGGGAGACGGTTGCTGATCCCAACCGTTGGTGATATACATTCGATACACTCAAGCGAAATGAGTGGTCGGTCATGTGTGGGCCGGGTTGCAAGATGTTCTTGTTGAACCCAGTGTATTTGCCTCTAGAGATACACGTTCGGAAGGTGGTCCCATACCTTGTCAAGTTGGAATCCAAGATCCAATAAGCGCCGCGGTTTTCGATTGTATACTATATATGTGGAGCGTGAGATGCAAGCGTTTTACTAGATTGTAAATTACTTGTGATTAGACATTATTATAATATCAGATAATATATGATTTCCAAAAGTGTTTTGGGTTATCGTAAGGTAAAAACCATCCGTGTTTATGTGTGGATTGGTCTTACGATTATCTTTTCTTTTGAAAAGGATTTTGAAAAGTTAAACCAAGTGATTTGAGTTTACTCACACCAGTCCCATGACTGACCCAGAGTTTATTTTGTTTGTTTTCCCTAAACTCTTGGGTGCCCAAATTTGTACAGGCAGTCAAGTAGTCAGGATTTACAGGTATGCTTAAAGAGCTTGGAGCAGGAGGCTTCAAGATTTTTTCTAGCTATTGATTATTCCGCTGTGATGAAAGTGTTGTACTCTGATAATGGTATGATATACATATACTGCTTTGATTTCAAGATATGTTATCTATTATATTTTATTCGTTCCGCTGTGAGATTCGTGTTACTCTGATGTTGTTGTCTTCTTCTTCTTCTTCTATTCTATTAGTTCTATCTTATCTATCCTCACCCTCTAACTTCTTTCTAAAAATGATTCGTATTTCTGTGCAATTTGGGTTAGACGTGTGGTATGATTTGTCGACTCAAAGGGTACGGATTTGCGGGTCGTTACAGCTTGGGGAGCAGCAATAGTATTTTTCCCGAAATCAGACAGTACTCTAAGACTTTGTGTTGATTACCGAGATCTCAATAAGCAGACACTGAAGAACAAATATCCCTTGCCTCGGATAGATGATCTGTTAGATCAATTAAATGGGGCAACAGTATTTTCCAGAATGGACCTAGCTACAGGTTTCCATCAATTACGTATAGCCGAAGACTGTGTTCCTTTGACAGCCTTCAGGGGTCCCGATTTATTCTTCGAATGGTTAGTAATGCCGTTCGGCTTGTGTAACGCTCCGGCATACTTCGTCGATCTTATGAACAGAGTGTTCCGTGGTGTATTGAATAAATTTATGCTAGTCTTCATCGATGACATTTTAATATACTCCAAGTCGGAAGGCGAACATGCAAAACATTTAGAACAAGTGTTGGAAATTCTAAGGAGAAATGTCTTGAAATCTAAATTTTCTAAGTGTGTCTTCTGGCAAGATGAAGTTAAGTTCCTAGGCTATGTCGTATCAAAGAATGGGATTGTTGTAGATCCAAGCAAAATTACAGCGATTCAGAACTGGAAACAGCCTACTACCCCCACAGAAGTTCGAAGTTTCCTTGGATTGGCTAGTTACTATCGGAAATTCGTTCAGGATTTTTCAAAGATATCTGGAGTATTGACAAAGCTTACAAAGAAGCATGAGAAATTCAACTGGACTACCGATTATGAAGAAGCTTTCGAGGAGCTTAAACTGAAGTTGACAACTGCTCCAGTATTGACAATTATAGAAGGCAACCAAGACATGACTGTACGGACAGACGCTTCTATCAGAGGGCTAGGCTCAGTATTAATGCAAAAAGGCCAAGTGGTCGCTTATGCCAGCCGTCAGCTAAAGCCGCATGAAAAAAACTATGCGACTCATGATCTTGAGTTGTTAGCTATCGTGTTTGCTTTAAGAATCTGGAGGCAATATTTATTGGGTGAGAAGTTCGAAATATTTACCGATCATCAATCCTTGAAATATCTATTCAATCAGAAAGATCTAAACTTGAGACAACAGCGTTGGTTAGAATTCCTTGCAGCATACGATTTTGAGATCCTATACACTCCAGGGAAAGCCAATGTTGTCACGGATGCGCTCAGTAGAAAGAATGAAATCAACGCCAGTTTTATCATCACGACTTCATTAATTGACAAGATTTCGGACCTTCAGAAAGACGATGAATTTATTCATAGAATCAGTCAGAGAGTCAAGGGAGGTGAATCCACAAGTTTCCGACTTGATGACAAAGGAATTCTTAGATTAAGGGGAAGAATTTGCATCCCAAATCTTCCAGAGCTTCGAAGGGAAATACTTGATGAATGTCACAAGTCCAAACTAAGCATCCATCCCGGTGTGAGCAAAATGTATAACGATATCAAGCGCACATTCTGGTGGAGGGCTTTGAAAAGAGATATTTCATTATATGTTAGCAGATGCTCCACTTGTCAGCTAGTTAAGAGCGTTCAGCAGAAATTGGCTGGACTATTACAACAATTAGAAATCCTAGGATGGAAGTGGGAGCAGATTTCGATGGACTTCATTGATGGCTTGCCTCGAACTAAGAAAGGAAACGACAGTATATGGGTAATCGTAGATCGCTTCATGAAGACTGCCCATTTCATACATGTCCGATCCAACAGAACGGCTCAAAGTTTAGCACAGATTTATTTCAAAGAAATAGTTAAACTACATGGAGTGCCGCTCAATATAGTCAGTGATAGAGATCCCCTATTTACTAGCATATTCTGGGAAGCATTCCAGACAGAATGGGGAACCAAATTGAATCTAAGCACCGCGTATCACCCTCAGACAGACGGCCAAACTGAGCGGGTGAATAGAATTCTAGAAGATTTACTGCGGGCTTGCGTTATCGATTTTGGAGGCTCATGGGAAGATCACTTACATTTAGCCGAATTCTCTTATAACAATAGCTATCAAGCAAGTTTGGGAATGTCTCCATTTGAAGCATTATACGGTAGACCGTGCAGATCTCCCGCATGTTGGGTAGAACCTAGCAACAGACTTGTGTTAGGGACTGATATGATTCGAGAAGCATCAGATAAAGTCGATTTCATTAAGAAACGATTGAAACCCGCGCAAAGCCGACAGAAAAGTTATGCTGATGCGAGAAGAAGAGATTTATCATTTGCCGTAGGCGATTATGTTTATTTAAGAGTTTCTCCGATGCAGGGAGTAATCAGATTTGGCAAGACTGGGAAGTTGGCACCGAGATTTATTGGTCCCTTTCCTATACTTGAACGGATTGGAACTCTGGCATATAGGGTTTCATTACCTGATTGGTTGCCTGGTGTACATGACGTGTTCCACGTGTCTCAACTCAGAAAACATGTTCATGATCCGGATCTTATTGTAGAAGAAGTAGCGCAACATGATATAGACATAACTCCAGAATTAGCAGTCAGAAGAGAGCCATTAAAGATCGTTGGCAAAGAAACTAGAGAGCTAAGGAGCAAAAAGATTCATTTAGTCAAAGTGCAGTGGAGTAGTGATCCTAGAGACTGTACTTGGGAGACTAAGGAAAGCATTAAACAAGCCTACCCCAAATGCAGAGTGGACATCTCTGACTAACTCCGGTGCAAGGTACCTTTACAATACTTTGCATTTACATTGTGTTTCCTACTTTGTTATTATTTCCTTTTCGAGGACGAAAAGTTTTAAGTGAGGGAGATTGTAATAACCCGGAAAATGGGAACCAATTTAAAATTTTTAAAATTGGTTATTACCAAAGAATTTGAATAATTGAAATAGCATATTTCAATAAAATAAAGAATTGGGAATAGTAAGGCAGTTTGAAAATTTGAATACAAACTTTGTCTGACTGTACCGGGTGGAAAATATAACGGATTTTAGCGAAACTGAAAATATTTAAATCTGTTTATGAATACCTTTCTAACGAATCTGAAAAATCGAATTTTCATAACGGGAATCAAAAGTTATGACCAAATGAATTTTCAGAAAGGTCGCAATATGGCATATATAGCCCTTGAAAATAGATATTTTGCATACGAACTCGGAATTCGATGAAACCACTTTTATTGGGTCCGGGATGTCAAATTATTGCTAGGTTTCAAATTTCATAATTTTTGAAGCTAGTATGTGAGCGGGGCAAAAGAAAATGTGATTGGTCAATTTCTGTTAAAATGGATCGACCTGAAAATGGACATTTTGCATATGAGCTCAGAATTCGACGGAACTGGTTTTGTTGGGACCGTATCGTCAAAACAAAGCTAGATTTATTTTTCTGGAATTTTTCGATTCAGTTTGTGGCCCTGGCAAATTGAAATGTACGTTCAAATTGAATATAAAATGTTTTATACTTTAATTTGAAAAATAACTGACTGTAACAGTCGAATTAGCCAACGAAACATATCCCATTGTGTCCGGAATGGGGGTATTTAGCTAGGGGCGACAGTCGTTGGGTTGAAATTGGTGTACGTTGGCTAGAAAGGATATTATAGGAATTTAAAAATATTATATATTAGAAAATATATTCCATTTTCTCTCACATCTAAAAAAAAACCGATCAACCCAGAACGAACGACGTAAATCGTTCAAAACCTTCCCACCCCGATCGCCGCCGCCACAGTCAATATCGCCGCCGCTTCCAGTTGGCAATTCCGAACGCCTTCCTCCCCTCTTCAAATCAAAACCACCCTCGATAGAAATCGTTTAGTATTCACGTCGTTATACCTCGAGGAAGTTCGCCCCTTTCTGCCGCCGTCGATCGTCGCTGGAGCCACCGAGTTCGCCGCCACCACCGTCGATTGGAAGCCAGTTCGAAGCCCTTCGACGCCGTATAGTCTGATCGAGACAACGAGGTACGGTTTTGATTTAAAATCAAAACCTAGTTTTGAAGCTTTGCAAACCCTTCTGCTTTGAATTTCTGAATTGAAAATAACACTTTTAAGTGTTGCAAAACTTTGAAAAATCATATCTTTTTAGTGTGTTAACGAAATTCGATGAAACAGGAAACATCGGGACCGCAGGGAGGCTCTCTACGATCAAGCAGAAGCCGAAATTTTCTGAAATATTCGTGTGTTAGAATAATTTTCATTTGTTGAAATTAATTACATATGTTGAAACCAATATTCATGTGTTGAATTGAAATTCATTCGTTGAGTTGAAATTCATGTGTTGAATATTATTTGAATTTAAACAAGTAGATTTAACGGTAGAAATCACATTTTTATATATATACAAACTATAGAGAATATTCATGTGTTGAATTGAAATTCATTCGTTGAGTTGAAATTCATGTGTTGAATATTATTCGAATTTAAACAAATAGATTTAACGATAGAAATCACATTTTTATATATATACAAACTATAGAGAATATTCATGTGTTGAATTGAAATTCATTCGTTGAGTTGAAATTCATGTGTTGAATATTATTCGAATTTAAACAAATAGATTTAACGATAGAAATCACATTTTTATATATATACAAACTATAGAGAATATTCATGTGTTGAATTGAAATTCATTCGTTGAGTTGAAATTCATGTGTTGAATATTATTCGAATTTAAACAAATAGATTTAACGATAGAAATCACATTTTTATATATATACAAAATATAGAGAATATTCATGTGTTGAATTGAAATTCATTCGTTGAGTTGAAATTCATGTGTTGAATATTATTCGAATTTAAACAAATAGATTTAACGATAGAAATCACATTTTCATATATATATATATATATATATATATATATATATATACAAACTATAGAGAATATTCATGTGTTGAATTGAAATTCATTCGTTGAGTTGAAATTCATGTGTTGAATATTATTTGAATTTAAACAAATAGATTTAACGATAGAAATCACATATATATATATATATATATATATATATATATATATACAAACCATAGAGAATATTAACGTGTTGAATTGAAATTCATCCGTCGAGTTGGAATTCATGTGTTGGATGTCATCGTATTTTAAAATAAGATGAATAGACAATAAAAACTACTTTTTTATTGTGAATATGAAGTTTTAAAAACATTCACGTGTTGAATAAATATTTTTGATGATAAAAATATTTCTTTTATCATGTATACGCTTTGATAAAAATACACACATGTTGAAATAAATAATAGTTTGCCAGAAATATTATTATTAGCTTTGTTCTGCATATATATACATGTGTTGAACATGGAAAATGGATTAGCTGTAGAGTAAAGAAATTATTTGCATGCCCGACAAATAGGTAAGCCTTGATGAGTTGGCTGCGCAATTTTATTTTTATATCAACTCCTGTGAATGCCATTGGATGCGGAGTGCTGGTTATTCTGTGTGAAATAATAAACATCGCCATAGGATAGTAACAATTAATTTTGAACTACACTACATGGCATACTCCTTGACGATAGGCATACTTCAGCATATTCCACATAAGCATTTGGAGCTTGTGTGACGAGGTGGAAGATTTACCATACGAGCGAGAGGCTTGTATGGCGATGATTTTATACTACAGGTTGAACTGATGACTGTTATGGACTATATAAAATATAACGATAAATTGCCAGATTAATAAAAAACCCACACGGGTCTGGAGTTGACAATAATCACGTCTCTCTAGTCATTAGATACAGCACATGGACTATTTATTTCCACACGGAACGGGGTGACGAGAATTTATTCTCTGGAGTTATTATCTATACACGCTCCCCCGTAAACACTAGAATATATCACTAGAAATATGTGGATGCTTTATAGGATTTATTGGGTACCTAACACGGCCCAATAAATTTCCAAACCCCTTCCCGTACAAAGGAGGTTATGGCGAAATTTTTTGAAATATTAAGGCGTTAGTGAAATATTTGAAGTGAAAACGAAGTTGAAATTAATGAATGAACTATATTTGAAATTATAGAATGAACTATATTTATATATATAAATATAAATAGAATTAAAAGGAATCGAAGCCGTGCAGTTCGTGTTTTGGAATCGTAATTTGAAACGATTGGTACGAGAAATCCGACCATAGGATTTTCCCGAAACCGCAACCGCTGGGTTCGCCTTGGAAATATCTTTCCAACGGCACCAACCTTGTAAAAATCCAACGGTTGGATTGTCTGTGTAACACCCCGAATTTTCTATTAACACTAAAGTTGCTAAAATAATAATAAGTGTGTAGAAGAGGGGATGTATCTAATATGAATATAAAAATATTAATAAGTATGTAAGAGAGGGGATGTATTTAATATGAATATAAAAATATTAATAAGTGTGTAAGAGAGGGGATGTATCTAATATGAATATAAAAATATTAATAAGTGTGTAAGAGAGGGGATGTATCTAATATGAATATAAAAATATTAATAAGTGTGTGAGAGAGGGGATGTATCTAATATGTATATAAAAACAATAATAAGTAAAGGGGGATGTATCTAATATGTACATTGTAGAAAATATATATATATTTATGACATGAATAGAAGTTTATTAATATGCTGAGTGTTTGCTGAGTCACTTCTGACTCATTGCTGAGTCAACAAGATAAACCCCATCTTGTCTGAACGGCTGCGGTTATTTCTAGGTTAAATCTAATGGCCTAAATGAATTCTAAAATCTATAAATAAGTGGGTAGACCCTAGACCTAAATCACTTGTAAAATTAGAGAAGCTACCATCATGCTGCTGCCATGGAGTTCAGCATAGCCGTCACAAACTAAGAAGAGGAAGCCTAATCATCTACAACTAAATCTACACAAATCAAATCAAAAGATCTCTCTTTCTCTAATTCTTTTCTTTTGTTGGTGAGTATGATGATTCTCACAAGACTATTACAAACTAATTTGACTCAGTTATGAATGGATCACAAGAAAGTGACGTGATTTGTAATTGTAAATTCTATATATTGTGGATCTCTTATTATGTTATTATGTTGTCGTATGATGTAAATTATATATGCTATGTCATGCTATGTTGTAAATTCTCTTATGCTATGTCGTGCTATGTTGAGAATCATGTCAAGCTATGTTATACTATCATACTATGCCATGTTATAAATCATGCTATATTATGTTGTAAAATCATGATGTTGTTGGAACATGCTTAAAGTTATGTTTTTTTTAATTTAAATGGATCTTGTTTATGGGAATTTGCCTATTAGGTTAGGTGTACCCATAAACTTGAAACTATAAATAAATAAAACTTGAATATGGGAATTTGCCTATTGAGTTAGGTGTACCCATATAAAACCATGTTGTTAAAAAATTAGATGATGTTGATTCACACATGTTCATATGTAAGTTTATGAAAATTGATTGAGATTATATTAGGTGAATTTTGAACAAGTTGACACCTTTAGGTCCATGACATGTATAATCTATGCAAGTTGGACATATGCAAGTTTCACCCCTTATTATGATTCATTTGGTCACATATACATGTTGTTATTATGATAATCTCTTTTATGCTATGAGTTAGGCTATTCGAGTCTAACATTTATTTTGCGAATAAACGTTCAAACGTGGGGTAGGGGTAATATTAGGAATTAATAAATTGGGTGCAATTTTGTAAGATTTTGCATACCATGAATGGATGTCCATAATTGAGTCAATTATGGACATTGTTAAAAATTGGAAGTAATTAATAATTCAAGTAGGGAATTATTAAAATTGGGGGAAAGTGGATTATTATTAATAATCAATGCTTAGGACACGAGGTTGGACCCGTTTGTGATGTAAACCTGCCCGGACCCGCCCGGCAAATCCAGTAGTCACAAATGTCGGCCCAATGTGAGAGGTCCTAGGCCCAAACTAAAGCATAACAGTTGTAAAGACACGAGGTTAGACTCTTTTATGGTGTAAGACTGCCCGGACCCGCCCGGCAAATCCAGCTGCCATAAATGCCAGTCTAATGTAAGAGGTCTTTATGAGGTTATGGCCTTAATGAACTAAGAAATACTTAACCAGATAATCATGTAAGGTGGGACATGGGGGTTAAGTAGGTGCCTTGGGTGGCATGAGGAATCTGGTGGTTGCCTTTAGAGGCATTTGAAATACGATTAGACTTAACCAAACACACATGTAAATGAACATGACTAAGTGGGTTAAGTGGGATGGACTAATGGGGACAAGCTTAGGTGGAATGCTTGTGGTAAATAGTGGGGGCCCATTTCAACCAGTATCCCAAAACGTATCTTTGTGGGCTCGACCCAAGTCGAGGACGGGACACGCATACTGGGTTTGACTATAAGAGGCCAAAACAGGGAGCGGTGGCAACGCAAGTCCAACGGGTTTCATATGCGTGTGTGGACCCGGGCTGGTAGGTAAGACGTTGTTGCATCGTGTAGGTATAAGCCGTGCATGTCCGTTGTATCAGGTTGCCACTTTAGGGGAGTGATACACCCCACTGTGGGGCCAGCACGGGTATCTACGAGTTAGGGAGCCGATCGAATAATGGGAAGTAGGGTACACCTAGTGGAGATAGGGGCAGGCGGCACCTATGTAGTCAGCTAGGGGTACGTAAAGCCATTGGGAAAGTTTCTAAGTGAAGCTAAGTGGGATGAATCTTTAGGGTGACTGGTGTGGTGCAGTATAGTGTTTATCCTTTAGTATTTAGGAGCGCCTATAACGTTGCCTTTAGCGATTGTCTATGTCCTTAATCTGCTCTTCATAGACATTTTCTTGTTTTCCCGCTTATGCCTTAGTCCAGTTATTTTGGTAATAGTATTGTAGAATTATCATATTCACCAGACTTTATGTCTGACCCCCTCTTTTCCATCCTTTTTCTCCCTTCAGGTCCGCAGGTTGGGCCAAGTTCTAGTGGAGTCTAGTTGGATCGCTTATCTTCTGGAAAGCTTGGACTGCTGAAGTAAAGTCCAGCTTGTTATCTTTCTTTTTAATGGCTATTCATGTAATGGGATTATGTACTTGTTTTATCAAGATAGATATTGTACTTGACATTGAATATGGTGTTATGATGTAATCAAACATGTTTTGACTTCTGCTACAATGAAATAAAGTTTTTGAATTTCCAAGTACTATTTTATATCTGTCTTGTTGTAATTTTACTGTTCTATATTCACTTAAAACCTCCATGGAAGTTAATGCATTCCCTTTGTGAGTGACATTTATGGAGGTGGGGTGTTACACGTGGTATCAGAGCATAAGGTTACCATAACAGATAAATTTTTTTTTTTAGAAAAATATTTTTTTCTAAAGTATTTTTGGAAGAAGTGCTTTCAAAAAAAAAACATGTTATTTAAAGAGAGTTTTTATGAAAAACATAATCCCAAATAGCCACATCCTTATCTTTATCTTTCGAATTCTCCATTTTGAATCTTTCCTTTTTCGTTTCAGCATGGCTGAAGATCTTAATCTCCCAGAAGGTGTGACGATTCCAGGGTGGTTTAGGAGATACTTGGAGGCTAGGGCCACCACTGCAGGCCCAGCGGATACTCCTCTACCCCTAGTTGCACCCATTCCTCCTCCTCCTCCTCGTGTTGACACTTTTGCAAAGACGTGCAAGGAATTCAAGGCTATGGGAGGAAAAACTTTTCAAGGGACTGAGACGTTTGTGGAGGCCAGAGATTGGCTTAAGGAGACTGAGGAATTGTTGGATATCTTTGAAGTGGAAGATGGGAGGAAAGTCCGTTTAGCTGCTTGGTTAATGAAGGGAGAGGCCTCGTTTTGGTGGGAGGTCACTAACGGGGAACGTCCAGTTGATTCATGGGCGGATTTCAGACGAAGGTTTGAGGCAAAGTTTCTTTCTAGGGCAGAGGAGAACTTAAATATGGAAAAATTCCTGGCACTAAAGCAAGGGAGCTCATCAGTAAAGGAATATGTCAATAAATTTAATCAGTTAGCAAGGTTTGGCTTGGAGTTGGTGAACACGCCAGAGAAGAAAGCTTTGAGGTTCGTTAGAGGCTTGAATGAACCGTTGCAAGGGTTGGCTATAACCCACATCCCTATGGGAGCCACCTTTGAAAAGCTAGTAGAAATGGCACTTATGCATGAGGATAAGGCAGTTGAAAAGAAAGGGGATCAGAAGAAACCCCAACAGCAAAATAAGAAGGGTGGTAAAAACAATAATGGCAAAGGGAAGAAGAAATGCTTCAATTGTGGGACGCCTGGCCATCTCAGCAAAGATTGTAGAAAGAAAAAGAAGACTGGTTGTTTTCATTGTGGAGATGCGGGACATTTAGTAAAGGACTGTCCAAAGAAGGGGCAGAGGGCAGGGTCTACCTCGGGAGGACAGGTGCAGGCTCTTATGGCACCAGGGCAGGCAAGGGGGCAAGTTCAGGCTATTGCGGCCCCACCGCTGCAAGAAAGAGGTAGAACAATTTCTGTTGAAAGCTTAGTTTTTCTGTTTGATCATCCTGTCCGTACCTTATTCGATTCTGGCGCATCTCATTCGTTTATCTCTGCATCATTAGTTGAATCACTGCACTTGAACACCAGTTTAGTAGAAGATCCCTTGGTCGTTTCAAATCCAATTGGGGGTTCGGCTCATTTGACCATGATATGTTTGGATTTGAAAATCTCTATACTTAGCGTTGAATTTAGATGTGATGCTTATGCATTGGGCTTCACGGGCTATGGGCTAATTTTAGGAATGGATTGGTTGTCTAGAAATAGGGCCATTCTTGATTGTGAAAGGAGAGTAGTTAGGCTTGTGACTCGCCTTGGTAATGCTCTCGACATCTTTTGTAATCCCATAAATTCCGTTATGCTAAGTTATCTTGAATCGCTTGACGCGTCTGTAGAGAACCTACGATCGGTAGAAGTGGTCCGGGAATATCCGGATGTGTTTGAGGAGGTGAAGGGCTTACCTCCAAAGGGGGAGATAGACTTTCGAATTTATCTTGTGGATAATGCTAAACCCGTATCTTTGCCAGTGCGCCACATGGCTCCTCGTGAAAGGATGGAACTCAGTAAGCAAGTAAAGGAGTTGCTTGAGAAGGGGTTCATAAGACGTAGTATATCGGAGTGGGGTGCTCCAGTAGTTTTTGCCACAAAGGCAGATGGGTCTCTTAGACTTTGTATGGACTATAGAGAACTAAACAAGCTTACTAAAAAGAACCGACACCCACTGCCGAGGATTGACGATCTCTTTGATCAGTTAGTTGGCGCCTCAGTGTTTTCGCAGTTGGACTTAGCCACTGGCTTTCATCAACTGAGAGTAGCTGAGGATAGTATAGATAAGACTGCTTTTAGGACTCCTGACGGATTCTATGAATGGCTAGTGATGCCCTTTGGTTTGAAAAACGCGCCCCTGCATATTTTGTTGATTTGATGAGTAGGGTGTTTAGGGAATACCTTAACAAATTCGGGGTAGTCTTTGTGGATGACATCTTAGTCTTTTCTAAGAATAAAGAAGAGCACTCCCTACATCTTAGGGAAGTGTTGGAAACCCTTCGAGCGCATAACCTTAAGGCAAAATTTTCTAAGTGTCACTTCTGGAGGAAGGAAGTACGGTTCTTAAGGCACGTGGTTTCCAAAGAAGGGATAGCAGTGGATCCCGCAAAGGTGGTGGCCATCCAAGATTGGAAGGTCCCTAAAAATGCAACCGAAGTAAGAAGTTTCTTGGGGTTGGCTGGCTATTATAGGAAGTTTATCAAAGACTTCGCAAAAATATCAGCTCCATTAACACGGTTAACGAAGAAGAACCTGGTTTTTACGTGGGACAAAGATTGCGATGATGCGTTCCAACGTTTAAAGAGAGCCTTAACTTCAGCCCCAGTCTTAGTGCTGCCAGACGGGAATAAACCGTTTACCATCTATACTGATGCTTGTGGGACGGGACTTGGCGCGGTCCTCATGCAAGAGGGAAGAGTAATAGCCTATGGTGGAAGGCAGTTGAGGGTTCATGAAAAGAATTACCCCACGCATGACTTAGAGCTAGCCGCAATTGTTTTCGCGCTTAAGTCTTGGCGTCACTATCTTCTTGGTGAGAAATTCGAACTGTTCACTGACCACAAATCATTAAAATACTTATTCTCTCAGAAGGATTTGAATTTAAGGCAGCAACGGTGGATGGAATTCTTAGCCTCCTACGATTTTGAAATAGCATATACCCCGGGCAAGGGTAACGTGGTGGCAGACGCCTTAAGTAGGAAAAGGTTGTCCTTGAGTCCGTTGTTTGTTGAACGACAAAGCTTAGAATTCATCTCTATGTTTGACTTTAGACCCTCCGTTGACTTAGTACCCGGTCTGTTAGCATCCTTGGAGGTTAGACCTACACTTCTAGGACGGGTTGGTGAGGCACAGCGAGACGACCCACAGTTGGTTGAGATAGTAGAAAAGCTCAAAGGGGGGAGTCATCAAGCCATCTTCGTAGGTATACCCTAGACGATAAGGGTTGGTTACGAAGGGATAATAGACTTTGTGTACCACAAGACGAAGACTTAAGGAAGGCCATTCTTGATGATGCTCATCGCTCAAAAATGACCATTCATCCCGGCGGGGATAAGATGTACAAAGATATGAAGCGGGTTTTCTTTTGGGCCGGTATGAAAAAGGATGTGGCCGAGTACGTCGCTAGATGCTTGGTGTGCCA
The DNA here is from genome assembly GCA_030737875.1 of Allium sativum. Classification (NCBI taxonomy): domain Eukaryota; kingdom Viridiplantae; phylum Streptophyta; class Magnoliopsida; order Asparagales; family Amaryllidaceae; genus Allium; species Allium sativum. The sequence continues at coordinate 937,795,916 of CM060922.1, forward strand.
ACGAGTTAAAGCAGAACAAAAGAAACCCGGTGGGTTGCTTCACCCATTAGAAGTTCCACTATGGAAATGGGAAAGCATCTCAATGGATTTTGTGGATGGATTACCAAGATCAAGGAAGGGTAACACGGGGATTTGGGTTATAGTAGATAGACTTACTAAAAGCGCCCATTTTATTCCCGTGAAAAGTAAGAGGACTGCTCCGTGGTTGGCTTCTGTATACATTAAGGAGATAGTTCGTTCGCACGGTATTCCTTCTAGTATAGTAAGCGACCGTTACCCCATCTTTACTAGCGAATTTTGGAAGAGTTTACAAGAGGCGGTAGGGACTCAGCTATGTTTGAGCACCGCATATCATCCTCAGACAGACGGCCAGACCGAGAGGGTGAATCGCATTCTAGAGGATGTTTTAGGGCTTTTTATCCTAGACTTTGGGGGTACATGGGAAGAGCACCTTCCGTTAGTAGAATTCGCATATAATAATAGCTTTCAGTCTAGTATTGGCATGGCACCTTTCGAAGCTCTTTATGGAAGGCCTTGCCGTTCGCCTACATGTTGGTGGGAATCTACCGATAAAATCCTACTTGGGCCCGATATGGTTAGGGAAACCTCGGAGAAGATTGAGTTGATTCGAAGGAGGATGAAAGCAGCACAAGATAGGCAAAAATCGTATGCTGATAAGAGGAGGACAGATCTTGAGTTTGACATTGGGGACATGGTTTTTATCAAAGTATCTCCGTTAAAGAATGTTGTTCGCTTTGGGTCCGTGGGGAAATTAGCACCAAGGTTTGTAGGGCCGTTTCCTGTAAAAGACAGGATTGGGAAGATGGCATATAGGGTGGAGTTGCCTGAGAAACTTAGTGGAGTACACGACGTATTCCATGTATCACATTTGAGGAAGTGTTTGCATAAGACCGCGGAGGTGGTAGAGCCGAGCTTGCTTAAAGAGGTGGAAATAGAGTGTGATGCAACAATTAGACGAGCTCCTACATGCATTCTTGGGTCGGAGATCAAAAAGTTGAGGAATCGAGAGGTCAGACTGGTTAAAGTGCAATGGGGAGATGATGAGAGCAACGCAACTTGGGAGACAGAAGAGAAGATGCGTTCGTTGTATCCTTTTCTTTTTGAGGGTATGTCTTTTAATTTCTCCTTTATCGCTTAGCTTATCTTATCTTATCTTTAGTATGTCCTCTCATTAGTATCTTTGACCTTTAGTTAGGATAATCCTATGGTTGAAACATGTGTTTGAGACATGTTATGTATGATGGATGCAAAATGGATGCAAGTGTTTGCTAGTGGTTGCTCGTGGATGCATATATACACACACTTTAGGCACTAGATCGGCTCAGTCACTACATATTGCATATTGCATATTGCATATATATATGGATGTATTTAGTAAAATGGATGAACGAGGGTTGTATTATCATGTGGATGCTGCATTCAGATGATGGTTGTGCACGCATATAGAAGTATTATGTAGCATTAAGAATCTTTTGCATACATAATGGATGCATGGCACGATCATAGTTGCATTAAGGAGGTCAACTGAATCAGTGGATCGCCTGATTTTGCATTAGATACGGACATATACAGACACTGTGCATTTAAACATGAAAGCATTAGAAGTCTGTAAGGACAATGGATGCCTGTGTATGATGGATGAGTAGATGGACGTTTGGATGGTAGGATATACATTCTTCCAGACTTGAAGATTTCGGGGACGAAATCCTAAAAGGAGGGGAGAATGTAACACCCCGAATTTTCTATTAACACTAAAGTTGCTAAAATAATAATAAGTGTGTAGAAGAGGGGATGTATCTAATATGAATATAAAAATATTAATAAGTATGTAAGAGAGGGGATGTATTTAATATGAATATAAAAATATTAATAAGTGTGTAAGAGAGGGGATGTATCTAATATGAATATAAAAATATTAATAAGTGTGTAAGAGAGGGGATGTATCTAATATGAATATAAAAATATTAATAAGTGTGTGAGAGAGGGGATGTATCTAATATGTATATAAAAACAATAATAAGTAAAGGGGGATGTATCTAATATGTACATTGTAGAAAATATATATATATATATATTTATGACATGAATAGAAGTTTATTAATATGCTGAGTGTTTGCTGAGTCACTTCTGACTCATTGCTGAGTCAACAAGATAAACCCCATCTTGTCTGAACGGCTGCGGTTATTTCTAGGTTAAATCTAATGACCTAAATGAATTCTAAAATCTATAAATAAGTGGGTAGACCCTAGACCTAAATCACTTGTAAAATTAGAGAAGCTACCGTCATGCTGCTGCCATGGAGTTTAGCATAGCCGTCACAAACTAAGAAGAGGAAGCCTAATCATCTACAACTAAATCTACACAAATCAAATCAAAAGATCTCTCTTTCTCTAATTCTTTTCTTTTGTTGGTGAGTATGATGATTCTCACAAGACTATTACAAACTAATTTGACTCAGTTATGAATGGATCACAAGAAAGTGACGTGATTTGTAATTGTAAATTCTATATATTGTGGATCTCTTATTATGTTATTATGTTGTCGTATGATGTAAATTATATATGCTATGTCATGCTATGTTGTAAATTCTCTTATGCTATGTCGTGCTATGTTGAGAATCATGTCAAGCTATGTTATACTATCATACTATGCCATGTTATAAATCATGCTATATTATGTTGTAAAATCATGATGTTGTTGGAACATGCTTAAAGTTATGTTTTTTTTAATTTAAATGGATCTTGTTTATGGGAATTTGCCTATTAGGTTAGGTGTACCCATAAACTTGAAACTATAAATAAATAAAACTTGAATATGGGAATTTGCCTATTGAGTTAGGTGTACCCATATAAAACCATGTTGTTAAAAAATTAGATGATGTTGATTCACACATGTTCATATGTAAGTTTATGAAAATTGATTGAGATTATATTAGGTGAATTTTGAACAAGTTGACACCTTTAGGTCCATGACATGTATAATCTATGCAAGTTGGACATATGCAAGTTTCACCCCTTATTATGATTCATTTGGTCACATATACATGTTGTTATTATGATAATCTCTTTTATGCTATGAGTTAGGCTATTCGAGTCTAACATATATTTTGCGAATAAACGTTCAAACGTGGGGTAGGGGTAATATTAGGAATTAATAAATTGGGTGCAATTTTGTAAGATTTTGCATACCATGAATGGATGTCCATAATTGAGTCAATTATGGACATTGTTAAAAATTGGAAGTAATTAATAATTCAAGTAGGGAATTATTAAAATTGGGGGAAAGTGGATTATTATTAATAATCAATGCTTAGGACACGAGGTTGGACACGTTTGTGATGTAAACCTGCCCGGACCCGCCCGGCAAATCCAGTAGTCACAAATGTCGGCCCAATGTGAGAGGTCCTAGGCCCAAACTAAAGCATAACAGTTGTAAAGACACGAGGTTAGACTCTTTTATGGTGTAAGACTGCCCGGACCCGCCCGGCAAATCCATCTGCCATAAATGCCAGTCTAATGTGAGAGGTCTTTATGAGGGTATGGCCTTAATGAACTAAGAAATACTTAACCAGATAATCATGTAAGGTGGGACATGGGGGTTAAGTAGGTGCCTTGGGTGGCATGAAGAATCTGGTGGTTGCCTTTAGAGGCATTTGAAATACGATTAGACTTAACCAAACACACATGTAAATGAACATGACTAAGTGGGTTAAGTGGGATGGACTAATGGGGACAAGCTTAGGTGGAATGCTTGTGGTAAATAGTGGGGGCCCATTTCAACCAGTATCCCAAAACGTATCTTTGTGGGCTCGACCCAAGTCGAGGACGGGACACGCATACTGGGTTTGACTATAAGAGGCCAAAACAGGGAGCGGTGGCAACGCAAGTCCAACGGGTTTCATATGCGTGTGTGGACCCGGGCTGGTAGGTAAGACGTTGTTGCATCGTGTAGGTATAAGCCGCGCATGTCCGTTGTATCAGGTTGCCACTTTAGGGGAGTGATACACCCCACTGTGGGGCCAGCACGGGTATCTACGAGTTAGGGAGCCGATCGAATAATGGGAAGTAGGGTACACCTAGTGGAGATAGGGGCAGGCGGCACCTATGTAGTCAGCTAGGGGTACGTAAAGCCATTGGGAAAGTTTCTAAGTGAAGCTAAGTGGGATGAATCTTTAGGGTGATTGGTGTGGTGTGCGGTATAGTGTTTATCCTTTAGTATTTAGGAGCGCCTATAACGTTGCCTTTAGCGATTGTCTATGTCCTTAATCTGCTCTTCATAGACATTTTCTTGTTTTCCAGCTTATGCCTTAGTCCAGTTATTTTGGTAATAGTATTGTAGAATTATCATATTCACCAGATTTTATGTCTGACCCCCTCTTTTCCATCCTTTTTCTCCCTTCAGGTCCGCAGGTTGGGCCAAGTTCTAGTGGAGTCTAGTTGGATCGCTTATCTTCTGGAAAGCTTGGACTGCTGAAGTAAAGTCCAGCTTGTTATCTTTCTTTTTAATGGCTATTCATGTAATGGGATTATGTACTTGTTTTATCAAGATAGATATTGTACTTGACATTGAATATGGTGTTATGATGTAATCAAACATGTTTTGACTTCTGCTACAATGAAATAAAGTTTTTGAATTTCCAAGTACTATTTTATATCTGTCTTGTTGTAATTTTACTGTTCTATATTCACTTAAAACCTCCATGGAAGTTAATGCATTCCCTTTGTGAGTGACATTAATGGACGTGGGGTGTTACAGTCTGGAATGTTTAATTCTAATCTGAAGAAAAACAGCGCCAGAATCGTTTATATTTATATATAAATATAAATATAATTAAATTAAATCGAATAACGACGCTGCAGTTCGAATTTTGAAACCGTAACTTCAAACGACTAGTGTGGAAGATCCGACCATCGGATTTTCACGAAACTGGAACCATTGTGTTCGCTTGGGGAATATCTTCCCTCTGATATAGACTTTGTAGAAATCCAACGGTTAGATTTTCCAATATGTGTAAAACAAATTAGGGGGAAAACAGCGCCAGTGCCACGGCACGACCTGAAACGTCGTTTAATTGAATATGGCCATTTTTAAATAAATAAAAATAGCGAAAAATCATTATAAAATATTATAAGCAACATAGATTGGAAATAAACCAATTTGGCTTGATCTGTTTGATGTTTGATGGTTGTATGTGTTTGACACGAAAATAATACTAAAGAACTGAAATATGGATGTCGAATAATATAACCATGGAAAGAATTGATTTGAATTCTAATTACGTGAATTATTTGAAAAGGCCGAGCTAACCCTCATTTCAAATAATTGATCGAGCGATTCGAATTGGAAAATACAAAGATGATTCAAGACTGACGATCTTCGTATCGGTTGGATGGGCGCTGCTGAGGTTCCTGACTGGAGTAGCTACCGTGAAGGAACGGAAGTAGTAGCCGTCTGAATGTATGTGTTGATTGGACGGATATACGAGGAATTTGACGCCTCCGGTTTCGTTCAGTCCCAGAACGGACTTGTAAATGGACTGTGTGTCTGACATTGGATTTTGTTCTATACTGATTGATCTCTGTTAAATATATATTTGTTTGGCGGTGGAGAATTTATTCTTTTGCTTAATGCCCTTCTCTGAGACGTACGAGCTCAGAGGTTATATATCGATAGAAATCAGTCGTATGGAGTGGATTGCCTATGTGGCATGCCAAGATGCTGTGATTAAGGCTTCTGTTGCAAAGCAAAGTCTTGTGTTTGATGATCAAAGCACGGCCTACATAGCCTGGCTTTGTGTATAGCATGGATTCGCGTGCCTCACACCTCGGTATGAGTTAAAAACGGGATAAGGACCGCTGGGAGGACACGACGTTTCTTTCTACCTATGGTGGTGTCAGTGACCTACCAGCCCTGACATTTATATCTACTTTTCACCTTTGTGGTTGTTGGAATGCGAGGCGCCTCGATTATAGGTCTATAAGGACCGGGAAACGTGTGTTTAGGAATTGCCAATCCTCAAACGTAAGAGAGGACCGGCCCAGCTGATCCAGGGGTTACCCAGAGTGTGTAGTCCTGAGGCATTTGCTAGAATGTCTTGAAGCGGAGAGGAGCTTGCCCCTTGCCTTGACTCATGACGGAAATCAAATTTCCAATACGAGATAACGGATTCGATTGAAGAACTAGTATGGCGACATAGTAGATGGTAGCTATGCCGCCTATGATTGATATTTATGATGCTATTCGTTTTTGAAACATATATGCACTAGTAATAATATCAAATGATTTTGCTTTACACGTATTAAGCATATTTGGCCATTATAAGGTAAAACTCTATCATCCGGCTTGTGTTACATTGTATGATGGGACTTGAGTCTTATAATGGCTTCATTCTTTCTAAAAGAATTGCGTTGTTTTAAAGAATTTACTTTGTTTTAAAAGCACCAGCAATCACTGGAGTAAACCCGTTCCGCGAAAGTGGCGTGGTCCTATGATTTGCTTATTACTGTTGTTTAAACTGTTAAATAGATTCCTCATACCAGTCCCCATGACTGACTCGTTGTTTGTTTCACTTTGCAAACGCGGGTGCCCTCATTTTCACACGGGCAGCCTAGTTCACAGGTGACAGGTTGTTTTTGGCTCTGCACTGTTGCATAGAGTGCATTTTGGCTCATGGCGAGGCTGACTTCACAGAGATGACTTTGTCATTTTCCGCCATTATTGTATCTATATTATGATTCCGCCACTGGCGATGCAGACTGTTTTACTTCCAGTACTTATTATCGTATGTATATGTACCGCCTTAGGCGATGTAGACTGATTCCCTTATTATGTCTCACTGCATGTATATATTCCGCCTCTGGCGATGGTGACTGATCATTTCCCTTTTATTTACTAAGTTATATCCTACGTTGTGCTATTCTGATGATTGTTACATGTTGTGATTCCGCTGTCATATCCATGTAAAATAAATTATTCTATTTATTGCTTTTGCTATTATCTGTACTCTGCTATGATGATTGATGTGTTATATTCCAATGATTATCCTTAATACCATCACACGGATTTTGGGATCGTCACATATCTTTTAACATATCACTCCTTTATTTACTTTGAATGCCACATCGACATACCCATCAAATAACAAATTGATTACCCCAAAAATACCATGGGTATAAGCTACGAGAAACGAATTCCTCCGCCACCAACGTAAATACATTTGAACGATCAACTTACGCAATCTACCAGATATACTTGTCAGATAATCGTCCATTCAAATTGTCCTGGGACTGGGCAACCCAAAGGAATGATTCTATAAACCCATCTTAGGAAATTTCTTCCTAGGATCGCCAGAATAACCCTTGTATAAACTTCGACTTCAATTGTCTTCGATGTATTTGATTCGAAACGATAATGCCCACACGGAGTGGTTTTTAGATAATAAATCTGATCCCAGTCTCTCCGTATCGACAACGAAAATGGTCAAAAACTTTGATAGTCGGTGATTTAACTATCAAAGGAAAACATGTGTACAAACAACGATCGTATTTCCAAATGGAAATCTTACCGATCAATCATCATTTCATTGTCCCAATTATTTCTTAAACTCGTTTTTACTTCCTACGATTCTCGAAAAACAATTCCCATATATTCCCAACTTAATCTTTTCTATATTTCGAAAATATACGTTATTAGCATTGGAAAACATTTACATTTCTTATACTCATGCATCGCTATCCATCAACGTCCATCTGTCTCTAACCGTAAACTAGTAAGAGAACAACTCCCTAAGTATTAATCCCAAAGGCCGAAACCAACATCAGATTGATAACTCGAAATTTACTCAACTCAACCAGCGTACAGCAAGTTCTAATTTCGTAAAATCCTATCATATTCCCTTTAACATTTTTAAAACAATTATATTATTATAATCTCACAAATTAATTCAATACTATTTAAATATCATTTCGCAAAATTAATTAAAATAACTCAACTTGACTTCTGTAAATAATATTACAGATTCAATTTCACAACCCTTCGCATTTTCTTTACGAAATCATTAACCTTACATTTACGAATTCATTTATCCTTCATTTACAAATCAATTTCCTCTCGCTTTATAAATCCATTTCTATCTATTTCCATTTGCTTTATAAACCATAAACAATTCGCTTTATTAACCATTTCCATTCGCTTTATAATTCATTAACTATTCGTTGTATAACTCATTAACTATTTGCTTTATAAATTAGTAACTATTCGTTGTATAACTCATTAACTATTCGTTGTATAAATCATTAACTATTCGTTGTATAACTCATTAACTATTCGCGATATAAATCATTTTATAAGTTATAACTAGGACGAGACTCGTGCTTCGAACATGGGCGGTTGGTGGTGGCTACCGACTTTAAGTTATAATTTAAATCTTGATTTCCTATTCGATAACAAATCCAAATATTAATTATCTCATCAAATCCTGAATTTTCTTTTTATATATTTATAAAATAAATTATTCTAATAACATACGACATCAGAGAATTAAAATTATAAATCCTTATCGATTTATTTCAATTCTATTCATATTTTGAACTTCAAAATAAGTTCATCCTTTTTCCTTCTAGCCGATTTCTCCTTTTCTTTTTATATAAATTCATTTCTTAAATTTATATTTCCAAACTGTTTAATAAAAATAATTTTGCTTCATTTATAAATATCATTTATAAATCAAATTACTTGTTTTATATAATTGAACAAGTAAATATATTCTAGCCAATCAAAAATCTCATTTCTATTTAAAAATAGAAATTCTCTTTTTAAAACCCCGATTTATTTACTGATATATTCGTATATCTTATGGTATATATATACCAATTATTTCTGGTCAATGTTCTTTAAACATCCCAACACACAATAATCAACACAAGATTATTTGTCACATTATAATATGCAATATATAAAAAAACAGTATAATTGTTGAGGAATCCAGTTGGATCCCTCCAACCTGTTTCACTGCATCCACATATGCTAATCAACATTTATTTCATATAAATATAAAATATTTTAATAAATGGAATCAGTATTCAATTAACGTTTTATGTATAACTATATATATTATTTCAACCAATAAATTAGCAAATCATCCAAACAATCATCACACACAGCGTTCAATCATTTTTACCAATATTAAAAAAAATTAAATTGGACAGAGTTAGTGAGTTTACTCACCTTGGTTATTAATCATTGAATAACAATTTACGTTGGCTGATTATATCCGTCGTTTTATTTTGCCAAAAATCCCGAGCTCTAAATCGCTCCGGACTTGTTCCGGTGTGTAGCCTACGATCACATCATTCCAACATGACCGACTGTTCGCAATTCTGATAACGTATGTACCATATATTATGTTAACAAGTCTAAAGAGTATTTAAATTAAATAAACTTTAATTAAACCAAATTTAAGCCTTACCCAAACATGCCCGGGCCCAAAACTACTTCCACCTGACCCGTTTTCATGGTTCCTTTCTCCTTCTGCTAATTCATGCAAAGGAAACTGCTCCTAGTTTATATCATAGTCGTGATTTTTAAAATTCCTTCCCTTTCTATGTTTGTACAAATATTCACATTTAACTTTTTTATTTTATTTTCTTTTCTTTTTTTCTTTGGTTACACGGCCCAAGCCCATAACCGCCCAACCACCTCCGTTCGCTCCACTGGTCGAAGCAGCACGCTAGCAAATTTTCAAAGCATGTTCCACTCACATGTTCCTCTCACCGTATCACTTTGCTAGTCACCCACTTCGGGGTTCGGAGCTCGCGCCTACCAGTGAAAACATATGCCGAAAAAACTGGACAAAGCAACAAGCATTTGTTCTTTCTAATATCCTTTCTTAAAGTGGCCATGATAACATCAATTTTATAACACATTGAATTTATGTTTCTCGATTGCTAGAATTTACGTGATTCCACAGGCTTCTACTTCAAACCATTCTCGTGAGCACTCCACCCTATACCCATCATTTCAAACTTGCCGTCCACCCTGGCCATTTCTTAAATCTTTCTTCTACACAGAATATACATCGTGTCTTTTCTAGCCTCATCTTCCTCAAGATTAACATACCCGCCTTAAAATAAAAGCTTGGAGTTTGCCACCTTACCTGTACTGATTGCGTGCCCAAACCCGCAAGTTTCAAAATTTCGTCTTCCACAACTAATTGCTCCCAGTATTCACAAATAGTTCTTTCTCTTCCAGTATAACTACCCCGCTCTAGTAGTACAAACACATGAACACCCTTTTTTGCCGTGATTTCAATCCGTGAAGCCACATGGCAGCTTCACTAACCTTCCATACTAAACCACTAGCTCCTGTAAATGAGATGGAATCACCTGTAAACATACCCACTCCCTTCCATTTAGCATTCAAATGCCAAACTTCACGCAAAACTGCACATGTTCAGTAGCTCCTTACCATGGCAAAAATTCATGTTCTCATCCTTCCCACAAACTCCACAAGAACTTAAAACTCGAATGAATGTTCTATGTTAATGAACTGACGAACTAGCATTCGCTGGTTATTTAGTATTTTTCTTTTTTTCTTTTTTTTCTTTTTAGTATGAACTTTGTTTTGATATTTATTTTGCCAGAAAAGAACGCAAGAAGAAAAAAAAGAAAGAAAGAACTGAACCCTATCCTCACTATGTTAAAGTATATATATGGGGAGATGATCTTACTTCGTCGCTAAGTAAAATGAATTAAATATATAAGTATGTGTGACAGAGAATGGACAAGTCTGTTTTCTCTCTTATGTCACGCGTGATACTAGTAGAGAAGAAAATGGGTGATTTCAACGTTTCCTGTGCCATATCCAACTTGCGTGAATATAATATACGGAAAGTAATACTTCATGGCTAAGTAAACCCGTTTACTTTTAAGCTAAGAAAAACATTGGTACTGTTTGGGTAATGTAGACAGTGTGTTGCTTGACTAAATTATAGGAGTAATTCATGATGAAATGATCAATCTTCCCCTTGATTTCCATATATCTTCGCATGTTCTTATATTTTGATTGGTTACAATAGAACTCAGAAGTCCAACGTGTAGATTACGGTTGCCAATTTAGTTCAAATACACAAACTTTGTAATTGATGAATTTAAAAACAACGATTAGTAATACCCACCTGCCATGTATGGTTATAATTCCAATATGCTAATTGGAAGGTGGGTTTTTGTTTTCAACTACCCAATTTATTCTATGATAAGTATGGATTTTAAGGTTTGGCAAATTTTGGGATTTGTTGATTTCCACCCATAAATATTCATTACATTATGATTTTAGAATGCTTGTTATCGTTAGGCACAAAACATACATTTTATATTGGCTTTGATTTATAATATGTTTGATATCTAGAATACATAGTTTTAACTGCAAGATATTTTATGAAGTTTAACAGCAATGTATGAAATCTACAATTTTCTTAAGAGATTCACAGTTCGAATATAACTCGATTGAATTTCTTAAATAATTCAATTTACACAAAATTGCCAATTCAGCTATTTCTGATTATTACAAAAATTAAGTATTTATCATTTCCCCTATTTTATATTAATTAAATATTCGAAATATTTGAATTCAAATCATTTAAATGGTCAATCCGATATAAAAATAATTAAGTTAATTAATTATTAAATCGCTATAATTCCGGGACGTTACAGCATGCTTGCGTTTATTTCAAGAGGTTAGGAAATGATTGTTGGGTGTATTTACTCTTGTATGTGATGATATGCTCATTGCTTCTAAGGACAAGGCATAAATCAACAATTGAAAGAGAAATTAAAGGCGGAGTTCGAGATGAAAGACCTTGGAGAAGCAAAGAAGATTTTGGGCATGGAAATTGAAAAAGATCGAAAGCATTTTGAGTTGAAATTAACTCAAAAGGAGTACATTAAGAAAGTGCTTTGCTAGTTTAGCATGGGGGATGCAAAATCGTCAAATACACCTTTACCTTGGCATATAAAGCTTTCGAGTAAGGGATCACCTATCAAGAAGAAAGACAAGGCTTATATGGCAAAAGTACCATATGCTAGTGCAGTTGGAAGTTTGATATATGCAATGGTGTGTACAAGACTCGATATTGCAAATTTCGTCGGGATGGTTAGTCGTTTCATGGCTAATCCGAGGAAATCGCATTGGGTAGCAGTAAAGCTTATCTTGAGGTACTTGAAAGGTATAGCATCTCATGGCCTTGTTTTTGGGGGTAGTATTGAGAAGAATTGCATATTGGTTGGTTACTGTGAGACACATTGGTGATAGGGATCGAAGAAAATCAACTTCTGGATATGTTTTCACTCTTGGCGGTACAACCATAAGTTGGAGATCGAGATTGCAGACCGTAGTTTCTTTATCCACTATGGAGGTGGTGTTGATATCTGCGGTAGAGGCAGCAAAGGAAGCACTTTATTTAAAGCGATTGTTGTGTGAATTGGAGTTTGAACATGGCATTGTCGATGTTCAATGTGATAGCCAAAGTGCTATCCATTTGGCGGAGAATTTGGCGTTTAGCTCACGAACGAATCATATTGAAGTGAGGGAGTCATTTCTAGTAGCCATGGATGAAGAAAAGCAGGTATGCCTTTGTAAAGTGCACATAAAGATAACGCGACGGACATGTTCACTAAGACATTGCCGGTTGGGAAGTTCGAGCATTGCTCGAACTTAATTCGCTTAGAGAGATGTTAGGTGCCACGAGGTGGCATAGTTGAGAGAGAAACATGGATGTAGAAGAGTATCGGTGAGAGGATGGTGTTCTATCTTCATATGGTAAGTACTCATTTTCACTCCCGAGTACATTATCTTTTGGTGAGATTGGTTTAGGAGTTGGATGTTACAACACTTAATTGACGAGTGGGGCTATGCCTGAACTCGTTAGTGAAGTGCAATGGGCGATGGCTATGCCTGAGTTCGTTGGGGAAACATTCAAGCTTTCTTGATTGAGGATAGAAGGAAATGCTTGGGTGCATTGGAGTTTGTGATGTAGATGGATATAGTATTGAGGTGGAGTATTGAAGTATGCGATACTATGTGTTAGATAGTGGAGGATATTTTCAAATCTGAAGGATATTCCAGGATATTTCGGATATTTAGGACCTGGAGGATATTTTCAGATCTGGATGATATTTTGGATCTGTAGGACAATTCGGATCTAGAGGAAATTTTGAGAATTTCCATATACTTCCCTATGCCTATATTAGCTATATCGGATCCAAAAGGAGGATGTACAACAAAATCAAGAGATTAGATCAAGGTTTATTCTAATTAGGGTTTAGGCAATTCTAATCTTCTTCAATTCTTCCTCCATAAAATCACATTTTTCTAGTAATTTTGATCATTGTAATCAATCTTTTGTACTCTTCTATTGATATTAATAAAGGTTTCTCTCTCAAGGTGGACGTACACTGACAAGACGTCAGTGGAACCACTATAAATCCCTGTGTGATTTAGTTTCTCGTTATTGCTCAATTATTTCCATTGTTTAGTGATTGCGATTGGCTTGGATAAGATTGAGATTATTTTGATATATCAATTGGTTGTTTTTGCACTATTACCAGGATCTCGTTTTCCACGGCGTTGGGGATTTTTGATTTGAGCGAACTTGAATCAAAATTTCTTCAAAACACTATAAACACGACATACATTAAATTGAATTATATAAACCAATTTCAAGAGCAAATGAATTAATTATTTAATCAGATAATGAACTAAATGTCAATTAAAAGCCAACAAACTGAATTTCAGAACAATTGCAAGGGTGAGTAGAAAAGTAATTAGGGTAGGATGTACATCAATAAATAAAACAATAGCCATGGTGCAGTTGCTATAAAATATTTCAGTCGATAACAATTTTACCTTGCTCTCACAACATGAAAAAAATTCCTACCTAGCTAGTTTCCCTTTCAATATGTGAAAGTAAGTACTATAGTGATAGCTTATGGATAACAAGCATAAATTTCTGAGATCTGAAATTTTACATAATCAATTAAAATAAAATAGGGAGATATAATAAAGGATTACCAAATATCCATATACCTTAAGATCAATATGATTATAACAGCAAAAGTTAAAGGTTATAACACATATATGAAATAATAAAAAAATAATTCTTTAGCAGTAGAATTATCTGTCAAGTAGATAACTTAAATATTACTCATAAAATAAATATAATTTATTTTGCATAAAAATAATCTAGGAAATTTACCAGCTTTGGTCATGCTATCTACACTATCAATAATGCTAAAAATTTGTTCTCTTTGTCAAGTGCGATTGTAAAAAAATTCAGGGCATGAAGACGACTCTTGTCCATCAAACTTCCGCATTCTGTCTAATTCACTACCTAGTATAAAACAAATTGTGCATTCAATTCCAACATAATTTACATTTGTCATAGTTTTTGCATATGATTTCCATCATGAATTAAATAGTAAAGTGGAAAAAATAGCTGCTTCACTTGGATAGTATAAATCAAGCAATACTCATACCAATATGTTGAATCCAAATGTAATGTCTAATACAATAAATGAGCTATTAATCAATTCACCTAGATAATTTCCCTCCTTGGAGTAGAATGCGTTAGTAACCAATATTAAAAGTTGATTTATCTCAGCCTGGAAAGCAACGGTCTCGGCACCTGGAAGTCCTAATAATGCTTTGATTTTTGTCATGTTTGTCAAGCACAGTCCTAATAAACAGCATAAGCTATGCATCAATCCTTCTCTGGACTATGAAGCCCTCATATTTTATACTATCCAAGGTGTAATATAATTTATATCGGGCAATTGACCCCAAACTTGGCACTATAATTAATTATAATATCTCAAATTTGACTATACAGACTAGGGCTGTTGTGGTAATGGTAAATTTACCAGTACCATACCAATACCAAGTAATTGATAAAAAAAAAATTGAGTTACTTTGGTTTACCAATGTTTTCGGTATGGTAACGGTAAATTTACCATTGTTAACGGTAAATATAGCGGTAAAGAAAAGTCAAAACCAGTGGTAACGGTAAATTTACCAACCATATTAAATTTATTTTTCACTATTAGATCAAACCTTAACCATATATACTTTCAACGATACATCGTGGTTTTTAAGAAGATTTTGTAGTATTATTTATGATGATGATTTTTTTTAAGTTTTATAAGGCTCAAAGTTTGAGATTATAAATGTTATTATCTCATATCATTGTAAATAAGTTATGATAGATTAAGAAATACTTAGATGTCAACTAAAACATGTCGCAATACTAATATAAATATCATAGAGTAATAGTAAAAAACAAGATAATTGTTTTTTTTTCAAATTTTAGTGCAACAAAATTTGAATGTTTGTTGTAGTGGTAAATTTCTCATTACCAATCAACGGTATACTAGTTTATCGGTATACCAATGAATATTTTACCATTGGTAGCGGTAAATTATCGGTAGCTATTTTTCACTTACCAGTAGTACTGGTACGATAATGATTCTCATGTATCAGTAGCGGTTACCATTACCATAACAACCCTAATACAGACAACAAACATATCATATGAAATATCCCATATAGTTATATGATAACACTGATCCCAATCAAGTGAACAAGAAAGTTGGCATACAGCCTCAAGGCTATGAATTAAACATAGGATTCTAGCTTCAAAATTAAGAATATAAGTCATAATGAAATCAATTTATTATATCTATTTGCAAGAAGGAAATATGAGAAAAAGGCAAGCATTTATTCAGAAAATAGCATTGCAAGTACGGGTTCAAACAAAGTGTAATCTAAGTACAACAGTCTTACAAACAAAGCAATAGTTCCAGGCACAAGCAATTGATAATGAATTATTCTACCTTCATGTTGCATTACTGTCGCCGCTTCTTAGCGTAGGTTCAAAAAATTGGAGATGTAAACAATTATAAGTAACAAAATCAGATCTAAGGAAATAATTTGCGTTAACACAGTTCTGTTTAGACAAAACTACGTGACTATGTGTAGATAAAATTTGTGTACAAACCGTAAACCCGATATTAGAGAAATAATACAAGATAGCGGTGCCAAATCATATTAGCACTAACATAGCATCATCAGCGTTGTAATCATGGATAGAAATACTGAATACAAGGCTGCCCGTGTAGAAAGAGGGGCACCCGAGTTTGCAAGTGAAACAAACTACGAGTCAGTCATGGGACTGGTATGAGAAATCTACTTAACACATTTTATAATATGGCTAATCACAGGACCATGCCACTTTCGCGGAACGGGTTTACTCCATTGGATTGCCAGTGCTTTAAAACAAATAATTCTTTTAAACATTGCAATGCTTTTTATAAAAATGAAGCCATTATAAGACTCAGTTCCCATCACACAATGCAACGCAAACCGGAGGATAGAGTTTTACCTTATAATGGCCAAAATATTCTTGATACGAATAAAACAAAAGCATTTGATATTATTACTAGTGTTTACATGTTTCAAAAACAATTTCGAATCATAACTATCAATCATAGATGGCATGGGTACCATATATCATGTCGCCATGCATGTATGCAATCAAAACCGCGCAGTCACGTATTTGGAAATTGGATTTCCGTCATGAACAAAGGCAAAAGATAGTCCTTACCGACTTCGAGACAATCTAGCCCATGTCTCCGGAACAGCCGCAACTGTGCCTTGGAGCGACGAGGCCGGTCCACACAGAGTGGATTATAGTGCCTGAACAATACGTCTCCCCGCCCTTTGGGGCGTAAATGAGCCAACGAATGACTCCATCGTTCCCGGATCGACGGATATAACCGAGGCGCCTCGCAACAGCAACAACCACATAAGTGAAAAATAGTATAAATGTCAGCCAGTTCAAGCACTGACACCACCTCTAGCTAGAAGGAAACGCATGCCCTCCCTGAAGTCCTCTCCCGTTTTTAGTTCATACCGAGGTGTGAGGCTCGCGAATTCACATTATACACAAAGCTACGCCACATAGGCGGTGCTTTGATCATCACCACAAGACTTTGCTTTTCAACAGAAGCCTTGATCACTGCATCTTAGCATGCCACACAGGCAATTCACACCATGCAACTGATGGCTATCAATCACACAGAATGAATTCCAATGTCGGACACACAGTCCATTTACAAGTCCGTTCTGGGTCTGAACGAAACCGGAGGCACTATATACCTCGCATACCCATCGATCTCCACGTACGTCTAGACGATCACCACTTATTATCCATATTTCGGGATGCCTCCCAATCAAGACATCAGTTACCATCCAAACGAGGTGAAGACCTCCGGTCTTCGACCACCGTCTTCATCTTCGATTTCTTATCGTCGATTCAGTTATTCAGAATGGGATAAACCCGGTATTTCTGAGCAACTCGTGTATATAATAAACAAGTGCTACACAAAACACAACATACGCATCATTTCAATTCATCAGTCACTAACCGTAAATCAGTAAGAGAACGATTTCCCAAATATTAACCCCGAAGGCCGAAACCAACATTAGATCAAAACCTAGGAAACCATTCGACTTAGCTAACCTTCAGTTAGCTTCTAAATTTCACATTCCATATCATTTATAATATTTTATAACGATTCATCTCTATTTTTATTCATTTATTTAAAGCCAATTCATTCAAACGACGCTTCGGGCCA
The DNA here is from genome assembly GCA_030737875.1 of Allium sativum. Taxonomy (NCBI): domain Eukaryota; kingdom Viridiplantae; phylum Streptophyta; class Magnoliopsida; order Asparagales; family Amaryllidaceae; genus Allium; species Allium sativum. The sequence continues at coordinate 937,813,621 of CM060922.1, forward strand.
TAACGCGGACGTGGCGCTGTTTTTCTTCAGATTTGATTTACACACATCTGAAAATATAACTGTTGGATCTTCACAAATTTTATATCATCCGAAAGATCTTTTCAAAACGAATCCAACGGTTTCAGTTTTGGGAAAAATCCGACGGTCGGATCTCCCGGTACACTCGTTTGAAGTTTCGATTTCAAAATACGAACTGCAGCGTCGTTATTCGATTATATTTTAATTTTATATATATAATTGATTATGGCGCTGTTTTTCTTTAGATTTGAATTAAACATTCCAGACAATCCAACCATTGGATCTTCACAAAGTTGGTGTCGTTGGAAAGATATTTCCAAAGCGAACCCAAGGTTTCGGTTTCGGGAGAATCCGATGGTCGGATCTCCCGCGCTAGTCGTTTGAAATCACTGTTTCAAAACACGAACTGCAGCTTCGTTATTCAATATATTTAAATTCTATATATATATATATAAATATAATTGATTCTTCGATTTCAGAACTATATTCTTTTCATACATTTGATAAAAATGATATTTTTATCCACCCGACATTTATTTCAACACTTCACTATTTTTAACAATTCATGTATATAATAAAAATGTGATTTTTATTGCGATACGATTTATTTCAAAATATGACTATTTTATATAGTTCATATAGATGATAAAAATATGATTTTTATTATAAAACAATTTATTTAAAACACGAATACCATTCAACACAGGAATTTCTATTCAACGAATGAATTTCTATTCAACGAATGAATTTCTATTCAACACACGAATATAGTTTCAACACATGAAAATAATTCTAACACATGAATATTATTCAAAATTTCAACAGCATAACGGCAGGGTAGTTAAAACCGGGGTCGTCCCTAGTACGGCTCCTTGCTCTATCTTAAAGCCTCGCAGCTTTTGACAATGGGGATTTCATGCATCTAGTTCGCACGCAGGCGGCATGTATATTTTTTTCATTTCCTTAAGCTAATCCTATGTGGTTTCAACCAAACAATTCTCAACCACAAACGGGTATTTTTCAACCACAATCAATCAATTTCAACCACAAACAATTCTAATCAACCATTCACTATCAACCAATTTTCACACCAATCACAACCAATAAATATCGTCCATGGTTTGTGGACGAGGGGCGTGTGTGTATATATATATATATATATTTATATAAGTATATCACTTCCATTTCAACCCATATATAATTTTTACAATGCATATATAACTTATACATCGAACGTACAACTTATACAACGCTTATACATGAGGTGTACAACGCTTATATAACTCATATATCGACTATATAATTTATACATCGTCGTTTTCCATATCGTTTATAAATTAGAAATCTCACCTTGGGTTCCACTCCACCAAAAATAGTAGAAGGCTCAGAAAAACATGCGGTCTTTTCTAGAATGTAGAAGACATCCACACGAGTCCACCGTCTCTTGTTTCACTGAATTTCGTCAAGAAACGAAAATGATATGATTTTTACAGTGAAATAAAAAACCGTAGCGCTTTAAACTGCTATTAAATAGTTTAATATAATATTAGCCGTTACCTTCTGAAATTCTTCAAAACTAGGTTTTGATCTTTCTTAGAATCCGCGCAACGATACTTCGATCGGCCTTTGCCATGTGAAAAAGGGAAGAGAGGCGCGCCTAGGGGTGGTGGTGCGGTCAGGCTCGATCGCTTGTGGCGTTCGCGGCGGCGCGATGAACGGTCGACGTTCCTGGGCTCGGTTCTCCCCAAATACACTTCGAAAAAAATGCAAACTATATATGGATTTGAAGATCGTTGAGAGCACTACAAAAATCTCCAAAGGAGCATGGTGTTTTATTGCGTCTAGGAGGAGGAATCGGAGGGGGAAGGTTTGGATGATTTCCGTCGTCAATCGTCTGTTGTCGGGGAGAGAGAAAAACCCTTGACCAATGATTTTTTTTTAATATTTATAAATTTTAAAAATCCGAAAATACCCCTTGTCACACACGAACACCAATTCAAACCCAATGACTGTCGTCCCTAGCTAAATACCCCCATTCCGAACACAATGGGATATGTTTCGTAGGCCCATTTGACTGTTTCAATCAGTTTTCCTTCAAATTAAAATATAAAACATTCAATATTTAATTTGAACGTACATTTTAACTTGCCGGGGCCACATATTGATTCTAAAATTCCCTAAAAATAAATCTAGCTATGTTTTGATGATACGGTCCCAACAAAACTAGTTTCGTTGAATTCTGAGACCTTTTGAAAAATGGCCCTTTTCTGGTCGATCCATTTTAACAGAAATCGACCAAACACATTTTCTTTTGCCACGCTCACATACTAGCTTCAAAAATTATGAAATTTGAAACTTAGCAAAAATTTAACATCCCGGATCCAACAAAAGTGGTTTCGTTGAATTCCGAGGTCGTTTGCAAAATGGCCATTTTCAGGGCTATATAAACTCTATAACGACCTTTCTAAAAATTCATTTGGCCATAATTTTTGCATCCCGCTATGAAAATTCGATTTTTCAGATTTGTTAGAAAGATATTTACTATCAGATTTAAATATTTTTGGTTTCACTCAAATCTGTTTTGTTTTGCACCCAGTACAGTCAGCCAAAGTTTGAATTCAAATTTTGAAACTACCACGCCATTTCAGGCCTTGTTTATAATTAGAATTAATCATATTTATTTTCAAACTTCGATTCAAACTCACTTTTCATCGTTATTATTTTAAATATTTATTTTAAATATTTAAATTCACCTAATTAGCCAATAATTTTTTTTTAAATTAGTTCAGATTTTCCGGGTCGTTACAGAGACATTTTCTAATTCCCAAGTATATGTCGATTCTGATGCTTAATTCGAGTTCATACGAGTCCACGCTCAAGTCATGAGCGATCTGGTTATCCAAGTCCAAACAATAACAACTTTGTCAAAAGGCTAGCTAACAAAAAGTAAAGAGACAAGTTTTATACTTGAAGATGACTCATAACATTCGTCAAAATAAGAAAAGAAGGAAAGAGCGACATTATTATTATAAGTAGTTCATAGTAGATGAATAGATAGAGATTTTACCGATAGTGGCTATCGTGAAAAAGTAAATAATCTAAACAGAACAACATAGTCGGGGTACGTCTTAACAATGAATGGATGCGCTCATTGGAGCTGGAAATAAATGATCCAAGAGTATTAAAAATTCAACATAGTCAGGGCTCGTCCTAACGATGAACAAATATGTACGTTGGAGATGGAAATAAGTGACCATATAGAAATAACATTATCGGGGGATTGTCCTGTTGATGACATGCACTCGGAGTAGTAAATAAGTTGCCAATAGTTCATAGACTCCATCACGGGGATTGAGCTAGGAGTATGACTAGATTATTATCTCGAGGTCGGTCCTAACGGCGAACGGACACGTACGTCAGAGCATGAAATAAGAAACTCAATAGAGAAAGGACTGGAGATAGAGTGTCCTAATGATGATCGGACGTACATGCATCAGAGCATGAAATAAGTTGTTGTTGATTCTTAGTTTTAGTAAATAGATGTAATAACCCGGATTTTCAGAACCAATTTAAAATTTTTATTTTGGCAATTTTAATGAATTTTTAATATTTAAAATGATTTAATTTAAATAACAACGACGAAAAATTTATTTTCGACGAAGTTAAAATGAATAAATTTATTTTAATTCCAATTTGAGCCTAAAATGGCTTGGCAGTTACAAAATTCGATTTTAAATTTTAATCGAATATGCATGATTCAATATAAATCAGAATTGGACGAAACAAAAAATATTTGAATCTGATTAACAATATCTTTCTAACGGATCTAAGAAACTGAAATTTCACTTTATGAATTGAAAGATATGCCCAGTTTAAAACTCAGAAAAGTCGCTGTGGAATTTTTATATGTATATTAATATATATATATATATATATATATATATATATGGCCCCTAAAAATAGCCATTTTGCAAACGACCTTCATTTTCGACGAAACCACTTTTTTGGAACCGGAATATCAAATTATTGCTAGATTCCAATTTTCATAATTTTTGGGATCAATATGTGAGCGTGGCGAAATTAAACGTGTTTTGACAGTTTCAATCAATTTGGATCGACCAGAAAATGGCCATTTTTCAAACAGTCACCAAAATCGACGAAATTAGTTTTGTTAGGACCGGATAGTCAGTATGAAGCTAGAAATAATTTTTCTGGAATTTTTAGAGTCTGTATGTGGCCCCGGCAAATTAAATTGTATGTTCAAATCCATATTTGAATGTTTTATATTTTAATTTGAAGAATAACTAACTGAAACAGTCAAATGGGCTTACGAAACATATCCCATTGTGTTCGGATTGAGAGTATTACCTTATGGGCATTAGTCGTTGGGCTGGATTAAGAGTTCATAATCATGTATTTTTGAAAATATAAATATAAATATCTATCCTCGGTCAAACTAGGTCAAAAGTTTTCTACACGGTCAAACCCTCCAAGAGCCGTCGTTCCCTCCCATTGACGGATGGAATTCTCACAATTTAATCCCTAAATTATATGCTATCCACTTTGATTTAGGTTGGAATTCCAAAACAACAGCTCGATGAGAGCTTCGTTTCCAACGATAGTGATCGGATTTAATTCATCCAGATGCTCGAATTTTAGTGCAAAGGGACATTGGTTTGGGTCCACTTTTTGAGGCAAGGAAGGCTCCGAGTTCGGCAAGGCTTCAAGTGCGCGGATCGCTGGTGAACGGCGACGGGGGCGAGGTGGTCTGATCGGCGGCAGGTCCATCCTAGGCGGCGCGAGATTCAAGGAATAGGGTGAAGCTTTTGTTCGATGTCGGTTACAGAATAAGGAAGAAGGAGGATGGTAAATATTAAATTAATTAATTTATTAATTAACTCCATAGTGTAAAGAACTTTTATGAAATCATAGCTCTTTCGTACGAGGACAGAATCAGACGATTTCACTTGCATTGGAATCGTGTTGACGAGCACTTCAACACGAAATTGACTAGAAGCGATTTGGAGCACGTTAGTATTTCGAGAAAATTCAAATCCAAATAGAATAGAAATTCAGAATAAAAGAATGGAGGAGGGGAACAAATGTGAGAACTTCTCACTATTATTTTTGTACAGTAATTTAAATTATTTTGTAACTGCACATATGAACTGCTCCCCGACGCCGTCCACAGTCCATGGACGACTTGTTTAATTGTGTTGTGATGTAGAAATTGATTGTCATTGTCATGTATTGTTACTATTGTATATAACAATTATTTATATAAAACAAATATATAATTTATTGTGAAATGAAAATAAAATAAATATTCATTTACAAACTGGACGGTTTGTTTATGTACACTTAATTATCTGATATTGATTGGGACGATAAATTTTACATATCGCCCAACTGCACAAATAATAAACAGTATTTGTTGTTTGAAAACCCTACACGGGTATTGGGATAATATTTGACATACACTGATCCTAATAATTAGTGGTATGTCAAACGATGGGTTGACAGCCTGTATAAGCATTATTTGTTTATTTTAATGCTTATACAGTTGTAGAATGCACTCTGGATGTTGTTTGAATTTTTAATGATTGTTGATCATTATTATTGTATATATATATATATATATATAATGTTGAAATCCATATAAATAAAATTATATGGTAATTGATTCAGTCTGATTCCTGTTCAAAATTAACGAATATTTTAAAATAATATTCAGTGAATATTGAAATGTGAAGCCGTGTTAAGTAGTTAAACGCCATTTTAACACGAACGGGGTTTTCTGTCGATTTTATTCATTTTATAATGAATATCGAAAAGTGATTTCAAAATCCGATATTTTGAAAATATTGACATTTTAATATTGAAATGATATTTTTATTTAAATTTGAAAATCAAATTGAAATCGTTTTAAAATGAATTTAAAACGAATATATATGGAATATTCAATTTTGATATGAATTTGAAGATTGAATTGAAATCATTTTGAAATGAGTTTAAAACGAATTGAAATTGAATTGAAATCGATTTGAAATGAATTTAAAACGAATTTATATTGGAATATTCAATTTTGATTTGAATTTGAAATGGAAGTGCAAATCATTTTTGAAACTAATTTAAAACGATTTATAAAATTCGTTTTAAATGGAAAACAACGAAATATATAATATATACATATATATATATACACTATAATGGCCTGGATAGAACGCGCCGCGCAGCGACCGTTCGCGAATTTTGACCATTAGCTTCAAATAAAAATTATGGGAGATCCGACCGTCGGATTCTCCTAAAACTAGAATCGTTGGGTTCGTATTGAAAAGAGCTTTCCAATGAATACAAGAGATTTGAAATCTAATGGTTAGATTTGGAGATATGTCCAAATCAATTTCAGAAAAGGTTGTTATGGATGCAGTTCGGTGGCCGTTATTGAAAACCGACTGTACAAGCGATAATAAAATCATTAAAAATATGGAAAAAATATGTAAAATCATAATAAATTATTTGGAAAGATTTTGGGTAAAAATTCCAGTATTTGAAAAGATAAAAATATATTTTTATCGAAATGAACTAGTTTTAAGTAGAATAATAATTTATTTATTTTTAAAAATAAATAAACTGGATTTGAAATGTTTTAAAAATAACTGGAATTTCCAATATATGAATTAGAATGGATTTGAATCGAAATTATCTTCGGAATATTTCAACATTGGATTTCGTGATTATACAGACATTGTGGAGGAATTTGGAAGATATATATATATATATATATATATATATATATCGTTATTCCAATACGATATTTGTTGATTTCAGAATTTGATATAGAACATAAGCCGATATATTTTCTATTCAGATCCTCTTATTTGATATCAAATTGGATTTTGGGTTTGTCATGAACAATGTCTTCATTAACACTGTTCTTAAACCCGTGTGAAGAGAATAAATCTTTTAATTAAGATTTAAAGTAGAAGTTTACCAATTAATTAATACTTAATTGGAATTGAATTGAAATTTGTTTTTGGGTTTATCGTGAACGGTGTTTTAAATAACACTTGTTCTTTAATCTGATTAATAATGGAAATGGTATTTTGGGTTTGTCGTGAATGGTATCTTCAAAAATACTGTTCTTAAACCCAATGGAGTTAAGAAAATTAGAAACTAACTGGAGATTAGCTAAGTTGAATTGTTTCCTGGGTATTGATCTGATGTTGGTTTCGGCCTTCGGGATTAATACTTAGGGAATTGTTCTCTTACTGATTTACGGTTAGAGACTGATGGAATGGAATGTGATTTTGGGTTTATCGTGAACCGTGTTTTAAATGACATTGGTTCTTTAACCCAGTTAAAGATAAGATTAATTTCTTAGCTTTTAATAATCATTAATATTGATTTTTGGGAAGATTAAAACTAAATGAAGTTTTAATGAATCTTTGATTAGATTGAAAAGTGAATGTGATAATTAAAATTATCAATTCAAGAAAATGATCAAAAATGGAGTACCACCTGTATTACTACAGGCGATAGCTAAATCTTTAATTAGATTTGAACGTGAAATGGTAATTAATATTTACCGATAACACTGTGTTGTTAGATATGGAGTATTACCAGTTTTTCTCTATGAGATAAATAGGTTGGGATTGGGAAATAAAATAAATGATTACTTTAGTGTAGTTCACTAATCTCGACTAGTTTGGAAAACTTTAATATGGTTTGATATCCAAAGGAAGATTAAAAATAAATTTAAAGAATTTATCTTTGATAAAATTAATGGGAACTTTTCCCAAAGGGAAAGAATATTTGAATAAAAGAATATTCTGGATTGGAATGAGGCATATGATGTGTTGTTATAGCACTTGATTATAAGATATGCGGGTTATTCGGAAAGGCCGGGTTTATACCCATTTTGAATAATTGATTCGACGATAAGTTGAATAGATTGAATACGGTACAAGATCGACGATCTTCACATCTAATGGATGGGTGCTACTGATGCTCATGATTGGAGTAGCTAGTTTGAAGGGGCTAAAGTGGTAGCCGTCCGGACGTACTTGTTGATTGTACGGATATGCGAGGGCCTCTCTCCTGTATTTGACATAAAGGACGAAGAATAAGGTGCCTTTGGTTTCGTTCAGACCTAGAACGGACTGGTAAATAGATGGTGCGTCAGACATTGGATTTTATTTTGTGCTGATTGATCTCTATTAAATATATATCTGCCTGGTGAAGGGGAATTTATTCCCTTACTTCACCCTTCTCTGAGACATATGGGATCTGAGGTTGTATATCGATAGACATCAGTCGCATGGAGTAAATTGCCTGTGTGGCATGCCTAAGTGGCAAATGGTCAAGGCTTCTGTTGAAAAGCAGAGTCTTGTAAATGATGATCAAAGCACAGCCTTAATATAAGACGGCTTTATGTAGCGTTAATTCGCGAGCCTCACACACCAGTGTGGTGGTAAACTGATGATTAGATCAGTATACTTTTGAGATGAGGATAGACACCCTATGGGTTGTCACGGATTTTGTCGACCGAGGTGAGGGATAGGGCACACCCCCGATTCCCTAATGGGTAGAGTTAGTGGTGTTTTTGCATGCCTGCGACGTAGGATGACTTGTTTCCTGGATAGTGCGGTTGTGCATTATGGCGTTTTTTCGCATGCCTGCGACGTAAGCCGTTGGGAATTGTACTATGCGATTGATCTTTCGAATCAGTAACCACCATGATGGAAATCCAACTTCCAAATATGACATTTTGCGGTTTTGATTGTAGAGCCTAGTATGGCAACATGATATATGGTACCCATACCGTCTATGATTGATACATTTATATTTGAAGTTGAATTCTTTACTTATAGTAAATAAAAGATTTGTTTTAAAATGTACCAAGCATATATGGCTATTATAAGGTAAAACTCTATCTTCCGGCTTGCGTTGCATTGTGTGATGGGACCTGAGTCTTATAATAGCTTCATTTTTTCTTTATTTAGCACTGGACTATTTGTTTTAGGCACTGGTATTCTTGGGGGTAAACCCATTCCGTGTTATACGGCATTGTCCTTTGATTTACCTTATTTTAAAGAAAATTTTTAAATAACTGTTTTTGTTCTCACACCAGTCACATGACTGACCTGGAGTTTATTGTTTTAACCTAAACTTTGGGTGCCCCTGTTTTCCACATGGCCAGCTAGTGGTTTTTTGCATATTTATATTCACAGGATCCTAGTTTATAGCTGGAATGATATTCGGAAAGCTCTGTATCCGTGTATCTCTTTCAGTTGTGTTTTGTATATATATTTCCGTTGCGATGTATTTAAATGTAATTTAAATCTCTGATATTTTTATGTTTAATATTTATTAGTACTTTGAATATTCTTGTACTCTGATGTAATTGTTGTAAATGGCAATGAAATGTTCTTCTGTTTATGTTCTGATTTGTAGTGTTCTCGAAGCAATTCGGGCTTTCCTTTACGGGGAAGTTTGGGTCGCCACATTTGGTGTTAGAGCTTTGGTTTACAGAGTAAGAGAATATGACATATTAGAACCGAACGAGAGAATTCATCAGAGATTGGATTAGTAATATCCAATAAGAATGACTCATTAGAGATAGGATCAGTAGTATCCTAGAATGAGTTGGAAGAGTGTTATTTTTAAAATCAAACTAGATTTTTGAAATTTTAAATCAAATTATACATATTTGAATAGTTATTTATATTGAAATTGGACTATCAAGTGTAAGAAGTGTTTGAGTATACACCTTGCAAGCATGTTTCGAAGTCTCAAGTATATTGGGTATATATAGAATCACATGGTAGTCGCCCGGAGGTGATTCTGATGATATTCTAGACATCATCAGCATCTGTGTTCAAGTTTCGAAAGTGGAATATCTATATATTTCCAATCGGCTGGTGTGAGAACCAAAACTAGATAGGGCTTATTGTTGCGAATTGGCATCAAAAATATGATTTTTGACTATGTATTAAAGTTATGTGTTTGAAACATAAATCAACAAATTGATTGCTGGTTGTGTTGGTTGATTATTAGTTTGATTAATAAAAATATTGGATTGATAATACCAATAAGAGAAATATAGCCAAATCTTGTCAAATTTGAACTGAATTGGAAATTGTTTGAGATTGCATATATATACATGCATATACATTGATCAGGAGAATGTATTAGCTGTTGAGTAAAGAATTTATTTGCGTGCCCGACAAGTAGGTAAGCCTTAATGAGTTGACTGCGCAATTTTATTATTATATAAACTACAGTAAATGCCATTGGATGCAGAGCGTTGGTTGTTCTGTGTGAAATCATAAACGTCGCCATAGGATAGTAACAATTAATTTTGAGCTACACTACATGGCATACTGCGTGAAGATAGCATACTCTATCATATACCACATAAGCATTTGGAGCTTATGTGTCGAGGTTGAAGATTTACCATACAAGCGAGAGGCTTGTATGGCGATGACTATATTTCAGGTTGAACCGAAGACTGATATAGACTATATAAAATGTAATGGTAAATTGCCAGATTAAAAAAAAAACCCACACGGGTCTGGAGTTGACAATAATCACGTCTCTCTAGTCATTAAGGCACAAAAACTATTTATAAGGGTGATGAGAATTTATTCTCTGGAGTTATGATCTATGCACACTCCCCTGTGGACACAAGAATATATCACTAAAAATATTGTGTATGCTTTTTAGGATTTATTGGGTGCCTAATACGGCCCAATAAATTTCCAAACCCCTCTCCGTACAAAGGAGGTTATGGCGAAATTTTTCAAAAAATTAGGGTGTTAGACAAATTTTTGAAAAATTAGAAATTCTTAGAAACTGAAAAGTTGAAGAATGAAAGCCAAAATGAAAGTTGAGTTGGTTAGTTAAAGAACTTTCAGCTCCGTTCCTTTTCGAGGACGAAAAGATCTTAAGTGGGGGAGATTGTAACAACCCGGATTTTCAAAACCAATTTAAAATTTTTATTTTGGCAATTTTAATTAATTTTGAATATTTAAAATGATTTATTTTAAATAATAACGATGGAAAATTTATTTTCGATGAAGTTAAAATGAATAAATTTATTTTAATTATAATTCAAGCCTGAAATGGCGTGGCAGTTCGAAAATTCGATTTTAAATTTCAATTGAATATATAGGATTCAATATAAATCAAAATTAGACGAAATAAGAAATATTTGAATACGATTAACAATATCTTTCTAACGGATCTAAGAAACTGAAATTTCACTTTATGAACTGAAAGATATGTCTAGTTTAAAATTCAGAAAAGTCACTGTGGAATATATATATATATATATATATGGCCCTTAAAAATAGCCATTTTGCAAACGACCTCCGTTTTCGACGAGACTACTTCTTTTGGATCTGGAATGTCAAATTATTGCTAGATTCCAATTTTCATAATTTTTGGGATCAATATGTGAGCGTGGCGAAGTTAAACATGTTTTGACAGTTTCAATCAATTTAGATCGACCAGAAAATGGCCATTTTCCAAATGGTCTCCAAATTCGACAAAATTAGTTTTGTTAGGACCGTGTCGTCAATACGAAGGTAAAAATAATTTTTCTGGAATTTTTAGAGTCAATATGTGGCCCCGGCAAATTAAAATGTGGGTTCAAATCCATATTTGAATGTTTTATATTTTAATTTGAAGAATAACTAACTGAAAAAGTCGAATGCGCTTATGAAACATATCCCATTGTGTCCGGAATGGGCGTATTACCCTAGGGGCGTCAGTTGTTAGGCTAGAATTGGAGTTCGTATCAATAATCATGTATTTTTGAAAATAAAAATAAATAAAAATATAAATATCTATCCCCGGTCAACTAGGTCAAAAGTTTTCTACACGGTCAAACCCTCCAGAAGCCGCCGCTCCCTCCCATCGACGGACGGAATTCTCACAATTTAATCCCTAAATTACGTGTTATCCACTTCGATTTAGGTTGAAATTCCAAAACGAAGTTCATTAGCCCGACGAGAGCTTCGTTTCCGGCGATGGTGATCTGATTTAATTCATCCAGACGCTCAAATTTTGGTGCAAAGGGACATTGGTTTGGGTTCATTCTTCGAGGCAAGGAAGGCTCCGAATTCAGCGAGGCTTCTGGTGGGGGGAGCGCTGGTGAACGACGACGGGGCGAGGTGGTCTGATCGGCGGCAGGTCCATCCTAGGCGGCGCGAGATTCAAGGAATAGGGTGAAGCTTTTGTTCGACGTTGGTTACAGAATAAGGAAGAAGGAGGATGGTAAATATTTAATTAATTAATTTATTAATTAACTCCATAATGTAAAGAACCTTTATGAAATCATAACTCTTTCGTACGAGAATAGAATCAGATGATTTCACTTGCATCAGAATTGTGTTGATGAGCACTTCAACATGGAACTGACTAGAAGCGATTTCGAGCATGTTAAAATTTCGAGCAAATTCAAATCCAAATAGAACATAAATTCAAAATAAAAGAATGGAGGAGTGGAAAGGAATGTCAGAACTTCTCACTATTATTTTTGTATAGTTATTTAAATTATTTTGTGGCTGCACATATGAACTGCTCCCGTCGTCCACAGACCATGGACGACTTGTCTGATTGTATTGTGAGGTAGAAATTGATTGTGATTGTCATGTATTGTTATTGTTGTATATAAAAATTATTTATATAAAATAAATATATAATTTATTGTGAAATGAAAATAAAATAAATATTCATTTACAAACTGGACAGTTTGTTTATGTACACTTATTTATCTGATATTGATTGGGACATTAAATTTTACACATCGCCCAACTGCACAAATAATAAACAGTATTTGTTGTTTGAAAACTCCACATGGGTATTGGGATAATATTTGACATACACTGATCCCAATAATTAGTGGTATGTCAAACGACGGGATGACAGCCTGTATAAGCATTATTTATTTATTTTAATGCTTATACAATTTTAGAATGCACTCTAGATGTTGTTTGAATTTTTAATGATTGCTGATCATTATTGTTGTATACATATATGATGTTAAAACCCATATAAATAAAATTATATGGTAATTGATTGAGTCTGATTCCAGTTAAGAATAAACGAATATTTTAAAATAATATTCAGTGAATATTAAAATGTGAAGTCGTGTTAAGTAGTTAAACGCCATTTTAATACGAACGATATTTTCTGTCTATTTTATTCATTTTATAATGAATATCGAAAAGTGATTTCCAAATCCGATATTTTGAAAATATTATCATTTTAATATTGAAATGATAAGGAAATTTAAATTTTGATTTAAATTTGAAAATCAAATTGAAATCGTTTTAAAATGAATTTAAAACGAATATATATGGAATATTCAATTTTGATATGAATTTGAAAATTGAATTGAAATCGATTTGAAATGAATTTAAAACGAATTGAATTGAAATCGATTTGAAATGAATTTTAAGCGAATTTATATTGGAATATTCAATTTTGATTTGAATTTGAAATGGATGTGGAAATCGTTTTTGAAATGAATTTAAAACGATTTATAAAATTCGTTTTAAATGGAAAATGATGAAATATAAAAATATATATATATATATATTATATATTATAATGGCCTGAATAGTACGCGCCGCGCAGCGACCTTTCGCGAATTTCGACCATTAGCTTCAAATGGACGTTACGGGAGATCCGATCGTTGGATTCTCCTAAAACCGGAACCATTTGGTTCGTATCGAAAAGAGCTTTCCAATGAATAAAAGAGATTTAAAATATAATGGTTAGATATGGAGATATGTCCAAATCAATTTCAAAAAAGGTCGCTATGGATGCAGTTCTGTGGTCGTTATTGAAACCGACTGTACGGGCGATAATAAAATTATTATTATGTAAAATCATAATAAATGATTTGGAAAGATTTTGGACGAAAAATTCCAGTATTTGAAAAGATAAAAATATATTTTTATTGAAATGAACTAGTTATTATCTAGAATAATAATTTATTTATTTTTAAAAATAAATAAATCGGATTTGAAATGGTTTTAAAAATAACCGGAATTTCCAATATGTGAATATATACGGACATTGTGGAGGAATTTGGAAGATATATATATCGTTATCCTAATACGATATTTGTTGATTTCAGAATTTGATATCGAATATAAGCTGATATATTTTCTATTCCGAGCCTTGTATTTGATATCAAATTGATTTTGGGTTTCTCGTGAACGGTGTCTTCATTAACACAGTTCTTAAACCCCGTGTGAAGAGAATAAATCTTTTAATTAAGATTTAAGTAGAAGTTTACGAATTAATTAATATTTAATTGGAATTGAATTGAAAGTTGTTTTTGGATTTATTGTGAACGGTGTTTTAAATAACACTTGTTTTTTAATCCGATTAACAATGGAAATTGGATTTTGGGTTTGTCGTGAATGGTATCTTCAAAAATACTGTTCTTAAACCCAATGGAGTTAAGAAAATTGGAAACTAACTGGAGATTATCTAAGTTGAATGGTTTCCTGGGTATTGATCTGATGTTGGTTTCGGCCTTCGGGATTAATACTTAGGGAATTGTTCTCTTACTAATTTACGGTTAGAGACCGATGGAATGGAATGTGATTTTGGATTTATCGTGAACCGTGTTTTAAATGACATTGGTTCTTTAACCAAGTTAAAGATAAGATTAATTTCTTAGCTTTGAATAATCATTAATATTGAATTTTGGTAAGATTAAAACAAAAGAAGTTTTAATGAATCTTTGATTAGATTGAAAAGTGAATGTGATAATTAAAATTATCAATTCAAGAAAATGATCGGAAATTCAGTAACACCAGTTTTACTCCAGGCGATAGCTAAATCTTTGATTAGATTTGAACGTGAAATGATAATTAATATTTATAGATAACACTGTGGTGTTAGATATGGAGTATTACCAGTTTTGCTCCATGGGATGAATAGGTTGGGATTGGGAAATAAAATAAATGATTACTTCGGTGTAGTTCGCTAATCCCGACAAGTTTGGAAAACCTTAATATGGTATGATATACAAAGGAAGATTAAACAATAAATTTAAAGAATTTATTTTTGATAAAATTAATGGGAACCATTCCCAAAGGAAAAGAATATTTGAATAAAAGAATATTCTGGATTTGAATGAGGCATATGATGTATTATTATAGCGCTTGATTATAAGATACGTGGGTTATTCGAAAAGGCCGGGTTTATACCCATTTTGAATAACTGATTCAACGATAAGTCGAAGAGATTGAAGACGGTACAAGACCGACGATCTTCACATCGAATGGATGGGTGCTGCTAATGCTCATGATTGGAGTAGCTATCTTGAAGGGGCTAAAGTGGTAGCCATCCGAACGTACTTGTTGATTGAACGGATATGCGAGGGCCTCTCTCTTGTATTGGACATACGGGACGAGGAATAAGGTGCCTCCGGCTTCATTCAGACCTAGAACAGACTTGTAAATGGATGATGTGTCTGACATCGGATTTTATTCTGTGCTGATTAATCTCTATTAAATATACATCTGCCTGGTGAAGGGTAACTTATTCCCTTACTTCAACCTTCTCTGAGACGTATGGGATTAGAGGTTGTATATTGATAGACATCAGTGGCATGTAGTAAATTGCCTGTATGGCATGCCTAAGTGGCAAATGATCAAGGCTTCTGTTGAAAAGAAGAGTCTTGTGGTTGATGATCAATACACAGCTTTAATATAGCACGGCTTTGTGTAGCGTTAATTCGCGAGCCTCACACACCGGTATGGCGGTAAACTGATGGTTAGATCAGTATCCTTTTGAGATGAGGATAGACACCCTATGGGTTGTCATGGATTCGGTCGACCGAGGTGAGAAATAGGGCACACCCCCGATTCCCTGATGGATAGAGTTAGCGGTGTTTTCTCATGCCTGTGTCGTAGGCCGCGGTAACTTGTTTCCTAGACAGTGAGGATGTGCATTGCGACATTTTCGCATGCCTGCGACTTTAGCCATTGGGAATTGTACTACGCGATCGTTCTCTCGAATCAGTAACTACCATGATGGAAATCCAACTTCCAAATACGACATTTTGTGGTTTTGATTGTAGAGCCTAGTATGGTGATATGATATATGGTACCCATGCCGTCTATGATTGATACATTTATATTTGAATTTGATTTCTTTACTTATAGTAATAATAAAAGATTTATTTTAAAACGTACCAAGCATATGTGGCTATTATAAGGTAAAACTCTATCCTCCGGCTTGCGTTGCATTGTGTGATGGGACCTGAGTCTTATATTAGCTTCATTTTTTCTTTATTTGGCATTGCACTGTTTGTTTTAGGCACTGGTATTCTTGGGGATAAACCCATTCCGTGTTATACGGCGTGGTCCTTTGATTTACCTTATTTTAAAGAAAAGTTTTAAATAATTGTTTTAGTTCTCACACCAGTCACATGACTGACCTGGAGTTTATTGTTTTAACCTAAATTCTGGGTGCCCCTATTTTCCACGTGGGCAGCTAGTAGTTGGGTTTTTGCAGATTTATATTCACAGGATCCTGGTTTACAGCTGGAATGATATTCAAAAAGCTCTGTATCCATGTATCTCTTTCAGTTGTCTTTTGTATATATATTTCTGCTGCGATGTATTTAAATGTAATTTAAATCTTTGATATTTTTCTGTATAATATTTATTCATACTCTGAATATTATTGTACTCTAATGTAATTGTTGTAAATGGCAAAGAAATGTTCTTCTGTTTCTGTTCTGATTTGTTGTGTTCTCGAAGCAATCCAGGCTTTCCTTTACGGAGAAGTTTGGGTTGCCACAATAGATGTCCATTTGAATGGATACGCAGGCGGCTTCGGAGCAGGAAATAAAAGACCACGACTGCTAAGGTCATCCTAACGAATCTTGTATAAGTGGAATCCAATATGGTGTAAGAGGCAATGACTGCCATATATAGGTGCGATTGAGATAGGTTGATCAAAAGGTTGTTTAAGCAAAAAATTTGTGCAACCAATCACTATTGTAAAGCTCGAACATAGAACTTTTGTAACACAAAGAAATTGTTTTAAGACTATCAACATTTTATATATTTTTAGTAGTAACTTTTCATTCACCGGACGTTTATGTTTGATCCATTTCCCTTTTTCCCATTAGGCTCATAAGGCAGTGATTGATTTTTGGATAGCTTGGAGCATAGCTTGAGAGCTTAGCCTTCTTCGTGTATTTTGATCCATCTTTATCGTTTGATTGGGTTCGGTTATGTCTTTGATTTGTTTGGGGTATTTCATATGTACTATGATACATTATTTGTGAAACTGAACGATGACATTGTAAGATTATGGTATTCTGAAATAATGGTTCTATGAAGAGTCTTTTTATTTTTATTATATGTTTTCGTTGTACAAATGTTTTTATTTTTATATTTTGTGATCTTAGTCTCTGCATATTTTAGATATACATAGATGGTCCACATTCTTGATATTACTAGGGGTATGCAAAAACGTGTGGGTTGCCGCATTTGGTATCAGAGCCTAAGGTTTCAAGATTCCTAATACGGTTTTTTAAAAGTAAAATACTTTTTTAGAAGAGTTTGTAAAAGAAAAGAACTTTAGAAAGTGTAAAAAGTTTTATAAAAACCACTCAAAACCAAACTCCCTTCCTTCGATTCTTTCTTTTTACACTAAAATTCACTATTTAATTAAATCTTATAACAATGGAATATACAAATTAAGTTCTCGTTTATATATGAATCGACATATTAGTCAAGTTTACATTCATCTCAATATTATTAAATAAGACACATATCAATATAATTATATATTTTTCTTAATGTTACCTAATTTTAATTTATCATTATTTATTTCAAAATTCCTATGCCCAAAATTTACTCTAAGATTAATAAACTCCATAGATTTCTAATCAGTTTTATTTGCTTATCGAACATACCCTAAAGTTAATGTTTTTCCAAATTGCACCAACAAAATAAATGTAACCATAAGTTTAATTTTGTATATATTTCAAATCCTTGTTTCTTTATAAATGTATAACTATCCTACTTAAAAATCAAATTATCATTCCAATTATATTCATTCAAAATCAAATTTATATTTCATACCTATTTATCTAAGAATTTCACAATTTCAAACTTATTCCTATGAAACATAATTACTATTAAGATAATACAAAAAATATATTTTTATAACCATTTCATATAAATTTATGAATTCAATAAACCTTTTAAAAAAATTCTCAAAATCCCACTATGAGATAATATGAACTATTTCACTTGAAATTTCCACTTTGTTGACTTACACAAAAAAGATTTATGATCTTTATTTACATACCCTTTATCACTTTAAATAAAACTATTTATTTACATATTATTATTTTATAGATTTTAAGACTCACGATTTCCATAATATAACATTTTTAAGTTTTGAAACACAAAATATTTTTACAAATACCTTTCAGAAATATTCAGATACTTACAGACTACTGGTACAGATCAGATTATCAAATGATTCTTAGGAAACTAAGCATGATAAAACTCCACCATATCCCACAAAAACACCAGAATGTATGCGTCACAGCCAACTTAACGCTTAACACAGATACCCTCAAACTGCAACCTATCACAAACAGATGAGTCGTAACCCTTATGGGGTTTGAGACTATAGCAGGATCAGAAACAAGACTAGTATTAAAGTGCAGAGACTTAACTACATAATTAAAATGCCAGAATGATCAGATAAGGAAATTAAACTTTCTACGGAAAATTTTCCACCTCTATCCTGTCCACCAACTATGAGAGCATTCGCCTATCTTCCAGAAGATTCTTCCCCTTGCCCTTGCCTTCTAGGGCAATCCTTGATCAGATGTCATGTCTCACCGCACTGAAAACAACTAGTCTTCTTACATGTTAACAAGTCTTTCTCTAAAGTTGCCCCCATCACGCGGAAAACCTTACGAAGCTCGAAAGAGGATTAGCCGTAGGTGAAATTACCGCGGCTACAGATGGAAGTTAGGCACATCTTTGCCATTCGACAGGCGTCGTAGTCTCATCATGCCTACAGAACCATGTCGCGATCAGGTTACTCCCCAGAAAGCCAGGAGCCCCGGAGACCCAGAAAAGAAGGAAACAAGGATTAAACAGAAAATCAAAAGATAGATATATGGCTTTTGGGGATTATACTTTTCAAAATAAACTCTACTTTTGAAAATACTTCCTTTTTAAAACCTTTTTGAAAATAGTTTTCAAAAACTTTTTATCAAATTTGGTAACCTTCAGCTCTGATACCAAGTGTAACACCCCATTTCTGTTAAGGTCACTCGCAAAGGGAATGCCTTAACTTCGGTGGAACGTTATAAGTAAACAGAATAGAAATCAACAAGACAGATAAAATAGCACTTGAAAAATTTATAATTTTACTACAAAAGAAACAGAAATAAGTTTGGTTACATCTTTCAAAACCACAATATCGGAATTCAAGTATATAAATATCGGTCTTGTACAAAAGCCTTTAGAATGCATAGTTTTTATAAAGCCATAATCCCCAACATAAACTGCCATGGAAAGATAGAGTCAAAGCCAAGCAATACTTTAAACACTTCAAGCAAAGAGAATCTGAATCAAGCTCCTACGTTTCCACCCTGAGCACCTTGGGGGTGGGGAACGGAAAGAAAAGAGGCAAAACAAACTAGGTCAGACATAAGTCTGGTGAGTCCGATGACTTTCAGTATATAAACAGATAATAGTATCATGACATGCAAATAAAACTGGATGAGAGATAATCGTGTTAACGTAAGAAACAGAATGATATAAGGTAAGCTAAGCTCCTTACCTAGTTTTCACTTCTCTGCACTAATACTAGTATAACAGAATTAGGTGTTACCCTAATGTCTAAAATGAAACGGAAACAGAATAATCTCAACAGAAACAGAATGCTAGTAATGGGCCTTTACCACCCGAACAGAGACAGACGGTACAGAAATAGAATGCTAATAATAGGCCTTTACCACCCCAACAGAGACAGAAGGTGCAGAAACAGAACGCAGTAACGGAATTAGAGACGGAAACAGAATATTCCTATGGAAATAGAATATTATAATTAGGTGTACACTAGTAATGGGCCTTTACCACCCGAACAGACGGTACCACACAGAAACAGACAGGTGTTATCACCCCAACAGAAACAGACGGTACCCCACAAAAACAGAAAGAACTAAGTGTACCCTAAATTCTACCCTAAGCGATCGGCTCCCTAATGCATAAATACCCTATGCCGTCCCCATAGAAGGGTGTATCACTCTCTAAAGTGGCAACCTATAGACACAGACCTATTTACAGATGTCACGGTGTCTTACATCCTCAGAGCAGACCGGATCCATGCACGCACATGACCCGGTTGGAATGCGTCATCAACACCCCTCGCCACTATCAGAGTGAACCTCTTACAATTAGTTCAGTAAGCATGCCCGGACCCCTCTTAGTGTTGGGTCATGGTTTTGATACCAGAAAGGGCTAATGACTAATATGGGCCCCAAACAACAGATGACACAAGTAATTACCCCTCCTAACCTTGTGTCCCCAGACTAACAGATTTCAGATTAACTTGTTTATAGATTTCAGATGTACAAAGTTCAGATTAACTAGTTTTCAGATCAGACATACAAGTTAATAGGTTTTCAGACTAATGGATCAGATGTACAGATTTACAAGTTCTCAGACTAGAGGATCAGATATACAGATTAACAGACTTACAGATTATTTTAACTAACTTTGTATTGGGCCTACAAATTTTCAAATAGGTTTATTAGATTCATCAGTCCAGTTGTTATAACCCTATCCACCCAACACGTTTTAGGTATCACATTTTTCTTTGATTTGCATTAATTAAATATTAATGCACAGACCTCTCACATTAGGTCCGTAGCTTGTGACCGCTGGTTGTGCCGGGCGGTTCCGGGCAGACTTCTGCCACAAACCAGACCTAACCTCGTGTCTAAGCATCTTTATGCCTACGACCTCTCACATTAGACTGATAGTTTGCGGTTGCTGGTTAAGCCGGTTGGGTTCGGGCAGGCTTCTACCGCAAACAGAGTCTAACCTCATGTCTCAGCATTCTTATTTTTAACTAAAGTATTCATTCAGAGATTATGCCAATATCAGACTAATTATGTCAATTCAACAAATTAACTTCTTTACAAGTCACAACAGATTATTCAAAGTTCCATTAACATGTTTTGCTCAATTTTAGATCGAGCCTACAGATTACATACCCAAATTACCGTATTCAGTTTTCAACAGATTTAGTAGATTAGGCAACTTAACAGATTTAATCATCCCTTAAAATTCCATTGACATACCTCGCCCAATTATAAAATTATGCCTAATTTTACATGCCTAAATTACAGTCATAATTCAAAATATAACATATGCCCAAACTTTGTTAAACTGACACAGTGCAGAATATTCTCCAAACCCCAAATTCGCAACAATAACAATTATGTCCAAAACTTGATTTATATGCCAATTTCATATTTTGTCGTTCATGCCAATTCTAGGCTCAATATGTCAACTTACATATTCCATATGTCAAATTACCCCAAAGTGCATCCTAACAGTCATGCCATACAACATGTTCCAAATTATAGTCTTTGATTTCAGCGTATACCAAATATCCAAAAATCCCCGTTTAGGCGTATTCAAATTTAATAGTTATCCTATTATAATATAGATCTTTACGCCTAAGTCATATACAAATAATTCTCCTTTTTTTTCAAGTCACAGATCATGATATAAGATATGCCCAAACCTAGATCTTAAATTATAACATGCATTTTGTCCCCAAAATCAGATCTTGAATTATAACATATGTTGTGTTCTCAAATCAGTCATAAATCAGCTATGTCCAATTATGCATCGTTCAATATTTTCCTAAATTTAGCGTTTTTGCGTTCTTCTCTTATGAGAATTTGGCTCAGGCTCGTGGTAGCCTGACTATAAACAAAAAGGAAGAAAAGAGGGAACAGATACAGAACAGTCACAATAATATTAACAAGATAGATCCACATAAAAGAAGATCTGATAAATCAAAGTATGCATAACCTCAGATCCAGATTCAAAAAAATGTCAAGATAATAATTAAATTTCATGTCTGAAAATAACTGTACTCACAAATTGGGGTTTAAGAAAGAGAAGAATGGTTCTGAGATCTGATTTTCTGGAGTTGATTTAGCTTTCCTTTGATGTAGGCGTTGATTTGTTATCTTTATCTTCTCTTTTGAATTGATTGATTTGGGTGGAGGCTAGGTCACTTTAGGTTTTAGGAGCATGGAGGCACCATTCCTCTTTGTTAATGAATTAGGGTTTAGGTTTAGATATGTATATATAGATGTCTAGGATTGATTAGAGCTCGTAGATTAACCCAGAAACCATCAGGACCACTTAGATGCCACATCAGCCCTTAGGGCGAATCGGGCCACGGGTTGACAGTCAAACACCCTGGATCGACCCCTAGTCGACCCGAGCGGGGCTCAGGTCGACTCCAAAAATGGTGCGATTCGGCTATTCCCCCTCCCGATCGCTGTTTTGAACTTTTTTTGAATATTTATTTATTTATTTATATATATCTATATATATATATATATATTTCTCTCATATGCATACAAACTTCAAGGCTTAATAATATCTTCATAAGGTATCCGTTTTGTGCAAACCAAATGTCTATCTTGACCCAAAATTTTGAAACGAACATAATAGCGCAACCCATTTCACTTATTCTTCTTCTAAAAATTAAGTATACTTTAATTTGTGAATTTTAATGTTATAAAATTACGGGGTGTTACAGCTGCTATGTGTTACCACCGGCCCGGGAGCCACAATCTGGTAGAATCCTACCGTGAGTATTCCTCGTGTGCCTTGTCATATTATCTTTTTCGAGCCCCCTACGTTTTTTATTTATATCATACCTATGGAGTGTCTTCTGATGCCATCTGTGTTAGGTTGGGTTTACGGTACTGTATAGACTACGGTATTATAAACAACGTAAGGGTAATATGGTAATCCTGCTTATGCTATTTTCATTATGTTTACTTTACTGAATAGACATTATAATAATAGTATATTATTATATAGATATTATTTTCACGGATCCTTAGAGGATAGGCATCCCAAACATCCTTTAAGTAACTGTACATTTCAGTGGACTCTTCATTTGAGTTAATTCACTTATATGACACTATTAATCTTGACCCTTGTATATTGTTTCTTTGACTGTATGCCTGGGTCATCTTGAGCACCATAGTCGTTCGTGACACACTTTGGAGGTTGGCATTTCATTTGGATCCTCCAGTTATCATCTATCTAGTTATTAATTATCCAGTCTTATTATCAATATTTATATGTACTCTATCTACTGTATGAGCTTATGACTCTTATGTATTATTATGTATCATGTATTAAGTAAGGACCTATGTACTATTATGTTTCCTCTATAAGTTACTCTGCTTATGTTTCTATGATTTTGTGTTCTGATTTGCATTTACCTCATTAGTTAAAATAATAATTCACTGTTTTAAGCAATTCTAGTTTGATATGCGTGGTTTATTGTCGATTTGAATGGTTTGAAATAGTGGGTCGTTACAAGTTGGTATCAGAGCTGAGGTTTAACCATAGCTATTGAGGTAAATAATTAATTAGAGATGGGATGGAAACATCCTAGAATGAGTAAATCAGAATCAAAATCAAAATCATATCCTTCCGTGAGAGCATATTTTAAAGTATATGTATTTGAAAATAAAAGTTTTCAAAGTATTTTGTTATAAAGTTATGATTTTAACTAATCCTTCGTTTAAGCCCATTCTTTAATGTTCCAGGTGGCTACCACACGTAACATCGCTAGTGGCCGAGGTAGATGCCGTGTAGTTAACCCAGTTGAGCCTGAGCCACCAATCGCACCTATCCAACCTGTAAGGTTCACCAAGCTTTGTAAGGGATACACTCAACTAGGAGGTTCTAAGTTTGCTAGTTCTGGGTCCGTCGTCGAAGCACATAAGTGGTTGAGTGATTTGGAAAGGATATTTTCTGGCCTTGGGATAACCGATGCACAGAAGCGTCAAATGGCCGCTTGGCAACTTAAGGATGCCGCAAAGATTTGGTGGGAATTTATCACTGCCCATACTACTGAGACCGACCTTACATGGCGATAGTTTAGGTAAATCTTAAGTGAAATCGTGTTCCATTTCATATCCTTTTTTTTGAACTTGTCCTAAATTTGAAACTTTCTAGGGACGCTTTCGTGACCAAGTGAATGCCAGATGCTGGGAGATCCAAATTGTATTGGGAATTCATGGATCTTAAGCAAGGCAACATGACTTTTGCAGAATATGAGAGGAAGTTTAACGAGCTGACTAAATTTGGCCCAAACTTGATTGAGACACCACTCTAGAAGAATGAGAAATTCATCCTTGGTGCACGCCCAGAATTCTATGATAATTTGATGAATCATCTTAACGAGCCTTTCAACGAACTCATGAATTATGCCGCCAGATTTGAGAACTCTCCAAACCTCAAAGGGAAACAAGTTGTTCAAGCGCCTCAGTCTCAGGGATCATCAAGCAACTCAAAGAAGAGGAAGTCAAGGTTCTGGCAGAATAAGAGACAGCAAAATGTGCAAGGTGTTGGATATCATGCTCGGAGACCTCCCACTGACCTTTCGGCTATTACTTATTTCAACTGCAGTCAGAAGGGTCATTACTCCAATAACTTCCCTCACCCCCATAGAGCTCGTGCATCGCCGACTCATGTACCCCCACAATGACCTTTGACATGCTTGTCTTCATCCTGGACATATCAGCAGGGACTGGCCCACTCAGAAAAAAGGCAAAACGTCCAGAGTCTTCGCTATGACATCGTCCACTCCTCCTTCCAATGATGACATAAAGGGTACACTTCTAAGTGCTTTTACTTTATTTTCTCATCTTATTCGCGTTCTGTTTGACACTGGTGCTTCACATAGTTTTATTTCTATGGACCTTGGTGATAAATTTAAAGAAGTTCAAAAACTCACATTAGAACCCGAATCGTTGTGTGTATCCAATCCTATTGGAGGTCCTGCCCATCTTGATATGATTTGTAAGAACGTGGAACTCTTTTACAAAAGGCATTGCTTTATCAGTGACTTTTATGTGCTTGGCTTTAAGTCCTTCAATATCCTTCTTGGAGGTGATTGGTTGAATAAATATGATGTTAAAATCTCGTGTAGAGCCAGAACTATGAACCTAATTGATGAAGATGGTAATTCTTTGGAAATTGGATGTCATATGCCTCAAGATTATGCAAGCAATTTTGTCTTCTCGCTTGATTCCTTCGATGATCTCAGTTCTACCCCAGTTGTCCAATAATACCCCGATGTATTTGGCGAGATAACGAGTCTTCCTCCTAAACGAGAAATTGAATTTCGTATAGACCTTGTCCCATGAGCACATCCGTAGTTCTTCCTCCTCGAAGAATGGCGCCAAAGGAAATAGCTGAATTGAAAGAGCAAGTTGAAGATTTACTCCCGGAAGGGCTCATTAGACTGAGTTATTCCTAATGGGGAGTAGCCGTGGTATTTGTGACTAAATCGGATGGATCGCTAAGGATGTGTGTCGATTATCGAGAATTAAATAAGCTTACCTTGAAGAACAGATACCTAATACCTCGCATCAACGATATGTTTGACCAGCTCTATGGAGCCAAAATTTTCTCTTAACTCGACCTTGCTATTGGTTTTTACCAACTTAGAGTAGCTGAGGAAAGCATTCCAAAGACTTCCTTCCGCATAGAGAATGGTTTCTACAAGTGGTTGGTTATGCCATTCGGCTTAACTAATGCTCCAGCCTACTTTGTCGATCTCATGAATCGTGTTTTCCGTGACGTCCTCAATAAGTTCGTCCTTATTTTTATCGATGATATTTTGGACTTTTCGAAATTCAAAAAGGAACATAGGGCTCACTTGGAGTATGTACTTGGAACTTTAAGGGACCACCAACAGAAAGCCAAATTTGAGAAGTGTCATTTCTGGCAAAAGAAGTTCGTTATCTGGGTCATATAGTTTCTGAAAACGGAATATCGGTTGATTCATCCAAGATCGCTGCGATCAATGTAAGTCACGTCTTTCTTTCCTTTATATCTAAATCTCTTTACGCTTTGATTCGATCTTAAACCCCAGTCTATTTTCAGGATTGGAGCGAACTTAAGAATCCAATTAAAGTTCGTAGCTTCTTAGGCCTTGCTAGATACTATCGAAGATTTATTGAGAATTTTGCCCGCATTATCGCGTCTTTGACTGCTTTGACCCAAAAGAATGCAAAGTTTGTTTGGAGTGATAAGTGTAAAGCTGCATTTGCCGAGTTGAAGCAAAAGCTTACTTTCACACCTATCCTTACTGTTTGTAATAGAAATGAAGGATTTACAGTATATATTGATGCTTGTAAGGAAGGATTAGGAGCCGTTCTAACGTATAATGGAAGGGTAATCGCATATGCTAGTCGACAACTTAAGAATCATGAAGTAAATTATGCGGCCCACGATCTAGAGCTACTCGCGGTAGTATTCGCTCTAAAATTATGGAGACACCACCTTTTGGGAACCAAGTTTGAACTGTTTACTAACTACCAATCTCTGAAGTATATCTTCTCCCAAAAGAACCTAAATCAATGAGAAGTTAGATGGCTTGAGTTGCTCTCCTCCTATGACCTTGACATCAACTACACTCCAGGAAAAGAAAATGTGGTAGCCAAATAATTGAGTCGAAAGAAGGCTATGTTATGCCAAGTTCCGGTTTCATTACCCCTTGTGGATCGCATTGCAGCCAAGTAGGATGAAGACAGAATAATTAGACTAATCAAGGAGAATGTTCGGAACAGAGGAGCAGGTGACCATAGTAAGATGGATGCCCAAATTGATAATAAAGGAATCCTATGAATTAGAAACCGAATATGTGTTCCAAATGTTGATGGCCTGAGATAGGAAGTATTAAGAGAATGTCACCAATCTAAACTCTCTATTCATCCAGGTGTAAAAAAGATGTTCCAGAATATGAAGAAGATATTTTGGTGAAGAGGTATGAAGCGAGATGTTTCTTGTTACGTTAGTAGATGCGTTACTTGCCAGCAAATTAAAGCAGATCATTAAAGAGTAGCAGGATTATTGCAACCTCTTGAGATTCCTAGTTGGAAATAGGATCAAATTTCTATGGATTTTATCGACATTCTTTCTAAGACAAGAAAAGGGAACGAGAGTATTTGGGTAATTGTTGACCGGTTGACCAAGTCGGCACATTTCCTTCCTGTTAAATCTAGTCGTACTGCAGCAAGCCTGGCCGAATTATATATAAGGGAAATTGTTAGGTTGCATGGCATCCCTTCTAGCATCGTCTGTGATCGAGATCCCATATTCACGAGTAGATTTTTGAATGCATTTCAGGAAGCCTTCGGTACCAAATTAAATCTTAGCACTGCTTACCATCCGCAGACCGATGGTCAAATGGAAAGGTTGAACCAGATATTGGAAGATCTCTTTCGTGCTTATATCTTAGACTATGGAGGTTCTTGGGAAGATCATATTCATCTCGTTGAATTTATGTAAAATAATAGTTACCAGGTAAATCATAAGTAAATGAATTCGAAATTTTCCCTAAATACCAATCATAAATCTCTAATCATTTGAATTATAGGTTATTATTGAAAGATCACCATTCGAAGTCCTGTATGGGAGATCATGTAAATCGCCCGCTTGTTGGATTGAACATGGAGATAGTTTACTTCTTGGGCTTGATATGACTATGGAAGCAACACAGAAAGTTGCTGATATCAGGAATAAAATGAGAACTGCTCAAGATCGGCAGAAGAAGTACGCATATAGAAGAAGAAAGAAGTTGGAATTTGAAGTTGGTGATCAAGTCTTTTTGAAAATCTGGCCGTGAAAGAATGTAATTCGATTTGGACAGAAAGGGAAGCTAGCTCCGAGATTTATTGGCCCATACCGAATACTAGAGAAAATTGGTTCTTTGGCCTATCTCATTGATTTGTCCGAGAAGCTTTCGGGAGTCCATAATGTGTTTCATGTACCCATCTTCGGAAGTGTTTGCGCGATCCTTCTTCTTATGTTCAGCCGACTGCACTTGATATCTTGGATATCGAGCCTAACTTGACTGTTGAGAGGAGACCGCTTCATATAGTTGACAGAGGTACGAAGCAACTTAAAAGAAAATCATTCAATTTATTCAAAGTGCAGTGGAGTGATGATGGTCGAGATAGTACTTGGGAGACGGAGGAGAACATGCGTGCTTCAAATCCGGAATTATTTACCCAAGTAATATTCAGTTAGTTTATCTATCTTATCTATTCGTTTGCTAACCTTTCTTTGGTTGATTCCTTTTCGAGGACGAAAAGCTTTAAGTGGGCGAGGATGTAACGATCTTAGAAAAGTAACATTTAAAATGAATTAATAAGTTTAAAAACTTAGAAATAATAACGAATAAATAATTTTAAAAATAAGGAAAATTAAATAAATAGTTTTAATATAGCAAACAAATTTTTATTTTAATTAAATTTCTAAAATTTAATGTTGGATAAGTTCCAATATTTTCGTTACGTAAATTTAAACGTTGTTCATGCGGTGCGCATTCACTAAAAGATTTGAAATTGTGTGTACAACAGTTCGGCGTTCATTATCGCATTCATCGCATTGTCCGTTCACGTCCAGCTAAAGAAATAAATAATAATGATAGGAAATAAATAATAAATAAAAAGAAATTTAAATTTACTTCCTAAACCACATTAGAAATTAAGGGAGAATCAAGCGTTAAATGCATATGTGAACCGTGTAATTAATAACGGTAGGGAAATTTTTAGCCCATTTTGACACATATCGTCGTTAACGACGGTCCTTCTTTCCTTTGAAATAGCTCTAGGCGTTTTCACCTCTCAGATCTAAAAATTCAAATCACCCAAAAAATATGGAAATAACAAATTTCTCCTTGACTATAGCACATAGATTTGTAGCCACTGTTCAAGATTAGGAAATCTCTCTCTGTCTGAAACAAATATATGGTGACTGTACACCAAAGATATGGAAATATTCGTGAGCAGAGAATCCAACGCTCTATGTAATAAAATAATCCGAACTGCAGAAATAAAAACCCATGCTCATTTCTTCCTTGCATGAACCAATTCTTTCCTCTTCTCCCTCATTTTTCTCTTACCATTCTCAGCTAAAAATCCAACGCACTTCACCCATTTCCCTTCTGTACGTTTCTCTTCACGTAAGCAAGCACCGCGGTTCCATTCCACTTCTCCTCTAACTCATTTGCATAGCTCCTTCATGTGAGTAGACCGTTGCTATTACAACACTCCTCTCCACACACCGTACACCTTTGCTCCAATCCATTCTCCTACAGTAACCCCAAACAAAGAATCTGCAAGCATCCACCACCCTTCACATAGTGCACCACCACACTTCGCATCAACCCAGCTAGGGCCATGCGCTATTGCTTCCAACCCATTTTTACGTGAGCTTGAACCCCTTCTCTCCCAAAATCTGCGCCCTCTCCCTCTTCCACAAGCACCGCAAGCCTTCACCTCATTTTAGCTGTAGCCACCTTTCCTCACATGCATGCTCACTTCGCACTGGTAAGCCCGCTCCTCCACCCAGTTCGCTCTTCCCCAATGCCTCGGCCGCTCGCGTCAGGCGCAACCCACTCTGAACCCATTCTTTCCAGAGTCGCACCTTTCTCCCTCTTCCACACCGCCTAGTCCTTCCTTGCTCCGATGTTTGTCGAAGTCCGCAGCCACCTCTTTTTCCGTCCATCGAAGTTGTGCTCCAGTCGAGCCGCCAATGTTCCAGCCTCTCAACCGAGTTCCAATCTCAACTGCCGGATTGCCATGAGTTTTCCCTTCACGACTTTTTTTTTTGTTTTGCTCTAACAGTCAAGCATGCAAATGCAAATATAAAACAAAGTATATATGTTGCATAGTTAAGGTACTTCTTATGTGAACCCATCCTATGCCGTGAGAAATATCCTTCTTCTTTTTTTAACTTGTTGTAGAAAGTATGAATGCATGCAAAGTATACATGCGTGCTTGCTTGGCGCCATTGTACTTAAATTAAAGTTTACGTGGCTCCTTTGTATGCTGACCTCCCATACTGAAATTTGTTGTGGTAGCCATCCCTTTTGTTTCAGAAAAAATATATAAAAAAAACTAAGCTTGATCATCTCGGGTTGGTGAACAAGGATCATTGTATTGATAAAAATGTGGGAGAGCAAGTGTTTGATTGAAATACATGCACCGTCCATTGACATTTGGCTCTGTACATCGCTGTAATGGCGGAGTACCCTTTCGGACCTCAACGAGTAGTGGTGTGTTTCGTTTCTGTCTATTTGCTAGTGCATGCAAGACCGCATCTTTCTATTTCAAACAAAAGGAATGTATAGTTGAGTGGTTTGGCATGTGGCTTGTAATGGAGAGGTCACTAGTTCGAACCCGGCCGTAGCCACTTGGTTTTGTCAATTATTTTGACTGAAATATTTTGGCGCAAATTTACACATAAAATTTTGTTTGCATTTCTAAATAAAAATCGCGCCTTTGTTCTAGGTAGCGGAAATTCCTCCTTGTAGCCATTAGCATCGTTCGACTCATATCATGCCTTCTCGCTTTGCCACGGAAGGTGAGTTTTTCTCACTCACAGACTAACTGATTATTAAGTGAATTTAATACATGAGATGTTGAATGGAATGTTAGGGTGCTCTAGTTTTGGTTGCTTTGTGTTTGTGCACATGCGACGCACACACTATTATTTCATATGACACAATATGGATGCATGCTTGACATGCTATTTTTATTTTATCATCATTGCAAGTTCCACCTTAGAGTAGAAACATGACGGTTTGAAATTATACATACCCGAACCCCTTGTGTATTCGAATCGATTTGGGATGCGGGTTGAAATGATACATACCCAGGATTCGAATATTTTAAAGAATGGATTGAAATGATAAATATTTGTATCACTTGACCATAGGGTAGAAAATTATATACAGACACCGTGGTCAATAAAAATAAATTATTTTAAAATAATTATATCGATTTTCTAAAAAGAAATGTTTATGAAAATTTCCGTTTAGTGTAAAGAATTGTTTAATGGAAAACTTTGAATTTTATAAGAATTCCAATTTGTATCTAAATTAGTTTTATAAGTTAAACTTCAAGTAATTTTTATTTTAAATAAATTTTCCATAACTTTTTCTTTCATATAATAAATTTAATAACTTGAAATTTAAAGGTTGATGGTTCAATGAAATGGTTTTACACTTGTTAAATGTTGTATAACCTATTTTAATATATAACTTGTCAAATGATTTCTACCATTTTAATGTAAAAAGATTTGTCAAAATTTAAATTTGTTAAATTCAAGTAAAAGAGAAATGTACTTATCTAGGCCATGGAGAATTAGAGTTTGCTAAATTATTTGGCATTTATAAATTGTTCCTTAGTTAATAACTTAAGCTGAAATTGTTAGGGAATTATATTAAAAGGAAATTTGATTGATTGTGAAATCTAGTTGGAATAGGGATGGCGAGACATGGATCTAAGATTGGATTGGATTTATATTATTGAATAAAACTATAGTTTCATCAAAGCTACTTTTTCTGCATTACTTGGTTTTGTAAACATTCTTTTATAAAATATGTTTGATCACTTTAACTATATAAATTTTACAATAGTTTTCAACTATATATATGGATATACGTTATTTTTAATTTAATACACACATACTATTTTCAAACTTGCCTTTTCTAAATATATTTTATAAATTCAAATAAATGCTAATGTCTGATCCGGTCTAGTAAATCCAAATGATGAAATAAATGATTTCAAGCAATGACGATATTTCATGGAAGTTGAAACTTAAAATCCCATGATTGGCAATGGAATGACAATATTGGTTTTATAATCTTAATTGAACCGATGATAAATGATTTGAGTAATTGATTTTGGGGGCAATATTGGGAATAAATCGATTTGCGATACTTGAAATATGACTTCAAATTTAATGGCCACGGTGTCAAAAATGCAAACGTTTGGTTGTTAAAGAGACCGCAGTTGGTAGATGTCATACTCGCTGCCAATACCGATACCACTTTAATAACTGTGTACGCGGTAGAGTTCCAAAATCGAAGTAGGATGGTATGGAGGCGATTACGGGAATTGGAGAAAGGGAACGCTGATGGATTAGCCTTGACCTTCGGGTCATAATTAAAATGAGTAAAACAGGAGCCATGCCTGGGTTAAGTGAGGTAGCACCTCTGATCGAACACGCTTCTTCGGTACTATCTCTATTACTATGTGATTGATTGGGGTACTCCTTTTGATTTTGGGAGTGTTGTTCGAGGTGGGCGGTAGTGGCTGCTATGCGTTACCACCGGCTCGGGAGCCGTAATCCTGTAGAATCCTACCGTGTGTATTCCTCATGTGCCTTGTCATATTATCCTTATCGAGCCTCCTACGATTTTGATTTGTATCGTACCTATGGAGTTCCCTCTGATGCCATCCGTGTTAGGTTGGGTTTACAGTACTATATTGACTACTATAATATAAACGGCGTACGGGCGATATGGTAATCTCGCTTACGCTATTTTCAGTATGTTTACTTTACTGAATAGACATTACAATAACAGAATATTATTATATAGGTATTATTTTCACGGATCCTTAGAAGATGGGCATCCCAAACATATTTTAAGTTACTGTACATTTCAATGGACATTTCATTTGAGTTAATTCACTTATATGAGACAGTTAGTCCTGACCCTTGTATATTATTTCTTTGACTGTATGCCTGGGTCAACCTGAGCACCATAGCCGTTCTTGACGCACTTTGGAGGTTGGCATTTCATTTGATCCTCCAGTTATCATCCATTTAGTTACCAATTATCCAGTCTTATTATCAATATTTATATGTACTCTATCTACTGTATGAGCTTATGACTCTTATGTATTATTATGTATCATGTATTAAGTAAGGACCTATGTACTATTATATTTCCACTGCGAGATACTCTGCTTATGTTTCAATGATTCTTTGTTCTGATTTGCATTTACCTCATTAGTTAAAATAATAATTCACTGTTTTAAGCAATTCAAGTCTGACATGTGTGGTTTATTGTCGATTTGAATGGTTTGACATGCGCGTTCACTAAAAGATTTGAAATTGTGCGTACAACAGTTTAACATTCGTTATCGCATTCACCGCGTTGTCCATTCACGTCTAGATAAAGAAATAAATAAAAATGATAAGCAATACATAATAAATAAAAAGAAATTTAAATTTAATTCTTAAACCACGTTAACAATTTAGGGAGAATCAAGCATTAAACGCATATGTGAACCGTGTAATTAATAACGGTAGGGAATTTTTTAGCCCATTTTGACACATATTGTCGTTAACTACGGTCCCTCTTTCCTTTAAAATAGCTCTAGGCGTTGCCTCCTCTCAGATCTGAAAATTCAAATCACCCAGCACATAGATTTGAAGCCACTGTTCAAGATTAGGAAATCTCTCTCTATTTGAAACAAATATATGGTGACTGTACACCAAAGATATGGAAATATTCATGAGCAGAGAATCCAACGCTCTCTGTAATAAAATAATCCGAACTGCAGAAATAAAAACCCATGCTCATTTCTTCCTCGCGTGACCCAATTCTTTCCTCTTCTCCCTCACCCAATTCTTTCCTCTTCTCCCTCATTTTTCTCCTACTATTCTCAGCTAAAAATCCAACGCACTTCACCCGTTTCCCTTCTGTACATTTCTCTTCACGTGAGCAAGCACGGCAGTTCCATTCCACTTCTCCTCTAACTCATATGCACATCTCCTTCACGTGAGTAGACCGCCGCTATTACACCAGTCCTCTACGCACACCGTACACCTTTGCTCCAACCCATTCTCTTATAGTAATCCCAAACAAAGAATCAGCAAGCATCCACCACCCTTCACATAGTGAACCACCACACTTCGCATCAACCCAGCAAGGACCACGTGCTATTGCTTCCAACCCATCTTCACGTGAGCTTGAACCCCTTCTCTCCCAAAATTCGCGCCCTCTCTCTATTCCACAAGCACTGCAAGACTTCACCTCATTTTCGATGTAGCCACCTTTCCTCACACGCATGCTCACTTTGCACTGGTAAGCCACGCACCGCACGGTTGCCAAAGCCGCTCCTCTACCCAGTCCGCTCTTCCCCAACGCCTCGGCCACCTGCGTCAGGCGTAACCCGCTCAGAACCCATTCTTTCCAGAGCCGCGCCCTTCTCCCTCTTCCACACCACCTAGTCCTTCCTTGCTCCGCTCTTTGTCGAAGTCCGCAGCCACCTCTTTTTCCATCCATTGAAGTTGCGCTCCAGTCGCTTCGCCAACATTCCAGCCTCTCAACCGAGTTCAAGTCTCAACTACCGGATTGCCGTGAGTTTTTCCTTCATGACTCTTTTTTGTTTTACTTTAATAGTCATGCATGCAAATGTAAATATAAAACAAAGTATATATGTTGCATAGTTAAGGTACTTCTTGTGTGAACCCATCCTTTGCAGTGAGAAATATCCTTCTTTCTTTTACTTGATGTAGCAAGTATGCATGCTTGCAAAGTATACATGCGTGCTTGTCTGGCATCATTCTAGTTAAATTAAAGGTTACGTGGTTCCTTTGTTCGCTGACCTTCCGTACTGAAATTTGTTATGGTAGCCATCCCTTTTGTTTCGGAATATATATATATAAATCTGAGCTTGATAATCTCCGGTTGGTGAACAAAGATCATGGTATTGATAAAATGTGCAAGGGCAAGTGGTTGACTGAAATATATGCACCACCATTGACATTTGGCTCTATACATCGCTGTAATGGCGGAGTACACGTGCGGACCTCAACGAGTAGTGATGTTGTAACACCCCACGTCCATTAATGTCACTCACAAAGGGAATGCATTAACTTCCATGGAGGTTATAAGTGAATATAGAACAGAAAAATTACAACAAGACAGATAATAAATAGTACTTGGAAATCTAAAACTTCATTTTATTGCATCGGAAATTAAACATGTTTGTTACATCATAAAACCATAGATCATAACCAAGTACAATATCCATCATCATAAAAACAAAATACATAATCCCATTACATAAATAGCCATTAAAAAGATAACAAGCTGGACTTTACTTCAATGGTCCAAGCATTCCAAAGAGAGATGAAGCAATTCAATCAAACTCCACTAGAGCTGGGCCCAACCTGAGGACCTAGAGGGGGAAAAAGGATAGAAATAGAGGGGGTCAGACATAAAGTCTGGCGAGTATGATAATTCTAACAATACTATTATCAAAATAACTAGACTAAGGCATAAGCTGGAAGACAAGTAAATGTCTATGAACTCTTAGGAAGATAAAGATAGCGTTTAAGATAACGTTAAAGATAACGGTAAAGGCACACCTAATTACTAACGAATGATTACTACACTGCACCACACATTACTACACTGCACCGCACATTACTACACTGCACCACACCAGTCACCCTATTGTTTGATCCCACTTGCTTCACACAGAAACTTTACAAATAGCCTTACGTACCCCTAGCTGACTACATAGGTGCCGTCTGCCCCTATCTCCACTAGGTGTACCCCACTACCCACTTTCGATCGGCTCCCTACTCGTAGATACCCGTGCTGGCCCCACAGTGGGGGTGTATCACTCCCCTAAAGTGGCAACCCGATACAACTTGAGAATGCACGGCTTATACCTACACGATGCAACAACGTCTTATCAACCGGCCCGGGTCCACACACGCATATGAAACCCGTTGGACTTGCGTTGTCACCGCTCCCCGTTTTGGCCTCTTATAGTCAAATCCAGCATGCGTGTCCCATCCTCGACTTGGGTCGAGCCCACAAAGATACGTTTGGGATACTGGTTGAAATGGGCCCCCACAAGCTACCCACCTAAGCTTGTCACTAGTATATCCCACTTAACCCTCTTAGTCATGTTCATTTACATGTGTGTTTGGTTAAGTCTTACTAATCGTATTTCACATGCCACTAAGGGCACCCCCTAGATTCCTCATGCCACCCAAGGCACCTACTTAACCCCCATGTCCCACCTTACATGTTTATCTGGTTAAGTATTTCTTAATTCATTCAGGCCATAACCTCATAAAGACCTCTCACATTAGACTGGCATTTATGGTAGCTGGATTTGCCGGGCGGGTCCGGGCAGTCTTACACTATAAAAGAGTCTAACCTCGTGTCTTCACAACTGTTATACTTTAGTTTATACCTAGGACCTCTCACATTGGGCTGACATTTGTGACCACTGGATTTGCCGGGCGGTTCCGGGCAGGTTTACGTCACAAACGAGTCCAACCTCGTGTCCTAAGCATTGATTGACAACTTTCAATCTTTTGCCCCAGTTTTAATAATTCCCTATCAAATTATTAATTAAGTCCACTTTTATTGATGTCCATAATTGACTCAATTATGGTCATCCACTCATGGTATGCAAAATCATATCAATTTCACCCCAACATCTTATTATTAAATCCTTAATATTACCCCTACCCCACGTTTATACGTTCGCTTATTCAACGCATAATATAGGCTAGACTTGAATAGTCTAACACATAGCACAAGGACAATTTACCACAACATATAGACGATAAAAATAAGTCTAATCATAATAGGGGTGAAACTTGCATAAACTACTCATGTTAAGGATCAAAAGGTGTCAACTTGTTAAATGTCACAATTTACATGATATGATCATAGCCCAAATCTATACATAAACTTGCATATGGGGTTTATAGGCAACATAATGATGGTGTGAACTAGCATAGGATATCACATATGTCATAGCATAATTCTAGATGTCATAATAGATGTCTTGGTATATGTTCATAACTTTTCTAATCAATCTAACTTGCATATGTGACTTGTCATATAGATCAACATAACCCAAACATGATGATTTAATTAATATGAACTAACTAGCATAGATGGTAACATCATGGCCTTTTTAACATGTATGATTCATCACAACTTAGCATAGAAACTTTCAACATACATAACATCATCATAGCATGATTTACAACATATAAGATATCATCATCACATAACATTGGATTTACAATATACATGATAGCAAAAGGTGTTTACAACAACATATATGATAATTCACATCATCTACTCATAATCCATTCATAACTCAACCTAATTAAAATGATAATAATCTTGTTAAGATCATCATACTCACAATTTAGAGAAGAAAAGAGAGAGTTTTGCTTCGCTTTAGGGTTGAGAGAATTAGAATTGAATATGCTTTTCTTCTTTCTTAGTTGGCGCCGGCTCCATTGATTTCCATGGCGACGGTAACTATTCTATTTTAAGTAGGTTTAGGGTTAGCATTAGGATGTATTTATAGGTGTAGGAAGTTATTTAGGACCATTAGATTAACCCTGAACCATGAGAACCAATCAAATGCAAAATCTGCATTTGAGCGAATCGGCCCACGGGTTGACAGCCAAACACCCTGGATTAACCCCTAGTCGACCCGGCGAGGCTCGGGTCGACCTCAAAAATGGGCCGGTTCAGTTATTCCCCCTCCCAATTCGCTGTTTTGAACTTTTTCGCATATTTATTTATTTAATTTTTAATTTATATATATATATATATCAATATATATATATTTCTCTACGCAACCCATTTCACTTAATTCTTTTCTAAAAATTAAGTATACTTTAATTTGTGAATTTTAATGTTATAAAATTACGGGGTGTTACATTCTCCTCTCCTTAAAGGATTTCGTCCCTGAAATCTCCAAGTCAAGAAGAATGTATATCCTACCATCTAATCGTCCATCTACTCAACCATCAAACACCAGCATCCATTTTCCTTAGAAGACTTCTAATGCTTTAATGTTTATATGCACAGTGTGTATATGTCCATATCTAATGCAAAATTAGGCGGTCTACTGATTCAGTCGACCTCCTTAGTGCAATTCATGATAGTGCCATGCGTCCAATATGTATGCAAAAGATTCCTAATGATACATATTAATTCTATTTGCGTGTACAACCATCCACCCGAATGCAGCAACTATATGATAATACAACCATTATACATCCATTTTACTAAATACATCCATATATATGCAATATGCAATATGAAGTGACTGAGCCGATCTGGTGCCTAATAGTGTGTGTATATGCATCCACGAGCAACCACTAGCAAACACTTGCATCCACTTTGCATCCACCATACATAACATGTCTCAAACACATGTTTCAACCGTAGGATTATCCTAACTAAAGGTCAAAGATACTAGCGAGAGGATATACTAAAGATAAGATAAGTACAAGCTAAGCGATAAAGGAGAAATTAAAAGACATACCCTAAAAAAGAAAAGGGTATCATGAA
The DNA here is from genome assembly GCA_030737875.1 of Allium sativum. Lineage (NCBI taxonomy): Eukaryota > Viridiplantae > Streptophyta > Magnoliopsida > Asparagales > Amaryllidaceae > Allium > Allium sativum. Next base: position 937,852,153 of record CM060922.1, read on the forward strand.
CGCATCTTCTCTTCTGTCTCCCAAGTAGCGTTGCTCTCATCATCTCCCCATTGCACTTTGACTAGTCTGACCTCTCGATTCCTCAACCTCTTGATCTCCGACCCAAGAATGCGCGTAGGAGCTCGTCGAATTGTCGCATCACGCTCTATCTCCACCTCTGTAAGAAAGCTCGGCTCTACCACTTCCGCGGTCTCGTGCAAGCACTTCCTCAAATGTGACACATGGAATACGTCGTGTACACCACTAAGTCTCTCAGGCAACTCCACTCTATACGCCATCTATCCAATTTTCTCCTTAATAGGAAACGGCCCTACAAACCTTGGTGCTAATTTCCCAATGGACCCAAAGCGAACAACGTTCCGTAATGGAGACACTTTGACAAAGACCATGTCACCAACTTCAAACTCGAGATCTGTCCTCCTCTTATCCGCATAAGATTTCTGCCTATCTTGCGCTGCTTTCATCCTCCTTCGAATCAAGTCGATCTTCTCCGAAGTCTCCCTAATCATATCGGGCCCAAGTAAGATCTTATCCGTAGATTCCCACCAACATGTAGGTGAACGACAAGGTCGTCCATAAAGAGCTTCTAATGGTGCCATACCAATGCTAGACTGAAAGCTGTTATTATATGCGAACTCCACCAATGGAAGATGCTCTTCCCACGTACCCCCAAAGTCTAGGATACATAGCCTCAATAGATCCTCTAGAATGCGATTCACCCTCTCGGTCTGGCCGTCCGTCTGAGGATGATATGCGGTGCCCAAACATAACTGAGTCCCTACCGCCTCTTGTAAGCTTCTCCAAAATTCGCTAGTGAAAATAGGATCGCGGTCGCTCACTATGCTAGAAGGAACACCGTGCAAACGAACTATTTCTCGAACGTATACGGAGGCTAACCATGGAGCAGTCCTCTTACTCTTTACGGGAATGAAATGGGCGCTTTTAGTAAGTCTATCTACTATAACCCAAATTCCCGTATTACCCTTCCTCGATCGCAGTAATCCATCCACAAAATCCATCGAGATGCTTTCCCATTTCCATAGTGGAACTCCAATGGGTGAAGCAACCCACCGGGTTTCTTTTGCTCCGCTTTTACTTGTTGGCACACCAAGCATCTAGCGACATACTCGGCCACGTCTTTCTTCATGCCGGCCCAAAAGTAAACTCTCTTCATGTCTTTGTACATCTTGTCTCCGCCGGGATGAATGGTCATCTTCGAATGATGTGCTTCGTCAAGAATAGTCTTCCTTAGGTCATCGTCTTTTGGTACACAAAGTCTATCGTCCCTACGTAACCAACCCTTATCGTCTAGGGTATACCTACGGAGATGGCTTGATGACTCCCCTCCTTTGAGTTTTTCTACTAACTCAACCAACTGCGGGTCCTCTCGCTGTGCCTCGCCAATCCGTCTCAAAAGCGTAGGTCTGACCTCCAAGGATGCTAGCAAACCGGGTACGAAGTCAACGGAAGGTCTAAAGTCAAACATCAAAATGAATTCTAAACTTCGCCGCTCAACAAACAAAGGACTTAAGGATAATCTTTTTCTACTTAAGGCGTCTGCCACCACGTTACCCTTGCCAGGGGTATAGGCTATTTCGAAGTCGTAGGACGCTAAGAACTCCATCCACCTTTGCTGCCTTAAGTTCAAGTCCTTTTGAGAGAATAGGTATTTTAAAGACTTGTGATCAGTGAATAATTCGAATTTCTCGCCAAGAAGATAATGACGCCAAGACTTAAGCGCGAAAACAATAGCGGCCAATTTTAGGTCATGTGTAGGATAATTCTTCTCATGCGCTCTCAACTGCCTTCCACCATAGGCTATTACCCTACCCTCTTGCATTAAGACTGCGCCTAGTCTTGTCCCACAAGCGTCAGTATAAACGGTAAATGGCTTACTCCCGTCTAGAAATACTAAGACTGGGGCTGAAGTCAAAGCTCTCTTCAATCGTTGGAACGCCTCATCACAATCTACGTCCCATGTGAAAACTAGGTTCTTCTTCGTCAAGCGTGTCAATGGAGCTGATATCTTTGCGAAGTCTTTGATAAACTTCCTATAGTAGCCAGCCAACCCCAAGAAACTTCTCACTTCGGTAGCATTTTTAGGAACCTTCCAATCTTGGATGGCCACCACCTTCGTGGGATCTACAGCTATCCCTTCTTTGGAAACCACGTGTCCTAAGAACCGTACTTCCTTCCTCCAAAAGTTACACTTAGAAAATTTTGCTTTAAGCTTATGCGCTCGAAGAGTCTCCAACACTTCCCTAAGATGTAGGGCATGCTCTTCTTTATCCTTAGAAAAGATCAAGATGTCATCTACAAAGACTACCACGAATTTGTTAAGGTACTCCCTAAACACCCTACTCATCAAATCAACAAAATATGCTGGGGCGTTTGTCAAACCGAAGGGCATCACTAGCCATTCATAGAAACCGTCCGGAGTCCTAAAGGCAGTCTTGTCTATGCTATCCTCAGCCACTCTCAACTGATGGAACCCAGTGGCTAAGTCCAACTGCGAAAACACTGAGGCGCTAACTAACTGATCGAAGAGATCGTCAATCCTCGGCAGTGGGTGTCTGTTCTTCTTAGTAAGTTTATTAAGTTCTCTATAGTCCACACACAGTCTAAGGGACCCATCCGCCTTCGTGGCAAATACTACTGGAGCACCCCACTCCGATATACTTCTTCTTATGAACCCCTTCTTAAGCAACTCCTTCACTTGCTTACCGAGTTCCCTCCTTTCACGTGGAGACATATGGCATACTGGCAAAGATACTGGTTTCGCATTATCCACAAGATATATTCGAAAATCTATCTCCCGCTTCGGAGGCAAGCCCTTCACCTCCTCAAACACATCCGAATATTATCGGACCACTCTAACAGATCGTATATTTTCCTCAGAAGCGTCAAGCGATTCTAGATAACTTAGCATAACCGAATTTATGGGATTACAGAAGATTTCGAGAGTGTTTCCAAGGCAAGTCACGAGCCTAACTACTCTCCTTTCACAATCAAGAACGGCCCCATTTCTGGATAACCAATCCATTCCTAAAATTAGCCCATAGCCCGTGAAGCCCACCACATAAGCATCACATCTAAATTCAACGCTAAGTATGGAAATTTTCAAATCCAAACACATCATGGACAAATAAGCTGAGCCCCCTATTGGATTCGAAACAACTAAGGGATCCTCTACTAAACTGGTGTTTAAGTGCGGTGATTCGACTAATGATGTAGAGATAAACGAATGTGATGCGCCCGAATCGAATAAGGTACGGACAGGATGATCAAACAGAAAAACTAAGCTTTCAACAGAAATGGTTCTACCTCGTTCTTGTAGCGGTGGGACCGCGAGAGCCTGAACTTGTCCCCTAGCCTGCCCTGGTGCCATAAGAGCCTGCACCTGTCCTCCCGAGGTAGCTCCTACCCTCTGCCCCTTCTTTGGGCAGTCCTTCACTAAATGTCCCGCATCGCCACTATGAAAACAGCCTGTCTTCTTTTTCTTTCGGCAATCCTTGCTGAGATGGCCTGGGGTTCCACAGTTAAAGCACTTCTTCTTTCCCTTGCCATTATTGTCTTTTCCACCCTTCTTGTTTTGCTGTTGTGGTTTCTTCTGATCCCCCTTCTTATCGGGTGCCTTATCAGCTTTAGCGCTTTTCTCCTCATGCATGAGCGCCATTTCTACTAACTTCTCAAAGGTGGCCCCATCGGGATGTGGGTCATAGCCAACCCTTGCAATGGTTCATTCAAGCCATTCACGAACCTTAGAGCCTTCTTCTCCGGCGTGTTCACTAAGTCCAAGCCAAACCTTGTTAACTGATTAAATTTATTGACATATTCTTTCACTGATGAGCTTCCTTGCTTCAATGTCAAGAACCTTTCCATATATAGATTTTCTTCCGCCCTTGAGAGAAACTTCGTCTCGAACCTACGTCTGAAATCCGCCCAAGAGTCAACAGGACGTTCCCCATTAGTGACCTCCCACCAAAACGAGGCCTCTCCCTTCATCAACCAAGCTGCTAAACGAACTCTCCTCCCTTCTTCTACTTCAAAGATTTCTAGCAATTCTTCCACCTCCTTAAGCCAATCTCTAGCTTCCACAAACGTTTCTGACCCTTGAAATGGTTTTCCACCCATAGCCTTGAATTCCTTGCACGTCTTTGCAAAAGTATCAATGTGAGGAGGAGGAGGAGGAACGGGTGCAACAGGTGGTGGAGGAACATTAGCTGGACCTGCAGCGGCCCTAGCCTCTAATAACCTCCCATACCATCCTGGTATCGTTACACCGTCGGGTAGATTAAGATCTTCAGCCATGCTGAAACGAAAAAGGAAAGATTCAGAATGGAGAATTCGAAAGATAAAGATATAGGCTATTGGGGATTATGTTTTTTTTTTCTTAAAAACTTTTCTCTTTAAATTTCTCATTAAAACATTTTTTTGAAAACACTTCTTCCAAAAATAACTATTTTTCTAAATTATTTTTATCTGTTCTGGTAACCTTAAGCTCTGATACCACGTGTAACACCCCACGTCCATTAATGTCACTCACAAAGGGAATGCATTAACTTCCATGGAGGTTATAAGTGAATATAGAACAGAAAAATTACAACAAGACAGATAATAAATAGTACTTGGAAATCTAAAACTTCATTTTATTGCAGCGGAAATTAAACAAGTTTGTTACATCATAAAACCATAGATCATAACCAAGTACAATATCCATCTTCATAAAAACAAAATACATAATCCCATTACATAAATAGGCATTAAAAAGATAACAAGCTGGACTTTACTTCAACGGTCCAAGCTTTCCAAAGAGAGATGAAGCAATTCAATCAAACTCCACTAGAGCTGGGCCCAACCTGAGGACCTGGAGTGGGAAAAAGGATAGAAATAGAGGGGGTCAGACATAAAGTCTGGCGAGTATGATAATTCTAACAATACTATTATCAAAATAACTAGACTAAGGCATAAGCTGGAAGACAAGTAAATATCTATGAACTCTTAGGAAGATAAAGATAGCGTTTAAGATAACGTTAAAGATAACGGTAAAGGCACACCTAATTACTAACGAATGATTACTACACTGCACCACACATTACTACACTGCACCGCACATTACTACACTGCACCACACCAGTCACCCTATTGTTTGATCCCACTTGCTTCACATAGAAACTTTATAAATAGCCTTACGTACCCCTAGCTGACTACATAGGTGTCGTCTGCCCCTATCTCCACTAGGTGTACCCCACTACCCACTTTCGATCGGCTCCCTACTCGTAGATACCCGTGCTGGCCCCACAGTGGGGTGTATCACTCCCCTAAAGTGGCAACCCGATACAACTTGAGAATGCACGGCTTATACCTACACGATGCAACAACGTCTTACCTACCAGCCCGGGTCTACACACGCATATGAAACGCGTTGGACTTGCGTTGCCACCGCTCCCCGTTTTGGCCTCTTATAGTCAAATCCAGCATGCGTGTCCCGTCCTCGACTTGGGTCGAGCCCACAAAGATACGTTTGGGATACTGGTTGAAATGGGCCCCCACAAGCTACCCACCTAAGCTTGTCACTAGTATATCCCACTTAACCCTCTTAGTCATGTTCATTTACATGTGTGTTTGGTTAAGTCTTACTAATCGTATTTCACATGCCACTAAGGGAACCCCCTAGATTCCTCATGCCACCCAAGGCACCTACTTAACCCCCATGTCCCACCTTACATGTTTATCTGGTTAAGTATTTCTTAATTCATTCAGGCCATAACCTCATAAAGACCTCTCACACTAGACTGGCATTTATGGCAACTGGATTTGCCGGGCGGGTCCGGGCAGTCTTACACCATAAAAGAGTCTAACCTCGTGTCTTTACAACCATTATGCTTTAGTTTAGGCCTAGGACCTCTCACATTGGGCTGACATTTGTGACCACTGGATTTGCCGGGCGGTTCCGGACAGGTTTACGTCACAAACGAGTCCAACCTCGTGTCCTAAGCATTGATTGACAACTTTCAGTCTTTTACCCCAGTTTTAATAATTCCCTATCAAATTATTAATTAAGTCCACTTTTATTGATGTCCATAATTGACTCAATTATGGTCATCCACTCATCGTATGCAAAATCATATCAATTGCACCCCAACATCTTATTATTAAATCTTTAATATTACCCCTACCCCACGTTTATACATTCGCTTATTCAACGCATAATATAGGCTAGACTTGAGTAGTCTAACACATAGCACAAGGACAATTTACCACAACATATAGACGATAAAAATAAGTCTAATCATAATAGGGGTGAAACTTGCATAAACTACTCATGTTAAGGATCAAAAGGTGTCAACTTGTTAAATGTCACAATTTACATGATATGATCATAGCCCAAATCTATACATAAAATTGCATATGGGGTTTATAGGCAACATAATGATGGTGTGAACTAGCATAGGATATCACATATGTCATAGCATAATTCTAGATGTCATAATAGATGTCTTGGTATATGTTCATAATTTTTCTAATCAATCTAACTTGCATATGTGACTTGTCATATAGATCAACATAACCCAAACATGATGATTTAATTAATATGAACTAACTAGCATAGATGGTAACATCATGGCCTTTTTAACATGTATGATTCATCACAACTTAGCATAGAAACTTTCAACATACATAACATCATCATAGCATGATTTACAACATATAAGATATCATCATCACGTAACATTGGATTTACAATATACATGATAGCAAAAGGGGTTTACAACAACATATATGATAATTCACATCATCTACTCATAATCCGTTCATAACTCAACCTAATTAAAATGATAATAATCATGTTAAGATCATCATACTCACAATTTAGAGAAGAAAAGAGAGAGTTTTGCTTTGCTTTAGGGTTGAGAGAATTAGAATTGAATTTGCTTTTCTTCTTTCTTAGTTGGCGGCGGCTCCATTGATTTCCATGGCGACGGTAACTATTCTATTTTAATTAGGTTTAGGGTTAGCATTAGGATGTATTTATAGGTGTAGGAAGTTATTTAGGACCATTAGATTAACCTTGAACCATGAGAACCAATCAAATGCAAAATCTGTATTTGAGTGAATCGGCCCACGGGTTGACAGCCAAACACCCTGGATTAACCCCTAGTCGACCCAACGAGCTCTGGTCGACCTCAAAAATGGGCCGGTTCAGTTATTCCCTCTCCCAATTCGCTGTTTTGAACTTTTTCGCATATTTATTTATTTAATTTTTAATTTATATATATATATATATCAATATATATATATATTTCTCTGCGCAACCCATTTCACTTAATTATTTTCTAAAAATTAATTATACTTTAATTTGTGAATTTTAATGTTATAAAATTACGGGGTGTTAAAGGTGTGTTTCATTTCAGCCAATTTGCTAATGCATGCAAGACCATATCCTTCTGTTTCAAACAAAAGGAATATATAGATGAGTGGTTTGGCATGTGGCTTGTAATGGAGAGGTCATTAGTTTGAACCCGGTTGTAGCCACTTGGTTTTGGTCAATTATTTTGACTGAAATCTTTTGGCGCAAATTTACACATAAAAATTTGTTTGCATTTCTAAATAAAAACCGCGCCTTTGTTCTAGGTAGCGGAAATTCCTCCTTGTAGCCGTTAGCATCTTTCGACTCATATCGTGTCTTCTCGCTTTGCCACAGAAGGTAAGTTTTTCTCACTCACAGACTAACTGATTATTAAGTGAATTGAATACATGATATGTTGAATGAAATGTTAGGGTGATCTAGTTTTGGTTACTTTGTGTTTGTGCACGTACGACGCACACACTATTATTTCATATGACACAATATGGATGTATGCTTGACATGCTATGTTTATTTTATCATCATTGCAAGTTCCCCCTTAGAGTAGAAACACGACGGGTTGAAATGATACATATCTGAACCCCTTGTGTATTCGAATCGATTTGGGATGCAGGTTGAAATGAAACATACTCGGGATTCGAATATTTTAAAGAACAAATTGAAATGATAAATATCTGTATCACTTGACCATAGGTAGAAAATTATATACGGATACCATGGTCAATAAAAGTAAATTATTTTAGAATAATTATATCGATTTTCTAAAAATAAATGTTTATGAAAATTTCCGTTTAGCATAAAGAATTGTTTAATGGAAAACTTTGAATTTAAAAAGAATTCAAATTTGTATCTAAATTAGTTTTGTAAGTTAAACTTCAAGTTAAAATTAATTTTAAATATATTTTCCATAACTTTTGTTTCATATAATAAATTTAATAACATGAAATTTAAAAGTTGATGGTTCAGTGAAAAGGGTTTAGACTTGTTAAATGTTGTAGAACCTATTTTAATATATAAATTCTCAAATGATTTCTACCATTTTAATGTAAAAAGATTTGTCAAAATGTAAATTCATTAAATTCAAGTAAAAGAAAATGTGCTTATCTAGGATACGGAGAATTTGAGTTTGTCAACTTATTTGGCATTTAACAAATTGTCCCTTGGCTAATAACTTAAGCTGAAATTGTTAGGGAATTATATTAAAAGGAAATTCAATTGATTATGAAATGTAGATGGAAAAGGTATGGCGAGACATGGATCTAAGATTGGATTGGATTTATATTGTTGAATAAAACTATAATTTCATCAAAGCTACTTTTTCCGCATTACTTGGTTTTGTAAACATTCTTTTATAAAATATGTTTGATCACTTTAACTATATAAATTTTACAATAGTTTTCAACTATATATGTGTATATACATTATCTTTAATTTAATACACACATACTATTTTCAATCTTACCTTTTCTAAATATATTTTATAAATTAAATAAATGCTAACATCTGAACTGGTCTAGTGAATCCAAATGATGAAATAAATGATTTCAAGCAATGACGATATTCCATGGAAGTTGAAACATAAAATCCCATGATTGACAATGGAATGAAAATATTGGTTTTATAATCTGAATTGAACCGATGATAAATGATTTGAGTAATTGATTTTGGGGGCAATATTGGGAATAAAACGATTTGCGATACTTGAAATATGATTTCAAATTTAATGGCCACGGTGCGAAAAATGTAAACGTTTGGTTGTTAAAGAGACCGGAGTCGGTAGATGTCATACTCGTTGCCAATACCGATACCACTTTAACAACTTTGTAAGCGGTGGAGTTCCAGAACCAACGTAGGATGGTATGGAGGCGATTACTGGATTTGAAGAAAGAGAACACTGATGGATTAGCCTTGATCTTCGGTTCATAATTAAAATGAATAAAATAGTAGCCATGCCTCGGTTAAGTAAGGTAGAACCTTTGATCGAACAAGCTTCTTCGATACTACATCTATTACTATGTGATTGATTTAGGGTACCCCTTTTGATTTAGGGAGTGTTGTTCGAGGTGGACGGTAGTGGCTGCTATATGTTACCACCGGCCCGGCAGCCGCAATCCGATAGAATACTACTGTGGGTATTCCTCGTGTGCATTGTCATATTATCCTTATCGAGCCCCCTACGATTTTGATTTGTATCGTACCTATGGAGTGCCCTCTGCTGCCATCCGTGTTAGGTTGGGTTTACGGTACTGTATAGACTATGGTATTATAAACGATGTAAGGGTAATATGGTAATCCCGCTTACCCTATTTTCATTATGTTTACTTTACTGAATAGACATTACGATAATAGCGTATTATTATATAGATATTATTTTCATGAATCTTAGAGCATGGGAATCCCAAACATCCTTTAAGTTACTGTACATTTCAGTGGATACTCCATTTGGGTTAATTCACTTATATGAGACTGTTAGTCCTGACCCTTGTATATTATTTCTTTGACTATATGCCTGGGTCAGCTTGAGCACCATAGCCATTCGTGACACACTTTGGAGGTTGGCATTTCATTTGGATCCTCCAGTTATCAGTTATCTAGTTATCAATTATCCAGTCTTATTACCAGTATTTATATTACTCTATCTACTGTATGAGCTTATGACTCTTATGTATTATTATGTATCATGTATTAAGTAAGGACCTATGTACTATTATGTTTCCGCTGTGAGTTACTCTGCTTATGTTTGTGTGATTCTGTGTTCTGATTAGCATTTACCTCATTAGTTAAAATAACAATTCACTGTTTTAAGCAATTCAAGTCTGACATGTGTGGTTTATTATCGATTTGAATGGTTGAAATAGTGGGTCGTTACAGATAATACCCTAAATTTTCGAAAAATTTCTCCATAACCTCTTTTGTACGGGGAGACCTTTAAAACCGCAACATGCCTCATAGGGCCCTCACCAATCCAAGAGAAAAAGAAAAAGCCAATCAGCTCATAAAATCATCAAAACCCAAGAAAATAGTAATCATGTATCTATTTGTCGGGCATATAATTTTATTCCTTTTCTTAGCTTCCCTGCTATGACCTGTGCATTGTAAATACATGTACATATATGCAATTCCAATCAATTTTCAATACGGTTCAATATTTGATTCGATTTGGCTAAATTTGCCTTACATTTTCCTATTGGTTTTATTAACCCAATATTTTTATTTAGTCACACTAATTATCATACAACATTTATCAATCAATTAGTTGATTAGCTTTTCAAACATATATCAATTTTATATATAGTCAAAAATCACATTTTTAAGGCCAAATCACAACAATAAATCCTAGCTAGTTTTGGTTCTCACACCAATTAATTTGGAAATATATAGAGATCCCACTTTCGAGGCTCGAACAAAAACTCTGATGATGATGCATCAATATCAGAATCATCTCCGGGTGACTAGAGTGTAATTCTATACCTATCCGGTATATTTGAGGCTTTGTATACACGTTTACAAGGCATATATGCAAAATCTTCATATACTCGATTGTCCAAAATCAATTTAAAATAAAATACTCAAATACGTATAATAAGGTTTAAATTTTCAAAGCAAAATTTGTTTTCATTTTTATTTTAAAAATAACACCCTTAGAACTCATTTTAGGATACTACTGATCATATCTCTAACGAGTCATTCTTATTGGATATTGCTAATCCAACCTCTGATGAATTCTTTCGTTTGGTTCTAATGTGTCTTGTTCTAGAGCTCTGTAAACCAGAGCTCTGATACCACATCTGTTACGACCCAAATTCGCTAGCCTCCGAGGAGACTGGAAAATACAGATTGTAATGAGAACACGACAAATTAGAACACAAATATAACAACATTTTATTGTTGTTACAACAATTTACATCAGAGTACAAGAATATATCAGAGTATGAATAAATAATATACATTAGAAAAATATCACAGATTTAAAATACATTATATAGCAGTGAAAAAATGATACATAACACAGCTGAAAGAAATACATGGATACAGAGCTTTCCGGATATAGTTACAACTGTAAATCCAGGATCATGTATAAAGAAATATCTGCAAAACCGAAACTACTAGCTGCCCGTGTGGAAAATATGGGCACCCAGAGTTTATGTTAAAACAATAAACTCCAGATCAGTCATGGGACTGGTGTGAGAGAAAAAATAGTTATTAAATCTTTACTTTAAAAATAAAGTAAATCAAGGGACCAAGCCATATATTACGGAAGGGGTTTCCTCCCAAGAATACCAATGCATAAAATAAACAGCGCAATGCTTTTTGGAAAAATGAAGCTATTATAAGACTCGGGTCCTATCACACAATGCAACGCAAGCCGAAGGATAGAGTTTTCCCTTGTAATGGCCAAACATGCTTGGTACATTTAAAACAAATCATTTGATACTATTATAAGTGCATAGTGTCTAAAACAACTTCAAATATAAATGTATCAATCATAGTCGGCATGGGTACCATATATCATGTCGCCATACTAGGCTCTACAATTAAAACTGAAATGTCATGTATTGGAAATTGGATTCCATCTATGAACCAAGGCAAGGGATCATCCTTACCGAATTCGAGACACTCTAGCCTGTGTCTCAGGATCAGAACGCATCGACCCTTGGAGCATCAGGGTCGGTCCACACTTAAGTTAGTGGATTATAATTTCTGAACAATACGTTTCCCTGCCCTATGGGGCGTAAATCTGGTCAATATGTCAACCATGTCATCCATCGGCCCCGTAGTGACCAATATATCCGAGGCACCTCGCTATCCATCAAATAATATGCAACACCCACATGGGGAAATGTCTGGGCTCCATACCATAACACCACTCCTAGCTAGAAGGAAATGCATGTCCTCCCTGAGGTCCCCTCTCGATTCTGGTTCACACCGAGGTGTGAGGCTCACGAATTAATGCTATACACAAAGGTATGCTATTTAAAGTCGTGCTTTGATCATCAACGACAAGACTATGCTTTTCAACAGAAGCCTTGATCATTTGCATCTTAGCATTCCACACTGACAATTCACGCCAGGCAACTGATGTCTATCGATATATAACCTTTAAGCTCGTACGTCTCAAAGAACGGTGTTAAGCAAGAGAAGCAAGAGAATAAATTCTCCGCCAACAAACAAATATATATTTAATAGAAATCAATCACACAGAATAAAATCCAATGTCAGACATACATCCATTTACAAGTTCGTTCTAGATTTGAACCAAACCAGAGGCACCTTATTCCTCGTCCCATATGTCCAAAACAGGAGAGAGGTCCCCGCATATCCGGTTGATCTCCAAGTACGTCTGGACGATCACCACTTATTACTTGTCTTGGGTGTACAGCCCAATCAAAACATCATTAATCATCCAGACGATGCGAAGACCTCTGGTCTTCAACCACCGTCTTCATCATCGAATTTTCGTTGTATCAATTATTCAGAATGGGATAAACTCGGTCTTTCCGAATAACTCGCGTATCTTATAAATAAGTGCTATAAAAACACAACATACGCCTCATTCCAATCCAGAATACTCTTTTCACAATTTAAACCAAATTAAGGTTTTACAAACTAGCTGGGATTAACGAACCTTACTTGTAATCATTTATTTTATTTCCCAATCCCAACCTATTCATCCCATGGAGCTAAACTAGTAGTACTCCATATCTAACACTACGGTGTTATTGGTAAAATTAATTACCATTTCACATTCAAATATAATTAAAGATTCAACTATTGCTTGGAGAAAAACTGGTGATACTCGATTCTCGATCATTTCCCAAATTTGATAACTTAAATTATCACATTCACATTTCAATCCAAGTAAAGATTCACTAAAACTCCACTTAGTTTTAATCCCCAAAAAACATTACACAATGATATTCAAATTTAGGAGACAAATCTTGTCTTTAAATGGGTTAGAAACCAATGTCATTTAAAACGCAGTTCACGATAAACCCAAAATCACATTCCATTAACTATGGAATCTTCACGGAAAATAGGTCAATCGATATAAATTTCCGTATCAGACTAATAATATAAATGGATTTACGACCAGGCCTTTTAAATTCCATATAGTATCAGTCTTCCTTCATGGAAACTTATCTCGATTATTACCAAATCGAATTCCATTCCATTCCAATTTATTTTATTAAATTGGAAAACTTTACTTTGGAAAATTTCCATTAATCTTAATTAAAAGATTATAAATTCCAAATCATATCCTTGACTGTTATTTGGGTTAAAGAACAAATGTTATTTAAAACACTGTTCACGATAAACCCAAAAATCCAATTCTTTTATTCAATTCCAATTAAATATTAATTAATTGGAAAACTTCACCAAATCTTAATTTAAAGATTTATTCTTTTCTCAACTGGGTTTAAGAACGGTGTTATTTAAGACACCGTTCACGTCAAACCCAAAATCCAATTTGATATCAAATACAAGGCTCTGAATAGAAATTATATCGGCTTATATTCAATATCAAATTCTGAAACCAACACATATCGTATGAGGAATAACAATATATATATATATATATATATATCTTTCAAATTCATCCACAATATCCATATAGTCACGGAATCCAATATTGAAATATCCTGAAGATGATTTCTATTCAAATCCATTCCAATTCATTCATTGGAAAATTCTGGTTATTTTAAAACCATTCACAAATCCAATTTATTTATTTAAAAATTACTGGATTTCAAATCTAGTTAGTAACTAGTTCATTTAGATAAAAATATATTTTTATCTTTACAAACGTGCAATTTTTCATCCAAATTCTTTATTATGATTTCACATAAATTATTAATAATTTTAATAATTCTATTAAGGCCCTTTCAGTCGGTTTCCATAAATGGTCATGAATTGCACTTACAACGACCTTTTCCAAATTTGATTTGGACATAATTCCTAATCCAACCAATAGATTTCAAATCTCTTATATTCATTGGAAAGCTCTTTTCGGTACGAACCGAACAGTTCTGGTTTTAGGAGAATCCGATGGTCGGATCTCCCGTAATGTCACTTCGAAGTCAATGGTCGAAAAATTCGCGAACTGCCGTGGCACGGCGCGTTCTATTCAATCCATTAATATATATATAATATAATGTATATATATATATAATATATTTCTTTCAAAACGTATTTTATATATTCGTTTTAAAACCGATTCCCACTTTCACGTCAATTTTACATCAAAATTGAATTCTCCTTATCATTATAATATTTAAATGATAATATTTTCAAAATATCAGATTTTTAAATAATTTCCTTTTCGATATTCATATAAAAATGAATAAAATCAATATAAATATTGTTCGCGTTAAAATGGCGCAAATCTAATCCATACGGCTTCACACATTTCAATATTTTCGTGTCCATCCCAAATCGGACATCAAAATCATATTTTAATCCTTTACAGAATATTATTTTAAAATATTCGTTATTTTAAAATATTCATTCTTTCTGAATTGGAATCTGACATAGTTAATCACCATATAATATTATTTATATGGATTTCATACAACACATGTATACAACAACAATGATAACCAATCAACCATCATCCAGAGTGCATTACACAACTACATAAGCCTTAAATATAAATAATTAATGCTTACAACAGTTTGTCAACCCATCGATTGACATACAACTAAACAATTGGGATTAGTGTGCGTCAAATATCATCCCAATACCCGTGTGGGTTTTCAACCAACAAATACTGAATATTATTTGTGCAGTTGGGCGAAGTGTAAAATTTATCGTCCCAATCTATATCAGTTAAATGGGTGTACATAAGCAAATCTATGATTTGTAAATGAATATTTATTTCAAGAGAATTTTATGTCATTCATTTATACATTAAAAATTATATTTTTAACGATAAAATATTTATTTCAACACTTGACTATTTTCTATAGTTCATACATTCAATAAAAATAATATTTTTTATTGTTCAAACATTTTATTTAACACACGAATATTTTTAATGAATAAGTATTTATTTCAGAAAATTTCGGCATTATAACGGCGCGATATTAAAAGCGGAATAATGTCTAGCATTACCCCTCTCCTGATACTGGCTCGCACCATACACAACATTCAATCCAATCAACCAAATCACAATACAATCAATAATTGCAATACATTCAATTTTCCCAATACAATTCAAACAACAAACATGGTTTGTGCAATAAATAGTGTCAGGGGCTTTTAAGACCCGTGTACAACCTAGAATATTTTTAACTGTAAAATAATTAGAGTGAGAAGGAGTTCTCACTTTGGGATTCACTCCGCCCTACTTTTCTGACGTTCTGATTTGTTGTTCTGGTTCCAGAATTTGCAAACGAGCTCCAATCTTCACGCCGTCTTTTTTACTAGCCTAAGCGCGCCATTCTGGATAACTTTCACCTAATGGACTTTTTTCTGAAAATGCTCCATTTCGCCAAAAATCGCGGAAAGACAGTATTTGGACAACAAACTTTGGACGTGTTTTTCGGGCGGCTCCGCAATCCAAAATACGACTTCCATATACTCAAATCAAAGAGAAAATCGTGCTCTTCGATTTTGGTATTATGGAGTTTTGGCCCGAAGCGCATGGATTGGAAATTATGGGCTGATGAGCATCAGGGTGTTATTTGCAAACTTTTAAAATTATAAAAACTGGGTTTTTAGGGTTTGTGGGGTCCATGGTCAGAGATGGGGGGTCTGAGGGGGGCGCAGGTCAGTGGGAGGCGGTGGGTGGTAGGTGGTGGCGGCGGATGGTTGGTGGTGGTCGTGGGGTGCGGATTTGGGGGGTAGGGCTTCACAAAAAGGAAAAAGGAGAGAGGAGGGAGGAGAGAGGAGGTGGTGGGGGAGGGGAGAGAGAAAGGGTTATATTATTATATAATTATATTATTTTAATTTTCAAAAAAAAGTTACTTTTTCATTCTAACTCCAAATCGAACCCAACGACTGTCGCCCCTAGCTAAATACTCCCATTTCAAACATAATGGGAGATGCCCTGCAAGCCAGTTTGACTGTTTCGATCGATTTTCGTCAAAATTAAAATATAAATTAATATAATATTCAAAATTGAATTCAACGTACATTTTAATTTACTGAGGCCACATACTAACTCCAAAAATTTCCAAAAAATAAATCTAGCTATGTTTTGATGATACTATCCTAACAAAACTAATTTCGTCGAATTTAGAGTCCGTTTGAAAAATGGCCAATTTCTAGTCGATTATATTCAAATTAAAACTACCAAACGCGTTTAAATCTACCATGCTCACATATTGATTCCAAAAATTATGAAAATTGGGATCTAGTAATAATTTGACATTCCGAATCCAACAAAAGTGGTTTTGTCGAAAACGGAGGTCGTTTGCAACATGGTTATTTTTAAGGGCTATATATTATATTAATATATATATATATAAATTCCATTGCGACTAATTCAAATTTTAAACTGGACATAACTTTCAATTCTCGTTATGAAATCTGGATTTTTCGCAACTTTTAAAAAGATATAATTAAACAGATTCAAATTTTCTTGTTTTACTGAAATCCGATTTATTTTGAATCCTATACATTCATTTGAAATTTGAAATCGAATTTTCAAAGTACCATGCCATTTCAGGCTCGTTTTATAATTAAAATAAATTTGTTCATTCTAACTTCGATTTAAATAAATTTATAGTCGTTATTATTTAAAATAAGTCATTTTAAATATTCAAAATCCATTAAAATAGCTAAAATAAAAATTTTAAATTGGTTTTGAAACTCAGGGTTATTACACTGGCCCACCAGTTCCGGGTAGTTCGGGTCACTCCTAAACATAATGTTCCTCGGTCTTTGTTGACCATCATCTTGGTCGTTGGTTCACCATCATACGAGATGCCTCAATTTCAACATCCGTATAACTAAATTGCATGGGCTCCATACGTGGCATCACCTTTTGCTGGAAGGAAATGTTAGTCCTTACTCTATTGTCGTGATGTACTTGGAGATCAACACAAAGCTAAGCTATATCAGCTATGCTTTTATCATTATCCACAAAGCTCAGTTTTTCAACAAAAGCTTTGATCAATCAACAACTTGAAAAGCTACATTGTTAATTCACACATATGATCAGTTTCTATTAATAATATAACATTTGAGTTGATACGTCTCACAGAAGGGTGTTAAGCTAAGAGAATAAATTCTCCACCACGGCAGACATGTCATCAATAACAACTAATCGGGTATGTTATGAAATACAACGTCAGACAGACATCCATTTACAAGTTCGTTCTTAGTCTGAACGAAACCAAAGGCACCTTATCCCCATCCCCTAAGGGAGAGAGGCCCATGAATATCTGGTTGATCTCCAAGTACATCTCGATGACCGCTACTTTAAACTTATAACGGAAGCTACCCAAGGCATCAGCAATAATCCAAACGATATGAAGATCTCTGGTCTTCAACCACCATATTCAATATCTTCATCAATGGTCATATAGTTATTTAAAATGGGTTGAAACCCAGTCTTTTCGAATAATTAACACATCATTATAATCAAGTGATATATAAATATCATAAGTCTCATTCCAATTTTAAATATTTTTTCATTCAAATATCCTTTACGTTGGGAATTACTTCCATTGATTGTATTAAAGATTTATTTGATCTCTTTTCACAAACTTAATTCAAATTAATTTTTATAAGCCTTATCAGGATTATCGAGCCTTATGAAAAAGTAATATCTCGTATCATTATCCCATTCCCATCTTATTCATCCCACGGAGCAAAACTAGTGGAACTCCGTATCTAACACCCCTCATGTTTGATAAGTTCAACTACCTTCTTTCATTCCATATCTTTGTTGAAAGATCTATCAAAACTCCAACATAGTTTTAATCTCCATTTCATTCAATCAAATCTTTATTGAAATATTTATTAAAACTCTAACATAGTTTTAATCATCGTTTCCAAACTATTATTCAATGATTACTTAACTTTGGAAGTCAATCTCGACTTTAACTAGGTTAAAGAATGGATGTTATTCAAGACATCATTCACAACAAACCCAAAATCCAATTTGATATCAAATATATGGCTTTAAATAGAAACCATGTCGACTTATATTCAACATAAACTTCTGAAATCAACCGGTACCTTATAGGGAATAACGATATCTATATCTTTCAATTTTCTTAAACATTATTCATATAAATAAGAAATCCAATGTTGAAATATCCAAAGATTAATTTCATTCAAATCCAATAAACTTAAGTTTGAAAATTTCCGTTTATCTTCAAACTAAATTTCAAAATATTGATTTATTATGTTAAGTAAATCAGGTCAAAAGTCCAAAAATTCAAATCATAGTTCAAAACTTCACAGTTCCTACTTAATCATTTTAAAATCATTAATTATGATTTATCATGATTTTCCTTTATTTTTAATAATTTTTATAAGGTCGTTCCAATCGGTTTCAAATTCCGGCCATTGAACTACATTTATAGCGACCTTTTCAAAATTAGATTTGAACTTATCTTAAAATCTAACCATTGTATTTATTAAACTTTCTACTCCATTTAAAACTCTTTCCATTTTGAACCCGGTATTTTTCGTTTCAGGAGAATCCGACGGTCGGATCTCCCTGTATGTCAATTCAAAGTTAATGGTTGAAGTTCGGCAACTGTCACTGCACAATAAGTCCTATTCAAACCAAATTCGATTTATAATTAAAATTAAATCGAAATCCTTACAAAATAATTTATTAATTATATAAAGCATACATAATTATTTTAGGAAATCTTATTTCAATTATTCCACTCAAAAATCCAATATCCCATTAATTAATCATTTTAATAACATTCTAATCATTAAAATAATTTTTTTTCGAAACTTATCATTTTTGGTCCAAATTTTCTTGGCATTCATTATAAAAATAAATAAGATACTTCTATAAATAAATCCTTTTAAAACTTATCATAGACACCCTAACCGAACTTCACTTTTACCCGTTACTATTCGTTTTCAATTTAAATTTGAAAACATTCCTTTGTTAATTCAAAATTAATTCAAATCAAATCCTTTATTTTGCAAAATTCATTCGTAATGACTTAATCAAACTTTCCAAATTATTCCAGATTTAAAATCCAAACTTTAATTTTTCAATGAACAACCAAATTGGAATGAGATTCAACCAATTAGCATATAATTAAGTTTATATGGATTTCACACATCATTATCATCTACTAATAGCTATTATTAACTATTTACATCTAGTGACCACATATCATGGTATATACCATATAAGCCTTAAACCATTAATGCTTATATGGATTTGTTAATCATCAAATTAACTGCAATATCAATCAATGTGGTATATTATAACCATCAATGTCAACAAATGTAATGGCGGAAATTTTCGACCCAGAAAATCAACATAAAAACACACTGTTGACTATTCAAGCATCGAAAACACCAGGACATTAATAGAAGAATTTAGAGGGTGAGAAAGAAAAGATAGAACTAATAGAATAGAAGAAGAAGAAGATCACAACTGAACAGAATCAGAGTAACACGAAACTCGCAGCGGAACAAAATAAGATGTATTATATAACATAACTTTGAATACAAAACTGTATTGTATATACATACCATTATCAGAGTACAATACATCATATCACAGCGGAAATAACTCTACATAACTAATGGTGAAGCTTCCTGCTTTTGAGCTCCTCCAAGTGAATCTGCAAAGCCTGAAACACTTGACTGCCCGTACAAATTTGGGCACCCAAGAGTTTAGGGAAAACAAACAAAATAAACTCTGGGTCAGTCATGGGACTGGTGTGAGTAAATTCCAACCATACTGTTTAACTTTGAAAATCCTTTTCCAAACAAGAAGGTAATAGTAAGACCAACCCACACATAAACATGGACGGTTTTTACCTTACTATAACCCAACATATTTTTATATCAAACTTCAGTGATATTATAATAATGTCTACTCAATTAAATCATCAAGTAGCAGAACGCTTGCATCTCACGCTCCACATATATATAGTATAAAATCATAAACCGCAGGGCACTTATTGGAGATTGAATTTCAACAAACAAGGTATGGGAGCACCTTCTGAATAGTGTACTCTAGAGGGGATACACTCAGGGTTCAACAAGAACGTCTTGCAACCCGGCCACACATGACCGCTCACTCATTTAACTTGAGTGTCGCGAATATATTGCCACCACGGTTGCAGGCCATCCAACCGTCATTCGAAGATACAGAATCGGAAAGAAGTATAAATATGAATTTTCTCTAGATCGGTGACAATACACCCTGCTTGGGTATGACCCAACTAGCCATGCTGCCTAGCCCAACTTTTGTTACTTCCTGGTTGTGAGGCTAGAGGCTACGTCTATCTTCAGAACATCTGATCACCATTCACTTTGAATGTCACATCGTCAAATCCATAATCATACATTGATTACACAAATGCACACTGGGTGTAGAATAGAGAGAAGTTACCTTCTCCCCACCAACTTGGTATATTCGTAAAATCAACGGCATGACCGTTGGAAATACTCTGCCAGACACTCGTCCATACAAGTTGTCCTGGGACTGGACAAACAAAAATACCATTCTAAAACTGGACGACCATTGCGTTTAACTCCGTCTTCAATTATCTTCAGCATATCTAATTCGCAGTGCTTATGTCTATACGGAGTGGTTTTCAGATAACATACCCAACCGGTCTCTCCGTATTGACAACGACGGTCAAACACTTCGATAGTCGGTTATTTAACTATCGAAGTAAAAATAACATTCATTCCATGTACACTGACATCACACAATCACGGGCACTTTTTATTTAACGTTCGACTTTATTATTCGAATTCCCATATCTTACCAGATATTTCTCAAATCCCGTTTTAGCCTTTTCATACTTCTTAGAAAACATTTCCAGTTATTATAAACTCTTATTCTTTCATGTTCCAGAAACATGCGTTATTAACGTTCGAAACATTTCCATTCTTTTCACGTTATTCATTTTCTACACTTGGATAATATATCCTAGCTCCATTGGAAAAATAATTCCAATTTCATTTTAAACATTTAAATCTGCCAAGCATTTACTTTAAAGCATTATTCACTTTAAAATGTGAATATCATTTCTATTATAGAAATCTGAGCATCTTTATCATATAACTCTTTATTCATGAAATAAATTCCTTCATCTTGTTTTACCGAAATCTCTTTCATACTTTTTACATTCCTATTCCACTTTATAAACTCTGTTTCTAAGTCAACTTCTTATCAAATCGATATCGAATTTATAACTAAATACTGACTCCTATCCTATTAACATTTATTTGTTTAAACTAAATGTTAATTATTCTATCAGATTATAATCCCTAAAAATAGTTTACTTTTAATACATTCGACATCGTCGAATTCTAGTTACAAATCCTAACGATTTAATTCTAATCACATTTCGAACATCGAAATGCTGTCATCAGTTTCTAATACGATTCCCCAATTTCTCTTTCTAAAACTGATTCTTATATTTCCTTGCCACATCGTTATTTATCACTTCCGAATAAGTGGATCTCAACTAAACTGCTTCATTTCCTAGGAAGTGCTATCATATATAAAAGTCTCGCTTAAGTCTAATCAACAACATTTTATTTGTCGCTATAGTTCTAAACTTGTCATACGCTGTAATATTCTATGTTATAACTAATCTCTCATTACAGTCACACTTACCTTATCAACAGCGTTATTTTTATCGCTATAGTTTAAACTTGTCATACGCTGTAATATTCTCCTTTATAACTAATCTTGACATAACAGTCACGCTTAAGCCTAATCAACAACGTTTATTTCATCGCTATAGTTCAAACTTGCAATGCGCTGCTATATGCCACTTTATAACCAATCTCGACGTCTTTTTCCATTACAAAAATCTTGACATCTCTTTCTGTTACAAAAATCTTGACATCTCTTTCCGTTACAAAAATCTTGACATATCTTTCCGTTACAAAAATCTTGACATATCTTTCCGTTACATACTGATGTCGTTCCTCGATAATAGTGAAGCCGTTCAAGTTGGGGTATTCTATTTACCTCTCAGACCTTGATCGACAACGTTCTTACCTTAGAACAGATATAAGTCTGTATTCTAATTCCTTATTACTTATAATACCTATCAGACCGTATTTTCTTGTTTAATTTTAACTATGGTTTTATAACATCATATTCTTACTTTGAAATCTCTATTGTTTATGATTATTTATATTAAACATAAGCTCTTCGCTTTCTCTATCCCCCAGTTCTATTTATAACTTCTTAACCAAAAGGTAATTAAATCTCATTACTTTGGATTAATTTATTTCTAAACTGTTTCATTAGATTAATTAAAGACCAATTAATCTAATAACTATTTTCCCAAATAACAGTTGATTAAATCAACTCCATTCCATCAGTAAATTCGTCAACTGATTTTAATTACTTCTCAACATTAGATTAATATAATTAATCTAATAATATTTCTAAATTGTTTATCTTAAATCTAATTATCCAAATATTTAATCATCGGATAATTTCGGCTTTATAAACTCATTTAAATGTCAACAATCGTTTTTATTTATTTTATAAAAACGAACTCAAAAATACTGGTTTATAATAGAACTTCTATTATAAATTTAAATCTTCTTTTTAATTATAAAAAATATAATTTTTATAATTATCTTTGTTGATTTGCCTGACGGCCAATCAACTCCTTAACAAAACGATGGTTTTACGGTCGACTGTTATCACTTTCTAAATTGATATCGTTTATTGATTTATCGAAACAGATGTTGAATTTTCCGTTCAACATCAATATTCACATGGGGTTTAAATATATTTCGGGTTCAAACAGTGCATACAAAACAAACAGTACATATAAATATCGAGGAATCCGGTCGGATTCCTCCAACCGGTTTCCGCATCCACAGATGTCAGTCAACACAATTTACACCAACTCTATACTAGGGGATATTCTAATCGATGGAATCAGTGTCCAACCGGTGATGTGTACATATGTAACGGTATATAATATTCAACCAAATAAATTGTAATCTACCTAATCGACCATCACACAGCATTCAAACAACATTAAAATATAATTGCAATATTTTAAAATAGATCAGAGTTAGTGATTTTACTCACCTTTGCACGTTAATCGTTAAATAACGATTTGCGTTCAGTTGGTTATGTCTGTCGCTTTGATTGCCTAATCTGTACCGTGCTCCAAATCTCTTCAGATCGGTTCCCGTATGTAGCTTGCGTTCTCATGATTCCATCGTGATAAACATATCGTAAACCAATCCTTCTCAGTCAGCTCATTATCCATCTATCCACTTTAAGCTGTGCTCCTACTCCAGTATTAAAACGCGAGCAAATACTTATTATAAATTTATCTTGTTTCATTTCACCGGCCCACCCACCCATTAACTAACGTGATGTCCTCTTCCAAACATTCCTACTTCAGTCATTTGAATCCAAGTTTCCCAAGCCATTTCCGAGCATGTCCCCCTTTTCTTTTCTGGGCCTTCTATGTTTATTTTATATATATTAGAAATGATTGGGCCTTACTCCTATTCTATCGGCCCAACTCCCCATCTTTACACTTTAGTTCACGAAACCCATCCCTCACTTCACACGTGTATACCATTTTCATTAGTATAAACTCCTCTCCCTTCCCAAACTTAGCAGCCATTCTCGTCCACTTCTGTTCCTAGAAAATAACACCCCCAAGACTTGCATGACAACGCAACAACTGTTGCGTGGGAATACCCCATTTTGTCCCCCATCTACAAACACATACCGTCCCTTCTCCACGTATTAGCATGAAGACATCTGTCCAA
Source organism: Allium sativum (assembly GCA_030737875.1). Classification (NCBI taxonomy): domain Eukaryota; kingdom Viridiplantae; phylum Streptophyta; class Magnoliopsida; order Asparagales; family Amaryllidaceae; genus Allium; species Allium sativum. The sequence goes on from CM060922.1 coordinate 937,876,454, forward strand.
ATTTCTATGCAAACTGTATGCCAACTGTGTTTGTCTTCACCAAACAAATCCCATCCTTCTTCCTGTTGTACACGCCACCACTTCTTTCATCCCCAAACTGCACAAAGCTGCACCTTTATCCAACTCCATGCAACGTTCATCCATGTACAACTCCACCCGCGCATGCCTAGGCATTTCAGCGTCCCCCTGTAATTTCCTCAACACAGTACTTGCATCACCCTTTTCATGAATCCATCCTCTTTCCTTTCAAAACCCCCACTACCCTATAACATTCACGTCCTCTTTTGTTTAACGCACCGTAAACCTTCATCCATACTTCACTGATCATGAGAGCTCCATGCATTTTCATCCCATACTTTCTCACAACGCCAATACCCTTCGAAGTCTCTCCCATTTCCAACTTCAAATACTATCCGCGTCAAACCCGGATCCACTTCGCTTGCTCTCAAATATTTCCATCGTCACTTCAGTTCCTACGTCCACATGTTTTGCTTCATGAACACTCCACTCCTCATTTCTCATTAAACCCGCTCCCAGTATTACAATACGCAAGATCCCGCTTTACTTCTACAGGGTTCTCCATGCAACTTCACACCTGGACACATTACTTCACCAAAATTCAAACCAACAACTCCAACGCCTATTTCCCCTTTCCACCGAAATGTGCTCAGCTTGCACCACTTGATTTCATTTCACTATAGTATCCCATACTGTATTATGTAGTACAGCCTCATATTATTTGAAAATTTCACAGTAGTTCGCCCAACCCCCTTTCCTACTGAAACGAGCCCAATAAGGCACACGTCCTCTCCCATACAAGCACAGTCTTGCTTCATGCCAAACTTTCCAGTGAACCAAATAATAATGCGCCGCATCCAAGATGCTTACACGAAATTGTATATTTCTTTACGATTTTAAATGAAGAGATGTGATTTTGTTTGATTTCTTGTTTGAAGCCATGGTTGTTCTCAGATTCATTTGTGAAAGTATATCGATGCTTGCGTTAAGTTAAGGTGTATATATACATAAAAGAAATATGATAAGTTCAAAGTCTCCTCTAACAGTACAGCGTATGATCAAAGATTTCGAGTCGATGTTCCCATGCTTCGCTAGCCATGTGTATCAGTGAAGAGTTAGGGTAGGCTCTATGATCTTAGGTTATGGTCTTGAGATTTAGTTAAACAATGAAATAAGGTGTGCGTTAGTCTAATATTAGGGTAGGATTTCTTGGTACGCAACAGGGTATGGTGTGAATTGATTATACAGCAAAGATATTTCATTAAGCTTAGGGTAGGTTATGTCTATGATTTGAGATTGCATGTGTCCGTATCCTTAAATGATGGAGGGTAGGCGGTAGGAATATGGGTTTGCAAAGAAATTTGTCTCTATGTTGGTTGCTTAACGGCAAAAGGTTACTATATATTAATATATATATATATAATAATATACGTGTATGCCTTTACATCAACATTCTCCCTTTTATGCCGTTGGATTTTCTTAAGTCACACCATGTTAATTTGCATTAATTTTGTTTGTATGTTGAAACATGGGACAGTAAAATCTATATTATACATTATTTCAGTGTACCGTGTTTCATATGCTTCATTCATAACCGAGCCGCTACAGACAGAAATAAAAATACAGTCGTATCCAGCGAGGTGCCACGGTCCTAAAAATATAATTATACCGGTAGATCGACTCATATTTTGAAACCCCGAAATACCGATACAGGGTGCACAATACTCCAAATAAAAAGTTGCTTATTAAATTTATTAAAAATTACAGTAAAATTCTAAAAATTAAATTATCGCTGCGCCTCAAAAGAACCTTGTCCCGATTTGCACCCGATATCAAGTTATATTCAAATAACCGTTACGGTCGATATATGATTTTATAGCGACTTTCTGAATATTTGATTTGGACATATCTTGCAGTTTATACGATGAAATCCTGATTTTTCACTTCTATTAGAAAGATACAGTTCAACAGATTTCGACGTTTCTCGTTTCGAAGAAATCCGATTCAAAACGAGTCCGGTACACTCAGTTGAAGTTCAGAACGTTAAATTTCGAACTACAGCGTCGTTATGGGCTCGATTATAATTAATATATATCTTTATACGTTCAACTTCGTTTTAGTTAATATATAAATCCACTTATATTACAAATTCAATATTTAAACTGATTTAAATATTCAAATACCCACCGACAAAAATGCGAGACGTTACAGACCTTCCCCCTTAAAATAATTTCGTCCTCGAAATTGCTAAGATAGGGAAAATGCTCCAATCTCTGTTATAACATGGTTAAAAATCTTTTTGGTTTACTTCATAATTCCAGTTTCCACTGAACTGATTATTTCCAATTAAAATATTAATTCCTTATTATTTCGAATATTTTCAAAATTTCTGAAAATTTCCTAACAGCTTAATTTTCAGAGAATCTCGCCAGCATCTCCTCTGCATGGCTCACTCGGTACTACAACAACTTGCCACTCCGGGCCTTCTCCAATCCAAAAGAAAATCAAACAGCCAAACGGCTTGCCCAAACTGACTCATAAAAAATCTCATATTCGTATATAAACGTGTACCTTCTCTGTTGGGCATTCAACTCTATCTCTGTCATCTGCTATCAAACCAGCATATCCAAGCATCCTTGGTTGATCTCCCATCAATCCGTTCTCAAACCAGTCTTTCGCTTTTACTAAGCCAAATTTCTATTTCAACTCCGATTCCACTCTCAGTTCTTAACCTTGTTAAGTTTTATTCCGACATTCCATTTACTAATTTATTTCTCAAATCAGTTATCTCCATCTCTAATTCAAAATTCGATTCTTATTCTCCAAGAATCAATTCATTTTTAATAACTCAAATCTCCAATATTTTTCTTTTATAATTTTCATTCTGGATCTTTCCAAATTCAGTCCAGTTTTGTTATCTTGGTTTAAATTCCATTTTTACCATTTTAACTCCATAAGTTAAATTTTTATTTCAGAATTCAAATTCCTGGGATTTATTTCAAATCAGTTTGAAATCATATATAATTCAAAACATTTGAATTTCTGACAACTTGTTTCTCAAACAATACAAAACAAAATCTTTGGTAGTAATCCGTCACTTACCAGCTCGAAAATGAACACCGACAATGTCACGATCATCATCGGAATTTATTTTCCAACCATCGAAGTGAGTTCAATACTATATTGCTTTAAAAACTCATTTATAATCACTCTATTTTTGAAATTACTTCAAAATATCTTTCATAGCACTTGGAAAACAAATTTTCAAATCTCCCAAGATTTTAAAATTCCCTTATATTTAATTCAAATTCAATTTCAATTCTTTTCCAAGTTTCTAGAGTTTTATTTCAATTCTGGTTTTTAATTCAGATTCAGCTCATCTGATTTTGCATATCATACTTATATAATATTTCGATTGGTAGTTTATATAACCAACTCAATTATAATCCTGTTCGACCATAATAATGATCACATATCCAATATATTATATTAATATCAAGATATACACTTCTTTTTATATCAAAATATACTTTGGGTAAAATTATTTCATTTACCCTCTTTTCAAAACATACTGTGTCGAATTACTCTGTTCAAGAGTTTAGAAACACCTATCGACTCAGTTTGCATTACTGTTTCGACCAGAATTCATAAACCACTCGACTGACCAGTCAACACAATATAAAATAGTTTTTATATTAATCACAAATACGCGCTCATATATATACACTCAACTCAATTTAGAGTATTACTAACTCCATCTCTATTGAGTTACGCCATAGAGCCAAGGTAATCACTTAACCTTATGCTCTGATACCATCTGTAATGGCGGGAATTTTCGACCCAGAAAATCAACATAAAAACACACTGTTGACTATTCAAGCATCGAAAACACCAGGACATTAATAGAAGAATTTAGAGGATGAGAAAGAAAAGATAGAACTAATAGAATAGAAGAAGAAGAAGATCAAAACTGAACAGAATCAGAGTAACACGAAACTCGCAGCGGAACAAAATAAGATGTATTATATAACATAACTTTGAATACAAAACTGTATTGTATATACATACCATTATCAGAGTACAATACATCATATCACAGCGGAAATAACTCTACATAACTAATGGTGAAGCTTCCTGCTTTTGAGCTCCTCCAAGTGAATCTGCAAAGCCTGAAACACTTGACTGCCCGTACAAATTTGGGCACCCAAGAGTTTAGGGAAAACAAAAAAAATAAACTCTGGGTCAGTCATGGGACTGGTGTGAGTAAATTCCAACCATACTGTTTAACTTTGAAAATCCTTTTCCAAACAAGAAGGTAATAGTAAGACCAACCTACACATAAACATGGACGGTTTTTACCTTACTATAACCCAACATATTTTTATATCAAACTTCAGTGATATTATAATAATGTCTACTCAATTAAATCATCAAGTAGCAGAACGCTTGCATCTCACGCTCCACATATATATAGTATAAAATCATAAACCGCAGGGCACTTATTGGAGATTGAATTTCAACAAACAAGGTATGGGAGCACCTTCTGAATAGTGTACTCTATAGGAGATAAACTCAGGGTTCAACAAGAACGTCTTGCAACCCGGCCACACATGACCGCTCACTCATTTAGCTTGAGTGTCGCGAATATATTGCCACCACGGTTGCAGGCCATCCAACCGTCATTCGAAGATACAGAATCGGAAAGAAGTATAAATATGAATTTTCTCTAGATCAGTGACAATACACCCTGCTTGGGTATGACCCAACTAGCCATGCTGCCTAGCCCAACTTTTGTTACTTCCTGGTTGTGAGGCTAGAGGCTACGTCTATCTTCAGAACATCTGATCACCATTCACTTTGAATGTCACATCGTCAAATCCATAATCATACATTGATTACACAAATGCACACTGGGTGTAGAATAGAGAGAAGTTACCTTCTCCCCACCAACTTGGTATATTCGTAAAATCAACGGCATGACCGTTGGAAATACTCTGCCAGACACTCGTCCATACAAGTTGTCCTGGGACTGGACAAACAAAAATACCATTCTAAAACTGGACGACCATTGCGTTTAACTCCGTCTTCAATTATCTTCAGCATATCTAATTCGCAGTGCTTATGTCTATACGGAGTGGTTTTCAGATAACATACCCAACCGGTCTCTCCGTATTGACAACGACGGTCAAACACTTCGATAGTCGGTTATTTAACTATCGAAGTAAAAATAACATTCATTCCATGTACACTGACATCACACAATCACGGGCACTTTTTATTTAACGTTCGACTTTATTATTCGAATTCCCATATCTTACCAGATATTTCTCAAATCCCGTTTTAGCCTTTTCATACTTCTTAGAAAACATTTCCAGTTATTATAAACTCTTATTCTTTCATGTTCCAGAAACATGCGTTATTAACGTTCGAAACATTTCCATTCTTTTCACGTTATTCATTTTCTACACTTGGATAATATATCCTAGCTCCATTGGAAAAATAATTCCAATTTCATTTTAAACATTTAAATCTGCCAAGCATTTACTTTAAAGCATTATTCACTTTAAAATGTGAATATCATTTCTATTATAGAAATCTGAGCATCTTTATCATATAACTCTTTATTCATGAAATAAATTCCTTCATCTTGTTTTACCGAAATCTCTTTCATACTTTTTACATTCCTATTCCACTTTATAAACTCTGTTTCTAAGTCAACTTCTTATCAAATCGATATCAAATTTATAACTAAATACTGACTCCTATCCTATTAACATTTATTTGTTTAAACTAAATGTTAATTATTCTATCAGATTATAATCCCTAAAAATAGTTTACTTTTAATACATTCGACATCGTCGAATTCTAGTTACAAATCCTAACGATTTAATTCTAATCACATTTCGAACATCGAAATGCTGTCATCAGTTTCTAATACGATTCCCCAATTTCTCTTTCTAAAACTGATTCTTATATTTCCTTGCCACATCGTTATTTATCACTTCCGAATAAGTGGATCTCAACTAAACTGCTTCATTTCCTAGGAAGTGCTGTCATATATAAAAGTCTCGCTTAAGTCTAATCAACAACATTTTATTTGTCGCTATAGTTCTAAACTTGTCATACGCTGTAATATTCTATGTTATAACTAATCTCTCATTACAGTCACACTTACCTTATCAACAGCGTTATTTTTATCGCTATAGTTTAAACTTTTCATACGCTGTAATATTCTCCTTTATAACTAATCTTGACATAACAGTCACGCTTAAGCCTAATCAACAACGTTTATTTCATCGCTATAGTTCAAACTTGCAATGCGCTGCTATATGTCACTTTATAACTAATCTCGACGTCTTTTTCCATTACAAAAATCTTGACATCTCTTTCTGTTACAAAAATCTTGACATCTCTTTCCGTTACAAAAATCTTGACATATCTTTCCGTTACAAAAATCTTGACATATCTTTCCGTTACAAACTGATGTCGTTCCTCGATAATAGTGAAGCCGTTCAAGTTGGGGTATTCTATTTACCTCTCAGACCTTGATCGACAACGTTCTTACCTTAGAACAGATATAAGTCTGTATTCTAATTCCTTATTACTTATAATACCTATCAGACCGTATTTTCTTGTTTAATTTTAACTATGGTTTTATAACATCATATTCTTACTTTGAAATCTCTATTGTTTATGATTATTTATATTAAACATAAGCTCTTCGCTTTCTCTATCCCCCAGTTCTATTTATAACTTCTTAACCAAAAGGTAATTAAATCTCATTACTTTGGATTAATTTATTTCTAAACTGTTTCATTAGATTAATTAAAGACCAATTAATCTAATAACTATTTTCCCAAATAACAGTTGATTAAATCAACTCCATTCCATCAGTAAATTTGTTAACTGATTTTAATTACTTCTCAACATTAGATTAATATAATTAATCTAATAATATTTCTAAATTGTTTATCTTAAATCTAATTATCCAAATATTTAATCATCGGATAATTTCGGCTTTATAAACTCATTTAAATGTCAACAATCGTTTTTATTTATTTTATAAAAACGAACTCAAAAATACTGGTTTATAATAGAACTTCTATTATAAATTTAAATCTTCTTTTTAATTATAAAAAATATAATTTTTATAATTATCTTTGTTGATTTGCCTGACGGCCAATCAACTCCTTAACAAAACGATGGTTTTACGGTCGACTGTTATCACTTTCTAAATTGATATCGTTTATTGATTTATCGAAACAGATGTTGAATTTTCCGTTCAACATCAATATTCACATGGGGTTTAAATATAATTCGGGTTCAAACAGTGCATACAAAACAAACAATACATATAAATATCGAGGAATCCGGTCGGATTCCTCCAACCGGTTTCCGCATCCACAGATGTCAGTCAACACAATTTACACCAACTCTATACTAGGGGATATTCTAATCGATGGAATCAGTGTCCAACCGGTGATGTGTACATATGTAACGGTATATAATATTCAACCAAATAAATTGTAATCTACCTAATCGACCATCACACAGCATTCAAACAACATTAAAATATAATTGCAATATTTTAAAATAGATCAGAGTTAGTGATTTTACTCACCTTTGCGCGTTAACCGTTAAATAACGATTTGCGTTCAGTTGGTTATGTCTGTCGCTTTGATTGCCTAATCTGTACCGTGCTCCAAATCTCTTCAGATCGGTTCCCGTATGTAGCTTGCGTTCTCATGATTCCATCGTGATAAACAGATCGTAAACCAATCCTTCTCAGTCAGCTCATTATCCATCTATCCACTTTAAGCTGTGCTCCTACTCCAGTATTAAAACGCGAGCAAATACTTATTATAAATTTATCTTGTTTCATTTCACCGGCCCATCCACCCATTAACTAACGTGATGTCCTCTTCCAAACATTCCTACTTCAGTCATTTGAATCCAAGTTTCCCAAGCCATTTCCGAGCATGTCCCCCTTTTCTTTTCTGGGCCTTCTATGTTTATTTTATATATATTAGAAATGATTGGGCCTTACTCCTATTCTATCGGCCCAACTCCCCATCTTTACACTTTAGTTCACGAAACCCATCCCTCACTTCACACGTGTATACCATTTTCATTAGTATAAACTCCTCTCCCTTCCCAAACTTAGCAGCCATTCTAGTCCACTTCTGTTCCTAGAAAATAACACCCCCAAGACTTGCATGACAACGCCACAACTGTTGCGTGGGAATACCCCATTTTGTCCCCCATCTACAAACACATACCGTCCCTTCTCCACGTATTAGCATGAAGACATCTGTCCAAATTTCTATGCAAACTGTATGCCAACTGTGTTTGTCTTCACCAAACAAATCCCATCCGTCTTCCTGCTGTACACGCCCCCACTTCTTTCATCCCCAAACTGCACAAAGCTGCACCTTTATCCAACTCCATGCAACGTTCATCCATGTACAACTCCACCCGCGCATGCCTAGGCATTTCAGCGTCCCCTTGTAATTTCCTCAACACAGTACTTGCATCACCCTTTTCATGAATCCATCCTCTTTCCTTTCAAAACCCGCACTACCCTATAACATTCACGTCCTCTTTTGTTTAACGCACCGTAAACCTTCATCCATACTTCACTGATCATGAGAGCTCCATGCATTTTCATCCCATACTTTCTCACAACGCCAATACCCTTCGAAGTCTCTCCCATTTCCAACTTCAAATACTATCCGCGTCAAACCCGGATCCACTTCGCTTGCTCTCAAATATTTCCATCGTCACTTCAGTTCCTATGTCCACATGTTTTGCTTCATGAAGACTCCACTCCTCATTTCTCATTAAACCCGCTCCCAGTATTACAATACGCAAGATCCCGCTTTACTTCTACAGGGTTCTCCATGCAACTTCACACCTGGACACATTACTTCACCAAAATTCAAACCAACAACTCCAACGCCTATTTCCCCTTTCCACCGAAATGTGCTCAGCTTGCACCACTTGATTTCATTTCACTATAGTATCCCATACTGTATTATGTAGTACAGCCTCATATTATTTGAAAACTTCACAGTAGTTCGCCCAACCCCCTTTCCTACTGAAACGAGCCCAATAAGGCACACGTCCTCTCCCATACAAGCACAGTCTCGCTTCATGCCAAACTTTCCAGTGAACCAAATAATAATGCGCCGCATCCAAGATGCTTACACGAAATTGTATATTTCTTTACGATTTTAAATGAAGAGATGTGATTTTGTTTGATTTCTTGTTTGAAGCCATGGTTGTTCTCAGATTCATTTGTGAAAGTATATCGATGCTTGCGTTAAGTTAAGGTGTATATATACACAAAAGAAATAAGATAAGTTCAAAGTCTCCTCTAACAGTACAACGTATGGGCAAAGATTTCGAGTCGATGTTCCCATGCTTCGCTAGCCATGTGTATCAGTGAAGAGTTAGGGTAGGCTCTATGATCTTAGGTTATGGTCTTGAGATTTAGTTAAACAATGAAATAAGGTGTGCGTTAGTCTAATATTAGGGTAGGATTTCTTGGTACGCAACAGGGTATGGTGTGAATTGATTATACAGCAAAGATATTTCATTAAGCTTAGGGTAGGTTATGTCTATGATTTGAGATTGCATGTGTCCGTATCCTTAAATGATGGAGGGTAGGCGGTAGGAATATGGGTTTGCAAAGAAATTTGTCTCTATGTTGGTTGCTTAACGGCAAAAGGGTACTATATATATTAATATATATATAATAATATACGTGTATGCCTTTACATCAACATTCTCCCTTTTATGCCGTTGGATTTTCTTAAGTCACACCATGTTAATTTGCATTAATTTTGTTTGTACGTTGAAACATGGGACAGTAAAATCTATATTATACATTATTTCATTGTACCGTGTTTCATATGCTTCATTCATATCCGAGCCGCTACAGACAGAAATAAAAATACAGTCGTATCCAGCGAGGTGCCATGGTCCTAAAAATATAATTATACCGGTAGATTGACTCATATTTTGAAACCCCGAAATACCGATACAGGGTGCACAATACTCCAAATAAAAAGTTACTTATTAAATTTATTAAAAATTACAGTAAAATTCTAAAAATTAAATTATCGCTGCGCCTCAAAAGAACCTTGTCCCGATTTGCACCCGATATCAAGTTATATTCAAATAACCGTTACGGTCGATATACGATTTTATAGCGACTTTCTGAATATTTGATTTGGACATATCTTGCAGTTTATACGATGAAATCCTGATTTTTCACTTCTATTAGAAAGATACAGTTCAACAGATTTCGACGTTTCTCGTTTCGAAGAAATCCGATTCAAAACGAGTCCGGTACACTCAGTTGAAGTTCAGAACGTTAAATTTCGAACTACAGCGTCGTTATGGGCTCGATTATAATTAATATATATCTTTATACGTTCAACTTCGTTTTAGTTAATATATAAATCCACTTATATTACAAATTCAATATTTAAACTGATTTAAATATTCAAATACCCACCGACAAAAATGCGAGACGTTACAACAAATCATCAATCAATTATCCAAATAGGGTTCACATCAATATCCATTAACCAATAATTAGTTAATTACTTTTTAATGACCATTTAATGTTCAATCAAATTCCATGTTAACACTATTAGTTCTAGATGTCACATATCCAAGCAACTACATGTGTATTACTTAAAATCACATTTTTATCATGTCAAACGTCATTAAACCCTATCATAAACCAAAATCATCATCATAAAAACTTATGAACTTCATAAAAATCAAATAATTAAATAATCTTTCAAACATAGTAGAACTAGTTATAGTAACTAAACTAGTTAATAAATCTAGAGTGAGGAGTTCTCACCAAAGCTTTCCAACACCACGACTCTTTTAGGTAGGAAATTCTAGCTTCACTACTACACAAAACTTCTGAAGTTGTAACCTTTTAACCCAATTCAAACCCAAACAACACATATATATAGGTTAATACTTTGATTAAAGATGGAAAGGTGGAATTTTCCATGGGTTTAAGAGCTTAGAAGCCAAGTGGGGCCCACGGCATGGGGAGGTGGGGTCCACATGAGGTGTGCATGGCCTGGTGGTAGGTTGGGGGATAGGCGCAAGTTTATGGGGCCCAATGGAGGAGAATTTGGGTGCAAATGGGAAGAGACTTGGTGATTTAGGGTCTTAAAGAGGGGAAATTGGTTTTTTTTTGGTTTAGGAGCAAGAAGGAGGGTTATAGCTTGAAAGGGGGCTCGAGTGGTGCCAGGTGGTAGAGGAGATGTGGAGGTGGGCAGAATCAGGGGAGGTAGGGACTTGAGCTTGGAAGGAGGAGGGAGGAAGGCATGAAACTTAAAGAAGAAAGGAAAAGAAAAAGAAAGAAAATGGAAATAAGTAAAGATAAGGAAGACTCTCGCTCTATGCATGCTTGTGTACTTAGAAAAGTGAGGAAAGAGAAGAAAATGACATATGTAAGGAAGTACATTGAGTTGTCAAGATGGTAGGAAAGGTGGGAAGTTGTGTAAAGAGATACGGATTAGTTTTAAATAAAGAATTTATTTAGGTTTATCTTAGGAAAGCAGTATCTATATTTAAATTAATTCCAACCCTTATGAAATCATTAGTATACATTAATATTTTATTCAGGTTGTTGTTTACCATTTTATCAATATTTTTCAATTGTTCCGTATTACCTAAAACTGCTTATTTCCAAGTCGAATTTCAATAGAACGACTCCTATATGTTTTTAATTAGTACGACCAAACCGTAAGTCCGATCATTACGAAATTTGAAACCCCGCTATATTTCACTAATATGGTTCCGATAAAATTGGTTTCGTCGAATTTGGAGACCGTGTGAAAATGAACCTTATTTCTAGCTTTTATTGAATTTTAACTTATTTCTCAATGTACGTTTATATTACGTATGTTTACACACTAACTCCGATCGACTTAAAATATGAAACTTTACCATATTTTAACATTACGGACCTGATAAAATTGTTTTGTTGGATTTTGAGACGGACTCAAAAATGGTCTATTTTCATGTTATCAAAATAGCATTAAATTATTGATTTTCCATATTTTCTTTTAAAATTGATTTTAAAAGTTTACTAACCTTGCTATAATCCCAGTAACATATAAAACCAAGTTTGAATTCGTTTTTAAATTATTTTCAAGTCCAAACTCAGTATTTACTGAAATTTTTGAAATTTAAACCAGACCTATCCATTTAAAAATCCTTTTGAACGCAATTAAATCCATATTTTAAATTGACCAAAAATACAGTTTGTTACAATTCGAGTAGAATATTAAGGTTTAAATTAGAACTTTCATCTTGAATTATTCAAGTTATAACAATCTCAAGTTCACAATTTACATATCACTTTAAATTATGTTAATTTAAAGTGCATTTCCAAGATGGATAATTATTTTTAGATTTTAAAACAATTCAATGTTAGTATATTCGATTCGTATTATATTTAATTTTTAACTTCAGTTCACAAATTAATTGATTTCCTTTTGCCTTTATATCTCAAAACATAAAGTTCAAATTATAAGGAAATTAATTTATAAAACATCATTTATGTTGTGTTTAAAAAAATATTTCAAGATTCATGGTTAAAACAAATTTTATTTAACCAATCAATGTCCGTATATAATTCTCTATCCTGTGGCCAGGTGATACTTAAAATTTAATTTTAGTATTTCAAGATGGATATACATCATTTCAATCGAAATCAAGGGTCATAGGTACTTATCATTTCAACCTACGTTTTTAATTCATTTTAATGATTAATCTTGAGTTTATTTAGTCCGGTAACATCTAAGTTAAATGGTTGAGATTAATCAACACAAATATTGGTCACATATATAATTAAAGTGAATAACAGGATGAATTAAACATCAATACATCAAACATATCAATCCAAACAATCCATCAAATGCATACATCCAAATAGTTTAATATAACATAAATTTACTAGTATCAGATGCCGAGTTTTAATTAGCAATTAAATGTCAAAATTTAATTGTAGAATTAAAAAAAAAATCAATTAAAATTACACAATCAACGTCAGTCAACATGTATATGCAATTACAACAATCAATACAATCATGTCATAACATGATATTAATTTAACTAACAATTGGTTATTTTGGTTAAGCTTGAGTAGGTTTAATCACTTACCTTTGATTTCAAACACATCTGAAATCCAATTGGAGGTCCAAAATTTAACTGTCAACAAATCCAACCAAACCTGCTCCATGTCATCCGAAATTCCAATACAATCTTGATGAAATTAACTGTGAGTCAACCCAAGTTCGTATGCATAAGTTATTCATCTTTGAACGTTTGAAATTCAAATTATAAAAATAATTAAATTATTTCCCTCACTAACCCAATGTCGCCACGTTGGCACCTTTCTCTATCCCTTCCTCTCCTTGTTCACGTCACAGCAGAGGTAACCGAGCCTAAAACCGTTGCCTCCCTTTCACCAACGCGACTACTACGACGATCTATACCCAGATCAAGCAACGCCTCCATTTTCGTCATCCAAAGCCTCACCCAAGACCATGATCCAGCCCCTCGCGTTCGCCCTCTCCTCCTCCAAACGCCCACGAACCACGCCAACTTTCAAGCCATGATCCGGCGATTGTAGATTTAAACAAGCACAATCATCTATATGGATTCAAAGATCCCGCGAAGATACTTGATTCTGTAGTTGGAACTTTTTCAAATCATATGCGCGGTTTGAGATATAATAAAGGAAGAAATTTTGAATTACTATGGCCATACAAATTATTTGGGTCGGCATTGGTTTCTAAGAATATTTTTTTATTTTAATTATCTTGCTTTAAACCAAAAAACGGACCTGTGCCCAAATCAGGTTTACTAACAGCCTATCTACGATTTTTGAGGCCTTCTGAAAGCAATGGAATTAGTGGCGAAGCCCATTTCGGAAGTCTACATCAATTGCACTCAAAATATTGATTATTCTAATTAAATAACACACACAAATTTCCTATACGTTTTAAATTCGCATGATCAAACGATAAGTCCAATGACTACAAAAGTTGAAACTCGTAATAATTTTATATTCTGGATTCGATGAAACTAGTTTCGTCGAAATATGAGATCATTAGAAAAACAAATATTTCAAAATCTAAAATTGTTAATCAATACATGATTATATCGCGCACGACCACATTACAATGAAACCGATTTCATCATATTCTGAGAATGTTTGCACAATAGCTATTTTAATAGGTTCATTAACATTTAAATATTCAGTTTTCATTTAGTTACCCTTTTAATTCAATTTAAAAGTTTATTGCTTTATTCAATCCGATATAAAAACCCAAATTGACTTCATAGATAAATTTACTTTACTTTGAATTCCAATTTTGATTATTAACCAAATTCAATTTGAATTCCACTTATAAATCAAACAAATCAATTTCGTTTAAATATTAAATTTCAACTTTCAATGTTTTTCAATATAAATTAAATCATAATTTTATTAGCAAACATATTCAAGTTACTATTGTCTTAATAGATTGAATTTCATTATTTAAATAATTTAATGAAGATGACACTATAAAATTTCATAATAAAATCATTAGATTTTAATTATAAATTTATCGACTCAATTTAATTAGAATAATTTAATATTAGATTCCAAATCGAAATATTTAATAGTACAAACCAAATCATTGCTTCATTTACAATCAATGTAAGTTATTATTGTTACAACTGGTTGAGTTTCATTACTTAGTCAATTTAATTTAGTTTACATCATATAATTTCATAATTAAATCATCATATTTTATTTGTAGCCTTAGAATATTCAAAAATCATAATAGATTCAATAATTTTAATAGTTGAAAAATACGGGTTGTTACATAAATGCAGTGCCACTATCGAAATCCCTAAAACATGATCCTATATAAATTTTATTTTTGTTGTCAATTTGATTTTAAATAATCGTTCACAACTACAAGTTATTGAACACAAATTATCATTGCGAAATTCACTTTCGTTCTTTTTATTGAGTTACACTCTTCATATAATTAAAATTTCAATTTTTAGTTTTCTCTCAAATATTATTTTAATTTTATTAAAACACTTATTTTACTTTACGTAAAACACATGTTTACCGAATTTGACTTACTATTAAAATTTAAAGCTCCACCTCAACTTAATTTCGATTAAGTTTATTGTAGATTCAATTTGATAAGAAAAGAAATAATGATACTATTATATTCTAAAATTCCAATAAAAATCGGATATTACTAATTGGAAATTTGAATTCATTTTACTGCAATCAAGGAAATCCAAAATACAACATAAATCAGTAAAAATTTAGTTTCTAGCAATTTTTCAAAATTATTATTTAATATTTTTAAATGGTTATAAATATAGGTCGTTACAATTTCCCCACGTTAAACTTCTCTTTCGCAAAATGGAACGGAATAAGAATATAGCAATTTGATATGTTTTATCTAACAGTCAGTTTGTAAGAATTTAAACTACTTTCTTAATTTTATTTTAAATCGAGAGAAGATAAATCAAATGATTTAATATCTTCAAATCTCTTTTAAATAATTTATCTAAAACTTGATGTCTTAACTAGTATGTTATATATTTCTTACTTTAGAACCTAAAAATAAATGTCAATGATGTTGCAGCTAACATCAAAATTATTTTCAAGCAACTAAAGTGAGATTCGATAATAATTATCTCGTTCTTATCGAATTACATGTATACGTTGGCCAAACGCATGTCCAAAAGTCTCTAATTACTTAGTGGATCGGTTTCAACACTAGTTGGAATATTCCGAAAAAAATTCATTTTCAAAATAAACATTCAATCTTACAAACATTCCATGCTATATATATTAAATTCCAAAGCACTTAATTGTATACCATAAAATTTCAATTCAGAAAATTTCTTAAATATACTTGCTTATATACAACAGTAATTTCATATTGAATGACTTATATAAACCTTGTTTATATAGAAATAAAAATCTACAACAATTTAATAGGTTTTAAAATTTCTATTTGCAAAATTGTTTATTTCTCATAGGAACTTTCATTTATCAATAAAGTGTAAATTTTTTAACATAAACATCATTATAATATGTGTACAATATTTCGAAATAATTATTAATATCATTACTTATATTTCTAAGGATGTGTATTTTGGATACCAAATCTATTATTTGAAAATTTAAATAAAATTCTTTTTAAGAGATGGGAAAAAAATAACAATCCTATATAAAATAACCATTTGTTAGAATAATTTATATTATAAACACTAACTTATCTTATTTCCTACCATTGATTCAAACTAGTATTAACTTATATAACATAACAGAAATCATATAAAGTGATGTCATCTTAGTATAGGTTTTACATAATTTAATATATATCTGAATTTTTATTAAGTTATATTTGGATTTATATTTTAAATTCGTACCTTAATTTATTCAAAAGTTTAAATTTCATGTTTTTTCCCTTTTAATTAACATTCAGATGTAAACATTTATAATGAATACATTCATTAAGTAGTCATTATCAACTTATAATCAAATAGACATCTTAATCTGATCTATATCCCTTTCCATTATTAATTGTTAATCAATATAATAGTTACCATTAATTTTAAATGTTTAAACAATCATCATCAATTATTATTTAAATTATTAGTAATACCAATTATAATAAATATAATTAGTATCTAAACCAATAATACTCTCAATTATGACCAATGTTGTCACCTTTTAAGTCATTATGAATAAAAAAATTACTACCATTTAACCATTAAAAGTTAATTTTAAAATTTCCAAACTTAAGTTTAGTTATGTAAGACCCAATCTAACTTGCTTATATAAGTCCTATTCCAAAATCCATACTTATATAGATTATAAATGAAAATCATTTAACATTACAAATTGAAGTTTTTATACATTTCTTTAAAATGGGTATCTTTTATTTTTAATAAACAATCTATTTAGAATCAAATTAGTAATTTCATATACATTTACTTAGAATGAACTTAGCAATTCCAGAGGTTAGTAACTATGAAAAATGAAGCTTATATTATACATATACAATGAAATTATTATATTTCTCACAATATTTCATATCTCAAATTTATAGAAAATAATTAATTTGAGAAACCATAAAATAAGTCCTTAAAATTTATATTCCTAGATAATATTTTTTTGTAATGTTTAACAAGCATCTTTTACTGATCTTTATTATATGAATTTCACATAAAACCATGTTAGAAATATTTATTTGAGTGTCATTTTTACTATAACTTTTATTATATAATTCCATAACAAAGTTTAACTTTTTAAAATTCTTTTTGTTAGAAGAAGATTTCTTATTAATAAATTCTCGTCGTTAAAATAACATCTTCAAAATTTATAAATAAATAGATTATTTATAATACTTTGTACGATTTATTAAATTCTATAAAGTATTGTTTTCGAAAACTATTCTATAAGTACTCATCAAAAATATTTCATGTAAAATTAATAGTAATTAAGCGATAATTGCCAAGTTATTAAAACATTCAAATATCTATATTTCTAAACCACCTATTCATTAATTCTCAAATTCCATTACACTTATATTTTCCTCCATGTACTTATATTTAAAACATAAGAATGTTCATGTATTTTTAAACCAAGTATATTAATTTAAGGATGTATTCTAAAATGGTTTTATATAGCTTGTCATAGTAAAAGTTTCTTATATTGAATAAGGTAAATTACTAATAATTTGGTTAACAAAATTTCTATGATCGCACAAAATTGTTAATGCTCATAAACTAACTAAGCCTACTAACCAAACAATGAATAATTGATATTTACCTAGCAAATATCGTATCCTACATAACTATATTAGTTATAAAAAACTCATTCTTTGCATATAAGATATAATCTTAAGTAAAATTATTCCATTTACCCTTTTCAAAACAATATTGCGTCAGTTCGCCCTATTAGAGTATTTAGAAATCCGTATCGAATTTATGGCATCCCTTGTACCGACATAATTTTATAAATACTTAGTAGAACAAATTAATAGAACATAAAATGTCTTTATACCACTAACGAATATTTTCTCTCTTATACACATGTACTCAAACCCATAATATGTCATTTTGTTACCCTATCTCTTAATGAGTTAATAACAACAGGCTTTGGTATTTTCTCAACTAATCCTTTGTCCCAACTGTGATGACCCACCATTTTAAATGATTCAGACTGACAATAAACTATACATGTCTAACTGAAACCATCCAAAAATATGAATTGTGAATGCGATTAAATATAAGAAATAAAGATATTAAAAGAAACGAAAAACAGAATTTATTGAAAAAATAATAATCACTTATATAAATCTAAAGTTGTTTACAATATACATTGTACTATAATATCAGAGTTAAACAATCAACAAACATACCAAGTGACGCAATCAAATAATACTAGCAAATACGAACTGTCAATCTTTATCTTTAGCTACAAAATAATCTACTTAGATAAACTAGAACAACTCAGGCTATATATGCTAAATAAATATTAAAATAACACTAAGGATGTGCATTAATCCACCTTAACTTCATTTTAAAGCATGCAGTCTATGTAGGTCTTGTAACACAACCAATAACGTTGATAGCCAGCAAGTCCTCTATAGGTACAATGCCAAACCAAACTCATAATGGGGTCGTACAAGCTTGAAATATGACAAGGCATGTGAGGAAATTTCCAAAGTAGGAATCAACTAGTTTACCCTTTCTAGCGGGTCATAATCCATACCGTTTGACCTCGTGTGCTAATAGAATCACAAACTAAGTGAGTAATATGAATTGGTATGCCTATTAGAGGTAGCTAATCTCAATGGCCATACATATGCTCCTATTTTAGTCATTTTAATTTTGACACAAGTGTCACGGCTATCTATGATCATTCACTTACTTCATTTCAGTAAATTTTCGTTGATTCAATCAATTTACCTTGAAAAATTCTCCATGTACATGGTTGTTAAAGTGATTTCGATATTGACATAGAGTATGACAATATGAAACCCTGGTCTCTTTAATAACCAATCATCATTTTACATATCGTGATCATTCGTATTACAATAAATATCAAATTTTATGTCAAAATCATTTCTGTTCAAATTTCGATTTCATATTTCATATCAAACTTAGTTCATTGTCAGGTTTAAGTTTCAATTTAGACTTTCATGTCACAGATATCATTATTAAAATGTATCCTTTTACGTTCAAAACAGTTTGGGTTCAAACTGCTTGTATGGCAAATAAATTTTTAGTTAAAATAGTTTTTTATATAAAATATTAAAATTTTAGCCCCTTGTCCTTATGGATAATTTTTTTTGTTAATTTTGTCCTTCACAGTATTTTCTTGAATATTAGATTTAAAAACAATATTTTAATTCCATATTTTATAGTAGAAATAGCTTGAAATAAAATAGTATAATAGAAAATAGTTTTAACAGAAATAATTAAATATAAAATAATAAACATTTGAAAAAAAATATAGTAGTTTGCAATAAAATGGTTAATTTCTCTTAAACCATTTGGACCTAACTCTAAATTTCTGAATTCACTTTAGGCCTTTCTAGATCTCATATTCCAGTTTGAAACAAATTTCAAAAAATTTCAATTTTCAATTTGTAGCCTACCCAAGTTTCAATTTCTCGATTCAAAATTAGTTTCTGTTTAGATAGTTTAAGTCATAATTACCAACTTAAACATATTGCGTTAATTTGTTCTCAACTAAAATTCCAAATCGTTAAACTTATTTCCATGAAATTGGTTTAAATTTAAATTACAAGTTTCAAGTTCAACACTTGAAATAGTTCAATTCCGATAAATTTGAATTAAACTTTAATTGTAATTTTTAAGATTTAAACCCAATTGATTTTAAGTCAAAATTTAGTATACCGATATCATTTAGCCAATCCAAATTTATAAATTCCAAACATCTCATTTATTTCATATCATATCACATAATTTATTTCAAATATCGAATTTCAAATTAAATTTGACAACTTCAAACTCAATCAATTTAGAATTTACCTTTATTCGAATTTGAATAAAATTAAATTTCTATCTCGATCCAATTTAATAACAATTAGATTAATTTAAACTTAAATTTAAATGTAGGACAAATGTTAACTAAACAATTTCCAATTGAAATTCAAAGTTTTTGAAGTCAATTCAATTATAAAATCATTACTAGTTTAATAAACTTTACTTAATGTTGTTATTAGAAAATGTAAAATTTTCCAATTCAATGTTTAAGATTTATACCCATTAACTTCAAGTTATAGTTCATTAATTAATTCCGTCTAACAAATTCAAATTTATAATTTTGAAAATATTTCAATTTACTAAATTTGGTGTTCATAATTTAATTTTTCATCCCATGGCCAAGTGATCATTTAAGTTAAATCTCAATAGCATGCGTACGTATCATTTCAACTCAATAAAATGTCACAGGTACGTATATTTCAACCTACTCCATAATTCAATTATCTATATAACGACCCGTGTTTTTGGCAGTCAAATATTTTATTTAATTTATTATTTTAAAATATTATATTGGGAATATTAATGGTTTTTAATATTTAAATCATTATTAAATCGAAGTTTGAACATTATATATTTATATAATATAAATCGAGCTTGAAAATGTCGTGTAGTTCGTAATATGGAGTTTTGAACTTTAATTGAATATACAAGACCCGATATAAGTCAGATTTCTGTGAAACGAGAAATGTTGGAACTATGTTGTTATAATTTTCATATGAAAGAGAAAATTCCAGATTTCGTGTTATAGATTGTAAGTTATGGCTAAATCAAATTTTGAAATAGTCGCTATGGAAATCGTTATTTAAAATATACGCGTTAAAATGGCCGTTTTGCAAACGGACTCAGTTTTCGACGAAACTAGTTTCATTAGAACCGTATCGTTAAGTTATTGTACGGTGTTGAATGGCGTGGCAAACCGATGTCGTATGTGACCACGATAGCCGTAAACGCCGAGTTATTTTCTATAGTGCGTATTTAAATTAAATTAAATAAAAAGAGAGATATTAGAGTGTAACTGGAGCAGTCAATCGAATTAGGCCACGAAACCAGTTCCGTTGAGTTCATATCGACGTTTAGAGCCAGGATAGGTATATAGTTTGTTATTTTTGAAGATCAGATAATTTGGTGTTCAAAAGGGCATTTCTATGCGCATAAAAATAGTCTACCGGGGTAAAAGTCTCAGAATGCGACGAAACCGGTGCCGTTGGGTTCGTATTGATTAAATATTTTAGGATTTCAAAGTTTCGAGTTGATTTGATTTATCTAGTGATCGTGAAAATTTTAAACGCGTGTTTATTTCTGGTTTTATAAAGGATTTTTTTCAAATGACCTCGGATTTCGACGAAACTTGTCCCATTGGATCCAGAATATCTTTTTACACCAAGATTAACCTTTTTATCAGTAAACAGAAATCGTTTGTGGTGATTTTGGCTTGTTACTTCACGACGAAGTATCATTTAATAATATTTTTAATTAAACTCTACCCTATATATTGAAATCACCCAGACGTGAATTATAAAGAGGGAGTACAAATCATCCACCCTAGCTAAGATTATATACATGCGCAGACAATTAAAAATAGGGTACAAACTTATAAGGATATTAAATATGATTCTTTTCGTTGCTTGAAAGACAAGCAATCATTTCCTTGCTCTCCAAACAAACAAATTCCTTGCAAGCCACGCTGTCCTTTTCTTGAGAGCCACACTTTTCACCGTGTTTCTCACGGTATTTCTCTTATAAATACTGTTCCTCCCAAGCTTGTATTTTCTTCCGGAGCAGTGCAAATACAAAACCATGGTCATTTCTCTCTCGTTCTCCTGCAAATACAAAGCAAGCGCGAGAATTAAAATAAGCTCTCCTCTTCAAAATATAAAAGGAAACCCAAAAGCTTTGACCCATTTGAATGCTCGTCGGTGCGGGGGTTGTGATGGTCAGTGCGCATCGGGTGGCGGAGTTGCTCCGGTCTCAGGCCGAAGTTCTAGTGGTTGAGTGATGAGGGGTGCGGTAGTGTGTGAACTAAAAAGGAAGTAAGTTCGGAAAAAAAAAACACGAAGGCGTACAGGAATGAGAGAGTAGCAACATGCATGGTTTGTTTCCATGCAAGAGCAAGGTGAATAAGGGGGACATAAGGGAGGATCCTGTAGCGTTTGGCTCAAATAAGAAAATGGGGATGGGAGTAGACATGGGCGGTTGCGGGAAGAGTAAGGGGGCATGCACAGTTTACAGTTGAGAAGGGAGTGAACTGTAAGTATAACGTGTTTAAGTATATTAGTATGCCTAGTTACATTTGCTAATCCAATTATGTCATGCCTGGTAAATCATGTAACGTGCCAAATCATTTTAAGGGTGTCTAACCTATGTTTAAGGTGGCCAATTAGTTTAGGATTGGTTCAACGTGTATAGTTAAAGTAATTATATATATATTAATGTTTACATATGAGTTATAATTAATGTAACATATATATGTCTGGTGAAAAGATTTACAGTTGGTGATTTAAAATAAATACATATATGATAAGTCATTTACACGGGAAGTTAGGTTGTGCCTAAAGCGTGAATAGTATAAAAAAAATTAGATGAACAGTAATAATGTTAGATGCCGATTTTTATAATATGCTAATCCTAGTTATAAATGCCTTAACCGTGTTTATTATAATGGTTAGTCTTGCCTAAGTATTATAGCGTAAGAATGTGATTAGTTAAACAATATATTATAATAACGTATTGACATAACCAGAAACTTTGCTTGAATATACTAATCAGTTACTGATAAAATATTGACTAACTGGTTTATAAGCCACTAGGTTCGTTTAAGGTCGGAATGGTAATTGTTACTTGTGTCAACACAGCATAGCGTTGTAAGCAGAAAATATAAATAACAAATCTACTAAAAAGGTAAAAGTGATACTACACCATGATACTGGTAAAATAGGATTTCGTATAGTGGCGCTAAGTTTTCAACGATCGGATTATTTAATATTCAGCATGTCTAATCCTTTTTTCCAGTGCCTAATCACGGTATTTAACATACTTAAGTAGTCATATAGGTTTTGTATATACACATTAAGATTAAAAATATTCTGCATCTGTCAATCATGTGCCTAATTCACTTTATTCGTGCCTAAACCATGGGATAATTGGCCTAAGTTACATTACAGTGCAACCGTGCCCTGAGTGAACTTAGTTTGTGTCTAAACCCCAGGGTCAATCGGTTTATTTATATATGCCCAATCATGTCTCTTTAGTGCCTAACCAAGGTTTGTTAACGCTAATAGAAAATGAAAATAATAATTATTTTTAAGATATTAATAGTATTATTTAAATCAGGAAATACCGTATTAAATTTATAATGCTGTCGTACAGCTACGGATTCAGACCAAATAAGGAGCGTTGGAACCGTATGACAAGCACTTCGATATAAAGCTGTTTTGGCCGGTGTTGGATGCAGACGAAAGCTGGAAGCTTGTAGAACGGACTGCTTTACGACAGATGAAATCAAGGTGAGTTAAACTCACTCAGTTTTCCCATTTATATTTTATATAAATTGGGTTTTTATTTTGTGTGCTCTGCTTGCCAATGATTGACTGTTTGCTAGTTATAACTTATTTGCTGATTTAACAGATGAAATTAAACCGTCGTTTAATTTTAGTAAAACACCAAATCATTATTTTAACGATTTGATCCAATAAAGGTAACTTACCTTGTTAGTCACGTTTATCAATGAACGTGTTTAATGGTTTGGATTGTTTGATCCGTTTGTATTGTATGATTTGTTTGAATTGTTTGAACTGTCTGGAGATAACTGTTTGTATACAGGGAAGAACAGGTTGGAGGGATCCAACCGGATTCCTCAAATATATTATTTATTTTCATATTGTCATATATGAACCGTCATGATTGAGTAATTGATTTTGGTAGTGACCATTGACTGAAATGTCAACCTGTGTTGTGTTTTAACCAATGGGCAATATTGGTTGGGTAATCGGCAGTAAATGGCCTAAAAGTAAACTATTTTATTTATCGATTTACCGCCAGGTAAATCGATCGAACTGAAGTTATAAAATTTACTTTATAACTAAAGATAGATTTTGGAATATATAATTTGAATAAAAACTTATTTAACGGGAAATAGATATTTATGTTTATAATTAAGTGTAAATTGATTTTATAAAGTTGAATCTGATGTTAATCAGATTTGAAAATGTGAGAATAAGGAAATTAACCTAACGATTAAATTTGGATAATGGTGTTGTTGAGAAACAATTTAATGGAATTATTTAAATTAATTAATTATATTATTAATTAATTTAAAGGGAAAACGAATTGGAATCGATTAATAAGATAATCATGTTTTGAGTGAATAAATCGACTATTTAACTGGATTGATATCTAAATTAGTATGTTCTGAATAGAAAATAGTTTAGTGAATATTGTTTAGATTATAATAAGATTTGAAAAAGGGATTTACTGGTTATTTTAGTTAATAAAGAAATCAACTACCTATGTAGTTAATGGTTGAAATAAATTGTTATTGTAATTAATAATAATTTAGAAAATTTCTTTTAAATGGAAGTTCATTTAAAAAGTAATCTAAATTATAGTGGAATTAAATTGAATGACGAAATGAGAGTGTGAATAGGTTTGTGTAAAACTTGAATCTTTATAGCGAAGTTAAAAAAGGAAGTCCAAGCGAATAAAATAGATTGAGATAATGTTACTGAATTATTTAAATTTAGTAAAAGGAAATTTAGAGAAAAGAGTTTTATGATAAAGCAGAGTTATATAAAGGAGGTTTGAGATGGTATATCGTTAATTCAAATTAACGTTATTTAAGAATGTGATTTACTAAAAGTAGAAGATTGAAAAAGGATTTTCAAAGCAGAAATGTTGAATGGATTAGAAAATGGGGTTGTTAAAAGTGTATGTGATAAGGAAGCTAGTGAAGGATTTCATGATACAAATCCGTGTTGATAAATAAGTGGTTCAGAGGATTTAAATATAAAAAGGGGATGTTTAACAAGATATTTCTTAATCACCAAATTAATTAAAAATGGCTGTATTTGAAAAGGGGATTTTCAAAATAAGAAAAGAAATGTAAACCATGATGTAAGTTAAATGGTTAAATGGGATCTGGGTTGATATTAAAGTACATATTGGTTTTTGAATTACAACTTGTATCTACCTAAAGATATGAACGGTGTTGATCAAGGTCTGAGAGATAATTAAATACCCCTACTTGAACGACAGCGGGAGTATCTGAAGGTGATATTAGTTGTAATGGTAATAGAGGTTAGTGGAACTTATTATTTCATTAGAGAAATAATGATGCAACATTTTTGGTGAAAATTTGGAATATATACATACTAAGGGTTCCAAAGTAAAAAGGGAATCGCGGAAAGTTACAATGACATTTTCGGACTAGAAGGAAATGTAAAGTTGAATTCTATTCGATAGTAATAAGCATGGATCGCTATTCCAAATAAGGAGATAAACGATATTTCATAATGTTGTTTTATGTGTAATAAGTTAAATCGATTTCCAATATTGAGAAATAATGTAACTAATTTTTGAAAGTGGAAATAGGAAACTGGATATATAAAAGGGAATTTGTTTAAAATAAAATTTTATGTTAAATAAGTAACGAAACTATGTTCATAATAACGAAGTGTTTGAAAGTTTTAAATTTACATTTGTGTAATTAAAAAGGCCAAGTGGTGCTAAAGATCGAACCAGTGAACTGATTGGATTGTCATGATTGAAACATTGTTTATTTTGATAGTTAAATCACCGACTATCAAATCTGACCAATACGATTGTTGGTGGGGAAAGACCGGAATCGAATTTATATTTGAAAACCATTCCGACCAAAAAATACGTGAAGATGTCAGAAGACGATCGAGATGGAGCATTGAAGTCCGTGGATCTTTATAAGCGGAAGGATTACTTATAATCTCTAGCTTAGCGGCTCGAGATACACTGTGATTCTGTCGTGGTTGGAATCTATGGTGGCAAGGACTACTCGCTACTGATCCATGGGGTGATTCCTATGTTGGATGCAGTCGGAGAGTACCTTCGGTTCATCCTGTTCCTGGACGACTTGTATGGACGAGTGTCTGACAAAGTATTTCTAAAGGGATCACGTATATTGATTTTCTACAAACGTATCTTTGTTGGTGGCGGAGAAAGCTGTACACCTTCTTTAGCTTAACGCTCAGAGTATTTTTGTGGAAGTCAACATTTAGTGATAACTGGCGGATCTAACAATGTGGCATTTAAAGTGAATGGTGGTCATATGTTCTGAAAGATAATCTAATCCTCAAGCCTCATCAACTGGGAAATGACAAAAATCGGGCAGGTAGCATGGCTATGTGGGTCGCTCCCATTAGGTTGTATAATCACTTATCTAAAGAAATTCCTATTTCTTCTTTAATCTATTTTGATGCTGTCCTTTTTAGGGAAACGGTGGTTTGAGCCCAACCGTTGGTGATATACATTCGATACACTCAAGCAAAATGAGTGGTTGGTCATGTGAGGGCCGGGTAGCAAGACGTTCTTGTTGAACCCAGTGTATTCGCCTCTAGAGATACACTATCGGCAGTTGGTCCCACACCTTGTCAAGGTCGGAATCCAATCTCCAATAAGCGCCCGCGGTTTTGTTTGTATACTATATATGTTGAGCGTGAGATGCAAGCGTTCCACTAGATTCTATTTACTTGTATTTAGAAACTATTATAATATCAGAAAAGATATTGATTTCAAAAGTGTTTTGGGTTATCGTAAGGTAAAAACCGTCCGTATTTATGTGTGGATTTGGTCTTACGATTATCCTTTTCTCTGAAAAGATTTTGACTTTAAAATTAAGTTGTGTGTTACCTTAATACTGTTCGAGGTTTTTTCTCACTCTGGTTCACCAGACTGACCTGGTGTTTTGTAAATGCTCGGGTTAGCCCGGGGTGTACAGGTTCAGGTTATCAAATGATGTGAAGAGACAAGCTGAAAGAGTCCAGACGTGTGATATTATACAGCTACTATTCTGCAGTGTGTTGTATCTGAGGACAGGTTATTATAACTGTCCAGATATGTGATGTACTCTGATGATTGTAAGTATTTTAAAGCTCTCAGTAAATATTTATTTCTATATTATATTTTATTCTGCTGCGATGTGAGACTCTGATTCTTTGTTGTGTTGGTTCTTCTTCTTCTCCTTTGATTCTTATATTTATTTCTTTCTTATCTCACCTACTAATTTCTTTCTAATAACGTTCCGGCGTTTTCGGTGTTTGGAAGGTCGGTATGAGTTTTGGTAAAGGTATTTATGTCGATTTCCAGGGCCAAAAATCCCTGTTCGTTACAGTGGTATCAGAGCTATTGGTTTAGTAATAACCTTGGCTCTGTGGTGTAACTCGATAGAGATTGGGTTAGTAATACCCTAGATCGAGATTGAGTGTACATATATATGAGAGCATAATTGTAAATTTTATAAACAATGTTTAGTTTTGTGTTTATTGATCAGTTCAAGTGTTGAAAAGCATAGAACTGGAAATGGATACATTATTGTTTTGTAAAGAGGGTAAATGAAGTAATTTTACCCAAATTATATTTTTTGTATAGAGAAGAAATAATTTTATCGAATTATTGAGATACTAGTATGTTTGATCGATTTGGACGGGATTCAAATCGGATTGAAAATTTGAATTGAAACTTAACTTTGTTAAGTGGAATTAAAGTAAAGAATGATATTGAAATTAAATTAAATTAATTGGAAATTTTATGAATAAATGATAATCAAATAGAAATCAGTCGGATATTAATCGATTGATGTTCAAATATGAGAAATCAAAGTAAAACATCGATATTGAATATAAATTCAATTGATTTGGTTGATTTGGTCGTGTATTAGTTGTTGATTGCGATTGGTTTGTTATTGGATGATGGTTTGTTTGAATGGAAATAATCAATAATTTAATGGAGTTAAATAAATTATAAACTAAAGAATAAATTCGAGTATAATATAAAACTAAGATGGAACTGCATATGAATTGAAATTATGATTTAACCCTGTGTTTGATAATGAATTGATGTGGTGTGTTTGATTCTAGAATTGGTATAGTTATACAAGATGATTAGTGAACTATTACATCAGAATTTCATAATATGTTATTGATATGTGAATTGAGTTAAGTACAAGTGACCGGTGGCTAGGCAGATTGATAGTGGTTAATTAAATCGCATACACGTTGAGCAGATATGCTCAATAGCGCTCGTAAAAGGTACACCTATGAAAAAATATAAAATTTTGGGGTTTTAATTTTTTTTTTTGTTTTCCGACTGTTGGTTGATGTATATATATTATTTGTTCCTGCGATATCGTAGATGTCACTCCGTGCAGGGGAGACTCTGCCGAATTTTTACGGAAATTTAAAGTGTTAGAAAATTTTCAATATATTTGAAAATATTTATTTATGGTATTGAATTGGCTTTTGATTTAAAAATTAAGGGGTTAGTAACGTTCTTTCTTACCTTAGCAATTTCGAGGACGAAATTATTTTAAAGGGGGAAGAATGTAACGACCAATGTTTTTGGCAGTCAAATATTTTATTTAATTTATTACTTTAAAATATTATATTGGGAATATTAATGGTTTTTAATATTTAAATCGTTATTAAATCGAAGTTTGAACGTTATATATTTATATAATATAAATCGAGCTTGAAAATGGCGTGCAGTTCGTAATATGGAGTTTTGAACTTTAATTGAATATACAAGATCCGATATAAGTCGGATTTCTGTGAAACGAGAAATGTTGGAACCATGTTGATTATAATTTTCATATGAAAGAGAAAAGTCCAGATTTCGCGTTATAGATTGTAAGTTATGGCTAAATCAAATTTTGAAATAGTCGCTATGGAAATCGTTATTTAAAATATACGCGTTAAAATGGCCGTTTTGCAAACGGACTCAGTTTTCGACGAGACTAGTATCATTAGAACCGTATCGTTAAATTATTGTACGGTGTTGAATGGCGTAGCAAACCGATGTCGTATGTGACCATGATAGCCATAAACGCCCAGTTATTTTCTATAGCGTGTATTTTAATTAATTTAAAAGAGAGATATTAGAGTGTAACTTGAGCAGTCGATCGAATTAGGCCACAAAACCAGTTCCGTTGAGTTCATATCAACGTTTAGAGCCAGGATAGGTATATAGTTTGTTATTTTTGAAGATTAGATAATTTAGTGTCCAAAAGCGCATTGCAGTGCGCATAAAAATAGCCTACAGGGGAAACAGTCTCAGAATGCGACGAAACTGGTGCCGTTGGGTTCGTATTGATTAAATATTTTGGGATTTCAAAGTTTCGAGTTGATTTAATTTATCTAGTGATCATGAAAAATTTAAACGCGTGTTTATTTCTGGTTTATAAAGGAATTTTTTTCAAACGACCTCAGATTTCGATGAAACTTGTCCCATTGGATCCGGAATATCTTTTTACACCAAGATTAACCTTTTTATCAGTAAACAGAAATCGTTTGTGGTGATTTTGGCATGTTACTTCACGGCGAAGTATCATTTAATAATATTTTTAATTAAACTCTACCCTATATATTGAAATCACCCAGACGGGAATTATAAAGAGGGAGTACGAATCATCCACCCTAGCAAAGATTATATACATGCGCAGACAATTAAAAATAGGGTACAGCCTTATAAGGATATTAAATATGATTCTTTTCGTTGCTTGAAAGACAAAAAATCATTTCCTTGCTCTCCAAACAAGCAAATTCCTTGCAAGCCACGCTGCCCTTTTCTTGAGAGCCACACTTTTCACCGTGTTTCTCACGGTATTTCTCTTATAAATACTGTTCCTCCCAAGCTTGTATTTTCTTCCGGAGCAGTGCAAATACAAAACCATGGTCATTTCTCTCTCGTTCTCCTGCAAATACAAAGTAAGCGCGAGAATTAAAATAAGCTCTCCTCTTCAAAACATAAAAAGAAACCCAAAAGCTTTGACCCATTTGAACACTCGTCGGTGCGGGGGTTGCGTTGGTCAGTACGCATCGGGTGGCAGAGTTGCTCCGGTCTCAGGCCGAAGTTCTAGTGGTTGAGGGATGAGGGGTGCGGTAGTGTGTGAACTAAAAAGGAAGTAAGTTCGAAAAAAAAAAACGAAGGCGTACAGGAATGAGAGGGTGGCAACATGCATGGTTTGTTTCCATGCAAGAGTAAGGTGAATAAGGGGGACATGAGGGAGGAGC
The DNA here is from genome assembly GCA_030737875.1 of Allium sativum. Lineage (NCBI taxonomy): Eukaryota > Viridiplantae > Streptophyta > Magnoliopsida > Asparagales > Amaryllidaceae > Allium > Allium sativum. The sequence goes on from CM060922.1 coordinate 937,906,873, forward strand.
CTGTAGCGTTTGGCTCAAATAAGAAAATGGGGATGGGAGGAGACATGGGCGGTTGCGGGAAGAGTAAGGGGGCATGCACAGTTTGCAGTTGAGAAGGGAGTGAACTGTATGTATAACGTGTTTAAGTATATTAGTATGCCTAATTACATTCGCTAATCCAATTATGTCATGCCTGGTAAATCATGTAACGTGCCAAAACATTTTAAGGGTGTCTAACCTATGTTTAAGGTGGCCAATTAGTTTAGGATTGGTTCAACGTGTATAATTAAAGTAATTATATATATTAATGTTTACATATGAGTTATAATTAACGTAACATATAAATGTCTGGTGAAAAGATTTACAGTTGGTGATTTAAAATAAATACATATATGATAAGTCATTTACACGGGAAGTTAGTTTGTGCCTAAAGCGTGAATAGTATTAAAAAAAATTAGATGAAAAGTAATAATGTAAGATGCTGATTTTTATAATATGCTAATCCTAGTTATAAATGCCTTAACCGTGTTTATTATAATGGTTAGTTTTGCCTAAGTATTATAGCGCAAGGATGTGATTAGTTAAACAATATATTATAACTAACGTATTGACATAACCAAAAACTTTGCTTGAATATACTAATCAGTTACTAATAAAATATTGACTAACTGGTTTATAAGCCACTAGGTTCGTTTAAGGTCGGAATGGTATTTGTTACTTGTGTCAGCACAGCATAGCGTTGTAAGCAGAAAATATACATAACAAATCACTAAAAAGGTAAAAGTGATACTACACTATGATACTGGTAAAATAGGATTTCGCACAGTGGCGTTAATTTTTCCATGAGCGGATTATTTAATATTCAGCATGTCTAATCCTTATTTCCAGTGCCTAATCACGGTATTTAACGAACTTAAGTAGTCATGTAGGTTTTGTATATACACATTAAGATTAAAAATAATCTGCATCTGTCAATCATGTGCCTAATTCACTTTATTCGTGCCTAAACCACGGTATAATTGGCCTAAGTTACATTACAGTGCAACTGTGCCCTGAGTGAATTTAGTTTGTGTGTAAACCCCAGGGTCAATCGATTTATTTATATATGCCCAATCATGTCTCTTTAGTGCCTAACCAAGGTTTGTTAATGCTAATAGAAAATGAAAATAATAATTATTTTTAAGATATTAATAATATTATTTAAATCAGGAAATACCGTATTAAATTTATAATGTTGTCATACAGCTATGGATTTAGACCAAATAAGGAGCGTTGGAACCATATGACAAGCACTTCGATATAAAGCTATTTTGGTCGGTGTTGGACGCAGACGGAAACTGGAAGCTTGTAGAACGGACTGCTTTACGACGGATGAAATCAAGGTGAGTTAAACTCACTCAGTTTTCCCATTTATATTTTATATAAATTGGGTTTTTATTTTGTGTGCTCTGCTTGCCAATGATTGACTGTTTGCTAGTTATAACTTATTTGCTGATTTAACTGATGAAATTAAACCGTCGTTTAATTTCAGTAAAACACCAAATCGTTATTTTAACGATTTGATCCAATAAAGGTAACTTACCTTGTTAGTCACGTTTATCAATGAACATGTTTAATGGTTTGATTGTTTGATCCGTTTGTATTGTATGATCTGTTTGAATTGTTTGAACTGTCTGGAGATAACCGTTTGTATACAGGGAAGAACAGGTTGGAGGGATCCAATCGGATTCCTCAAATATATTATTTATTTTCATATTTTCATATATGAACCGTCATGATTGGGTAATTGATTTTGGTAGTGACCATTGACAGAAAAGTCAACCCGTGTTGTCTTTTAACCAATGGGCAATATTGGTTGGGAAATCGGCAGTAAATGGCCTAAAAGTAAACTATTTTATTTATATCGATTTACCGTCAGGTAAATCGATCGAACTGAAGTTATAAAATTTACTTTATAACTAAAGATATATTTTGAAATATATAATTTGAATAAAAACTTATTTAAAGGGAAATAGATATTTATGTTTATAATTAAGTGTAAATTGATTTTATAAAGTCGAATTTGATGTTAATCAGATTTGAAAATGTGAGAATAAGGAAATTAACCTAATGATTAAATTTGGATAATGGTGTTGTTGAGAAACAATTTAATGGAATTATTTAAATTAATTAATTATATTATTAATTAATTTAAAGGGAAAACGAATTGGAATCGATTAATAAGATAATCATGTTTTGAGTGAATAAATCGACTATTTAACTGGATTGATATCTAAATTAGTATGTTCTGAATAGAAAATAGTTTAGTGAATATTGTTTAGATTATAATAAGATTTGAAAAAGGGATTTACTGGTTATTTTAGTTAATAAAGAAATCAACTACCTATGTAGTTAATGGTTGAAATAAATTCTTATTGTAATTAATAATAATTTAGAAAATTTCTTTTAAATGGGGGTTCATTTATAAAGTAATCTAAATTAAAGTGGAATTAAATTGAATGATGAGATGAGAGTGTGAACAGGTTTGTGTAAAACTTAAATCTTTATAGCAAAGTTAAAAAAGGAAGTCCAAGCGAATAAAATAGATTGAGATAATGTTACTGAATTATTTAAATTTAGTAAAAGGAAATTTAGAGAAAAAAGTTTTATGATAAAGCAGAGCTATATAAAGGAGGTTTGAGATGGTATATCGTTAATTCTAAATTAACGTTATTTAAGAATGTGATTTACTACTAGTGGAAGATTGAAAAAGGACTTTCAAAGCAAAAATGTTGAATGGATTAGAAAATGGGGTTGTTAAAAGTGTATGTGATAAGGAAGCTAGTGAAGGATTTCGTGATACAAATCCGTGTTGATAAATAAGTGGTTCAGAGGATTTAAATATAAAAAGGGGATGTTTAACAATAAATTTCTTAATCACCAAATTAAGTAAAAATGGCTGTATTTGAAAAGGGGATTTTCAAAATAAGAAAAGAATTGTAAACCATGATGTAAGTTAAAAGGTTAAATGGGATTTGGGTTGATATCAAAGTACATATTGGTTTTTGAATTACAACTTGTATCTACCTTAAGATATGAATGGTGTTGATCAAGGTCTGTGAGGTAATTAAATACCCCAACTTGAACGACAGCGGGAGTATCTGAAGGTGATATTAGTTGTAATGGTAGTAGAGGTTAGTGGAATTTATTATTTCATTAAAGAAATAATGATGCAACATTTTTGGTGAAAATTTGGAATATATACATACTAAGGGTTCCAAAGTAAAAAGAGAATCGCGGAAAGTTACAACGACATTTTCGAACTAGAAGGAAATGTGAAGTTGAATTTTATTCTATAATAATAAGCATGGATCGCTATTCCAAATAAGGAGATAAACGATATTTCATAATGTTGTTTTATGTGTAATAAGTTAAATCGATTTCCAATATTGAGAAATAATGTAACAAATGTTTTGAAAGTGGAAATAGGAAACTGGATATATAAAAGGGAATTTGTTTAAAATAAAATTTTATGTTAAATAAGTAAAGAAAGTATGTTCATAATAACGAAGTGTTTGAAAGTTTTAAATTTACATTTGTGTAATTAAAAAGGCTAAGTTGTGTTGAAGACCGAACCAGTGAACTGATTGGATTGTCATGATTTAAACACTGTTTATTTTGATAGTTAAATCACTGACTATCAAATCTGACCAATACGATTGTTGGTGCGGAAAGACCGGAATCGAATTTATATTCGAAAACCATTCCGACCAACAAATACGTGAAGATGTCAGAAGACGATCGAGATGGAGCATTGAAGTCCGCGGATCTTAATAAACGGAAGGATTACTTATAATCTCTGGTTTAGCGGCTCGAGATACACTATGATTCTGTCGTGGTTGGAATCTACGGGTGGCAAGGACTACTCACTACTGATCCGTGGGGTGATTCCTATGTTGGATGCAGTAGAAGAGTACCTACGGTTCATCCTGTTCTTGGATGACTTGTATGGACGAGTGTCTGACAAGGTATTTCTAAAGGGATCACGTATATTGATTTTCTACAAACGTATCTCTGTTGGCGGCGGAGAAAGTTGTACACCTTCTTTAGCTTAACGCTCAGAGTATTTTTGTAGAAATCAACATTTAGTGATAACTGGCGGATCTGAAAATGTGGCATTCAAAGTGAATGGTGGTCATATGTTCTGAAAGATAATCTAAACCTCAAGCCTCATCAACCGGGAAATGACAAAAATCGGGCAGGCGGTATGGCTATGTGGGTCGCTCCCATTAGGGTGTATAATCACCTATCTAGAGAATTTCCTATTGCTTCTTTAATCTATTTTGATGTTGTCCCTTTTCGGGAAACGGTGGTTTGAGCCCAACCGTTGGTGATATACATTCGATACACTCGAGCGAAATGAGTGGTTGGTCATGTGAGGGCCGGATTGCAAGACGTTCTTGTTGTACCCAGTGTATTCGCCTCTAGAGATACACTATCGGCAGGTGGTCCCACACCTTGTTAAGGTTGGAATCCAATCTCCAATAAGCGCCTGCGGTTTTGTTTGTAAACTATATATGTGGAGCGTAAGATGCAAGCGTTCCACTAGATTCTATTAACTTGTATTTAGACACTATTATAATATCAGAAAAGATATTGATTTCAAAAGTGTTTTGGGTTATCGTAAGGTAAAAACCGTCTGTATTTATGTGTGGATTTGGTCTTACTATTACCCTTTTCTTCGAAATGATTTTGACTTTAAAATCAAGTTGTGTGTTACCTTAATTGTGATAACCCGTAACTTCCCCAGTAAGGAAAGCCCGGATTATCTTGAGAACACGACAAAATAGAACGCAAATAGAAGAACATTTCGTTGTTATTACAACAATTCCATCAGATAACAAGAATATACGGAGTATGAATAAATATTACATAGAAATATCAGAGATTCAAATTACATAGCAGCGGAAAAACAGTATAAAACACAACTGAAAGTAATACACGGATACAGAGCTTTCCGAGCATCGTTCCAGCCGTAAATCAGGATCCTGTGAATATAAATCTGCAAAACCAAAACTACTAGCTGCCCGTGTCGAAAATAAGGGCACCCAGAGTTTAGGTTAAAACAATAAACTCCAGGTCAGTCATGTGACTGGTGTGAGAAATAAAACAGTTATTAATATTTATTTTAAAGTTCGGTAAATCAAGGGACCACACCGTATAACACGGAACGGGTTTCCTCCCAAGAATACTAGTGCACAAAACAAACAGCGCAATGCTAAATAAAGAAAAATGAAGCTATTATAAGACCCAGGTCCCATCACACAATGCAACGCAAGCCGGGGGATAGGGGTTTTTACCTTATAATAGCTAAAACATGCTTGATACGTTAAAAACACATTATTATTATATTACTATAAGTGTATAGTGTCAAAACAGTTTCAATCATAAATATCAATCATAGGCGGCATGAATGACCCATACCACTATGTCTCCATACTAGGTTCTACAAATAAAATCGCAATATCACGTATTGGAAATTGGATTTCCATCATGAGTCAAGGCAAGGGGCAAGCTCCTCTCCGATTCGAGACACTCTAGCAAATGTCTCAGGACCCCACTATGATCCTTTGGAACCTCCAAGGTCGGTCCTCTCTTACTTTTGAGGATTAGTTATTCCTGAACACACGTTTCCCGGTCCTAACAGACCTATATCCGAAGTGCCTCGCATTCCAACAACCACATAGGTGAAAAGTATATAAATGTCAGCCAGTTTAAGCACTGACACCACCACTAGCTAGAAAGAAACGTCGTGCACTCCTTGGGTCCTTATCTCGTTTTTGACTCATACCGAGGTGTCACTACAACAAAATGACCATATTACAACGGTGGAAAACAGTTGTAAAAGACTTTTTACAACGGTGGAGCCACCGTCGTCTATTAAGAAGTTGTAATAGACTAAAATCTTTTACAACTTTTTTGCACCGTTGCGACACCATTGTGAAATGTATATTTTACAACTGTTTTCCACCGTTGTAATAAATTTTATTACAACTGTTTATAACTGTTGTAGTATACTTTATTTAAAGTATTATTTAAAGTTGTTATATATGATCAAATTATATACATATTATTAATAAAAGAATTCATTTCAGAACATATTATCTACAAAACTGAAGATATCAAACAAAATTAAAACATGAACCAAAACAATATATTAGAATTTTCAAACTCTCATCATTTTTTTATAAATCATACAAGTATCTCAAATACATAAAGCAACTACAACAAAATCCATTATCCAAGACTCTAAAATCCAAATGACTTGAAGTCATCTTTCATAAATATACATCACTAGGATTAGTACAAATGTAATGAAATTGAGATTTGCTCGCAGTGCTAATGGTCTTGCAATGGTATTCATTCTTGAGTTGACTTCCAATGAATTTGAGATTTTCTTGCAATGCTGCAGGTGTTCTTGAATTAAACTGTATGAAGTAACATATTAAGCAATAAGAATGAAGTATATTAAAGTATGAAGTAACCTAAGCTATAAAACATAACAGAAGCTATGCAACATTCAATGTTAATATTTAATATTTATATAAATAAATATGAACTGATATGATAATGTGAAGTATGATTGTGTTGCTCGGTTTTTAGAACTTTGCCAGAGTAGCAACGAAATTGGCACTAGACAGCCTTCAAAATAGTTTTTAATATGAAAGCATGTGATATGCTCATGGACTTTGGATATGGTAAAATAAAATGTTGTGCTAAATGAATGATGTTTCATTACAATTAGAGCCATGAAAAAAAAAGGTTAAAAATTACTGTGAAAGAACCTTTCTTAGCCTTTTTATGAACCCTTCTTTCAGTCTAAAATAACAAGAAAATCTTAAAGCTGTCTTCCCTAATATCATTGGTTTATTTTTGCAGTAACTTTTTATATGTGCACCACTTGGAATAATCAAACGTTTTTAGCTCTGCAGAACATTGAATCATCAAAACATATATGATGTATGTTGCTTGAATCTTCGTTAACAGGTTAAAGTTCAAACTGAATCGAATATTACTTCAAATATCCATATCAAATCTTTGCTTTAAAGTCAAACTGAATCATACCTTATGACGTATGCACTCTGTATCTGTCATATAATTTCAAGCACATTTCATATAATTGTTCAGTGCTAGCCTTTTGAACATAAGTTTAACCAACGGCGCATTAAAAATAGAGGTACTGACGAGTGTTAGGTTGATTTAATTGACTTTAAGATATCATAAAATAAAAACTGAATTTTTAATTTATTTTGAATAAGCAGGTCAAATAGTTTACCGAGCTTGTACGAAAAACAATTAGTTTTCTCATAAAACATACGTGAATGACTGTAAAGTTTTTGTTGAATTTGTTTAGAAGATCCAACTGTAAAACTGAGGAAGCATGAACCACAATTTCAATGCATAGTTCTTGTTATTTTAGACTGAAAGAAGGGTTCATAAAAAAAGTAAAATACAAAGAAATGGCAGATACTGTTGGATATAGTCTGCATCTTGGCTGAAAACCCATGAAAAAGAAAAAGAAAAAGAAAAAGAAAGTTAAAAATTACTGTGAAAGAACCTTCATGATAGCCATAAATACATTCCAGTAAAAGAACAAAACATGAATTGAATAATTTTATCAACGAACAGACAACATTTGCCAATTTGCACAACATTATTCTCCATTCAAAGAAGCCAAAAATTTCTGTTTGTATATTTCACCATCAAGCTTAAAATCTGGTTCGGTAATTTTAACAAACACTTCACCTGCATATTTGGAAAATCCTAAGTAACACACTACATCGCAGAATTATTTAGTTTCACAACGCCAGACAAGTTTCTTACTTGCGTTGAAATATAAATCAGATGAACACTACAGTATCATAAAGCAAATTTTGAAAATCAAAAACTAAAAACTAAGGAACGAATTTTAGATGAGAATCACTTAACCTTTGCATGGAAACTGGGCTGCTGGTCCAAGCGCATGTTGGATTAGCAAGTAAAACCAATTTAGCATTATTCTTTTTGCTGGTCGAAGTTGGATTTGCTAAAACTTCATACATTTTCTGCTGTTGAGGATTGTGCTTGACTTTAGATTTGGGATCTGTTGACTTCCAAATCTAGGAGAGGTTGCATGAGTCTGAGAAGGAAAGGGAAAAGTTGATCCCGGATTTGCAGCGTGAATTTTGAGCATGGAGATTTTTGCAAGATACAATTTTTGAGCATGGAAATGTGGATCTGTAGAGTTTTATTCATTTGGAGCCAATTATTTTTGTCACTTTCCGCCTAAACTTTGATAAGATGCCGCCACAATTTCATTGTATGCCGCCTCAATTTCATTGTTTGCCGCCTCAATTTCATTGTATGCCGCCAAATTTGTGTTAACCTAGTCATGTGCTCATCAGTCTTATAAGAAACGTACTAAGACTAGAATTAACAAGTCAAATTTTATATGATTTCTTGGATTTTTTAAAAAGTATTAAATATTTCTTTTTAGATATTTTAGGTTACTTTATTACTGTTGTCAAAACTAAATTATTATGCATATATTATCAATTGTTAAATATCAAATAGTTAATAGTTGTTTTTAATTTTAATATTCAATACAAATTATCAATAACTAATTTCTATTTATTAATTATTAGTAATTGATAATTAAATATTTTTCAAATAGAAATTATTACTATTATAAATTAACTTTTGCTTATTTCTACTTAGTTAATTATAATTGTAACAACCCGTATTTTCAATAACCTGTTATGGCATAAATCGAGGCAGAATTTAATTCTAAAATCTGAATCAAGGGAAACGGGCTATGCCATTGCGTTCGTCTCGGAAAAATACGCGAAGTAGAGTCCGAGTTTTCGAAAATCGGAGTCCGTATGACCCAATTAAGGCCCAACGAAGTTTTCAGAAAATTTCTAAGTAAAAACAGATTTCAAATTCAAGTTTGGAATTTGAGATTAGGGTAAGATTGGGTCAGGCGGGAGAATTCCCGCCACAGTACCCAAGTCGACAGCCCTGTCGACTTGGGAGTCGACTTGGTTTGACCAAGTCGACAGCCCTGTCGACTTGGCTCAGACGAGCAGTCTTGCCTGGTGCACCATTTTGGGTTTGTGTTGAGCTTGGGGCCAGATTCGATTTTGAGATTGGAACTAGGGTTTAATCCTATGGCCTAAAACACTTGCCTAATCTATAAATAAGACCCTAACCTACCCTAAATCATCATTAATCTATCCTACAACTAAACTATGGCAAAATCAATCCTCTCATGGCCTCCACTCTCTTCATAAAATTCCTAAATCAATTTCTAAGTGATTTTCCATGCATACAAGTGTTTTTAGACTTGTATGAGCCTCTTTAGCTTGCATTCAAGTCAAGTCTCTATATTTGCACCATAAAGAAAGAGTTTTGATCAATTTTGCTTGCATTTTTGGGGGTTTAATTGGTTGCATAAGGGTTTTCTTACATTTGCTACACTCATTTGAGTTCTCATAAGCATTGTAAGCCCTATTCTACTTTCATACTTAAACTCTAAAGTTAAATGTATGATATGCAAGTTTATATGCGAGTTTACTATGTTATGAAATGCAAGATTATCATGTTATGCAAGCTTGTTATGTTATAATATACAAGTTTATCATGTTATGCAAGTATGCTATGATATGAAATGCAAGTTCATCATGTTATGTTATGCAAGTTTGATATGCAAGTTGTCATATGATATGCAAGTTATGTTATGCAAGTTTGGGTTGAACATTTGTTCATGCTATCATGTTATGCAAGCTTATTTTGGGTTTATGGACATAAAGCTTCAAGCTTTATGCCAAAGGTTGCATTTTGGCAAGATGTAAGTTATCATATCTCTTATGATAACTTGCATGTGAGGCCAAATGCGAACTTATGGCCATGTCTACATGTCATTTAGCACCATGTATCATCAATATGCCAAGTTTGATTTTATGCATGCTTTTGAGGCCTAATGCAAGTATATGAACATATGTACATTTCATATGCCACCATGTTGAACTTGTGGCTTCAACACCTTTTATGTCATGATTATGCCAAGTTCCCTCTTTCTATCCTTTATGCGCTATTGCGATATGTAAGCGATGGGATTGCGTTTGGGGTTGGGTAAAAGTAAAAGACATAAAAACATAAGCTTGGGAATTTACCTATTAAGTTAGGTCTACCCATTGGGAATTTACCTATTAAGTTAGGTCTACCCAATTGCTTGAAAATTTGTAACATGTTTTGGAAACATGATGGACATGACACTTAGAAAAGATAAGTGTGACCAACTCGAGGTTGGGTTGAGTTTGTAGCGTAATCCTACCCGGAACCGACCGGCCTAACTAGTTGCTACAAACAATAGGACCCAATGTGAGAAGTTGGCCATGTTGTGCCTTGAACCCGAGGTTGGACCAAGTTGTGGTGTAAAGCTACCCGGACCCGCCCGGCTTAACTAGTAACCGCAACAAAGTCTAGTGTGAGAGGTTAAGGCGCATTAAATTAATTAATGCCTCGTGATTAGGGTTAAGTCATGGTCCACTGAATACTTAACCAATTTGGGCTCGGTAGATTAATCGGGGTTAAGTCGTGAACTCATCGTTACACTTAACCAAGTTAATCCATGGTTAGCAAGGGGGTTAAACCGTACTTAACCCACTAGAAAAATCCTAGCAATGGGGGTCCACTCTAGCAGTAATCCCAAGTTAGTATCATCATGACCTTAGGGACTAGGCTAGGGAGGGGGCACGATTACTGGGCTGGAGGTAAGCGACCAAAAGCGACGGCAGAGGGTACGCCGGTGTAGTTCCGGGCGGACCATGGTCGTGCACATAGTCCGAAGCCGGGGAAAGCATGCACGGGTACCAGTAGATCGAGACTGTGCACTCATGTTTATGGTGTCCAAGGGTTGCCACCCTAGGGCTTGATACACCCGATGGGAGACCCTGCACAGTCTGACTACAATTATGTTTGGGCCGTATTGACACCAACACGTGACGAGTTAGGCTTAGGGAGCCGATCGACTAGACCGTTTGGTTGGACCTCGTATTAGGGTCACTTCATGTTATTGGGCCAAAGCTTGGGCCACGGGATCAATACTTGTTTATTCAAGTCATGTTAGTTTGCTAGTACACCTGTGGTGCAAAACCTTAATCCTGATTATGCGATGACACCTTTATCTATCTTGTTAGTTAATCATCATGCTAGTATGTTGTTATCCTTATGTTCATCCCTGCTGCTTGTGCCAGTTAACTTTATCAGTTTACATTGATTGTAGTAGGGCTTACTCAGTCTTTTTGAGTGACCTGTTTTCTTTCGCCTCTTTTCTTCCGTTTCCCCCTCCCCCCAGGTTCTCAGGGAGGGAATACAGGAGCTTAGCTTGGATTTCGGATTGCTTGCTTGAGGGATTTTCAGCTCATGTACGGTTTCGACATGAAGCTAGCTATGGTTACCACTTATTTGGGGATAGCATTTATGTATTTCAGTTTTTCAGTTGATGTTGTTTTATCTAGACTTGTTTATTTGGAAAGCTATGTTGTACCAGACTTGTTTTGAAATGGTTTGAAAACTTCCGCTGTTTTATCTATGATATTTACTCTGTTTACATATATACATATGTTCTTGTTCTGCCTTGATATATCATTATGCATGTTTACCTGACTCAAACGCCCCTCCAAAGCCAGAGTGCTTGCAAGAGTCACCCTGGCGGAGGCGGGGTGTTACATTTGGTATCAGAGCATATGGTTTACGAGAAGGAACAAAAAGGTTTTTAGAAAACTTTTGGAAAACTATTTTCAAAACCAAGTATAAAGTATTTTCCAAAGAAAAGTCTAGTTTATTTTAAAGGTTATTCCCCAAAAAGCCATTAGCAAAATTCCTTCGTTTTTCTCCATTCTGAATCTGTCTTTTTCTTCATTTTCAGTATGGCCGATAACTTTGCTCTTCCGGAGAGAGTACACGTACCTGTGTGGTATAGGAGACTTTTGGAGGCTAGGGCGACCGAAGCCGGCCCCGCGGACGTTCCTCCTCCTCCTCCAGTAGTTAATGCTCCTCCTCCTCTGGTAGTTAATGTTCCTCCTCCTCCTGTCGCTGAGGTTCCTCTTCCTCCTCCCCCTCAGCATCCTCAAGCTGACTTCGCAAAGACTTGCAAAGATTTCAAGGCAATGGGTGGCAAGAATTTTCAAGGCACTGAGACTTTTGTAGAGGCCAGAAATTGGTTGAAAGAGACCGAGGATTTATTTGCTATCTTTGGGTTAGATGATCAGAGGAAGATCTTGTTGGCGGTTTGGCTTATGAAGGATGAAGCCGCCTATTGGTGGGAAGTCACCAATGGTACTAGGCCTGTTGAGACTTGGGCCGATTTCAGGGCAAGGTTTGTGCTTAAGTTTCTATCTTCTACTGAGGAGAACCTGCAAATGGAGAGGTTCATAACTTTGAAGCAAGGAGATATGTCTGTCAAAGAATATGTGAACAAGTTCAATCAGTTAGCTCGTTTTGGCTTGGATATGGTGAATACTCCTCAGAAGAAGGCTCTTCGTTTTGCTAGAGGATTGAATGAGCCGTTGCAGGGATTGGCTATGTCACATATTCCCCATGGGGCCACATTTGAGAGTTTGGTTGATATGGCGTTACTTCAGGGAGATGTCAAGAAAGAAACCAAGATGAATGATACTCAAGCCAAGAAGACTGATTCCCAGGGAAAAGGAAATCAGGGAAATCCAGGTGGTCAAAGCAGTTAAGGCAATCAGAACAAGAACAAGAGTCAAGGCAATAAGGGGAACAACAACAAGGGCAAGAACAACAAGGGGAAGTGCCATTATTGCGGTTCAGTTGGGCATCTTATTAAAGATTGTAAGAAGATAAAAAGGAAGAATGGCAAATGCTTTTTCTGCGGTGAGACTGGACATTTCAGCAAGGATTGCCCGAGGAAGCAAGGGCAAGGCCGGGGTCAGACTCGGCGTGTTGGACCTTCAGGAGGGCAAGTTCATGCTCTCAATACCACTCCAGTTCCCGATCGAGGTAGTATTTCTGTTGAGAGCCTTGTATATATTTCTGATTTTCCAGTTCGTACCTTGTTTGATTCTGGTGCATCGCATAGCTTTATCTCATCTGATCTTGTTGATAGTTTGCACCTTAGTACTAGCTTGGTAGATGATCCCGTCTGTGTCTCAAATCCTATTGGGGGTTCCGCCCATTTGTCTATGATATGTGGGGATTTGAGGATCTCTATACTGAGTGTAGAGTTCTTGTGCAGTGCTTATGTTCTTGGTTTCAGGGGATACGGATTGATATTGGGCATGGATTGGCTGTCCAGATATGGAGCCATTCTTGATTGTGAGCATAGGGTTGTGAGGCTCGTGACTCGCCTCGGGAACACCCTAGAAATTTCTTGTGATCCGAGAGGTCCCGTCATGTTGTGCTATCTTGAATCACTCGACTCGTCACTGGAAACTCTTCAGTCTGTGAGAGTGGTTCGAGAGTATCCGGATGTTTTTGATGAAGTTAGGGGGTTGCCCCCGAAGCGAGAGATTGATTTCCGCATTTATCTGGTGGATAATGCAAAGCCTGTTTCTTTGCCCGTTCGGCACATGGCTCCGCGTGAAAGGCGGGAGCTAAGTAAGCAAGTGAAAGAGTTGCTTGAAAAGAACTTCATTAGACGAAGTATATCTGAATGGGGAGCGCCTGTGGTATTTGCTACCAAGGCAGATGGTTCTCTCCGACTTTGTGTTGACTATCGAGAGTTGAATAAGCTGACTAAGAAGAACAGACACCCGTTACCGAGGATTGATGATCTCTTTGACCAGCTTGTCGGTGCTTCTGTTTTCTCTCAGCTTGATCTTGCTACTGGATTCCATCAGCTCAGGGTAGCTGAGGATAGTATAGACAAGACTGCGTTCAGGACTCCAGATGGATTCTTCGAATGGCTTGTCATGCCGTTCGGCTTGACTAATGCACCCGCATATTTCGTGGACTTGATGAGTAGGGTGTTCAGGGAGTTCTTGAACAAGTTTGTCATGGTCTTCGTAGATGATATTCTGATCTTCTCTAAGGATGAGGAAGAGCACGCAAGGCATCTCGTGGAGGTGATGGATACGCTTAGAGCACATCAGTTGAAGGCCAAGTTCTCCAAGTGTCACTTTTGGAGAAGGGAAGTTAGATTCCTTGGGCATATAATATCTAAGCAAGGCTTAGCGGTGGATCCTGCTAAGGTAGTTGCAGTTCAGGATTGGAAGACTCCAAGGAATGCAACCGAAGTGAGAAGTTTTCTAGGTCTTGCGGGTTTTTACCGGAAGTTTATCAAGGACTTCGCGAAGATTTCTGCTCCTCTCACTAAATTGACGAAGAAGAATTTAGTTTTTGCTTGGAGCATAGAATGCGAGCTTGCTTTTCAGAAGCTCAAGAGAGCTCTCACATCAGCACCTGTGCTAGCTTTGCTCGATGGAGGGAAGTTATTTACAGTATACACCGATGCATGTGGCACGGGGTTAGGAGCTGTTTTGATGCAAGAAGGAAGAGTGATATGCTTTGGCGGTAGACAACTCAAAGTGCATGAGAAGAATTATCCCACTCATGACTTAGAGTTGGCAGCAATAGTATATGCACTCAAGGCTTGGCGCCATTATCTTCTGGGAGAAAGATTTGAGCTTTATACCGATCACAAGTCATTGAAGTATCTCTTTTCTCAGAAGGATCTGAATCTGCGGCAACAAAGATGGATGGAATTCTTGGCGTCCTATGATTTTGAGATAGCCTATAGCCCTGGCAAGGGGAATGTGGTAGCAGACGCATTGAGTAGAAGAAGGTTGACCCTAAGTCCTCTATTCGTTGAGATGAAGAATTTAGAGTATGTAGCAACCTTTGATTTCTCTTTGGCGATTGAGTCGATGACCGGTTCTTTAGCATCTCTGGAACTCAGACCTACCCTTCTTGATCAAGTTGGGGCTTCGCAGAGAGAAGACCCTCAGATAGTTGAGATTATGGATAAGCTGATTCGAGGAGAGACGTCTAGTCATCTCGCTCGATATTCTATTGATGACAAGGGTTGGCTGAGGAGAGACGGAAGGTTATGTGTTCCCATGGTAGAAGAATTGGTAAGAAAAGTTCTTGAGGAAGCGCACCGCTCTAAGTTGACTATACATCCAGGCGGAGATAAGATGTATAAAGATATGAAGCGCATTTTCTTTTGGCCTGGGATGAAGAAGGATGTGGCAGAGTTTGTCTCTAGATGTATCATTTGCCAGCAAGTCAAGGCCGAGTCGAAGAAGCCCGGTGGGCTATTGCATCCTCTAGACGTTCCACTATGGAAGTGGGAGAGTATTTCCATGGATTTTATCGATGGGCTACCAAGGTCAAGAAAAGGGAATACGAGCATTTGGGTTATTGTGGACAGACTTACAAAGAGTGCTCATTTCATTCCGGTAAGGAGCAAGAGGACCGCATCTTGGCTAGCGTCTGTATATCTTCGTGAGATTGTGAGACTACATGGAGTCCCTTCTAGTATAGTCAGTGACCGTGACCCAATCTTTACAAGTCAATTCTGGAATAGCTTGCAAGAAGCCATGGGCACGAGGTTGAATCTAAGTACTGCTTATCACCCACAGACGGACGGTCAAACCGAAAGGGTGAATAGGGTACTCGAGGATCTGTTAAGGCTTTGTATTCTAGATTTTGGTGGTACTTGGGAAGACCATCTTCCTCTTGTTGAGTTTGCATATAATAACAGTTATTAGGCAAGCATAGGGATGGCACCATTTGAAGCTTTATATGGGAGGCTGTGCAAGTCGCCTACATGTTGGTGGGAGACTACAGATAAGCTTATACTTGGGCCTGATATGGTCAGAGATACATCCGAAAAGATCGAGTTGATTCGGAGACGGATGAAAGCGGCCCAAGACCGACAGAAATCCTATGCTGATAAGCGAAGAACGGATTTGGAGTTTGATGTTGGGGATATGGTTTTCGTGAAGGTTTCTCCTTTGCGGAATGTGGTCCGATTTGGAGCCGTTGGGAAGTTGGCACCGAGATTTGTTGGACCATTCCCTATTATAGAGAGGATTGGGCTGGTGGCTTATAGATTGAAGTTGCCCGAGAAGCTGGCCGGAGTACACGATGTTTTTCATGTCTCGCATCTCCGGAAGTGTTTACATGAATCAGCAGAGGTAGTTGAGCCAAGTGTTTTGAAAGATGTGAAAGTGGAGAAAGAGGCTACCTTGAGGAGAGCTCCGATTCGTATCTTGGGGACAGAGACCAAGAAGCTAAGGAATCGAGAGGTCAGGTTGGTGAAGGTTCAATGGGGTGAAGCCGAAGAAGACGCAACTTGGGAAACCGAGGAGAAGATGTGTGGGCTTTATCCATTCCTTTTTGAGGGTACACTCTCAATCTCTTTTCTTTGTTAGCATATCTTTCTCTTTGCTATCCATGTTTATCTAGTTTATCGTGTTAATCTTGTCATGAGAACCTTAGGTAGAAACCCTTTGGATGAAACATGTGTTTGAAACATGTTATGCTTGATGGTTGCAAGTGGTTGCAAGTGTTTGCAAGTGGTTACTCGTGGATGCATTATACACGATTAGGCACTAGATCGGCTCACACACTCCTCATATTGCATATGCATGAGTGTTTATGCTTATTCATGGATGGAAATTTTTGTGTTATCACATGGATGTTGCATATGGGTGTATGTGATGTGCACACATATAGATGTTATACATTATGTTAGGAATTGCATACATATGGATTCATTTCACCAACATAACTTGCATTGATGATATTTGCATTAGATAAGTACATATACACATACCTTTGCATACGTTCATACAACATTTAGAATCTTGTAAGGACAATGATTGCTCGTGGATGATGTTTTGAGTAGATGGATGTTGGATGGTAGGATACGTTCTTCCTAACTTGAAGATTCCGGGGACGAAATCCTTTAAGGAGGGGAGAATGTAACAACCCGTATTTTCAATAACCTGTTATGGCATAAATCAAGGCAGAATTTAATTCTAAAATTTGAATCAAGGGAAACGGGCTATGCCATTGCGTTCGTCTCGGAAAAATACACGAAATAGAGTCCGAGTTTTCGAAAATCGGAGTCCGTATGACCCAATTAAGGCCCAACGAAGTTTTCAGAAAATTTCTAAGTAAAAACAGATTTCAAATTCAAGTTTGGAATTTGAGATTAGGGTAAGATTGGGCCAGGCGGGAGAATTCCCGCCTCAGTACCCAAGTCGACAGCCCTGTCGACTTGGGAGTCGACTTGGTTTGACCAAGTCGACAGCCCTGTCGACTTGGCTCAGACGAGCAGTCCTGCCTGGTGCACCATTTTGGGTTTGTGTTGAGCTTGGGGGCCAGATTCGGTTTTGAGGGTTGAGATTGGAACTAGGGTTTAATCCTATGGCCTAAAACACTTGCCTAATCTATAAATAAGACCCTAACCTACCCTAAATCATCATTAATCTATCCTACAACTAAACTATGGCAAAATCAATCCTCTCATGGCCTCCACTCTCTTCATAAAATTCCTAAATCAATTTCTAAGTGATTTTCCATGCATACAAGTGTTTTTAGACTTGTATGAGCCTCTTTAGCTTGCATTCAAGTCAAGTCTCTATATTTGCACCATAAAGAAAGAGTTTTGATCAATTTTGCTTGCATTTTTGGGGGTTTAATTGGTTGCATAAGGGTTTTCTTACATTTTCTACACTCATTTGAGTTCTCATAAGCATTGTAAGCCCTATTCTACTTTCATACTTAAACTCTAAAGTTAAATATATGATATGCAAGTTTATATGCGAGTTTACTATGTTATGAAATGCAAGATTATCATGTTATGCAAGCTTGTTATGTTATAATATACAAGTTTATCATGTTATGCAAGTATGCTATGATATGAAATGCAAGTTCATCATGTTATGTTATGCAAGTTTGATATGCAAGTTGTCATATGATATGCAAGTTATGTTATGCAAGTTTGGGTTGAACATTTGTTCATGCTATCATGTTATGCAAGCTTATTTTGGGTTTATGGACATAAAGCTTCAAGTTTTATGCCAAAGGTTGCATTTTGGCAACATGTAAGTTATCATATCTCTTATGATAACTTGCATGTGAGGCCAAATGCGAACTTATGGCCATGTCTACATGTCATTTAGCACCATGTATCATCAATATGCCAAGTTTGATTTTATGCATGCTTTTGAGGCCTAATGCAAGTATATGAACATATGTACATTTCATATGCCACCATGTTGAACTTGTGGCTTCAACACCTTTTATGTCATGATTATGCCAAGTTCCCTCTTTCTATCCTTTATGCGCTATTGCGATATGTAAGCGATGGGATTGCGTTTGGGGTTGGGTAAAAGTAAAAGACATAAAAACATAAGCTTGGGAATTTACCTATTAAGTTAGGTCTACCCATTGGGAATTTACCTATTAAGTTAGGTCTACCCAATTGCTTGAAAATTTGTAACATGTTTTGGAAACATGATGGACATGACACTTAGAAAAGATAAGTGTGACCAACTCGAGGTTGGGTTGAGTTTGTAGCGTAAACCTACCCGGAACCGACCGGCCTAACTAGTTGCTACAAACAATAGGACCCAATGTGAGAAGTTGGCCATGTTGTACCTTGAACCCGAGGTTGGACCAAGTTGTGGTGTAAAGCTACCCAGACCCGCCCGGTTTAACTAGTAACCGCAACAAAGTCTAATGTGAGAGGTTAAGGCACATTAAATTAATTAATGCCTCGTGATTAGGGTTAAGTCATGGTCCACTGAATACTTAACCAATTTGGGCTCGGTAGATTAATCGGGGTTAAGTCGTGAACTCATCGTTACACTTAACCAAGTTAATCCATGGTTAGCAAGGGGGTTAAACCGTACTTAACCCACTAGAAAAATCCTAGCAATGGGGGTCCACTCCAGCAGTAATCCCAAGTTAGTATCATCATGACCCTAGGGACTAGGCTAGGGAGGGGGCACGATTACTGGGCTGGAGGTAAGCGACCAAAAGCGACGGCAGAGGGTACGCCGGTGTAGTTCCGGGCGGACCATGGTCGTGCACGTAGTCCGAAGCCGGGGAAAGCATGCACGGGTACCAGTAGATCGAGACTGTGCACTCATGTTTATGGTGTCCAGGGGTTGCCACCCTAGGGCTTGATACACCCGACGGGGGACCCTGCACAGTCTGACTACAATTATGTTTGGGCCATATTGACACCAACACGTGACGAGTTAGGCTTAGGGAGCCGATCGACTAGACCGTTTGGTTGGACCTCGTATTAGGGTCACTTCATGTTATTGGGCCAAAGCTTGAGCCAAGGGATCAATACTTGTTTATTCAAGTCATGTTAGTTTGCTAGTACACCTGTGGTGCAAAACCTTAATCCTGATTATGCGATGACACCTTTATCTATCTTGTTAGTTAATCATCGTGCTAGTATGTTGTTATCCTTATGTTCATCCCTGCTGCTCGTGCCAGTTAACTTTATCAGTTTACATTGATTGTAGTAGGGCTTACTCAGTCTTTTTGACTGACATGTTTTCTTTCGCCTCTTTTCTTCCGTTCCCCCCCCCCCCACGTTCTCAGGGAGGGAATACAGGAGCTTAGCTTGGATTTCGGATTGCTTGCTTGAGGGATTTTCAGCTCATGTACGGTTTCGACATGAAGCTAACTATGGTTACCACTTATTTGGGGATAGCATTTATGTATTTCAGTTTTTCAGTTGATGTTGTTTTATCTAGACTTGTTTATTTGGAAAGCTATGTTGTACCAGACTTGTTTTGAAATGGTTTGAAAACTTCCGCTGTTTTATCTATGATATTTACTTTGTTTACATATATACATATGTTCTTGTTCTGCCTTGATATATCATTATGCATGTTTACCTGACTCAAACGCCCCTCCAAAGCCAGAGTGCTTGCAAGAGTCACCCTGGCGGAGGCGGGGTGTTACAATAATCGAGAGTAATACTTATTAAAAGCTTATGTTACTATTAATTAGTAAGTAGTTAACATAAATTAACTATTAAAAATAAATTACTACTTATTAATTATTTAATAATAATTGATAAATATTATTGATTCCCAAAAGTTTATTATTAATTATTATTATTAAATATTAGTATAATTAGTTATTAAATATAGATATTATAAACATGAAGTTTGTAGTAGGCATCTATTACAACCAATAAAATGAAAAGTTGTGATATATATGTTTATTACAACTTTAGAGAGCTGACAGTTGTAAAAAACCTTTATTACAACAGTGGTTTTTGCACAGTTGTAAAAAACATTTATTACAACTGTGCTTTTCGCACAATTGTAAAATTAAAGTTGTAATATATTGTTTTTGTTGTAGTGTGTGAGGCTCGCGAATTCACGTCATACACAAAACTGCGCCACACAGGCCGTGCTTTGATCATCAACTGCAAGACTTTGCTTTTCAATAGAAGCCTTGATCATTTGCCATTTAGGCGTGCCACACAGGCAATTCACTCCATGCGACTGATGTCCATCGATATACAACCTCGGAGCTCGTACGTCTCAGAGAAGGGCGTTAAGCAAAAGAATAAATTCTCCGCCGCCAAATAGAGGTATATTTAATAGAGATCAATCAACACAAAATAAAATCCAATGTCAGACACACGGTCCATTTACAAGTTCGTTCTGGGTCTGAACGAAACCGGAGGCACTTTCCTCGCATATCCATCGATCTCCAAGTACGTCTGGACGACCACCGACTGATTCCTTCCTCTTGGGTGTACAACCCAATCAAGATCATCAGTAATCAACCAAACGATAAGAAGACTTCCGGTCTTCAACCACCGTCTTCATCTTCGACATATCGTCGAATCGGTTATTCAGAATGGGTATAAACCCGGCCTTTCCGAATAACCCACGTATATAATAAACACGTGTTACACAAACACAACATACGCCTCATTCCAATTCAGAATATTCTTTTATTCAAAGATTCACATTCTTAGGGAAAGGTTCCCATTAATTTTATCAAAGATAAATTCTTCTAAATTTATTCTTTAATCTTCCTTTGGATATCATTTCAAACCATATTATGGTTTTCCAAACTAGTCGAGATTAGCGAATCACACCGAAGTTATTATTTATTTTATTTTCCAATCCCAACCTATTCATCCCATGGAGAAAAACTGGTAATACTCCATATCTAACACCACGGTGTTATCGGTAAAATTAATTGACATTTCACGTTCAAATCTAATTAAAGGTTTAACTATCGCTTTGGAGCAGAACTGGTGATACTCCATTCTCGATCACTTTCCAAATTTGATAAATTAAATTTTCAATTCACATTTCAATCTAATTAAAGATTCATTAAAACTCCACCTAGTTTTAATCTTCTCAAAAATCAATATCTTGTCTTTAACTGGGTTAAAGAACCAATGTCACCTAAAAAACGATTCACGACAAACCCAAATCACATTTGATATTAAATACAAGGCTCTGAATAGAAAATATACCAGCTTATATTCAATATCAAATTCTGAAACCAACAAATATCGTATTGGAAATAACGATATAAATATATCTTCCAAATTCCCATAACAATATATGTATAATCACAGAATCCAACATCGAAATATTCCGAAGATAATTTCGATTCAAATCCATCCCAATTCAATTATGGGAAATTCTGGTTACTTTTAAAACCCCTTTCAAATTCAATTTATTTATTTCAAAAATAAATTGATTTTAATTCTAGTTCAAAACTAGTTCATTTTCGATAAAAATCTATTTTTATCTTTTCAAATATGGAATTTTTCACCCCGGTTCCCATAACTAGTTCATAGCTTTTTAAATTAAAAAATCATAGCTTTTATATTGAATAATCATAGCTTTTTAAATTGAAAAATTATATTTTTTATATTGAAAAATCGTATTTATATATTTTCTCCATTCCAAAAAAGAACATTAAAGGGATTAAAGAATAGAAACTCACCTTCCGACTTGAAGCGGGGACGGAAGACGGGCTTCGTAGCAGTTCCAGGCAAAGCTCAACGCGGTTGGGTGGTGCGCTATGGAGCTTGCGGGTGCTGACATTGCATTGGTCGAGGAAGCAAGGGGGAAGGGTCGAGGTTTCATCTGGAAGTGAGGGCAGGGGAAAGAAGGGGCAGAGAAGCAGGCGGCGACGACGGCTATGACTGGTGGCGGGCGATTTAGGGCCAGGGTTTGGGTGCGGAGTTCAAATCAGAAGGGCAGAGAGGAGAGGGAAGACCGGAGAGAGAGGGGTGCAGATCCGGCAACGGCGGCGGAGCTGAGGAAGGGGCGCGCTCCAGGTACGGCGGCGCGAGGAGCGACAATGATCGTGCTCGTTCAATTTTTTTCTTTTTCTGTTTAAAGAGGAGAGAGAAAGGTGGGGTGGGGGATATATATGTTTATTTATTATTATTTTTATTTTATTTTTTTTCTCCAACTAGTTTTACTTTTCATTCGAACTTCAAACAAGGCTCAACGACTGTCGTCCCTAGCTAATTACTCTCATTCCGAACACAATGGGATATGCTTGGTAAGCCAATTCGACTGTTTGAATAGGTTTCCGTTAAATTAAAAATATAAATCAATATATTTTAAATTCAAACGCACATTTTAATTTACTAGGGCCACATACTGACTCCGAAAATTCCAGAAAAATAGATATGGCTATGTATTGACGATACGGTCCTAATAAAACTAATTTCGTCGAATTTGGAGACCGTTTAAAAAACGGTCATTTTCCAGTCGATTAAATTCAAACTGAAATTACCAAACACGTTTAAATTCATCATGCTCACATATTGATTCCAAAAATTATGAAAATTGTAATCTTGCAATAATTTGACATTACAGATCCAAAAAAAGTGGTCTCGTCGAAAACGGAGTTCATTTGCAAAATCTTCACTTTTAAGGGCTATATTTCCATAGCGACTATCCTGAATTTTCAACTAGACATAACTTTTTATTTTCGCTATGAAATCTGGATTTTTCACATTCGTTGGGAAGATATTTTCAAACAGATTCAAATATTTCTTCTTTCACTAAAATCCGGTTTATTTTGAATCCTGTACATTCATTTGAAATTTGAAATCGAATATTCAAACTACCGCGCCATTTTCAATTTCCTTTTATAATTAAAATAAATATTTATATTCTAACTTCGATTTAAATACATATATACATTCTAATTCTATTCAAAATAAATTTCTAGTCATTATTATTTAAAATAAATCATTTTAAATATTCAAAATTCATTAAAATTGCCAAAATAAAAATTTTAAATTGGTTCTGATTTTCCGGGTTATTACAAGAGAGCTCTTACAAGTGCACTGATTCTAGTACTTTCCAATGAAAAGGCCCTTTACGGTCTGCATTGATACGTGTTGTACCGGACTTGGTGCAGTGGTGATGCAGGAAGGTAGGGTGGTAAGTAATGGTAGTAGAGAACTGAAGACCCATGAGAGGAATTACCCTATCTGTAATTTAGAGTTAGTCGCCATTGTATTCGCGCTTAAGTCATGGAGAAATTATTTGTTAAGAGAGAGATCTGAGCTATTTACATATCAAAGTCACTTAGGTACTTGTTTTCTCAGAAGGACTTAAACTTAAGGCATTAACAATGGATGGAGTTTTTAGCATCTTATGACTTTAATATTTCTTATACCCAAGGTGAGGGGAATGTAGTTGTACATTCACTAAGTTAGAGGAGAGTAGCTTTGAGTTCTCTATTTGTAGAGTGGAGGCATACAGAGTACGTAGCCACATTTGACTTTAAGACCTTTATGGATTTTACTCTTGGATTGCCAGTAGCTTTGGAAATTCAGCTAACTCTTTTATATCAAATTAGCTCTAGGAAGAAGGAAGCCAAGCAGTTAGCATATGTTATATATTATGACGACTTCCATACACCACTTGTGCTTATCTAACCCAATATCACTCTGTATAAGCACCCAATCGATGTAAAACGGTTGTCAAGAGAAAGAAATAGTAGAAAAGGGAAAGAAAAGAAGAAATAGAAGAGAAGAGAACATAAAACTCAATCACAGAGCCTGTTGTATATCTCAAGTGCATCAGATAACATATAATAGTAACAATCACATATATTAAATAAGCGATACAATAATAACTATATAAAGCAGGTAATCTAAGTATACAAGATTATATAGCTATACATAACTATGATAGAGCTTATCCATGAGATAAATAAACTCAAACTGATAACCTGTCTCTAAAAGAATACATAACACTACCGAGGCTCCACAGTGTCACATAGTGGAATAAACAATAAGGATACAAGTATAAGTATGTAAAACGTCACCTCCTACTAATCCACATATGCATCTCAGAATAATTCCCATACATATCAGGTGGTCTTCTCATATGCATCGTCGATGAGCACCCAAAGTAATAAGACCTTTGGCCAGATAACAGTCTAGTGTGAGTAGTAACAAAACAAATAATATTGTAAAAGTTATAATAGTGTAAGGTACAAAGGGTATGAAAAATCATACCTGACATGTCCATGCATCCATAGAGTCAGCACATATAAGAATATATATACTACTCCGTGATAATAATAATGGGTGTATCCTACAACAAGATACTAGGGGTGCTTAGATATCTGAATAAGTGATATCCACATCACATGAAGCACCTAATTTGATAAATGATAAAGCAATAATAGCATCCATCATCCATCCTCACATTCACTCATACAGTGCATTAGACACAAGATAATGCTTATGCTTCTTGGTACCTGAATCCAGGCCACTCAGTCGGCTAGGAAATAAGTTGTACTAATTAGTACAACCCAAAGTAAAGACCCGAATCTGGTTCATCTAAAAAGCTATAAGTTTCCCGAACTTGGAAACAATCTCCCAAATCTAGAGATAAGGACCCGGACTTGGTCCAATGGATATCCTACCCACTACCCATTCTTTCGAAGTACCCATCGAACCTGTGTATCGATAATCCCTTTTGCACACGCAATCCATAGCAGGTTCTATCCTCGGGCTACTACCATGACTCCTCTTTAGTATGTCCCTCTCGATCCATCATCCGTAATCAACATATAAAAAAATTGCTATCCATTATCAAAGTCGCCCCCTTCCAATCATAGAATCATTATCATTAGATAATGAACCAATGCATCGAACCACTACATCCCTGCCTCATGTCAAGCATCTGATCGAAGAGTTATCGCGTCGAAACCACTATACAGTGAACCATCATATCTTGCTCCTTGAAGTCACACCATCGTCCATGTCAAAATGGTCAAAATTGTAACACCCCGAATTTTAGTTAATACTAAAATTCACTAATTACAGGATAAATAATCTCAGATGTGGGAATTGGGGGTAACGGGCTGCGTAATTGCGTTCATCTCGGAAAAATACGCGAAATAGAGTCCGAGTTTTCGAGAATCGGAGTCCGTATGGCCCGGTTATGGCCCAAAGAAGTTTGCAGAAAATTCAAAGTTAAAAACAGATTTAAAAATTAAACTTGATTTCGAAATTGGAGCCAGCAGGGGGCCAGGCGGGAAATTTCCCGCCCTACCCATGTCGACAGGGCTGTCGACAGGCCTGTCGACAGGGGGGTCGACTTGCTTGTCGACTTGCCTGTCGACCTGGGCGCGGCGTCCAGAGAACCTGGGTGCACCAGGTTGGGTTTTAGGCTGGCTTGGAGGGCTGGGTTCTAGAGATTTCCTAAATCTAACGGACCTAATCTAACCTAGGGTTAATCTAAGGGCCTAAAACACTCACCTATTCTATAAATACACCCTAAACCTACCCAAATCCATACTAAAAATAGAAATGATGGCCTCATGCCGCCAAAATCAAACTTGAGGGAGCCTCCACTAGTTTATGAAGGAAGTTGCAAGCTAATCACTCTCTAATCAATCTCTAATCATCACCATCTTCATATTTAGCAACTAATTCCACTTCATAAGTTTGCTAATCTTGGGTTTGGTGAGTTTCTATCACTTTAACATCAATTGTTAAAGTAAGTAGATTGGGTGTAATGAGGCCTATGGTCTTAGATGCGGATTAGTGAGTTTGAATCATTTGTAATGATATGCTACTCTATGTTTTTCTATGTTTATGCATAATTAATAAGTGGGTTTATGCATGTTTGATAAGTTGGTTTATGCATGTTTGATAAGTTGGTTTATGCATGTTTAACAAGTGGGTTTATGCATATTTAATAAGTGGATTTATGCATGTTTAACAAAGTGAGTTATGCAAGTTCATATGCAAGTTACGTGTATGATGTTATGTAAGTTATGTGTAGGTTGTTATGCAAGTTCATATGCAAGTTATGTATATGCTTAAATGCAAGTTTAACATGATATGCAAGTTATGCATGCTTATGCAAGTATGTGAATGCTTATGCAAGTATATGAATGCTTATGCAAGTTATGTATATGCTTAAATGCAAGTTTAACATGATATGCAAGTTATGCATGCTTATGCAAGTATGTGAATGCTTATGCAAGTATATGAATGCTTATGCAAGTTATGTGTATGCTTAAATGCGTGTTTAACATGTTATGCAAGTTATGAGAATGCTTATATGCAAGTTCAACATGTTATGCAAGATATGTGTATGATAATATGCAAGTTTGGGTTAAATGTAGTTGGGTTAATATATGCAAGTTGGCATCCTCTTAACACATGACAAAGTTGTATGCTAAACCCATGATATTTGTGATGGATCTTCCCCTTTATTATGTCATGAAATGATAACGATTTACGTGGGGAACGATGGGGTTAGTAAATATGTTAATAAAAGTATGGTTCGGTATGATTAAGCATACCATAAAAATAAATTAACATTAGTGGGAATTTACCTATTGAGTTAGGTCTACCCCATGGGAATTTACCTATTGAGTTAGGTCTACCCATGTTATGAAAAACTTGATATTAATTAGGGATAATTAATATGGGGGTGATTAATTAGGTGTAATTAATCGACTATGACACGAGGTTGGACTCATTTGTAGTGTAAAACTGCCCGGACCCAACCGGCTTAACCAGTTGCTACAAATGTCAGCCCAATGTGAGAGGTCTTAGCCATAAATTAAATACGTGATTAAAGTAAAGACACGAGGTTAGACTCTGTTATGACGTAAGACTGCCCGGACCCTACCGGCTTAACCAGGCGGTCATAACAGCCAGTCTAATGTGGGAGGTCTTTATGGGAGATCACGGTCTTAATTAATTAAGAAACACTTAACCATACTAGCATGTAGTGGGACATGAGGGGTTAAGTGGGTGCCTTGGGTGGCATGTGGAAATTTAGTGGGTGCCTTGGGTGGCATGTGGAATCTAGTGGGTTGCCTTGGGTGGCAATAGAAAATACGATTAGAATACTTAACCAAGTGGAAACATGTAATTAAACATGATTAAAGGGTTAAGTGGGATACACTAGATAAGTGACAAGCTTAGGTTGGTAGCTTGTGGGGGCCCATTTCAACCAATATCCCAAACGTATCTTTGTGGGCTCGACCCATGTCGAGTGACGGGACACACATATTGGGCTTGACTATAAGAGGCCAAAACGGGTTAGCGGTGGCAACGCAAGTCCAACGGGTTTCATATGCGTGTGTGGGCCCGGGCTGGTAGATAAGCCGTTGTTGCATCGTGTAGATATAAAGCCGTGCACCGTTGATATTATCAGGTGGCCACTTTGGGGAATGATACACCCCATTGTGGGACCAGCACGGGTATCTACGGTAGGGAGCCGATTGCTGGGGAGTAGTGGGTACACCTAATAAAGATAGGGGCAGACGACACCTATGTAGGGGTACACGAAACTACTGGGTAAAATTACTAAGTACACCTAGTGGAGATAGGGGCAGACAGCACCTATGTAGTGGGCTAGGAGTACACGAAACTACTGGGGAAATTTTCTAAGTCCTTGGGAGGTATCAACCTTTAAGTAGGAATGACTGGTGTGGTGCAGTTAGTAATTACCCTTGGGTGGGTAGATGCGTCTTTACAGTTATCTTAGTTTATCCT
Organism: Allium sativum; assembly: GCA_030737875.1. NCBI lineage: Eukaryota > Viridiplantae > Streptophyta > Magnoliopsida > Asparagales > Amaryllidaceae > Allium > Allium sativum. The sequence continues at coordinate 937,934,915 of CM060922.1, forward strand.
AAGTCTACCAAGCTGCTTAGTGTAGCCATTCATCCTCAGACATTACCGTAGGTCAAGTTTATGTCTTCTCTGGTTACTTTAATGATTGTATTGTTAAAGTTATAGGACTCGCTCAGACTTATGTCTGACCCCGTTGTTTTTATCTTTTTCCCAACCCTCAGGTCCTACGGTGGATCCTAGCAGTAGTGGAGCTTGATCGGATTGCTGTTCCAGTCTTTTGGGAGCTTGGATAGATGTAAAGCTCCAGTTACCCAGTTATCTTTTCTTTTGTCCTGGCTATTGTATGAGAGAGTGGGATTATGTACTTCTTTATTTTGATGGATATTGTACTTGACTTTTATTGTGGTTTTATGATGTAACTAGACATGTTTATTTCCGCTGTCATGAGATGATGTTTTAAATTTCAAGTACTATTTATATCTGTCTTGTGGTAATTTTTCTGTTCTATATTCACTAAAATACTCCACCGATGCTATGGCATTCCCTTAGTGAGTGACCATAGCGGGCGTGGGGTGTTACACGTGGTATCTGTAAGACTGCCCGGACCCTACCGGCTTAACCAGGCGGTCATAACAGCCAGTCTAATGTGGGAGGTCTTTATGGGAGATCACGGTCTTAATTAATTAAGAAACACTTAACCATACTAGCATGTAGTGGGACACGAGGGGTTAAGTGGGTGCCTTGGGTGGCACGTGGAAATTTAGTGGGTGCCTTGGGTGGCATGTGGAATCTAGTGGGTTGCCTTGGGTGGCAATAGAAAATACGATTAGAATACTTAACCAAGTGGAAACATGTAATTAAACATGATTAAAGGGTTAAGTGGGATACACTAGATAAGTGACAAGCTTAGGTGGGTAGCTTGTGCGGGCCCATTTCAACCAATATCCCAAACGTATCTTTGTGGGCTCGACCCATGTCGAGTGACGGGACACGCATATTGGGCTTGACTATAAGAGGCCAAAACGGGTTAGCGGTGGCAACGCAAGTCCAACGGGTTTCATATGCGTGTGTGGGCCCGGGCTGGTAGATAAGCCGTTGTTGCATCGTGTAGATATAAAGCCGTGCACCGTTGATATTATCAGGTGGCCACTTTGGGGAATGATACACCCCATTGTGGGACCAGCACGGGTATCTACGGTAGGGAGCCGATCGCTGGGGAGTAGTGGGTACACCTAATAAAGATAGGGGCAGACGGCACCTATGTAGGGGTACACGAAACTACTGGGTAAAATTACTAAGTACACCTAGTGGAGATAGGGGCAGACGGCACCTATGTAGTGGGCTAGGAGTACACGAAACTACTGGGGAAATTTTCTAAGTCCTTGGGAGGGATCAACCTTTAAGTAGGAATGACTGGTGTGGTGCAGTTAGTAATTATCCTTGGGTGGGTAGATGCATCTTTACAGTTATCTTAGTTTATCCTAAGTCTACCAAGCTGCTTAGTGTAGCCATTCATCCCCAGACATTACCGTAGGTCAAGTTTATGTCTTCTTTGGTTACTTTAATGATTGTATTGTTAAAGTTATAGGACTCGCTCAGACTTATGTCTGACCCCGTTGTTTTTATCTTTTTCCCAACCCTCAGGTCCTACGGTGGATCCTAGCAGTAGTGGAGCTTGATCGAATTGCTGTTCCAGTCTTTTGGGAGCTTGGATAGATGTAAAGCTCCAGTTACCCAGTTATCTTTTCTTTTGTCCTGGCTATTGTATGAGAGAGTGGGATTATGTACTTCTTTATTTTGATGGATATTATACTTGACTTTTATTGTGGTTTTATGATGTAACCAGACATGTTTATTTCCACTGTTATGAGATGATGTTTTAAATTTCAAGTACTATTTATATCTGTCTTGTGGTAATTTTTCTGTTCTATATTCACTAAAATACTCCACCGATGCTATGGCATTCCCTTAGTGAGTGACCATAGCGGGCGTGGGGTGTTACACGTGGTATCAGAGCAAAGGTTACCGGAACAGATAAAATTTTTAGAAAACTATTTTTATAAAAACATTTTTGGAAGAGATATTTTCAAAAACATGTCTTTTAAGAGAAAAGTTTTTGAAAGAAAAGCATAATCCCCAATAGCCACATCTATATCCTTCGAATTCTCCGTTTTGAATCTTTCCTTTTTCGTTTCAGCATGGCTGAGGATCTTAACTTTCCGGAGGGTGTGACGGTACCAGTATGGTATAGGAGATTGATGGAGGCTAGGGCCACCACTGCGGGTCCAGCAAATGTTCCTCCACCAACCGTAGCACCCGATCTTCCTCCTCCCCCTCCTCCTCGCACGGATACTTTTGCTAAGACTTGCAAGGAATTTAAAGCTATGGGAGGGAAACCTTTTCAAGGATCTGAAACTTTTGTGGAGGCTAGAGATTGGCTTAAGGAGGTGGAAGAGTTGATAGATATCTTTGAAATGGAAGAAGGAAAGAAAGTCAAGTTAGCTGCTTGGTTAATGAAGGGAGAGGCCTCATTCTGGTGGGAGGTCACTAATGGAGAATGCCCCGTTGACTCTTGGGCGGATTTTAGGCAAAGATTTGTGGCAAAGTTTCTCTCAAGGGCGGAGGAAAACTTGTATATGGAAAGATTCTTGACTCTAAAGCAAGGAAATCTCTCAGTGAAGGAATATGTCAACAAGTTTAATCAATTGGCAAGGTTTGGCCTAGACATGGTGAATACATCGGAGAAGAAGGCTTTGAGGTTCGTGAAAGGCTTGAATGAACCAATGCATGGGTTGGCTATGACTCATATCCCTATGGGGGCCACCTTTGAGAAGCTAGTTGACATGGCACTCATGCATGAAGAAGAGAAAGGTCCCAATGCTAATAGGGCACCCGAGAAGAAGGGAGATCAAAAGAGACCTCAGCAACAACAACAGAATAAAGGTGGGAAAGGCAACGGTGGCAAGGGCAAGAAGAAGAAGTGTTTCAATTGTGGGACACCTGGCCACCTAAGCAAGGATTGTCGCAAGAAGAAGAAGACTGGCTGCTTCCACTGTGGCGAAGCAGCGCATCTAGTAAAGGATTGCCCTAAGAAGGGGCAAAGGACGGGATCTACCTCAGGAGGACAGGTGCAAGCTCTTATAGCACTAGGTCAGGCTAGGGGGCAAGTACAGGCTCTCGCGGTTCCACCGATTCAGGAAAGAGGTAGAACTATTTCCGTTGAAAGTCTGGTTTTTCTATTTGATCATCCTGTCCGTACCTTGTTTGATTCAGGCGCATCGCATTCGTTTATCTCATCATCATTAGTTGAGTCACTGCACTTAGACACCAGTCTGGTAGATGATCCCTTGGTTGTTTCAAACCCAATTGGGGGCTCCACTTATTTGTCCATGATATGTTTGGGTTTGAAGATTTCTATACTTAGCATTGAGTTTAGATGTGATGCTTTTGTGTTGGGCTTCACGGGCTATGGGTTGATTTTGGGCATGGACTGGTTATCCAGTAATGGTGCCGTTCTTGATTGCGAAAGGAGAGTTGTTCGGCTCATGACCCGCTTGGGTAACACTCTCGAGATTTCTTGTAATCCCATGGAATCTGTTATGCTAAGTTATCTTGAATCGCTTGACGCTTCGGTCGAGAGTTTGCAATCTGTTAGAGTGGTCCGGGAATATCCGGATGTGTTTGAGGAGGTGAAGGGCTTACCTCCGAAGCGGGAGATTGACTTCCGAATATATCTGGTGGATAATGCTAAACCTGTATCTTTACCAGTGCGCCACATGGCTCCTCGTGAGAGGAGGGAACTCCATAAGCAAGTAGGGGAGTTGCTTGAGAAGGGGTTCATAAGACGGAGTATATCGGAGTGGGGTGCTCCAGTAGTTTTTGCTACGAAGGCGGATGGGTCCCTCAGACTTTGTGTAGACTATAGAGAACTCAATAAGCTCACAAAGAAGAATAGACACCCATTGCCGAGGATTGATGATCTTTTCGATCAGTTGGTTGGCGCTTCAGTATTTTCTCAGTTGGACTTAGCCACGGGGTTTCATCAGTTGAGGGTGGCTGAGGATAGCATAGACAAAACTGCCTTTAAAACTCCGGATGGTTTCTATGAGTGGCTGGTGATGCCATTTGGGTTAACGAACGCCCCTGCATACTTTGTTGATTTGATGAGTAGGGTGTTCAGGGATTTCCTTAATAAATTCGTGGTGGTCTTTGTGGATGATATCTTAGTATTTTCTAAGAGTGAAGAAGAGCATGCCCTACATCTTGGGGAGGTATTGAAGACTCTTCGAGTACATAGCCTTAAGGCTAAATTCTCTAAATGTCACTTCTGGAGGAAGGAGGTGCGGTTCTTGGGGCACGTGGTCTCCAAGGAAGGGATAGCTGTGGATCCCGCGAAGGTAGTATCAATTCAGGATTGGAAGGTTCCGAAGAATGCTACCGAAGTAAGAAGTTTCTTAGGGTTGGCGGGTTATTATAGGAAGTTTCTCAAAGACTTCGCGAAGATATCAGCCCCATTAACCCGCTTAACGAAGAAGAATCTTGTTTTCGCATGGGACGTAGATTGTGATGATGCGTTCCGATGGTTAAAGAGAGCTTTAACCACCGCTCCAGTTTTAGTGTTGCCAGATGGGAGCAAGCCATTTGTTGTCTATACCGATGCCTGTGGGACAGGACTTGGCGCAGTCTTAATGCAAGAGGGAAGGGTAATAGCCTATGGTGGAAGGCAGTTGAGGGCACATGAGAAAAATTACCCTACCCATGATCTAGAGCTGGCCGCTATTGTTTTTGTGCTTAAGATTTGGCGCCATTATCTTCTTGGTGAGAGATTCGAGTTGTTCACTGACCATAAATCATTGAAGTACTTATTCTCTCAGAAGGATTTAAACTTAAGACAGCAAAGGTGGATGCAGTTCTTAGCATCCTATGATTTCGAGATAGCGTATACCCCTGGCAAGGGTAACGTGGTGGCGGACGCCTTAAGCAGAAAGAGGTTGTCCTTGAGTCCATTGTTCATGGAACGACGAAGCTTGGAATTTATCTCGATGTTTGATTTCAGACCTTCCATTGATTATGTACCCGGTTTGCTAGCTTCCTTGGAGGTTAGACCTACTCTTTTGGGGCGGATTGGAGAAGCACAGAGGGACGACCCACAGTTGGTTGAGTTGGTGGAGAAACTCATAAGGGGGAGTCATCCAGCCATTTGAGTAGGTACACCCTAGACGATAGGGGATGCTTGCGTAGAGACGGTAGACTTTGTGTACCGCAAGACGAGGGTTTGAGGAAGGTTATTCTTGATGATGCACACCGTTCTAGGATGACTATTCATCCCGGTGGGGACAAGATGTACCAAGACATGAAGAGGGTTTTCTTCTGGGCCGGTATGAAGAAAGATGTGGCCGAGTATGTCGCTCGATGCTTGGTGTGCCAACAGGTGAAGGCGGAGCAAAAGAAACCAGGTGGGTTGCTTCACCCCTTGGAAGTTCCGCAATGGAAGTGGGATAGCGTCTCGATGGATTTTATTGACGGGTTACCCAGATCGAGGAAGGGTAATACAGGAATTTGGGTGGTGGTAGACAGACTTACTAAGAGCGCCCATTTCATACCTGTGAAGAGCAAGAGGACCGCTCCATGGCTAGCTTCGGTATATCTTCGAGAGATAGTTCGATTGCATGGGGTACCCTCTAGCATAGTAAGTGATCGAGATCCTATCTTCACTAGCGAGTTCTGGAGAAGTTTGCAAGAAGCAGTGGGGACTCAATTGTGTCTGAGCACCGCTTATCATCCTCAGACAGACGGCCAGACTGAGAGGGTGAATCGTGTTCTAGAAGACCTTTTGAGGCTTTGTATCTTAGATTTTGGAGGTACATGAGAAGAGCATCTTCCATTGGTGGAGTTCGCATATAATAACAGCTTTCAGTCCAGTATTGGTATGGCTCCTTTCGAAGCTCTCTATGGAAGGCCTTGTCGATCACCTACATGTTGGTGGGAATCTACGGATAAGATCTTGCTTGGGCCTGATATGGTTAGGGAGACTTCAGAGAAGATTGATTTGATTCGAAGAAGGATGAAAGCAGCGCAAGATAGGCAAAAATCTTATGCGGACAAGAGAAGGACGGATCTTGAGTTTGAGGTTGGGGACATGGTTTTTGTCAAAGTATCTCCGTTGAGAAATGTTGTTCGCTTTGGATCCGTTGGGAAGTTAGCACCGAGGTTTGTTGGGCCGTTTCCTATTAAGGAAAGGATTGGACGGATGGCATATAGAGTGGAGCTGCCCGACAGACTTAGTGGTGTACATGATGTATTCCATGTGTCCCATTTGAGGAAGTGCTTACATGAGACCGCAGAGGTGGTAGAGCCGAGCTCGCTTAGAGATGTAGAGGTAGAGCGTGATGCGACTATTCGACGAGCTCCTACTCGCATCCTTGGGTCAGAGACTAGGAAGTTGAGAAACAGAGAGGTTCAACTAGTCAAAGTGCAATGGGGAGAAGATGAGAGCAACGCAACTTGGGAGACGGAAGCGAAGATGCGTTCATTGTACCCATTTCTTTTTGAGGGTATGTCTTTACTTTCTCCTCTATCGTTGTCTAGTACTTATCTTATCTTTAGTATATCCTCTCGATAGTACTGTTTGACCTTTAGATAGGGTAAACCTATGGTTGAAACATGTGTTTGAGACATGTTATGGTTGATGGATGCAAGTGGATGCAAGTGTTTGCTAGTGGTTGCTCGTGGATGCATACGCACACACTCTAGGCACTAGATCGGCTCAGTCACTTCATATTGCATATTGCATAAAATTGTGTGTAGGAGGCTATATTTATGGATGTATAATGATTGTGTTATCGTATGGATGATGCATTTTGGTGAATGATTGTGCACTCATGTAGATATTGTATGTGTCGATAGGGTTCTCTCGCATACATAATGGATGCATGGCACTATCATGGTTTGCATATGTTCATACATTAGATAGGGAACATATACACACACTTTTTGCATATGCTCATACATCATTAGAAACTGTTTAAGGACAATGGATGCCCGTGGTTGATGGTTTGAGTAGATGGTTGTTTGGATGGTAGGATATGCATTCTCCTTAGCTTAGAGACTTCGGGGACGAAATCCTTTAAGGAGGGGAGAATGTAACACCCCGAATTTCAGTTAATACTAAAATTCACTAATTACAGGATAAATAATCTCAGATGTGGGAATTGGGGGTAACGGGCTGCGTTATTGCGTTCATCTCGGAAAAATACGCGAAATAGAGTCCGAGTTTTCGAGAATCGGAGTCCGTATGGCCCGGTTATGGCCCAAAGAAGTTTGCAGAAAATTCAAAGTTAAAAACAGATTTAAAAATTAAACTTGATTTCGAAATTGGAGCCAGCAGGGGGCCAGGCGGGAAATTTCCCGCCCTACCCATGTCGACAGGGGGGTCGACTTGCCTGTCGACCTGGGCGCGGCGTCCAGAGAACCTGGGTGCACCAGGTTGGGTTTTAGGCTGGCTTGGAGGGCTGGGTTCTAGAGATTTCCTAAATCTAACGAACCTAATCTAACCTAGGGTTAATCTAAGGGCCTAAAACACTCACCTATTCTATAAATACACCCTAAACCTACCCTAATCCATACTAAAAATAGAAATGATGGCCTCATGCCGCCAAAATCAAACTTGAGGGAGCCTCCACTAGTTTATGAAGGAAGTTGCAAGCTAATCACTCTCTAATCAATCTCTAATCATCACCATCTTCATATTTAGCAACTAATTCCACTTCATAAGTTTGCTAATCTTGGGTTTGGTGAGTTTCTATCACTTTAACATCAATTGTTAAAGTAAGTAGATTGGGTGTAATGAGACTTATGGTCTTAGATGCGGATTAGTGAGTTTGAATCATTTGTAATGATATGCTACTCTATGTTTTTCTATGTTTATGCATAATTAATAAGTGGGTTTATGCATGTTTGATAAGTTGGTTTATGCATGTTTGATAAGTTGGTTTATGCATGTTTAACAAGTGGGTTTATGCATATTTAATAAGTGGATTTATGCATGTTTAACAAAGTGAGTTATGCAAGTTCATATGCAAGTTATGTGTATGATGTTATGTAAGTTATGTGTAGGTTGTTATGCAAGTTCATATGCAAGTTATGTATATGCTTAAATGCAAGTTTAACATGATATGCAAGTTATGCATGCTTATGCAAGTATGTGAATGCTTATGCAAGTATATGAATGCTTATGCAAGTTATGTATATGCTTAAATGCAAGTTTAACATGATATGCAAGTTATGCATGCTTATGCAAGTATGTGAATGCTTATGCAAGTATGTGAATGCTTATGCAAGTTATGTGTATGCTTAAATGCATGTTTAACATGTTATGCAAGTTATGAGAATGCTTATATGCAAGTTCAACATGTTATGCAAGATATGTGTATGATAATATGCAAGTTTGGGTTAAATGTAGTTGGGTTAATATATGCTCATATATGCAAGTTGACATCCTCTTAACCCATGACAAAGTTGTATGCTAAACCCATGATATTTGTGATGGATCTTCCCCTTTATTATGTCATGAAATGAGAACGATTTACGTGGGGAACGATGGGGTTAGTAAATATGTTAATAAAAGTATGGTTGGGTATGATTAAGCATACCATAAAATAAATTAACATAAGTGGGAATTTACCTATTGAGTTAGGTCTACCCCATGGGAATTTACCTATTGAGTTAGGTCTACCCATGTTATGAAAAACTTGATATTAATTAGGGATAATTAATATAGGGGTGATTAATTAGGTGTAATTAATCGACTATGACACGAGGTTGGACTCATTTGTAGTGTAAAACTGCCCGGACCCAACCGGCTTAACCAGTTGCTACAAATGTCAGCCCAATGTGAGAGGTCTTAGCCATAAATTAAATACGTGATTAAAGTAAAGACACGAGGTTAGACTCTGTTGTGACGTAAGACTGTCCGGACCCTACCGGCTTAACCAGGCGGTCATAACAGCCAGTCTAATGTGGGAGGTCTTTATGGGAGATCACGGTCTTAATTAATTAAGAAACACTTAACCATACTAGCATGTAGTGGTACATGAGGGGTTAAGTGGGTGCCTTGGGTGGCATGTGGAAATTTAGTGGGTGCCTTGGGTGGCATGTGGAATCTAGTGGGTTGCCTTGGGTGGCAATAGAAAATACGATTAGAATACTTAACCAAGTGGAAACATGTAATTAAACATGATTAAAGGGTTAAGTGGGATACACTAGATAAGTGACAAGCTTAGGTGGGTAGCTTGTGGGGGGCCATTTCAACCAATATCCCAAACGTATCTTTGTGGGCTCGACCCATGTCGAGTGACGGGACACGCATATTGGGCTTGACTATAAGAGGCCAAAACGGGTTAGCGGTGGCAACGCAAGTCCAACGGGTTTCATATGCGTGTGTGGGCCCGGGCTGGTAGATAAGCCGTTGTTGCATCGTGTAGATATAAAGCCGTGCACCGTTGATATTATCAGGTGGCCACTTTGGGGAATGATACACCCCATTGTGGGACCAGCACGGGTATCTACGGTAGGGAGCCGATCGCTGGGGAGTAGTGGGTACACCTAATAAAGATAGGGGCAGACGGCACCTATGTAGGGGTACACGAAACTACTGGGTAAAATTACTAAGTACACCTAGTGGAGATAGGGGCAGACGGCACCTATGTAGTGGGCTAGGAGTACACGAAACTACTGGGGAAATTTTCTAAGTCCTTGGGAGGGATCAACCTTTAAGTAGGAATGACTGGTGTGGTGCAGTTAGTAATTATCCTTGGGTGGGTAGATGCGTCTTTACAGTTATCTTAGTTTATCCTAAGTCTACCAAGCTGCTTAGTGTAGCCATTCATCCCCAGACATTACCGTAGGTCAAGTTTATGTCTTCTCTGGTTACTTTAATGATTGTATTGTTAAAGTTATAGGACTCGCTCAGACTTATGTCTGAACCCGTTGTTTTTATCTTTTTCCCAACCCTCAGGTCCTACGGTGGATCCTAGCAGTAGTGGAGCTTGATCGGATTGCTGTTCCAGTCTTTTGGGAGCTTGGATAGATGTAAAGCTCCAGTTACCCAGTTATCTTTTCTTTTGTCCTGGCTATTGTATGAGAGAGTGGGATTATGTACTTCTTTATTTTGATGGATATTGTACTTGACTTTTATTGTGGTTTTATGATGTAACCATACATGTTTATTTCCGCTGTTATGAGATGATGTTTTAAATTTCAAGTACTATTTATATCTGTCTTGTGGTAATTTTTCTGTTCTATATTCACTAAAATACTCCACCGATGCTATGGCATTCCCTTAGTGAGTGACCATAGCGGGCGTGGGGTGTTACAAAAATCGCCAACAACAATAGTAGTCAATATCGATCACTCCATAGTAATCGATAACGACTACTTAGATCTTGTATTTAACTAAAATTGTTAAGTGCACATCAAGGGAAAACGTCTGTCATTTGTTGCGAAGTCTAGCTCGTCTCCAAGTCTATCCATTGTCTTTAGATCTTCCACCAAGATTTAGATACCACACTAAACATTACCTCCAGAATCAACCAACCCAACCCCACCTAGGTTCATATCGATGCAACTGATCTGAGTTTAGATTGGCCTACTGATCTGGGATCAATTTGACATACCGATCCAGATTCGGATCGCCATACACCGATCTGGATCCAATTCAGCTGACACTAATCTGGATCTGGTTTGGTCTATCGAAGCCCCCACCATCACCAAATTCATCGTCGAACTTTAATATCTCTCCAACTTCAAACCTATTGCCAAGCTCCATTGCCGCTCCATCGTTGAATCCAACCATCCACTCTAAAGCTCATTTGAGAATTTATCTCATCCGTTCGAGTCTATCATCTTTGTGCATTCAATCATTATACATTAACGTGTATATTTGATCGATAAGCACCTTCAAACTCCATCGAACAAGATTTCCTAGTACTATGTCGTCTATTTAAGATAAACTAAGCAAGCAATTGAATCATACAACCAATATTCATACAAATTGCTAAACTAGCATACAAGCATCCAAAAACATCCAATAGAATAAATACGGCCTATCTATAGAAACCAAAAATGGACTAAATATCCAAGTGCCCTAAATCTAGGGAAAGTGTCCAAACGACATGTAATAGTGCACATAACTGCGCAAATTGATAAAATGTTATGGCTATATCGAACCTAATTAAATCAATTTTATTCCTCATTTATTTAATAATTATTAGGTACATCTATTCTAGAAATTCCATTTTATAATTAGACATCATAGTTAAACATTGATAAGATACTATACTAAAACTATAGTATACGAAGAGACAAATATCACTCATCTCAACCAAATCAGTGTAAACTACTCGAAATTGTAAAGCTTGCCATCACTAGTCCAACGCAAGACACGGTGTCCAAAATGAAACGCGCACAAAGCAGATAATTTTTTTACAACATTTACAAAAATTGAAATAAATAACGTAATTAACAACGTAAGTAGCTTACGCTAATTACCTTCATTAACTGTCCTAATCACCTTAGAAAAGCACATCTCCCCCAAATACAACTTCATCGCCACCTTCATCGAACCATCAGCGCGCCTATAAGCTACCAAATCACGTGCCTTTTCCAATACCATGCCACCCCGTCCGAGCAGCCCTCACAAGCCAAGAACGACCCACGAAGCTCCTCAATGCAGTTGGAAATTGAAGATGAACAAAAATCGGTCAACCTCCGATTTCTCCAATCATGGACCATAAAACAACGAGCGACCACCTCGATCAATTAGCTCTCTCCTTGCCCTCCTCTTTCCTTCAGGCTCCATGATCTGATACTCGACGATGGAGCCATTGTGAGAAAAAGAATGAAATAGCCTAGGCTCGGTTTCTAGCAATTTCCGACCAACTCTAACACCCGATCAACGAATGACAACCACAGATGAATTTGTGTCATCGATATGAACAACTTTCATGTTAGGGGTTTCAGCTAAGTGTTGACAGATCAAATCAAGCAATTACAGCTATTAATGAGGAAGATGGAGGCTTGGATTCAAATGGGAGTGATTAGATCTTTTCGTAATCTCCACCCGAAACACTATTCACCGAATCTGAAATTTCCCAAACCCCAAACAAGTCGAACCTTATACTAAAAAATGATTTAGAACCCATCATATGAAAGAGTTAGTTTTTTGGATCAATTCATGAATCAATTCGAGGCTACCAGCCAAAAATCCAACAGTCAAAATATATCGATGCTTACAATCTAAATTGTTCCCACTGTCAATCTGGACTCAATAAAAGTGGTCTTGAGTCCTAATTCGATAATGTGTGAAAAGTCATATTTTGGAACCACTTCTCAATTAATGATTAATATCTAAATTAAAGTTATTTGTATATCCAATTGCTAAAATACAGGTCATTATAGATATGATAGGCTGAGGAGAGACCTCGTGGCTTCTTCAACTATATTTTATAGATTCTACAGGGTAGATGTGAAGAGACGAGGGATTGTGTGTTAATCGTATGGGTGATTTGATGAGTGTTGTATTTAATGAGATGCACCACTTGGGGATGACCATTCATTCCCGGTGGTGGTAAGATGTACAGAAACATGAAATAGGCTTTCTTTTGGTTGGCATTAAGAGGCATGTGGGATATCTATATCTGGATGTAGAACTTAAAGAAAAAGAAACCTAGAGGATTGCTCCAGCCTTTGAATGTACCTCATTTGAAATAGGACGGTATCTCGATGAATTTTGTGGACAATTTAACTGATATAAGAAGCGGAACACCAACATACAGGTTATAGTAGACAAGTAGAGTAAAATTTCCCACTTTAACCTAGTTAGGAATAAGATATCAGTAGCATCTTTAGCGTACCTTTGTGTTAGAGAGATAGTCTGACTACGGGAATGCCTCTCCTATATAGTTGGTGATACAGATTCATTTTCACTAGAAAATTTTGGACAAGTCTGAAAGAAGCATTGGATACTTAACCAAATTTAAGAAAATCCTATCACTTACAGATTGATGGCCAAATAGAAAGTGTGAATAGAGTACTAGAGAATCTTCTACATATGTGAATTCTTGATTTTGGTGGCACTTGTGAGGAGCATTAACCCTTAGTAGAGTTTGCGTACAATGCGTTTAAATGTCTCTATTCAAGGATCTTTATGAAAGGCAGTATAAATCACCTTCTTGGTGGTGGGATACAATAAGTAGACTCTTACTTAGGTTAGACATAATTAGGGATACTTTTGAGAGGATAGACTTGATTTGGAGGAGCATGAAAGCAGCCCAGTGCAGTCAGAATTCATACGCTGATAAGAGGAGGACTAACATGGAATTTTTATTTAGGGCATTTGGACTTCGTTAAGGTCTCGCTTTAGGAATGTTATGAGGTTTGTCTCAATATGGAAGCTTGCTCCTGGATTATGAGACTTTTCCCATTGTTGCAATCGAAAAGATGACGTACAGTGTAAAGCTTCCGAAAAGGTAGATTATGGCTTATGACATCTTTCATATGTCACACTTGAAAGTGCTTGCATGACTCATCCGTGGTGGTAGATCCCAGTTAATTAGAAGAAGTGAATGTGGATATGGAGTCTTTAGTCCATTGTATTCTTACCCGCATCATAAGGTGTGACGTTAAGAGAATCTGAAACAAGAAAATTCAACTTGTCAAGATTCAGCAAGGAGAGAATTCCGAGGAGGTTATTTGGGAGCTCGAGGAGAAGATTCATGCTTCATATCCTTACCTTTTTCTTGGCATGCTTTTGAGTAATCCATCTTAAGATTTTCCTTTGATTAGGATCTTTCTTTTATTATCTTAAGGAAGGGTGTATCTTAGGATTGAGCTTATAGATGGTACAAATTCTTGTAAACATGTTATTACAACATGCTATGTACGATGAATGCAAGTATTTGCAAGTATTTTCTAATGGATGCAAATGGTTGCATATACACACACCGGGCTCTATTCTAGGTTGATCGACTAATCATGTGCACAATTACATATACATATATGCATGTGCTTCCATTTATTATTTTTTGGTTTCTATATAAATAGTTTTAAGGCATATGGATGATGCACGAATCACGCATGTAGAACTATCAATCATCATTAGGATTTTTGCATATATTTTCTTACTTGGCACGAGCGTATTTGTATAAATAGCGGGTCGCCTAAATCAGTAGACTGCCTGACATTTTGCATTAGATAGGGACATATGCATTTCACGGTTGCATAATAACATAATTTGCATCAGAAGTACTAAGGACAATGGATGCTAAGGATGGTGCTTGAATAGATGACTGTATATTTTGGATGTGGTTAATATTACAATTTTCTGTTGTAAGAATTTTCGAGGACAAAGTCTTTTAAGGAGGGAAGAAAGTAATATCCCAAGATTTGAGTAATAATACGATTGATTAAGAAAAAAAATTAAATAATAAATTATCTTATATAGATGTTGACGTCAAAAGTTGGTCTAGTGACGATGTGACAACCCCGAATTTTGATGATCTAAATTAATTATTAGAATTTATAAAAATAGAAATTTCTGCAAACTATGGAATTTGGCCATGAAATTTTAACTGATGCGTTCATCTCGGAATTATGTTCAACTTTCATGTTTGGAGTTTCACGAACAGGGTCCGTATGAAAAAGTTACGGACAAAAAACAAAAACGCACGAAAAATAAATAAAACAGAATAATACATATATAGAAATAAACAATTACCCCATCCACCTCACTGCCAAGTCGACTAGGGCGATTGACTGGCAGTCGACCGCTTGGTCGAGCTAGGCAGTGGCGACTAGGGTTAAAGGGGGTTGCTTTATAAAATATTATAAAACAGATGGGTGGGTATAACTTACAGCTAAACCAACGGTCCTAGGCCATTTCCACCCCTATAAATAAAGGGGTAAAGCCTCATTCTTTTCCATTCAAATCTGCAGTGGCAGCGGAGCTCCACAATTTTTCACCTTCTCCAAACCTAATTTCTAAATTAAAAATATATTCATACATATTAAATCAAATCAAATTCATATGAATTGTGAGGATAAGCAAATCTAATGGAAAAGATGCAAATTGACGCTCTAAATCAGATTCTCCTCTCTCTCCCTGTTTTCTTACATCTCTACAAATCTGGAATTTTCTCCTTTCCAAATAAATTGTAGATTTATAAGAATTTGTAGGCTTAAAAAGTCAAAAATTTGGATTTTGGCGGCTATAAGGTGAGTGGGAAATTTATATATACATTTATAATAATGTATTTGTCTCATTTGTAATAGATTCAATTTTTATGCCTATGCCTATCAAATCTGATTTAATAAATTGTTTTAATTATATTGACATCCATCAGATCTGGTTATGAAAAGTGTTAAAACTTGTGAATTGTACATTATGTCTATGCAAAAAATGAGTTGTAGGATTTCTTAAATTTATTTACCTATATTCCCACAATTATGTCATGAAATATATTGCAATTATATTAAGTAATGTATTGTGTTCATTGCATAACACTGTAGATCTGAAAATCAGTCCCATTAAACACCATTTAGATGTGGTCATATTCCAGATCTCTAGTTCAATGTTGAATAAATGAAATTTTGGTAAAAATGTGAAATTTGTTAATTGTATCAATTTGGGTAAAACGATTCAATTGGTGAATTGTCCGATTAAAAGAAATATGCATGTTTGTATTCAATATGGTTGGATTTTGGCTTAATCGTTGTAAATATGTCGTTTTTCAACTTTTGAATAAAAAGGGACTATTTTGAAATCACGTGAGATACGAAAAAAAGATTAAAAAGGGAAAAGTGGTGCAAATATACGTATAAATATAAATATATATTTGTGCGTGGTTTGCATCAAATTTTCCCAATTGTATATTTACATATATTTCTTGTTATTTTGAAATATGTCAATTCCACAATTTAGGCATAATTTATTATGATTACGACTAACGATCCTTTTGTAAGATTTGGAACCTTTCGACAATATTGAATATAAAAAGTAATGTTTAGTTGTCAATTAAACTAAATCATTAAATTTAAAAGAATAAATAACAATAAAAGATAACTACGTTGACCGCACGAGAACATAAAATAAAAATATATATTATCCGTCCAAATCAGCGTAAAATGGTAAATTATATATTGTATTAAATGTTCGAAGGTTTGAAATGTGGAATGGTATTATTTATGGAATCATACATGTAAATTATATTCCATACCTAATGAATATATTTACGGTGACTGTATAGTAATTAGTGTAATTGATTGCTATAAATAATTCCATAAATAAATAATTAACAATTGTAACCAATGTTAATTGGGGAAAGTAAAATAATAGGATAATGGTTACAATTCCTAAATTGTTCAGGATAAATGTTGTACACCCCAAATTAGGAAATTTGAATTATAACCGCATTTAGATATGAGGTTAAGCTCAACTTGTGGTATAAGTCTACCTGGAACCGACCGGAAAATCCAGCAACCACTGGTAGTCAGCTTAATGTGAGAGGTCTAATGCGTAAATGAACTAAGGCACGAGGTTAAGTTTAACTTGTGGTAGAATTCAGCCTGGAACCGTCCGGCAAATCCAGCATCCACAAGTTGCCAACTTAATGTGAGGGGCCTGGTACATAAATATATATACACACACACACACACACACACACACATATATATATATATAATAGTCAACAAATAAATAAACTACTAAATAAATGAATAAGAATAGAAACTGTCTGTGGGGGTACAACAAATAGATAACTTAGGACTGATAAATAGTTGCCTTAGGAAAATATGATCGTTTTGGTCATAAAGGGCAATAAATATAGAAATAAAAGTCAAAAAGGGGATTTATGGATATTGATTGTCTCTAAAATATTAATCCCAAATTAGGGAAGTAAATCAAATAAATATCCTAGGGAAAAAGGGGATATAGCCTTCCTTATTTATGTTAACGAAAATAGAATCTATAAAATAAAATATAGTTGGACTTAGTAGGTTTATAATGTAAATTATTATTAACCATATGAACCCAAGAAGAAAATGAATCGTGTATGTGTAGCATTTCCGTGTGGAGGGACTAAACGGGAATGACTTAATAACGTAGCCTACCTTATCCCAAATAGAGAAAGATATAGAAGGCTAATGGGGTACAAACAAACAACCTTCGCGTAAAGTCCGCTTCCTGGGTCGTAAGCAGCTAGGGTTGAAGAGTCCACTTAGGAATAGGTCTTTCAGTTTAGGGCTCTTAAATGGTGGTGTGTGTGGGCCTACCCAAACTTGGAAACTAAAACTTCAGATATGGCTACCTATCCTACGGGAAGTAATAAGCGACTAAGGAGGTTATCTAATAAGGTCAGCTGGAGGTATAATAAGGTCAGCTAGAGGTATAACGAATGATAAAATACCATCTCTCACCTTATGTTGGGCAAGGGTATATGTGTGAATGACGGAAGCCTCAACTAGTATGGTCCTTAGCTAGTGCCCTCTAGTTCATGTAACCGTTAAGTAAAATACCGAGATATAAGTGACCAATCGGTCTGCCTAGGGTCTTAAGCGATCAGGAAGAATCCACCCTATCTGTCATTGATAGTGAGACAATAAATGATAAAGGATAAGCGAATGAATGTAATTGAATATAGAAACTCCGAAATTAAGGGTCTAATCTCGATATAATAACCAGTTAAGCTCCGGTATAAAGGCTTCACAAAATATATGCGTAAACGTTCTATCTCGGTATTATACCTTGGAATACCACTTTCGGAAGAGTGGTAGAGTCCTGCGTAAACATTTACAAGGTTAGGCTAGAATCACTAACTTTGATAGGCATACATCTTGGGTTGAACCAAACAGAATACATTAGTGTATTATAATTTGTGCTATACATTTCTTAGTCACTAGAACTTGTTGTTCTAGCCCCCTTCCTCATCATAACCTCCCAGGTTTCTAGAGAAAGTCAGGTTCTCACAGGTGTTTTAGTTTGGCTCTTGGTTCTCGTTCTCTCTCATGCTCGATAATGGCGAAGTGACTTACTTTGAAAAAGATAGTTACTTAAGTTAATACTAGTTATCCTGTTTTGTTTCCGCTGTGAGTTTTCTGTTATCTTACTCTGATTATAATCATACTCATTTATTGCAGGTACCAGATATACACGCTCCATGCTTGGATGTATTCAAGTTTTAATTTTTGTCGAAATTTGGGCGTAGAAAAGTGTGGGGTGTTACATTTGGTATCAGATATTAGGTTAAAGGATCAGCGGAAGTAGTTAAATTAGGACTCCTAAGAGATCATAATTCGATTTTCTTTTTTGTTTTCTTTGTCTTTACTGCTCGACTTTAATTTATCTCAATGATAAATTAGTTGTGGGCCTAATAATAAAAATAGGCTTTAAGTGACTAAGAGTTGAAATATGTTGAGTTCGGGTTTCCAGCCAATTCTTTCTTATCCACAGTACATTGGCAATCTCGTTGTGAAGAACATGAGGGCGACATATGGTGGAGTATGTAGATTCAAGTTTGGAGACTGGACAAAATTTTAGCTACAACCGAGATAGTCGCGATTTCTGGTTTTTGGTATCGTTTGGTAGTTCCAGTTAAAACCATTACTAAGTTCGAAACGGGAAAAGTCCACGTTATTATGACGTATCCATTTTGGAAATATAATTACTAGGTATATACAAGTGTTACTTCGTTGGATTTTTGAAATCTAACTTTGTTGGGATATTCAATTGAGTTTTTACCCTTGTATTCAGGGAAATTTTATTTTTTAAACTATTTGAAAATAAAATGGGTTCAGTGGGTTTTAACGACGGTTTCGGAAAATAGTTGTGAAGCTATGGTTTTAAATTCTCAGTCTATTTGTGTTTTGAATTTTTTGAGGCCCGTTCAGTAATTTTAGTAAATATGGTCTAATTAGTAGGAAAGAAGGAATTAAAAATAACAAGGAATATACCACTAAAACTCAAGAATAATAAATACCCATTCCTTGTGATTTTTAATATCCATCTTCCAATACATATGCTGGATAATTTATTAAAGTTATCAAATTTAATCTTAATTGTTTGAAGCTCCAATATTTTTAAACATGAAAAGGTTTTCCTAGTTTGAAATGTAAAACCGGAATACAAATAATGATAGGGATAATAAAACGGATTTATAAATGCGAAACTGTTAGTTTATAATGAATTCCTTTTTTGGAAAAGTTTTAAATGTTTCTTTCAAAGCCCTAGGGAAAATCCTTCATCTTGATTTTTGGGGTATCTGATTTCGTGAGTCTCTATTTGTTGTCAGCTAGTAAACGGGAAAATCCGTTTTAATTTTATTTCGTGTTTCTAGCTGATTTATTGTTTTAAGCTTGTTCGTTATGTAGTCGCAACATCGTTGTTGATACTATAAATCCTTTGAGTTGGCTCGAAGTTAAACTACGGTCTTTAAATACCGTGGTAATGAGGACAATTATTTTTTTGATCACATCAAATTCTAAAAGAAGACGCGGGACAATTAATATTTTAATCTGGCCTAATAAGGCCATGGTTCAACCTTTGTCCAAAGCACATTTCATAGTTAACCATTTAGTGTTATACTAGAATGGTCAACTAGTTAATGAGTTTTGGTACAACATGGACCAAGGACACAACCACAAAAGTTGCGTTACCCCATAACTTTATTCTTTCGTCCTTTCTTCCTCATCTAGCCGAACTATATTCCTTTCCTTCTTTCTTTTTCTTTGTTGCCGCCATGTATCCTCTTTTTCCGCGCTTGTTTGCGCATTAGATCTTGCCTCACTAGTACTCCAAGATCTAATTTCTTCTCTCCGACCATTTCTTAGTCCGTAATACCTAATTGCGCTATCTGATCTTACTCATACCATTTAAGTCTCATCCTTAGGGAAAGATTATTTGATTGGGTTGGGATGAGCAAAAGGTGTCACCGCTTTAGGGCTAAGAAAATTTGTCAAGGTAGTTGGACTTGCATCGGGCAGTTGCTTCGAGATCTTAAATAGGGTTTGTTGTTTGTGTTGCACCCGCCTTTGATATACCTTGTTAGAATAGGTTATTTCAAAGGCGATCGTCGTTTTTGTGATGAAGATTAAGCTGTCTTTGGATGGTCTTTCGTAGGAGAATCTCGAAGAGATTTTACAGGAATCCGTGTCTTACACGGACTTATATGGTCTTTATTTTTGTTGGTTTTAGAGATTTTTGTAGCAAATCCGTAATGTCTCGTATTTTTATGGTATAATAATTAATTTATTTAATTATTTAAATGTTGAGTTGGTAATTCAAAATGACCAGAATAAATTATTGTGAATATTTAATTAATATGAATAATAGAATAATATATTTAATTTCTGAAATAGTCAGAAATAGTAGAATTCACAATATTGTGTGAATTGGATTTATATATAAGATATGGTTCAGTTTAGAATTGAATTATATTCACGAATATATTATATAAACGAATTTTGAACCTATAATTTTGTTATAATTAAAATCGTGCTTGAAATGGCATGGTAGTTCGTAATTTGGCGATTCGAACTTTAAACGAATATATAGAATCCTTTTTAAGTCGGATTTCTGTGAAACAAGAAACATTCGGAGCTGGTGAAGTATATTTTTATAATGGAAGCGAAAAATCGGGATTTCCTCGTGTAGATTTTGATTTATGTCCAAATCAAAATTTCGAAAAGTCACTATGGAATTCCTTTATAATTTATAACAATTTATTTATATTATAAATGAATTTTTCAATATAAATTCAATATCGATTCAACCGGGATTTGAATATTGAGTTATAAATCCAATTGGAGCTGTACGATATTCTATTGTGAATATATACGATAATATTAATTTATTAATATTTAATTAATTTTTTTAAATATATTAATATTTAAATGGTTTATTTAAAGCTTTAAAAATAGTCAGTTTTGCAAACGACCTCCGTTTTTGACGAAACTAATTTTGTTGGATCCGCAATATTAAATTATTGTAGATTTCAATTTTCGTGATTTTTAGAGTCAGTATGTGACCGTACGGGATTTTAATGTGAAAAACAGTCAATAATGTGACTTTAAAAATACGCTATGTGAGCAAATGAAGTCGGAATTCGACGAAACAAGTTTCGTTGGGTCTGTAATGTCAAACTGTAGTTGCATGTCCATTTTCATGATTTTTGAATATTATATGTGATTACAATGATTTTTAACAACAAATGTAAACAACTATTGGCTAAAAATCAATTAAATAATCAAATATAAAAATAATATTTTTGCCCTATATATACCCTCCTAAAATCTCTAAACCTAAATCCCATTTCTACGGTCAACAAAAGAAAACGCTGAGCCGCCACATTTTTCCTATCTCCTGTAAACAAATGGAGTTTTGGAAAATCAAATAAAATCATAGAAATTTCGTAAAATCCCAAATCTCATATCCTTCTGCTCCTCATATCTTTATCTTCATTTCTATATATCTAACGATGGGATCGGCGCAGTTTGTTTTCATTAAAAATACACAGCGAATAGCTAGGGTTTGGGGAAAATCGAATCTGAAGCATCCATTCAAATTTTTAATATTGGGTTTGGGTTCAGAAGGTGATTTGGCACTTATAGGAGTATTTTTGTGGAAATCGACACATATTTATATCGATAGCTGGATGCAGCATAGCACGCGAGGAGGTTAGATCGGAATTTGTAGCAGACGTGCGAGTTGGAAATGATGGAACGAGGATGAAGGAGTTTTCCAGGAGCAAGGCAATGGTATTTGTAGTTGGATTTTTTATGAGGGAATGAAGAAGCTATCGTGTTCAAAGATTGCGTTAATGGATGTGTTTTGGGTGCCTGGAGATCAAATTATTCGGGGAAGAAAGCAACGTGTTGAGGCGTGCTTTTGTATGGGGAGTTTGGGCCGGATTGGAAAGGGGTGAGGCCCGGTAATTATATAATTTGGATTTAACTATTTATAACGTATATACAAATGTATAAAAATGTATAACTTCGTCATACATTATCAGAATTTCGAAGGGTCAAATCCGTTGGGATCGTAGGGACGATGGCTACACAATGGAGTTGACTGCGAGTGAATTACAGGTCGTAACAATTTATAGTGAAATAAATTGTCTGATTAAATCAACGACAATTATCGTTATTTAACGATGATCGTCCAATGTGAGTAAAACTCACCAACTCTACTAGTTCATATTTTTATAACGTATATTTAGAACTGATAAATGATGATTGGTTGTTGTGTGTTGATTGGTTGGTTGAATTGCTGATGTATTGGTTAAAATTATAGATAACGATATATATATAAATCGTTAATCAAATATTGATTTTGTTTATCAGAATATTTCATATCGAAATGAAATCGATGTTATTATATTGTTTAACATCTGTGGATGGAGGGAAACAGGTTGGCTGGATTCCTCAGCATATATTTTACTATTTTCATATATTATGATATATGATGTGATATAGAATCTGTTATTGATTATGTATGTCAGAATGATATTGACCATTGTTATTTGGTATTTTAAATACTATATGAAATACTGGAATGTAAAAAGGAAACTTTCAAAATAAATATTGAAAATAAAATATTTATATAAAATGAATAGGATTATATAAAAGGGTTTATATAAAATAAATAGAATTATATAAAATGATTTATATAGAATAAATATAATTATATAAAGGGAAATATTTATATGAAATAAATATGATATTACAAAGGGAAATATTTATATATAATAAATATGATATTATAAAGGGGAATATTTATATTAAACAAGTAGAACTGAAAGAGAAATATTTGGAAAACAAATAGAATTGAAAAAGAAAATATTTGGAAAACAAATAGAATTATATAAAGAAATATTGTTCACATTTTATGTGAAAAATTTGATGAAAGTAAATATTTTGCAAATAAAATATTATAAAGGAATTTGGGGTTTGAATTAGGAATTTAAATGGAATTATTGAAATTTGAAAATGACTAGAAATTAGTTGAGTTGAATGGTTTGCTGGGTATCGATCTGATGTTGGTTTCGGCCTTCGGGGTTAATATGTAGGGGTTTTTTCTCTTACTAGTTTACAGTTAGAGACTGATATATGTGAGAAGATAGTGATGCGTGAATCCGAAATGAAAACGTTTTCCAAAGTTAATAACGTATATTTTCTAAAATCAGAAAATAAGGATTTGATGAATATATGGAAATGAGAAATGGTGAAATGAAAAAATGTTGATTGATGATTGATCGATAGAATTTCCATCTGGAAATAATATCGTTGTTTGCACACATGTTTTTCTTTGATAGTTAAATCACCGACTATCAAAGTTCCTGACCATTTTTCCATCGTAAATACGGACAGACCGGGATCAGATTCATTATCTGAAAACCACTCCGTATGGGCGTTAGTGTTGCGATCAAATATGATGAAGATAATTGAAGACGGATTTATGCAAGGGCTGTCCTATTTACAGAATAGTGCCTTCGGTCTGTCCAATCCCATGACGACCTATATGGAAGAATGTCTGACAGAGTATATTTGATAGATCGCGTAAGTCAATCTCTTCAAACGTATTTACGTTTGGTGGCGGCGGAATTCATTTCTCTTAGCTGTATACCCATGGTATTTTTGTAGAAATCAATTTGTGATTTGGCGGGTATGACGATGTGACATTCAAAGTGAATAATTGTGTGATCTGTCACAGATAAGCGTGGCCTCTAGCCTCACAACCAGGAAATGGTATAAAATCAGGTAGGTCGCATGGCTAAGTGGTTGGCTGCCAATTAGGGTGTATTATCACATGATCTAGAGAAATTCCGTTTACTTCTATAATCTATTTCAATGCTGTCCCTTTCGGGAAACGTTTGCTGATCCCAACCGTTGGTGATAATACATTCGGTACGCTCTAGCGAAATGAGTGACCGATCATGTTTAGCCTGGGTTGCAAGATGTTCTTATTGAACCCGGTGTATTCCTCTCTAGAGATATACTATCAGAAGGTGGTCCCATACCTTGCCAGTTGAAATTCGTTAACCAATAAGCACCCGCGGTTTTGATTATATATTATATTTGTGGAACGTGAGATGAAAGTGTTCTGCTAGATGATTATTATATTGTGGTTGATATACACTATTATAATATCAAAAGAATCTTGATATAAAGATTACCATTTCTTTCAAAAGGATTTTTGAATGATGAGCCAAGTGTTTTGGATTCTCATAAGGAAAAAACCCGTTCCGTTATACGGCATGGTCTTATGAGATATCGTTTATTTTCTCAAACTGTTTTAAATGGTTTTACTCATACCAGTCCCGTGACTGACCTGGAGTTTGTTTTGTTTTCCCTACACTCTTGGGTGCTCAAATTTATACGAGCAGTCAAGTAGTTGGGATTTACAGATGCATTAGAAGGAGCTGGAGTAGGAGGCTTCAGCAGCGTTTTTATAGCTATTCTTTATTTCCGCTGTGATGTAAGTGTTATACTCTAATAATGGTATTGTATACAGATACTGTTTTATTTCAAAGTTATGTTATGAAATATATTTATTCGTCCCACTATGAGATTCGTATATACTCCGATATTGTATGTTCTTCTTCTTCTATTCTAAGTTCCTATCTTATCTATTCTCACCCTCTATTTTATTTCATTAACTATCCGGTATTTCCGATGCTTGAATAGTCGACATCGAGTTTAAGTCGGTTACTCAAGATCGCAAAAACCCGGGTCATTACAAAATCTCTTTTTTATAATGTCCATGTTTGAGTTTAGAAATCTATGATTGAACTGCCCATGTAGAAGTGTGACTCATTTAGCTCATCGTTCTATAAATGGGAATTTATGACCAGATTTGTCTCATGATATGGAAATTAATCTTTTGCTTGATCGATGGCGTTACCATCATCTATTGCTGCATCATATTTGATTCAGCTTGGCATTCTTATGCGTTGTCTCATGGAGTTACTTTCTATAATTTCGCCTATCCATTTTGTCTCTATACAATATTACGTGGATTTCGATGAGAAGCAGTTTTGTGGTAGGTTTCTTTTCTCGTTGCAAATTCTCGCTCACAAGAGGTGGTGATATGGAAACCTCTAACAACACCAGCAGTGTTTATAACATGATATTGAGCATTTTACTACCATGATATAGTTAACTAAAGATCATAAAAAAAAAATTTGGATTGAGCTCCAGCCGCGGAGCAAGACATCACATTGTTTATAGCCATTGTTTTGGGAGCTTTGGTGTTGTTTTGTCGTTGTCTTTGTTGTTATCCCTTTCTAGCATCGGGTTTTGGCTTTATAGTGATTCGTGCTTGTAATTGTTAGTGTTGTTTAAATCGCACGACTTAGGTTGATGAGATTTCTACGTTTATGTCATTTATGCATGCCTGTTTGAATGAAATCTCATTTTTCTTATCTAAACTAACAGTTGTCCTAGAGGTGGAAAGAATAGAATTCTGTATTGGATAGATTTTAACCATGGACCGGTTTTGCGTTGTTTTCGTTACGAGTATATAAATAAATAAATCACCGTTCCTTGTTAAAGCTAAAATTTATCATTTGTCTTTTGTGTATAGTTTCAGTTTTCGCATTTTGCGCGACTAACTTCCTTCTTCGCCAACATGTGACTTGAATCATTTAAGTTTCCGTAAAATACATTTTTGAAGTTTTTGGAAAATGTTGTTTGAAAAAAATATCTTTTTATCCTTTTCTTGTTTTATAGGAATGAGAAATGGTTTTGAAAAGAAATTTTCAAAATAAACATGACAAGTTTTTAAGCGGAAATTTATTTTATGAAAAATTTCGATTTTTGATTACATGAACGGTGTAAGGAAGATTTTTGGATGCTTTGTGTGCGCATTTTTGTGGTGCAACAGGACCAACGATGCGTTAAATACGTTAACGGAAATAAGAAAAAGGTTGTTTTAGCCTTGGAAACATTGTTTCCATACCTTGTCAACGATGCGTGTGAGTAATTAATTAACTCATTTTACGTTTTAGAGCTTGATGTAAGCCTCCTTTAGAGTCTACAGATGGAAATTTTCGGAGTATTTTGGGTAGCTGAGGTGAAAATTCCATTTTATGGCGAGAAATAGGAGATTTGTAAGCCAGAAAAATGTTAAAATACTTCGCTTTAATTTATTTTTTCTATTTTGGGAGAAATTAAATAAGAAACGGTTAGAATGCATGACGTGTAACACCCCACGTCCATTAATGTCACTCACAAAGGGAATGCATTAACTTTCATGGAGTATTATAAGAGTATGGAATAGAATATCATAAGACAAATATATAAAATGGTACTTAAGAAAATTCAAAATTTATTCATTGCAGCGGAAAAGCAAAACATATTTGGTTACAACATCAAAACCACATATTATAGTCAAGTACATAAATATCCATTTTGAACGAACTTATTATCAGAGTGCATAAAAGTAAAATCATAATCCCACTCCAAGTAGCCATAACGGAAAAGAGATAAAGTTGAGCATTACTTCCAACACTTCCAAACACTCCAAGAAGAAAGAAATCCAAGTCAAGCTCCACTAATCCCACCCTGAGGACCTGGGGGAAAGGAAAGAAAAGAGGCAAAACAAAAAAAGGTCAGACATAAAGTCTGGCGAGTCCAGTTATTTTCAGCAAGAAAATAAGTAAAGCATTATGATAGGAATAAACTGGATGAGAGATATAACCATGACATAAGGTAAAGCAGGATAACAGGATGAATATCAAGGAATGTATAGTGCGCTTCCCAGATTTCTTACTTAATTTAATTCTCTACACCACTTACTAGTAATTCTTATCGAAATGATCCCAATCCCGCAATTGGTAGCCCTCAGGCATAACATCTAGTAAGAGGTATCCACCCCATACAATCCCTGACAGCCTACTTGCCAATAATAGATACTAGATGTCCCCACACCACCCCTAATCGACCGGATTCTAACTTGTAGATACATGTGTGGGTCCCAGCTTAGGGTGTATCACTCCCTAAGTGGCAACCCTTTGTTGCGCAGCTTTATACCTACCGGTGTACAGTGGCTAAATCTTCCAATGCCGGGAACACCATTTTGCATGCTTAATGAACCCGTCGGAACCTGCACTGCTACACCCTCGCTCCTATTTAACCTCTTATAATTAGCCCAGTAAGTGTGTCCCTACCCTGCCTAGCTCAGGGTTACTGATACCTCTAAGTGGGTTACCGTCTGAAAAGGGTCCCACCGCTACTAGGGTTTTTCCCGGGATTTATCCTAACCCGACTTATATTGGTTAAGTGTTGTCTATCCGCCCAGTTGACTTAACCCCATCCACTTATCAAATCAATATGTTTTGTTGGTTAAGATTGCCTTAACCCTATCCACTTTGTTCATGTAATATTGGTTAAGTTGTCATCTTACACAGGTTAACTTAACCCCGCCCACCTAAGATGTTTTAGGTATAATATTCATCTTTGATCAGCATTAATTAGTTATTAATGCACAGACCTCTCACATTAGGTCGATTTCTTGTGGCCGCTGGATGTGCCGGCGGTTCTGGGCAGACTTCTGCCACAAGCCAGACCTAACCTCGTGTCTAAGCATCTTTAGTTATGCCTACAACCTCTCACATTAGACTGACCGTTTACGGTTGCTAGTTAGTCCAGGTTGTTCCAGGCAGGCTTCTACTGCAAAAGGTGTCTAACCTCGTGTCTCAGTATGCTTATCTTAGCCAATTTATTCATTTGCCATTTATGCCAATTTCAGGCTAATTATATCAATTACCCAAAATCCTCAATTTGATATCATGCCCCAAATTTAACATTTGTCATGCCCAGATCAACCCAACATATATTATGCCAAATTTAACATTTGTCATGTTCAAATCAAACCAATTATATTATGCCACATTTCCCAACGTTCCCTAAATTACCATTTGTACGTTCATCTCTTATGAGATTTAACCTAGGCTCGAAGTAGCCCGGCTATAAAAACCAAAAAGGGTAAGAGGATAGGACAAGATAAAGAACATGCATAAGAATAACAATAAAATAGGCATAAGTATGAGCTGATCATAAAGATAAAACTGATAAAACTGATGATAATATCAACATGGGCGTATAAGAATCACAGATCTGATGTATAGGCTAATGACATATGAGAATCATGAATCTGATGTACAAGCTAAGATATAACTGATGAGATCCAATCCTATTATCATGTTTAATTCCCAAATCCAATTTACAACATGTCAGAATTGCTTTAGCATTATTTTAATCTAAAAATAATCAACGAACTTACAAAGATTGGATTAAGGAAGAGAATTATATGTTGTTGTTGATGTAGATCCATTCCCCTTTACCCTATCCCTTTACTTTGATTTGTCGAAGAAGAGAGACTAGTTTTAGTTTAGGCTGAGGCAGCATGGAGGCGCCATAGATTTGTGTAATGAAATTAGGGTTAGGTTTAGGGCTCTTTTATAGATGTTCTAGGTGTATTAGGGTCTTTATATTAGTTTAGGATCCATCTAAACCATCCAAATCAGAAAAACACTTCACCCAGCCAATCAGAGAATGTCACATAAGCCCTAATTCTCCAAAATTCGTCACTGCCCAGATCTGGCCGATGGTGTCGACACCTATGTCGACACCTCTATAGGGGGGTCGACACCTTAGAGCGGGATAATTCCCACCTATCCCGCTTCTTGCTGATTTGAATTTCGAATTTTGATTTTAATTATTATTTTAATTTTGGTTTAAACTGAAATCTTCTAAGCTTTATAACTTCTTCATACGGTATCCGTTTTACGCAAACTCGGACTCTATCTCAAGCAGAAGTTCAAGACGAATGCAATGGCGCAACCCATTTCCATTAATTCTTCTTCCAAAAATTAAGTATTCTTTAATTTGTCAATTTTAATATTATAAAATTACGGGGTGTTACATTTTCCCCTCCTTAAAGGATTTCGTCCTCGAAATCTCCAAGTTAAGAAGAATGTATCCTACTATCCAATCATCCATCATCCACCAGCATCCATTGTCCTTAAAAGATTTCTAACGCTATATGAACATATGCAAAAGTGTGTGTATATGTTCCTTATCTAATGCAAAGATCAGGCGGACTGATGATTCAGTTGACCTCCTTAATGCAAAATATGATAGTGTCATGTGTCCATTATGTATGCAATTATTCCTAATGCACTTTATAACTTCTATATGAGTGCACAATCATTCACTCAGATGCAACATCCACATGATAACACATCAAATTTCAATTAATAAAAAAAATGCAATATACAATATGAAAGTGACTGAGCCGATCTTAGTGCCTAAAGTGTGTGTAAATGCATCCACGAGCAACCAATAGCAACCACTTGCATCCACTAAACATAACATGTTTCAAACACATGTTTACAACCATAAGAATTTCTACGTAATGATCGAAGATATAATCAAGAGGATACACTAAACGGTAGAACAAGTATAAACAAAGCGGTAGAAAAAGGAGAAGTTAAGAACGTACCCTCAAAAAGGAAAGGGTATGATGCATGTATCTTATCTTACATTTCCCAAGTCGCGTCTCCTTGATCATCTCCCCATTGGACTTTAACCAACTTGACCTCTCGGTTGCGTAACTTCTTGACCTCTGATCCAAGTATGCATGTAGAAGCTCGTCTAATCGTGGCATCTCGCTCTACTTCCACTTCTCTAAGCATGCTCGGCTCTACTATTTCTGCAGTATCATGTAAACACTTCCTCAAATGCGACACATGAAACACGTCATGCACACCACTAAGCTTCTCGGGCAACTTCACTCTGTAGGCCATCTTCCAATTCACTATGTAATAGGGAATGGCCCTACGAACCTTAGTGCCAATTTCCCTACAGCTCCAAAGCGAACTACATTCCTCAACGGTGATACTTTAATAAAGACCATGTCTCCAACATCGAACTCAAGATCAGTCCTTCTTTTATCAGCATATGACTTTTGTCGGTCCTGTGCCATCTTCATGCGTCTTTGAATCAGGTTTATCTTCTCTGAAGTTTCCTCAATCATCTCGGTCCCAAGCAAAATCTTATCCGTAGATTCCCACTTACAAGTAAGTGATTGGCAAGGTCGTCCATATAGAGCTTCAAAAGGTGTCATGCCAATACTAGTCTGATAGCTATTGTTGTAGGCGAACTCTACTAATGAAATATGTTCCTCCCATGTTCCTCCAATGTCCAAGATGCATAACCTTAAAAGATCTTCTAGAATCCGATTCACTCTTTCTGTCTGGCCGTCCGTCTGAGGGTGATAAGCGGTACTCAAACACAATTGCATTCCTACCACCTCTTGCAAGCTCTTCCAAAACTCACTAGTGAAAATTGGATCTCGATCGCTCACAATACTAGAAGGTATGCCGTGTAGACGAACTATCTCTCGGAGATAAACAGATGCTAACCATGCCGCTGTTCTTTTACTCTTAACGGGAATGAAATTTGCGCTCTTGGTAAGTCTATCCTTGACTACCCAAATTCCCGTATTACCCTTCCTTGACCTCGGCAACCCATCAATGAAATCCCTGGAAACACTTTCCCATTTCCACTGTGGAACCTCTAAAGGGTGAAGAACCTGCCAGGCTTCTTCTTTTGCTCAGCCTTAACTTGTTGGCACACTAAGCATCTAGAAATGAACTCAGCCACATCCTTCTTCATTCCGGCCCAAAAGAAAACTTGCTTCATGTCCCTATACATCTTGTCTCCACCGGGATGTATGGTCAGCTTAGAACGATGTGCTTCTTCAAGGATTGTCTTTCTCAAACTCTCAACTCGAGATATGCAAGTCTCCCATCCCTACGCAACCAACCTTTCTCATCTATAGTATACCTACTAAGATGGCTTGAAGACTCCCCTCTTATGAGCTAGTCAACTATCTCCATGAACTGTGGGTCATCTCGCTGTGCCACACCTATTTGTCCCAAAAGCGTAGGTCGCTCCTCTAACGATGCCAACAAACCGAGTACATAATCAATTGAGGGTCTAAAGTCCAAGGTAGTTATATACTCTAAGCTCTGTCGCTCGACAAACAAATGACTCAAAGTCAACTTCTTTCTACTCAAGGCATCTGCTACAACATTACCCTTTCCAGGGGTATATGCAATCTCAAAATCGTAGGATGCTAAGAACTCCATCCACCTCTGTTGCCTTAAGTTTAGATCTTTTTGAGAGAACAAGTATTTAAGCGACTTATGGTTTGTATACAACTCAAACCTCTCACCAAGCAAGTAATGGCGCCAAGACTTAAGCGCAAATAATATGGCAGCTAACTCTAAGTCGTGGGTAGGGTAATTCTTCTCACGGACTTTCAACTGCCTTCCACCATAGCATATCACCCTTCCCTCTTGCATCAAAATTGCGCCAAGCCCTGTCCCGCAAGCATCAGTATACACTGTGAATGGTTTACTCCCATCCGGCAAAACTAAAACTGGAGTTGTCGTCAAAGCCCTCTTCAAACGTTGGAAAACATCGTCACAGTCAACATCCCAAGAAAAGGTCAAATTCTTTTTCGTCAACCGTGTAAGTGGGGCTGATATCTTAGCAAAGTCCTTGATGAACTTTCTATAGTAGCCCGCCAAACCAAGAAAACTTCTTACTTCCGTTGCATTCGTAGGAATCTTCCAATCTTTGATTGCTACCACCTTCGTCGGATCCATTGCTATTCCTTCCTTAAAGACTACGTGTCCTAAGAACCTCACTTCCTTCCTCCAAAAATGACATTTGGAGAATTTAGCTTTGAGTTGATGTGCTCGAAGGATCTCTTAGACTTCCCTAAGATGTAGGGCATGTTCTTCCTCGTTTCTAGAGAATATCAAGATATCATCCACAAAGACTACCACGACTTGTTTAGAAACTCCCTAAACACCCTACTCGTCAAGTCTTCGAAATATGTGGGTGCATTCGTCAAACCAAAAGGCATGATGAGCCACTCGAAGAAACCGTCGGGAGTCCTAAAAGCACTCTTATCTATACTATTCTCCGCTACCCTCAACTGATGAAATCCTGTAGCTAAGTCCAACCGCGAGAAAAACTGAAGCACCGACCAACTGATCGAACAAGTCATCTATCCTCGGTAATAGGTGTCTGTTCTTCTTCATGAGCTTATTCAGCTCTCTATAGTCCACGCATAATCTAAGCGAACCATCAACCTTCATAGCAAAAACAACTGGAGCACCCCACTCCGAGATACTTCTTCTTATGAACCCTTTCTCAAGCAACTCTTTCACTTGCTTATTAAGCTCCCTCCTTTCTCTTGGAACCATGTGGCGCACGAGCAATGCAACTGACTTTGCATTGTCCACCAAGTATATATGGAAATCTATCTCGCGTTCAGGAGGTAAGCCCCTAACCTCCTCGATGACATCTGCATACTCATAGACTATTCGCACAGATTGCAAATCATCAATAGATGTGTCAAGAGGTAGCTAAGCATAACAGAACCCTTAGGGTCGCATGAGTTATCGAGAGTACTACCCAAACTAGTCAACAGTCTAACTATCCTCTTTTCACAGTCGAGAATGGCACCATACCTGGCCAGCCAATCCATTCCTAGAATTAACCCATAGCCAGTGAAACCAAGCACATAAGCGTTGCATTCGAACTCAACGCCATACACATATATTCTCAAATCCCGATATAACATAGAAAGATGAGCCGTGCCCCCCGATAGGATTTGAGACTACAATGGGATCCATAACTAGACTAATATCTAGGTGTAGAGACTCAACAACAGAAGCAGATATAAAGGAATATGAAGCGCCAGAATCAAACAAAGTACGTACAGGATGATCGAAAAGGAAAATCAAACTTTCAACAGAAATTTTTCAACCTCTCTCTTGCGTACCTGCCATGAGATCATGAACATGCCCTCCAGAAGTACATCCTGTCCTCTGTCCTTGCCTTTGGCCTTGCCTTCTGGGACAATCCTTGATCAGATGTCCTGTCTCACCACACTGAAAACAACCAGTCTTCTTTGCCTTCTTCTTTCAACAATCTATAGCTAAATGACCTGTTATACCACAGAAATGGCACTTCCTTTTATCTCGGGGTTTCCCACTCTTCTTAGGATCCACTTTCTTGTTTTGTGATCCTTCGGCCTTCACCTCTTTCTTATACTGTGCCTTATTAACATTAGCACCTTTCTCCTCTTCGTGCATCAGCGCCATGTCAACAAGTTTCTCGAAGGTAGCCCCCATAGGAATGTGGGACATAGCCAATATGTAAAGCGGTTCATTCAAGCCCTTAGCAAATCTCAAGGCCTTCTTATGTGATGTGTTAACTAATTCCATACCAAATCTTGCTAACTGGTTAAACTTGTTAATGTACTCCTTCACAGACAAACTCCCTTGTTTCAAAGCCAAGAACCACTCCATGTATAAACTCTCCTCTGCTTCTGAAAGAAATTTCAACTCGAACCTTCGCCTAAAGTCTATCCACGTCTCCACTGGACACCCTCCATTAGTTACTTCCCACCAAAAGGAAGCTTTGTCCTTCATAAAACAAGCAGCTAGCTGAACCTTCCTTCCATCGTCTATATCAAAGATACCAAACAAGTCCTCAACTTCCTTGAGCCAATTTCTAGCCTCGACAAATGTCTCAGTCCCATGAAACGGTTTTTCGCCCATCGCACAGAAGTCTTTGCATATGTTTGAAAAATCATCTACACGAGGAGGGGGAGGAGGAGCATTTTCTAGGCCTACGGCATTAGCCCTTACCCCCAGATACCTTCTGAACCAGCCTGGTATTCGTACGCTCTCGGGTATTTCGGGTTCTCCAGACATAATAAAAGGGAAAACGGAGAGATTCAAAACAGAGAATCGAAAGATAGATATATGGATCTTGGGGATTAATAAACCTTTCTCTTGAAAATACTCTCTTTAAAACATGTTTTTGAAAATACTTCTTTTTAAAAAAGCTTTTGAAAATGGTTTTCCAAAATCTTTTATCTGTGCTGGTAACCTTCAGCTCTGATACCACGTGTAACACCCCACGTCCATTAACGTCACCCACTAAGGGAATGCATTAACTTTCATGGAGTATTATAAGAGTATGGAATAGAATATCACAAGACAGATATATAAAATGGTACTTAAGAAAATTCAAAATTTATTCATTACAGTGGAAAAGCAAAACATGTTTGGTTACAACATCAAAACCACATACTAGAGTCAAGTACATAAATATCCATCTTGAACGAACATATTATCACAGTACATAAAAGTAAAATCATTATCCCACTCCAAGTAGCCATAATGGAAAAGAGATAAAGCTGGGCATTACTTCCAATACTTCCAAGCACTTCAAGATGAAAGAAATCCAAGTCAAGCTCCACTAATCCCACCCTGAGGACCTAGGGGGAGGGAAGGAAAGAAAAGAGGCAAAACAAGAAAAGGTCAGACATAAAGTCTAGCGAGTCCAGTTATTTTCAGCAAGAAAATAAGTAAAGCATTATGAGAGGAATAAACTGGATGAGAGATATAACCATGACATAAGGTGAAGCAAGATAACAGGATGAATATAAAGGAATGTCTAGTGTGCATCTCAGATTTCTTACTTAATTTAATTCTCTACACCACCTACTAGTAATTCTTATCGAAATGATCCCAATCCCGCAATTGGTAGCCCTCAGGCGTAACATCTAGTAAGAGGTATCCACCTCATACAATCCTTGACAGCCTACTTGCCCTTAATAGATACTAAATGTCCCCACACTACCCCTAATCGATCGTCTTCTAACTTACAGATAACTGTGCGGGTCCTAGCTTAGGGTGTATCACTCCCTAAGTGGCAACCCTTTGTTGCACAGCTTTATACCTACTGGTGTATAGTGGCTAAATCTTCCAATGCCCGAAACACCTTTTTGCATGCTTAACGAACCCATTAGAACCTGCACTGCTACACCCTCGCTACTATTTGACTGCTTATAATCAGCCCAGTAAGCGTGCCCTAACCCTGCCTAGCTCAGGATTACTGATACCTCTAAGTGGGTTATTGTCTAAAAAGGGTCCCTACCGCTACTAGGGTTTATCCTAACCCAACTTATATTGGTTAAGTGTTGTCTATCCGCCCAGTTGACTTAACCCCATCCACTTATCAAATCAATATGTATTATTAGTTAAGCTTACCTTAACCCAATCCACTTTGTTCATGTAATATTGGTTAAGTTGTCATCTTACACAGGTTAACTTAACCCTACCCACCTAAGATGTTTTAGGTATCATATTCATCTTTGATCAGCATTAATTAGTTATTAATGCACAGACCTCTCACATTAGGTCGATTGCTTGTGGCCACTGGATGTGCCGAGCAGTTCTGGGCAGACTTCTGCCACAAGCCAGACCTAACCTCATGTCTAAGCATTTTTTAGTTATGCCTACAACCTCTCATATTAGACTGACCGTTTGCGGTTGCTGGTTAGGCCGGTTGGTTTTGTGCAGGCTTCTACCGCAAACGGAGTCTAACCTCATGTCTCAGCATGCTTATCTTAGCCAATTTATTCATTTGCCATTTATGCCCATTTCAGGCTAATTATGTCAATTACCAAAATCCTCAATTTCATATCATGCCCCAAATTTAACATTTGTAATGCCCAAATCAGCCCAACATATATTATGCCAAATTTAAGATTTGTCATGTTCAAGTCAAACCAATTATATTATGCCAAATTTCCCAACATTCCCTAAATTACCATTCGTACGTTCATCTCTTACGAGATTTGGCCTAGGCTCGAAGTAGCCCGGCTATAAAAACCAAAAAGGGAAAGAGGAAAGGACAAGATAAAGAACAGGGATAATAATAACAATAAAATAGGCATAAGTATGAACTGATCATAAAGATAAAAATGATAAAACTGATGATAATATCAACATGGGCATATAAGAATCACAGATCTGATGTATAGGCTAATGACATATAAGAATCACGAATCTGATGTACATGCTAAGATATAACTGATGAGATCCAATCCTATTATCATGTTTAATTCCCAAATCCAATTTACAACATGTCAGAATTGCTTTAGCATTATTTTAATCTAAAAATAATCAATGAACTCACAAAGATTGGATTAAGGAAGAGAATTAGGCGTTGTTGTTGATGTAGATTCGTTCCTCTTTATCCAATTCCTTTACTTTGATTTGTTGAAGAAGAGAGACTAGTTTTAGTTTAGGTTGAGGCAGCATGGAGGCGCCATAGATTTGTGTAATGAAATTAGGGTTAGGTCTAGGGCTCTTTTATAGATGTTCTAGGTGTATTAGGGCCTTTAGATTAGTTTAGGATCCATCTAAACCATCCAAATTAGAAAAACACAACACCCAGCCAATCAGAGAATGCCATATAAGCCCTAATTCTACAAAATTCGTCACTGCCCAGATCTGGCCGATGGGGTCGACCCCTACAAGGGGGGTCGACACCTTAGAGCGGGATTATTCCCACTTATCCCGCTTCTTGCTGATTTGAATTTCGAATTTTGATTTTAATTATTATTTTAATTCTGGTTTAAACTGAAATCTTCTAAGCTTTATAACTTCTTCATACTGTATTTGTTTTACGCAAAATCGCACTCTATTTCAAGAAGAATTCCGAGATAAACGCAGTGGCGCAACCCGTTTCCCTTAATTCTTCTTCCAAAAATTAAGTATTCTTTAATTTTTCAATTTTAATATTATAAAATTATGGGGTGTTACATGACGTTTTGGATGCAAAAATGGATGCTTTACACTGTTTTTCGTAATTATGTGAGGGTGATGGATGAAAAAGATTTTTTTAAAATTTGCATTAATATTGAACTGCCAGAATATGTTTTGTATCATGTTTTCAGAAATATTTCAAAATTTTAAATGCGAACATATAGGAGGATCCAATTAGAATCATCTTGCATGCATGTTTAATGGTTGAACTGCACTATATACACCACACACATATATACATGGTTGCAAAGTGGATGCACACAAATAGGTTATGTAGAATAGGACTATAGGCGTCCGAATTTGGGGACGAAATTCCTTTTTAAGGAGGGAAGAATGTGACAACCCGGAATTTTGACGACATAAATTAATTATTAGAATTTATAAAAATAGGAATTTCTACAAACGATGGAATTTGGCTATGAAATTTTAGCCGATGCGTTCGTCTTGAAATTCTGGTCAACTTTCATGTTCACAGTTCCGTAAATAGAGTTCTTATGAAAAAGTTACAAAAGAAAAACGAAAACGGATGGCAAAATAAATAAAACAGAATAATACATATATAGAAATAAATAATTACTCCATCCACCTCACTGCCAAGTCAACCAAGCGGTCGACCGCTTGCTACGACTACTTGGTCGAGCCAGGCAATGGCGGCTAGGGTAAATGGGATTGGTTTATAAAATATTATAAAATAGATGGATGGATATAACTTAAAACTAATCCAACGTTCTTATGCCATTTCCACCCCTATAAATAAAGGTGTAAGACCTCATTTTTTCCATTCAAATCTGCAGTGGCAGTGGAGCTCTGCCATTTTTCTCCTTCTCCAAACCTAATTTCTAAATTAAAAATATATTCTTACATATCAAATCAAATCCAACTCATATGAATCATGAGGATAAGCAAATCTAATGGAAAAGAATGCAAATTGACGCTTCAAATCAAATTCTCCTCTGTCTCCCTGTTTTCTCACATCCTTACGGATCTGGAATTTTCTCTTTTCTAGATAAATTGTAAATTTACAAGAATTTGGGGATTTGTAGGCTTAAAAAGTCAAAAAATTAGATTTTGGGGGCTATAAGGTGTGTGGGAAATTTATATATACATTTATAATAATGTATTTATCTCATTTGTAATAGATTCAATTTTTATGCCTATGCATATTAGATCTGATTTAATAAATTGTCGTAATTATAATGACACCCATCAGATTTGGTTATAAAAAGTATTAAAACTTGTGAATTATAAATTTTAGCTATGCATAAAATGAGTTGTAGGATTTCTTAAATTTATTTACATCTATTCCTACAATTATGTCATGAAATTTATTGCAATTATATTAAGAAATGTATAGTGGACATTGCATAACATTGTAGAAATCAGTACCATTAAACACCATTTAGATCTGGTCATACTCCAAATCTCTAGTTCAGTGTTGAATAAAAGAAATTTTGGTAAAAATGTGAAATTTGTTAATTGTACGAATTTGGGTAAAAAGATTCAATTGGTAAATTGTGTGATTAAAAGAAATATGCTTGTTTGTATTAAACATGGTTGGGTATTTGCTTAATTGTTGTAAATATTCTGTTTTTCTCCTTTTGAATAAAAAGGCACTATTTTGAAATCACAAGAGATATGACAAAAAGGATTAAAAAGGGAAATGTGGTGCAAATGTACGTATAAATATAAATACATATTTGCGCGTAATTTTCATAAACTATCCCAAATTATATATTTACATATATTTCTTATGATTTAAAATATGTCAATTCCACAATTCAGGCATAATTTACAATGACTACAGCTAAAGATCTTTTTGTAAGATTTGGAACCTTTTGACAATATTGAATATAGAAAGTAATGTTTGGTTAAGAAATCATTAAATTTAAAAGAATAAATAACAATAATAATAAAAGATAACTATGTTGACAACATGAAAACATAAAATAAAAATAAATATTATCTGTCCAAATCAGCGTAAAATGGTAAATTACACATTTCAATGTATTGAATGTTTAAAGGTTTGAAATGTGGAATGGTATTCATTTATGGAATCATACATATAAATTATATTTCACACTTAATGAATATATTTATGGTGACCGTGTAGCAATTAGTGTAATTGATTACTATAAATAAGGCCATAAATAAATAATTAATAATTGTAACCAATGTTGATTCAGGAAAGTAAAAATAATAGGATAATGGTTACAATTCCTAAATTATTTAGGATAATTGTTGTACACCCCAAATTAGGAAATTTGAATTATAACCACATATAGAGATGAGGTTAAGCTCAACTTGTGGTATAAGTCTGCCCAGAATCGACCAGAAAATCCAACAACCAAAGGTAGTTAGTTTAATGTGTGGGATCTAATGCGTAAATGTACTAAGGCACGAGGTTAAGTTTAATTTGTGGCAGATGTCTGCCTGGAACTAACCGGCAAATCCAGCATCCACAAGTTGTCAACTTAATGTGAAAGGCCTGGTATATATATATATATATATATATATATATATATATATATATATATATATATACCAGTCAACAAATAAACAAACTACTAAATAAATGAATAAGAATGGAAATTGTCTGTTGGGGTACATCAAATAGATAACTTGGGACTGATAAATAGTTTCCTTAGGAAAATATGACTGTTATGTTCATAAAGAGCAATACAGATCGAAATAAAAGAAAATGGGTGTCAAAAAGGAGATTTATGGATATTGATTATCGCTAAAATACTAAGCCCAAATTTAGGAAGTAAATCAAATAAAAATCCTAGGAAAAAAGGGGATATAACCTTCCTTACTTATATTAATGAAAATAGAATTTATAAAAATAAAATATAGTTGGACTTAGTAGTTTAATAATGTAAATTATTATTAACCATATGAACCTGTTACTAAAATGAATCGTGTATGTATAGCATTCCCGTGTAGGGGGACTGAACGGGAATGACTTAATAATGTAGTCCACCTTAACCTAAATAAGGAAAGGTATAGAAGACTAATGGGGTATTAACCAATAACCTTCGCGTATACTCTGCTTCCTGGTTCGTAAGCGACTGTGGTTGAAGAGTCCACCTCGGAATAGGTCTTTTAGTTTAGGGGTCTTAAATGGCAAGTGTGTGGGCCTACCCAAACCTTGAAACTAAAACGTCAAAAATGGCTACCTATCCTATGGGAAGTAATAAGCGACTAAGGAGGTTATCTAATAAGGTCAGCAAGAGTTATAACGAAAAATTAAATAGCATCTCCCACCTTATGTGAGGAAAGGGTATATGCATGCATGAAGGAAGCCTTATCTAGTAGGGCTTATAGCTAGTGCCCTCTAGTTCATGTAACCATTAAGTAAAATACTGAGAAATAGTAAGTGACCAATCGATCCGCCTAAGGTCTTAGGCGATCAGGAAGAATCCACCCTATCTATCATTGATAGTGAGGCAATAAATGATGAAGGTTAAGCGAATGAAAGTAATTGAATATAGAAACTCTGAAATTAAGGGTCTAATCTCGATATAGTAACCAGTTAAGCTCTGGTATAAAGGCTACACAAAATATATGTGTAAACATTCTATCTCAGTATTATACCTTGGAATATCACTTTGGAAAGAGTGGTAGATTCGTGTGTAAACATTTACAAGGTTAGTCATGAATCACTAACTTTGATAGGCATACATCTTGGGTTGAACCAAACATGATACATCAATGTATTATAATATGTGATATACATTTCTCAACCACCAGAACTTGTTGTTCTGACCCCTTTCCTCATTAGAACCTCCCAGATTTCTAGAGAAGGTCGAGTTCTCACAGGTGTTTTAGTTTGGCTCCCGGTTCTCGTTCTCTCTCATGCTCGGTATTGGCGAAGTGACTTACTTTGAAAAAGGTAGTTACTTAAGTTAATACTAGTTATCCTATTTTGTTTCTGCTGTGAGTTTTCTTTTATCATACTCTGATTATGCTCAAGCTCATTTATTGCAGTTACTAGATATAACGCTCCATGTTTGGATGTGTTCAAGTTTTGATTTTTTTTCAAAATTTGAGCGCAGAAAAGTGTGGGGTGTTACAGATGATTAGCCCCTAACATGTGCTAAACACACTCGAGTAACTATCACAAAGATAAATGAAAAAAGTAAATGAACAAGGGAGACACTATATTTTATTGTGGTTCGGCTTATATCGGTGCCTACGTCCACTTATAATCTTTTTTCCATCGATTATCGGCTATAGTAGTTTCTCAGTGGAAGAAAGTAGAGAAAAGAATGATTCAAACACAAAATCTGTGTGTTGTTTGAAGTGCACGGTTGGAAGTTTCCAATATATCGAGCATAAGTTTCTCTATCGAGGAATTTTCCTCATCCCTTTCCAGTTTCAGCAATGGTGTATTTATAGGTAAAGAAGGTGGGATGAGCCGTGTGCCACATAGCTTGCCTCCTTTTCAGAGACTAGACACGTGGAGCTCGATACATTAAAGTAGTTACGGCGGAGGGACCCGGTCAACTGTTGATGAATAGTTTTTCTCGGGAATCATTGTCAACGTAGAGCTTGATATCTGGAGTATAAAATGGAGAGCTAGTAAAAAATTAATCAGATTCAGCAACTTTGGGAGTAGGACTTCGTCTGATAGCATTTAA
This sequence comes from Allium sativum, assembly GCA_030737875.1. NCBI lineage: Eukaryota > Viridiplantae > Streptophyta > Magnoliopsida > Asparagales > Amaryllidaceae > Allium > Allium sativum. The sequence continues at coordinate 937,976,250 of CM060922.1, forward strand.
TTCTCTAGATACTTCACGTGTGATCTGAGACTTTAGGCTTGACCTGATATTATGGGATCGGCCTGATCTACTGGCTTAGTCGGCCATTCTGTTGATGATTCGCCGATTAATTTGATGCTATTCTGGTTTTGAGTCAGCTTATGGTTGGTCGACCTAAATAACAGACATCCCTTAAAGTTTAGAATTGGACGATATCTGGTTATGGCTTCGTCCATTGGTAGGAATGGCTTTTTGCGAAAAAGTTGATCAATACTTTGCCCCACAGAACACGTCTTCTTGAAGAAAGGAGATGTGTTTTGGATCTTCTAAAGAATGTTGAATAATAGAAATTTAGGAAACCATGGTTACGCGGAACCATATTAAGGCTAGAAAACTGACGATCGACAATCGTTGTATTAAGGCCAGAAGTTTGATGACCGCTGAGGATCGTATTAAGGCCGAAAAACCGACAACCATTGACAATCGTATTAAGTTCGGATACTTGCGATTGCTAGACGATAAGTCGATCACTCTGAATTGGTCTTGATAGAAACAGAAGAACCGGGATCCCTCCATTTAAATGATACCTGCAAAGAACTGGGGACGAGCATTGATCATGCTCGGTTTTGCAAAGTTGGTGAGTATAAGCCATACTCGGCTTAAAGAGTTTGGCGAGTATTAACCATATTCGTCTTAATGGAATTGGCGAGTATTAACCATACTCGGCTTAATGGAATTGGGAAGTATTCGCCGTACTCAGCTTAGAGAGTTGGCGAGTATTAACCATACTCGGCTTATTGGAATTAGCGAGTATTAACCATACTCGGCTTAGAGAGTTGGAAACTGTTAACCATGCCCGACTTAATGGAATTTGGTGAGTATTAACCATACTCGGCTTATAGAGTGTTAGGTATAAGCCATACCCAGTGGACAAGTATAAACCATACCCCGTTTTGCCTGGTGAGATGGTGTAGTCGATTGTTCCAGGATTTTCTAGGTCGAACTTTGATCATGTTTAGGGAGTGATCAGAAGGTTTGAGTTGATAGTTCTTACTTACCAAATCTTGACAAGGTTTTGTGGAGTTGGCGAGTATCAGTCATACACGACTTATGGAATATGGTTAGTATTATTCGTACTCAGCTTAAAGGGTTAGCGAGTATTAACCATACTCGGCTTATGGAGTTGGCGAGTATTATCCATACTCGACTTACGGAATTAGTGAGTATTATCAATACTCGGCTTACGGAATTGGTTATGTATGGTAGCGGGCATCGACCATAGTTCAAAAACTATGGCTAACACTTACCATATTTTAGTCGGCAAGCGTCAATCATGCTTAGCTTGAATCGTTTAAACATAATCCATGTTCGAAAAAGAAAGTTTATTGTTGCTAAGGAGCTATTACAAAAAAAATGAAAACATATTCGAAGCGGGTGATAGTTGAATCCAGAGCACACCTAGGAGCTAAATCCTAAACCCATATGTGTGTACTTCAACATAATCAAATTATTGGAGAAACAATGAAAGTACATTTCTTGTATCCTAAGAAATGGGTAAAATCTACGATGATTTAAACTTTATTAATTAATGATGATGTTGCGATTGCTAGGCTCAGTGTCCTTTCCGTTTCGAGGAGCTCGAGGACCGACCTGAGGAGCTTGGGCAGAAGGTTGCGGCGGCATGGCCGATGCAAGTTTCTTGACATACTCGGGTAGTTTTCCATGCCTAACCCTATCCTAAATGAGATCCCGCAAATGTCTGCACTCGCTAGTGCTTTGTCTTGCCATGTTGTGATACATGTAGTGCTTTCCAAAGTCGAATTCTTTTTGGGTCGACTTCGTTCAAAGAGGTTTGGGGAAGATAGAGATCCTCGTATGTTAAGGTAGATGTCGAGAAGGGATGATTTGAGCTTGGTATATTGATCATACTTGTTCTCTCCCTGGTGTCGTACGTTCTGATCGTTCTTTTCCGAGATTTTTCCTTTTCCTTTGTTCTGGCCATTGGTGTTGGATGGAACTCCATCCTTGGTAGCAATCACCTCAAGGCTTTCCATTTCAATATTAGTATCTTCTTGTCGGAGGAATCTATCAAATTCAGCATAAAAATCTTCAATGTCCTTAGGGGGATCTCTGATCAAAGAGGTCCTGATTTCTAATCGGTTATGAACACCAGCTATGGCATCCATAAGTACCATCAATGGCTCGGGTCGATCGATTGATGCTACGGCCGCATTGAATATTTCTAAGAATGATCGAAGGGTCTTGCCATACCGCATCTTGATGGAGGTAAGGAACATGATGCTCTTTGGTTGGGAGATGTGCACTCTGAACTGCTCGATGAAGCAGGTGACCAACATATTTCAGCCATTGATCGACTCAGTTGTTTACTGCCGGAACCATATGCTAGCTATGTTGGTGAGAAAGAGAGGGAAGATCTTTGCTATAACATTGGTCGATGAAGAAAGTACTTCCATGTGATGCATGTATCGCATGAGATGGATGGTCAGGTCGGTCCGGCCTTTGTAAGGCTCCAGGACCGAATGCTTGAAGTCCGGTAGGTTTCGGGAGTTTCTGTTTTCGCATGTGAATGGACTGAGATGGATATCATCCACTTCCTGTTGTGAAGATGTTCCTCAGGAGAAGCGTTTGATGATGCTTGCAAGCTAGCTTCCATCTCCGAGGAGTTGCTGCCATGAATCCAATTCTGCATTGGGGACATGGGTGCAATACTAGGATCTGACGAAAGCATGCTCGGAAGGCGAAAGGTTGGCTGGGTTTATCCTCTGAGAGTTTAGTGGAGGTGAGGATAAGGGTGTGCCCTAGCCTTCAGCCCTGGTTAGGTCACAGCTAAAGTCTCTTAGTTATTGTTGGACTGAATCGTATCCGCTCCTGTTGGAAGTGGTGGGCTCAGGTGAGTGGTACCCATCTAGGGCTCGGCATTTCCCCTACTTGAAGCGATGTTATAATGATTCATGGTAGTGTTTCCCTCTATCACGTTAGGGATCAGTATGGTAGAGTGGTCTTGGTGACACAGAGGGTTGTTGTCTCCAGCTCTTCATTAAAGGGAAGGTTGCATAAGACAGGTTTACAGTAAGACGTTGGGTCGAACCGGACGTAACAACATTCCTAGTTTTGGCTGACCCACAGGTTTCACTGGTTTCGGAGCAGTTTGTCCAGGGAGTTGAGTCGATCCCTGAACCAGAGGCAAACTAGTCGACCAGTCCTGAACTTGGCTAGAATCAACCTGAGAATATGCAGCCACCAAACCTCCGTTTAACGCTGGAAGTGATGCCCCTGGCAGTGGCTGATCGGGAAGTGAAGTTGAGCCAGGAGGAAGCGAAGGTGTGGACCGATCTAGGGTTTCGAATTCCGCAGAGCGAAGATCAGTTGTTGCCCCAACCTCGTCGGGTGTAGGAAATGGTACTGGAATGTTAAATCCCTTTTCCATGCGAGCGAGGAGGTTGTTCATCACTTCCTGTTGATGTTTGTGAAGTTCACCCCACGATGCCATCTGATTTTTGAAATCAGCAAAAAAAAAAATCCATGTCATCCCTTATGAGGTATTGGGACATGTATTTGTGAGTGGGAGCCTCTTGGCTCACCTCCATTGTGGTTGTTTCTGTTGCATTGGCAGGTAAAGGACGGGAAGATGAAGCATCCTTCTTCCGCTTGATTGCTATTGTCTTTTTAGAAACTGCTGAAGGCATTCGAAGGTCGTAGGTTATGTTTGTCTCACCCCTCCCATCTGGCGCGCCAAAGTGTTGACGTCAAAAGGTTGCCTACTGATGATCAACCCCCAACGTGTGTTAAACACATACGAGTAACAATCACAGAGATGCAAGAAAAAGTAAATGAATAAGGGAGACACAATATTTTATAGTGGTTTGGTGCACATCGGTGCCTACATCCTTGTGTTGTTTGAAGTGCACGGTTGGAAGTTTTTCAGTGGAAGAGAGTAGAGAAAAGAATGATTAAAACACAAAATCCTTGTGTTGTTTAAAGTGTACGTTTGGAAGTTTCCAGTATACCGAGCATAAGTTTCTCTGTCAAGGATTTTTCCTCATCCCTTTCCATTTTTAGCAGTGGTGTATTTATAGGTAAGAAGATGGGCTGAACCATGTGCCACGTGGCTTGCCTCTTTTTGGGAGATTAGACACGTGGAGCTCGATGTAGTAAAGTAGTTGCGGCGGAGGGGTCTACTACTGATGAATAGTTATCCTCGGAAATCGTTGTCGACTTGGAGCTTGTAATCTGGCGTATAAAAAGAAGAGCTGGTCAAAAGTTAATCCGATTCAGCAACTTCTGGAGTAGGACTTCGTCCGGTAGCATTTAATTCTCTAGATACTTCAGGTGAGATCGGGACTTTAGACTTGACTTGATATTATGGGATCGGCCCAATTTACTGGCTTGGTCGGTTGATCTATTGATGATTCGACTGATTAGTTTGACGCTATTGTGGTTTTGGGTCGGCTTATGGTTGGTCGACCTAAGATAACAAACATCCCTTAAACTATGGAATGGGCTAATATCTGGTTATGCTTCGTCGGTTGAAACGGCTTTTTTCCAAAAGCTGGTCAACAATAGATGTCTAGATTTGTCAATGGAAGCTTCACCATTGAGTCTATGGTGAAGTTTTGGACAATTTTCATATATATCCTATTTTGATCCGAGCTAAGATTAAGAAGTTATGAGAGATATAAGATATCAAAAGTTTATAAATTTTAGAAATAAGATTTTATGAATAAATAGACATGCAAGGTCGACCATCCCCAAGACAGCCGACCTCACCGAGCAACTGCCGACTTCAATGTCTTATACCTACTTGAAAGTTTATCTAAGCATGTAATGGATAGAGTGAAGAAACCTGGACCAATTCTGACTGTTTTAACCAACCTTATCTAATGTCCAAATTTAAATCCTGAGCTTAGGTGTACAACCTGATTTAAACCGAAAATTAACCTAAGGTTAAATTTGAACTTAAAAGTTAGTCTAAAGATGGATTAAGACTGTGATATGGAAGGCCAAGATAAGATCAAGTTAAATCAAAAAGCCCAAGATCCCCAATTAAACCTATAAATAAGAGGCTAGGCCTAATTCTTTCTTCATTCCAAACATTCTTTTCTTTCTCCATGCCTAAGTTTCCCTCTAAATTTTTAGGGTTGGAAACAATGTTTTCAATATAAATAAGATAAATTAAAATTTTATAAGAAGACCCTAGAATGGGTATCAGTAAAGGCCAAGAGATGACAACTTAAAACCTCATAAGAGTGGAAATTTACTACATTTTTAGAATCATGAAGATTAAAGATATGGACTTAATAGTAGTTTTAGTATACACTAAATTTAAAGTTAATTTACTCTGAAATTTTTAGATTCAAAGAAAATTTGGATCCTTATAGATTTATATGAAAATCATACAAAAAGAGCCCTGTAATGACCCGAACTTCTCGACATGCCTAAACCGAATAAGAAGGAGGATTCGTTTGAGAACACGACTCATCAGAACACATAACAAGAGACCATTTCATTGCTATTACAACAATTTACATCAGGATACGAGATATCAGAGTACAAATAATATACAATGGAAAAATGTCAGAGAATTAAATTACAAAACAACGGAATTTAAATACATAAATATAATGTGCAGTGGAAAACATCAACTAACACAGCTTAAGGAAATACACAGATACAAAGCATTCCAGAGTTGAACTCCATCTGTAATCCAAGATCCTATGAAAAGAAATATTTGCGAAACCAAACTACTAGCTGCCTGTGTGGAAAATATGGGCACCCAGAGTTTTAGTGGGAAACAATAAACTCTGAGTCAGTCATGGGACTGGTGTGAGAACTAAAACAGTTATTAACTTTATTTTAATGTTAGGTAAATCAAGGGACCATGCCATATGACACGGAACGGGTTTTCTCCCAAGAATACCATAACAAAGCAACGCAATGCTAAAAAGAAAATTGAAACCATTATATGACTCAGGTACCATCACATAATAAAAACAAACCAGAGGGTAGAGTTTTACCTTATAATGGACAAATATGCTTGATACGCGAAATTTATCTTTTATTATTAGTGCATAGTGCAGAATTCAAGTTTGAATATAATTTATCAATCATAGACAACATAGGTACCATATATTATGTCGCCATATAGTTTGCAACTAATACCGTAAAATCGCATATTGGAAATTGAGTTTCCATCTATGAACTAAGACAAGGGATCTTCCTTATCCGATTCGAGACATTTTAGCCCATGCCTCAGGAATTACCCGCAAGTGCACCTGGAGCGGCAGAGCCGGTCAGCCGTCGCTGATTGGTGATACCTAAACAATATGTTTCCCAATCCTATGGGACCTAAAATCCTGGTTAGTATGCTGACTATCTTGGTCAGTATGTCGACCATCAAGGGACTTATGCAGCCAAATTCGAGTCATCCAACATCCACATAAGTAAAATGTCTGGGCTCCATACCATGACATCACTCATAGCTAGAAAGAAACGAATGTCCTTTATTTCTCTGTGGTCCTTCATTCCATTTTTGGTTCATACCGGGGTGTGAAGTTCGCGAATTAACGCTATACATAAAGCGACGTTGTATCAAAGCTATGCTTTGATCATCAACCACAAAGCCCTACTTTTCGATAAGAGCTTTGATCCATGCATCTCAACATGCCACATTGTCAATCCATACTATATCATTGATTCCACAAATACATAATCTCTAAACTCGTACGTCTCAGAGAAGGGTGTTAGGTAAGAGAATAAATTTTCCGCCACCAAACAGATATACATTTAGCAAAGATCAACAAATACAGCGCGAAATACAATGTCAGACATACAATCCATTTGCAAGTCCATTTTAGGTATGAACGAAACTTGAGGCACCTTATTCCTCGTCCCATATGTCCAATACAGAAGAGAGGCCCTTGCATATCTGATCGATCTCCAAGTACGTCGAGACGACCACCACTTATTCCCTCGTCTTGGGTGTATAACCATATCAAGACATCAGTAATCAACCTATCGATGTGAAGATCTCCAGTCTTCATTCGTCGTCTTCATATCTTCGACTTTCAATCGCCGCAACAGTTATTCAAAATGGGTTAAACCCGGTCTTTCCAAATAACTCACTTATCTTATAATCAAGTGATATAAACACACATCATACGCCTCATTCCAATCCAGAATATTCTTTTATTCAAATATTCTTTATAGTGGGAATTATTCCCATAAATTTTATCACATCTTAAATCAAATTATGGTTTATCAAACTAGTCGAGATTATCGAGCATTACCAAAGTAATCATTTATTTTATAATCCTAATCCCAACCTATTCATCCCACGGACTAAAACCGGTAGTACTCCGTATCTAACACCCATTGTATTATCGATAAATTTAATTACCATTTAACTTTTCAAATCTAATTAAAGATTTAACTATCGCATGGAGTAAAACTAGTGGTACTCCATTCCCGAACACTTCTCATATTTGGTTAATTTAATTAACCCATTCACATTTCAATCTAATAAAAGATTCATTAAAATTCCAACTTAGTTTTAATCTAAAAAATCATTACTTAATGATTATTTAACTTTAGGAAATTAATCATGTCTTTAACTGGGTTAAAGAACAATTGTCATTTAAAACATCGCTCATGATAAACCTAAAATCAACTTCCATTAATATGGAATCTTCACTGAAATCTAAACAGTATATAATCGATATAAATTTTCGTATTAGGCTAAAACTATAAAAGGAATAATAGCAAAGCCTTTTAAATTCCCTAAATAGTATAGGTCTTTCTCCACGGAGCTTCATCTCGATTACCACTAAATCAAATTCCATTTAATTCCAATTTATTATATTAAATTGGAAAACTTCACTTTGGAAATTTTCATTAAATCTTAATTAAAAAATTTATAAATTCCAAATCATAACTTCAATGTTAATTAGGTTAAAGGACTAATGTCATTTAAAACATCGTTCACACTAAACCTAAAATCTAACTTCAATTTAATTCCAACTGAATTGGAAAACTTCATTTTTAGCTGGGTTTAAGAACAGTATTATTAAGGACACCATTAACGACAAATCCAATTTGATGTTAAATACAAGGCTTTGAATAGAAATCATATCGACTTATATTCAATATCAAATTCTGAAAACAACATATATCATTTTGGAAATAACAATATCTATATCCTTCAAATTCCTCAGTGATATTTGTGTAATTATGGAATCCAATATCAATATATCCGAATATAATTTCCATTCAAATCCATCCAATTTATATATATTGGAAAAATTCTGATTATATTAAAACCATTTGCAATCCAATTTGTTAATTTAAAAACATTGGATTCTTACACTAGTTGTTAACTAGCCTATTTAGATAAAAATATCATTTATCTTTTCAAAACTGGAATATTTCATCCAAAAATCTTTTCAAATCATTTATTATGATTTAACCTAATTTTTCTCTATTTTGAATAATTTAAAAATAGGCTATTTTAGTTAAATGTCGTTTCGGGTCATTTAGCTACACTAGCATTGTTTTATTCAAATTTGAATAAAACATTTCACAAAATCTAACTGTTAGATTTTAAATCTCTTATGATATTGGAAAGATCTTTTCCATACGAACCCAATAATTCTGGTTTTAGGCGAATGTGATGGTCGGATCTCCCGTTGCGTGAATTTGAAGTTACAGGTTGACGTATGCGAACTATCACGGTGTGACACATCCTATCCAAGCCCGAACTGTATAATTAAAATATAAAATCAAATATGCTTTCAAAATAATTTATAATTATTATAAATTATTCACAACTTCCATTTGAAATTTAATTTCAGTCTTTTCCTTGTAGAATCAAATACCTTCGTATTAAATCATTATATTATATATAATAGATTTTATTGATTTCCATTCAAAACGTATTTTATAAAATGTTTAAAATCTCATTTAAAAACGATTTCAACTTCCATTTGAATTTTAAATCAAAATTGAAAATCCCATATTATTATAATCTCAAAATAGTAATAATATTTTCAAAATGTCGGATTTTGAAATCCATTTTCTCAACATTCATTATAGAAATGAATAAAATCGATATAAAATTCAGTTTGAGTTAAAATGGTGTTTATTTACTTAACCCGACTTCATGTTCATTTCATTTATGAATATTTCAATATTTTTGTGTCCATCCAAAATCAAATGTCAATATCAAACCTTGATTCTTACTGATTATTATATTAAAATATTCGTTTTTATTTCCGATCGAAATTAGATTCAACCAATTATCGTATAATTTTAGTTATATGGATTTCATACGTCCTATGTATTCAGCAATAGTGATAAACAACTATTAAACATTCAGTTCACATCTAGAGTGCATCTACAACTCTATAAGCATTAAATAATTTAATAACGCTTATAATGGTCTATCAACAAATTGATCGACATACAACTGCACACAAGGGAGATGTGTGAATTATTTATCATCCTAAGACCCGTGTAGGGTTTTCATCCATCATCCAATGATTATTATTTGCATACTTAGGCGATGAGCAAAATTTTCATCCCAATAGCCTTATGGGGTTTATATCACAATCCACGGGAACATATCTACATATTTAGGAGACATGTGAAATGGTCAACCCAAAATCATTCATAATATAAACATTTTTTTAACAACACATATATTTATAGTTTAATAATAACATTAAAACTGTAAATATCCATCAATCATCAAACAAACAGTGCAATCACTGGCAATCAATATATATTCAGTTATAAAATAAAATAACTGTACAAAATAGTTGAGTGAGAGAGTTCTCACATCGATCAATTCTGAAATCGTTAAATAATGATTATTTTAATTAAATTAAATTGACCATTTAATTTAATCAAAAATTATAACTAGCTCTATTTCTGTCTAAATTTGTACCATTGCGTAATGCTCGACAAGAGGATTCCAACCACTTGATTTCATTGAATTTGGTTTCTGTTTGAAAAAGTTACGCTGGTTTAAACATTTAACAATTTAATTGATTATTAACCAAAATAAAATTATTAAGCTAATTGTCCACTGTTTAAATCATCTTTCTCCCCGATTATTTACTATTGGCAAAACCGAACGCATTTAGAAAATCAGGGCTCCAAATCGCCGCCTATACACGATGCCGGCCACTGATCTGAGTTGACCACGACGAAGGGCTTTGCTTTCTTCTCGGGCGCCCTGCACCTCGATGAACTTGCCATCCTCCCTTCCTCGAAAAATGCTAGCAAATAGAGCACGTTTAGACACAAAAAATGAACAAAATACAACACTAGAAACAATCACCCCCGTATAGATTTAAAGAACACAAGAATCTCTATAGTTTTTGTTTTATAATCATAACCTAATTCGAGCTAATTTGAGGATGATTGAGGGAATAAGAATCGAGGTTTTTGGCCATTAATTTGAGTCGGCGGCAGGTTTCATGAATTGGAATTAGGGTTAGCTTGAAATGGATATATATATATATATATATATATATATATATATATTAATTTTTAATTCATACATTATTTGTTTAACGCACCAAACTCTAAACGAACCCCAACAACTGTCACCACCCACCAAATACACTACAAGAAAAACGATTTTTTTTTGCAAAAATCAGTGGCATTTATTATCAAATGCAAGCAAAAGTGTTTTCATGACCAATGTAAGCGCGATAAAAAAATAAATCGCATTCCCACCTCTTCGTAAACACAAGTCTGTGTGTCCTAGGAGAAACGTAACTGACCTAATCTCTTTTCCTCTTCCTTCATACTTAACATCTTTTAAGTTTTAACCCTCGTTCACTTTTCGTTCTTTTTCTGGAAAGACCCTAACTTTTTACCCATTTCGATCTCCCGCTTATTGTTTCTCAGTTAAATTCGAATTTGTAAAGAGTATCTCGTTCAACGTTGGTATGGATACCAGTAGAGGCGGTTCATCTCAGCGACGCTACAAAGTGATTCGATTCAATTCCTGATTACATTCAAGATCGTGAAATCGGTAAAGCTAGAAAGGTATAAATCTGAACTTGATTTATCTAGTTTTGTTTGCATTTTATCTTTTAGGGTTTTGAACAGTTAAAATTTGCTGAGTGTTTAGTTCTACAACCAAAAACCAAAGAGTTGATTTCTGCAAACAGTGTTTGTAAATGGGTTTTATATCTGGGTTTTTAAGTTACTTATGAGCTTTGTGTTTTGACAGTATACCAGATTAAATACTTCTGAATCAAATGGGTTTTTAACTCTGGGTTTTGACAGTATACCCGAAAAAATTACCAAACATAGTGTTTGCATCTGCATCGAATGGGTTTTGAACCTGTTTTGTACATATATGTTGATTGCCTGAACTATAGTCTATACTAATTGGAATTTAATATGGACATTGATTTTAAATGTTAACATGTTCATTTAAATTACTTGATTGGGTACTTGCTGCAAACATATTACATTGATATATATATATGTATATGTATGTATGTATGTATGTATGTATATAGGAACCTTGCAATGCATGAATTATATATGCGAGTTACTCAGTATACAAAATTGTGCAGCTTATGACTTGGGAGTTTATGAATTTTGCAATATGTGATATTATGCAAGTATATCAGAATGTGTTTATGTATGCTAATTTAATCTGTTTTCTTTCATCCGATTTGCATGATATGAGTATACATGAATACTGAAATTGTGCAGTATAAAAGAGTGACACTTAACTGGTACATTTCATCCAAAATTTCTCTGTAGGCACAGGAGAACCCAAAGGGACAAAGAAAAATTATTTTAGGCTCTTGTCCCATTAATATCAATAATCGAGATTGTAAAATTTGTGTTAGGCCATCAACGATCAAGTTGAACCTGAACCGTATTTGGAGTCTAGATATTGATATTTATGAGCGAGAAACGTGAATTGATGTGGGAAACTGAACAGAGAAACAGGTTCAAAACAGGTATACCTACGTTGCAATCAGAATGTGTTTACGTATGTTAATTTAATATATTTTATTCCATCTGATTTGCATGTATAGGAGTATATATATGTGAACGATGAAATATGTCATATATCTGTTGTGACTGAACATGTGAATCCAGGTAGTCCCACCCATATATATATATATAAAAGGTTTTCAAAATGGGATTTAAACCGTAAAGTTTATATTTCAAATCGAAACGGATTTTAAATTGTAATTCATAGTTTCCTAATATCATTTTCTATATATATATATATATATATATATATATATATATATATGCAAGTTTTCAAAATGGGATTTAAATCGTAAAGTTTATATTTCAAATCAAAACGGATTTTAAATCGTACGTCATAGTTTCCAAATATCATTACTTATGGATTTCATATGCACTTTGAATTTGATTTAGATGTTTGAATTTCTACAATTAAATTTAAATCTCAAATTTTTTTCCCTTCAATTTCATTCTTATTTTATTTTAAAAGCATTGTCAAGTGATTGTGAATCTAAACAAGTATATTACATATGATAGTTTGAGTTGAATGTGTTTTTTTATAATTAAGTTTGGATCGTAATATAAAAATCGAGTCGTAAACGGAGAGATTCAGGTTGGATCGGGATTCAAATCGCAAGATTTTAGGATTTTTGACAACAATGTGTCTGTATGTATATATACACACACACATACATACACACCCATACATACACACACAATGATATACATCAGCACATGTATATATATATATACAATATAACATATAATGATTATGAGCATACAGACATAGATAGTGCAGGTGAAACTATGTTTTGTATCTGTGAAGCATGAGCACATATGTTTATGAGTGGTGTATATATCAAGTGTGTGTGAATATTTCGAGAAATCTCAGAATTATGAGCTGTGTAGTCAAGGCGAAAAAGCCCGAAAAAGCCCCAGGCTGGCGCCTAGGGCTTTATTGGGTGCCTTGAGCATGACTTTTGTTGTTTTACAGCAAAAAAACTACACTTAAAAAATGGCGTAAAACTCCATTTTTGTCTTTTAAAAAGTGTATATAAATGCAATATTGAGATTAAACAAACTGCATTTGTCCAAAAGTTCCAAAAAAAAACTACATTTGTTCCAAAAAAAAATCTGCATTTGTTTAGAAAAAAACATCTTATGTTTTATAAAAAAAACTGCACTGCACTTGTTTTAAAAAAAAACTGCATTTGTTAAAACTTAAAAAAAAAGCATTTGTTCAAAACAAAAATCTGTATTTGTTCCAAAAAAAAACTGCATTTGTTCAAAACTTCAAAAAAAAGCTGCATTTTTTTATAAAAACAAAATCTGCATTTGTTAAAAAAAAGCATTTGTTTCAAAAAAAAGCGCATTTCTTCAACCAAAAAAAAACACAACACTTACGCTTGTTTAAAGAAAACAGCCGCTGTTCAAAGAATCGGAAAAAAAATTCTTATAGGAGAACCTAACAGAAGCGCGCTTTTTTAGCTTGGCGCTTTTTTAGGGCTTCGGCGCCTCAAGCGCTTTTCTGGCGCCTCGAGCATGGATGGCGCCTAGGGATTTTTGGTGCCTAAGCGAGCGCCATTGACTACACTGATTATGAGCAAGTTAATTTTGTGGCCGAAGAGGTCTAATTTATATGAGCTGACAATGAATCTGTCTTGAGAGTTACTAAATTAATTTAATTTGACTTGGGAGTTACTAAATTAAGTTAATTTGATTAGGAGTTACTAAATTAAGTCAATTTGACTTGGGAGTTACTAAATTAAGTTAATTTGACTTGGGAGTTAATAAATTAAGTCAATTTGACTTGGGAGTTACTAGATTAAGTTAAGCGACTACGTAAATTCAATTTATCTTGGAGGTAAGAGAGGTATTAATCTCCTATAAATGAATTGACAATTAATTTGAAACGAAACACTAACATGGTAGGATCTCCTATCAAAGTTCATTGTTAGTGGAGGTATATTTCAGATCGATGTCGGCTGGTGTTTAGTATTTTTAGGATACTATGACTTATTAAGAAACAAATCAAGAGTTCTAAGCGTATACTTGGAGGTAAGAGAGTTATTGTTCTAGCTTTCTATCGTCTGGTTGAGGAAACACTCCGGAATGATGAAAAAATTAAAATAAAATTTTCAATCATTAAAGAGCTTCAAAATTCAGTAAATCAATTTCAGAAAATCAATAAGTTTCAATGGATCAATTTAGTAACTCCCAAGATAAGTCGAGTTTAGTTGGTTTGTTAACTAGACCAAATTATTAAATAGTAAGTGGTAAAAATATTTGTCCATATGATCAACTTTATCATTTCGGAGCGTTTCCTCGACCAGCTCACAGAATGCTAGTTCAATTCCTCCTTTATCTTCAGGTGTATGCATATAACTCGTGATTTAGGACTTGATAGTCGCAGTATCTTAAGATTATTGAACATCTGGTCGCCATGGTTCTGAAATTTACTTTCTGACAGTACTACTTAACAGTGTTAGGATCTTCAAAAGTTTGTGTTGACTAATGAATGTTACATTAGTGAACATACTTATTTTCTATGCATAGGCAGATCACTCAAGGATTATGTAACATTCCAATACATTTCATACAAAATTTTCATGTATGCTCTGGAGAAGCATTGTGTTACGTAGGGGACGAAGATAATTAATTTTAAGCTCTTCCCCCATCAATATTAATAGTTCAGATTGCATATTTCCATGTTAGGCCATCAACGATCAAGTTGAACCTGAATCATATTTGCAATCTCGATTATTAATATTATTGAGGCTAGAGGAACCTGAACTGATGTGGGAAACTGAACATAGATCCGGTCAACCTGAATTGTCGTTATAAAAGAAATGATTATACCGTACAAGGAGAGTTTGAGATCCGGTCTTACATTTGTTCGGACAATTATGTTTCTTCTTATCTGCATATGCCTGCAGTTCAAAAGGCTCTTCAAGTTTGTCGCATTGCTCGGAACTCTACAGGCATGCCTATTACTTACAAAAACTTTGTCTGTTTTGTTAATTTAACATTGTTATATGTCTTAACAAATTTTGATTGCTTATAGTACCTATTACTTACGAACTCTACAGGCGTGCTCTTGGATTTTCTACGAGACAAACTGATACTGTATGATTTCTTATTGTCGCATGTTAGCACATTTTATCCTGAAACTAATCCCAAGTCGTTGCTGTTTAAACTGGTTTGCATTCAGTTATATTATGCAGATTAGCAAAGCCAAGAATATCTGCGAGAGCATGATTGCATGTGCATATTAGGCCATCAATGTAAATAATAGGATGCAGGAAAACATGTAAACCTTAGGTACATCTAGGGTAATCCAAATCCCATATACATATACATACATGTGTGTGTGTAATATATATGTGCATGTATGCATATGTTTCAGCTAAGAACGTGGATCATGGAGAGAAATAACATGGCTATTTATGTGTACATATGACATGCTGAAATTGATCAAGAAACACGGTTGAGTGATGCTAAAGGGTTATGTCTATATATATATCTACTCAGATTAGAAAAATGGATCTCGAGGCAAGAAGTTTGCAACTAAGTGTTAAAACTGTATTGCTGACAAAGCTGAGAGAGTACAAGTCCGATTTGCATAATCTGAAAGCTGAAGTTAAGAAAATTTCTTCAAGTAATTTGGATAAAGCTACTCGAGAGGAACTTCTAGAGGCAGGATTGGCAGATACTTTAGCGGTATTGATTTGGAACTTTTTTAGTTATGTTACGCATTTTACATTAAAGTGTTTATTTGCAATCCTATTCTGCTTAATGTTAAACTTCAAAATAGTATTCATCATGGTGTTGTAGCCGTTGAAAGTCAGTGCTATTTTTCCACCCATTGTTCTACACATAGATTAATGATTGTTTCCTACAACCTAAGTAAAATGTTCATCCTTTTGTAAGTAGACCAGTATTTATTTCTTGTTCCTAAATTGCAGTTGTAAACTTCTATACATCACATATATATAGGAAACATGGCTGAGTTCACCATTTCAATGGAAGTACGTTAACACATAAACATTTGGTAGTTTAATATTGTTGTATACAGTTTGACGAATAGGTCTTTTCACTGCTGTATATGGTTATCATATAAACATTTTAATGCCTGAGTTCACAATGGAACTGCTTGTGGAAGTACTTTTGGGTCTATTGCCTGTGGAAGTACTTTCAATGGCTGAGTTCACATTAATTTGCTGTATACTAATTTACTATTTACACAAATGGAACTCATTAAAGCTGGCTTCAGCTGAGACTAATATTTCGTATTGCCACTTGTGTTTAGCTGCTGCTAAAGCTACACATTAGTATTCTGTATTTACACGAACGTAACAAACATATAAACTTGCATTGCCTGGTATGTCCAGTCATGTTTTGCGATGACTCATAATCTGCTAGCTTGTTAACATACCTTGTTAACATTTGTGTATCTTGTTGTGAAATCAGGGAGGAGCTGTCTGACAGTATGTTGCATCACTTCAAAGAGCAAAGTGGTTATTGTACTAGCTGTGTACATTACAGGTATAACATTTTCTTTGTATAAATTGTGTAAATTTGTATATCAGAGTGGTTATTGTATGTGAATTTTTGGTCAGTTGTACGGAAAACTATTGTATTGAATCATGTATCCAATTTTTCTTGATTATATGGTCAACTGTTTTTTTGATTGTTTGAACGTCATGAGTATGTGAATGATTATGGATTGATATTGTAGAAACAAAATAGACTGCTAGCAGGAAATGATTGCAGGGAAAAAAGAGCAAATTAATTAATAATTTTAGTTGCGTTTTAAAAACGCTACAGAAATATATTTAGTGGCGTTGAATTAACGCAACCGTAAACCAAGGGTAAAATTGAAAATTTTATTAGTAACATTTTAAGCTTTTTTTTATGGCGTTTATTTAGTGCGACGAAAATTATTTTGGTGGCGTTCAATAAACGTTACAACAAAAGAAATTACAGTGGCGTTAAAAATAGTGCAACCAATTTGAAATGATTTTTAGTGGCATGTTTTTACGTAACGATTATCGAAGTGCCACCAAAAATGATTGATAGCGGTTTTTGAGTGCTACAAAAAAATCATTTTTCTTGTAGTGTACCCCTATTCCGAACACAATGGGATATGTTTTGTAAGGTGATTCGACTGTTTTGATCAGTTTTTATCAAAATTAAAATATAAATCAATATAGCGTTCAAAATTGATTTTCAACGTATGTTTTAATTGGCCACGACCACATACTAACTCCAAAAATTATGGAAGTTGGAATCCTGCTATATTTTAACATTCCGAATCCAACAAAATTAGTTTCGTCGAAAACAGAGGTCGTTTCCAAAATGGCCATTTTTAAGGGATTAAATAATATTAAAACATTAATAAATACCATAGCGACTATTATAAATTTTATTCTGGACATTACTTACAATTTATAGTATGAAATTTCAATTTTTCACATTCGTTAGAAAGATATAATTAAATATATTCTAATATTTTTTGTTTTACTGAAATTCGTCTTATATTGAATTCTATATGTTCATTTAAAAGTTCAAAATCAAAATTTCAAACTACCATGACGTTACAAGCTCGTTTTAATTAAGTTTTAAATTTTTACGTTCAAACTTCATTTTTAATTTAATCTAAGTCATTAAATTCTCAAAATAAATCTTTTAAAATATTTAATTTCCATTAAAATCAATTAAAAATAAAATTTAAACTGATTCCAAAATTCAGGGTTGTTACAATCTCCCCTACTTAAAAGCTTTTCGTCCCCGAAAAGGAATGCAACTCGAAGGTCGTTTACTTAATGAATCAACCTTCGTTTGGCTCAAATTCTTCAACTTTTCAGTTTCTAAGAACTTTCTAATTTCTCAAAATTTGGCTAACACCTTAAATTTTCATCATAACCTTCTTTGTACGGGTCAATCGATACAACTACAACTTGCCTCTCTAGGCCCTCATAAATCAAAAGAAAGTTCAAAAGCCAAGCGGCTCATAAAATCATCAAACCCAATTAATATAATAAATATGTACCTTTGTGTCGGTATATAATTTTATTCCTCTTCTTAGCTATGCAAGAATCTATCCAACACGTATATGTATATGTATATATATCCAATTCAAACTAAATTTTCAATTCAGTTTTACGTTATATTTGATTTGGCTTAATTTACCTTCCATCTTCATATTGGTTTTATTATTCCAGTATTTTTATTAGTTAAACTAATAATCACATATCACAAGCAGCAATCAATTCGTAGATTAGCTTTTCAAATATATAACTTTTATATACTCAGAAATATATTTTCAATGCCAAATCACAAACATTAAACTTTAATTAAATTTTTAGTTTTCACAACAGTCAATTGTAATCATATAGATATCCCACTTTCGAAACTCGAAAATAAATACTGATGATGTCATGGTTATCACCAGAATTATTCCCGGACGACAAAAATGTGATTCTATATCTATCCAGTATAATTGAGACTTCGAATACATATTAATTACGGGTATATTAAAAATATTCTTATACTCGATAGTTCAAATTCAAAATCAAATAAAATACTCAAATACTTATAATAAGATACAAATTTTCAAAACTAAATTCGTTTTTATAAATAACACTCTTCGAACTCATTCTAAGGTATTGCTAACCCCATCTTTAGCGAGTCATTCTTATAGTATGTTACTAATCCTATCTCTGATGAATTCTTTCATTTGGTTCTAATGTATATTGTTCTTGAGATTTGTAAACCAAAGCTTTGATACCACCTGTGATGACCCGAACTACCCAGTTAGCCTAAACCGAACAAGAAGGCGGATTGCTTTGAGAACTCGACTCATCGGAACATTGAACAAGAGAACATTTCATTGCGATTACAACAATTTACATCAAAGTATGAGATATCAGAGTGCAAATAATATAAAATGGAAAAATATTAGAGAATTAAATTACAAAAGAGCGGAATTTGAATACTTAAATATAACGTGCAGTGGAAAACATCAACTAACACAACTAAAGGAAATGCACATATACAAAGCATTCTAGGGTATAGCTCCAGCCATAATCCAGGATCATGTGAAAAGCATTATTTGTGAATCTAAACTACTAGTTGCCCGTGTGAAAAATATGGGCACCTATATTTTAGGTGGGAAACAATAAACTCTGAGTCAATCATGGGACTGGTGTGAGAACTAAAACAGTTATTAACTTTATTTTAATGTTGGGTAAATCAAGGTACAACACCGCATGACACGGAATGAGTTTTCTCCCAAGAATACCATAAAACAAGCAACGTAATGCTAAAAAGAAAAATGAAGCCATTCTAAGACTCAGGTCCCATCACATAATGCAACACAAACCAGAGGATAGAGTTTTACCTTATAATGGCTAAATATGCTTTTACGATAATTTATCTTTTATTATTATTAATGCATAGTGCAGAAATCAATTTTGAATATAAATGTATCAATCCTAGACAGCATAGTACCATATATTATGTCACATATAGGTTTACAACTAAAACCGTAAAATCACATACTGGAAATTGAGTTTCATCTATGAATTAAGGCAAGGGATCTTCCTTATCCGATTCGAGACATTTTAGCTCATGCCTCAGGACTCACCCGCAAGTGCATCTGAAGCGGCACAGTCGGTCAGCCGTCGCTGATTGATAATACCTAAATAATACGTTTCTCGATCCTATAGGACATAAAACCATGGTCAGTATGTCAAACATCTTGGTCAATATGTCGACCATATTGGTCAGTATGTCGACCGTCAAGAGCTTTGTGTGGCCAAATTCGAGGTACCTCGCTATCCATCATCCAATATCCACATAAGTAAAATGTCTGAGCTCCATACCATGACATCACTCATAGCTAGAAAGAAACATGTGTCCTTTATTTCTCTATGGTTCCTCATTCCTTTTTTGTTCATACCGGGGTGTAAAGCTCGTGAATTAACGCTACACACAAAGTGGTGCTATATCAAAGTTGTGCTTTGATCATCAAACACAAAGCCCTGCTTTTCAATATAATCTTTGATCCATGCATCTCATCATGCCACATTGTCAATCCATACTATAAAATTGATTTCCACAAATATATAACCTCTAAGCTCGTACGTCTCAGAGAAGGATGCTAAGCAATAGAATAAATTTTCCACCACCAAACAGATATACATTTAGCAGAGATCAACGAATACAGCGCGAAGTACACTGTCAGACATACAATCCTTTTGCAAGTCCGTTTTGGGACTAAACAAAACCGTAGGTACCTTATTCCTTATCCCATATGTCCAATACAAGAGAGAGTCCCTCTCATATCCAGTCGATCTCTAAGTACGTCTGGACGACCACCACTCATTTCCTCGTTTTGGGTATATAGCCCAATCCAGACATCAGTAATCATCATAACGATGCGAAGATCTCTGGTATTCAACCACTGTATTCATATCTTCGACTTTTAATCGTCATAACGGTTATTCAGAATGGGTTAAACCCGATCTTTTCGAATAACTCGCGTATCTTATAATCAAGAGATATAAAAACACATCATACGCCTCATTCCAATCCAGAATATTCTTTTATTCAAATATTCTTTATACTAGGAATTATACCCATAAATCTTATCACATCTTAAACCAAATTAAGGTTTATCAAACTAGTCGGGATTATCGAGCATTACCAAAGTAATCATTTATTTTATTGTCCCAATCCCAACCTATTTATCCCATTGAACAAAACTGGTAGTACTCCATATCTAACACCCATTGTGTTATCGATAAATTTAATTACCATTTAACGTTTCAAATCTAATTAAATATTCAACTATCGCATGGAGCAAAACTGTTGGTACTCCATTCTTGAACACTTCTCAAATTTGGTAAATTTAATTAACCGATCCGCATTTCAATCTAATTAAAGATTCATTAAAACTCCAACTTAGTTTTAATCTCAAAAATCTTCACTTAATGCCTATTCAACTTTAGGAAATTAATCTTGTCTTTAACTGGATTAAAGAACAAATGTCATTCAAAACATCGCTTACGATAAACCCAAAATCAACTTCCATTAATATGGAATCTTCATGGAAATCTGAACAATATATAATCGATATAAATTTCCATATCAGACTAATATTATAAACGGAATAACGGCAAAACCTTTAAAATTCCCTAAATAGTATAGGTCTTCCTCTACGGAGATTCATATCGATTACCACTAAATCAAATTCCATTTAATTCCAATTTAATATATCAAATTGGAAATTTTCATTAAATCTGAATTAAAAGATTTACAAATTCCAAATCATAACTTCGCTTTTAATTGGTTTAAAGAACTAATGTCATTTAAAACATCGTTCACAATAAATTCAAAATCAAACTTCAATTTAATTGGAAATTTTCTCTTTTAGCAGGGTATAAGAACAGTGTTACTAAAGACATCATTCACGACAAACCCAAAATCCGATTTGATGTTAAATACAAGGCTTTGAATAGAAATCATATCGACTTATATTCAATATCAAATTCTGAAACCAACAGATATCGTTTTGGGAATAATGATATCTATATTTTTCATATTCCTCAACGATATCCATATAATTACGAAATCCAATATCGAAATATCCGAAGATAACTTCCATTCAAATCCACCTAATTTATATATATTGAAAAAATTCTAGTTATATTAAAGCCATTCGCAATCCATTTTTTTGATTTAAAAACAATGGGTTCTTACACTAGTTGTTAACTAGCCTATTCAGATAAAAATATTGTTTATCTTTTCAAAATTGGAATATTTCATCCAAAAATCTTTTCAAATCATTTGTTATGTTTTAACATAATTTTTCTCTATTTTTAATCATTTTAAAATAGGCCATTTCAATTAAATGACGTTTCAGGTCATTTAGCTGCACGGGAGCTGTTTTTATTCAAATTTGAATTAAACATTACTTAAAATCTAACCATTAAATTTTAAATCTCTTATTATCATTGGAAATATTTTTCAATACAAACTCAAAATTTTCGGCTTTAGGAGAATCTGATGGTTGGATCTCCCATTACGTCAATTCGAAGTTACGGGTTAACGTTCACGAACTATCGCTGTGTAACACGTCCTATTCAAGCCCCAATCGATCTATAATTAAAATTTAAAATCGAATATGCTTTCAAAATAATTTTTAAATATTATAAATTATTCACAACTACACTTTGAAATTTTATTTCAATCTTTTCCTTTCAAAATCAAATATCTTCGTATTAAACCATTATATTATATATAATAGATTTATTTGATTTTCATTCAATTTTAAAAAAACATTTAAAATCTCATTTAAAAAACGATTTCAACTTTTATTTCAATTTTATATCATAATTGAAAATCCTATATTATCATAATCTCAAAATAATAATATTTACAATATGTCAAATTTTGAAATCCATTTTCTCAATATTCATTATAGAAATGAATTAAATCGATATAAAAATCCGTTCGAGTTAAAATGACGTTTATTTACTCAACTCGACTTCATATTCATTTCAGTTAAGAATATTTCAATATTTTCGTGTCCATCCAAAATCGGACATCAAAATTAAACCTTGATTCTTACTGAATATTATATTAAAATATTCATTTTTATTCTGGATTGAAATGAGATTCAACCAATTACCATATAATTTTAGTTATATGTATTTCATACATTGCATGTATTCATCAATAGCGATAAACAACTATTAAACATTCAATTCACATCCAGAGTGCATCTACAACTATGTAAGCATTAAATAATGCAATAATGCTTGCAATGGTATATCTACCAATTGATAAACATACAACTACTCACAAGGGAGATGTGTGAATTAATTATCTCCCCAAGACCCATGTGGGGTTTTCATCCGTCATCTAATGATTATTATTTGCATACTTGGGTGATGTGTAAAATTATCGTCCCAATACCCGTGTGGGGTTTACATTACAATCCATGTGAACATATCTACCTATTTGGGAGACGTGTGAAATGGTCAACCCAAAATCATTTATAATATAAACATTTATTATTTTTAACAACACATATATTAACATTTTAATAATGACATTAAAACTGTAAACATCCATCAATCACCAAACAAACAGTGCAACAGGCAGCTAATACGTATTCAGTTATAAAATAAAATAATTGTACAAAATAGTTGAGTGAGAGAGTTCTCACATCAATCGGTTTTGAAATAGTTAAATAACGATTATTTCAATTAGATGTAACTGAGCGTTTAATTTAATCAAAAAATGTAACTAGCTCCGTTTCAATCCAAATTTGTTCCATTGCATAGTGCTCGACAAGAGGATTCCAATGCACATGATTTCGTTGTATTCGGTCTCTGTTTGAAAAAGTTACGCTAGTTTAAACATTTACAATTTAATTGATTACTAAGCAAAATAATTATAAAATTATTAACCTAATTTTGCCCCGTTTAAATCATCTTCCTCCCCGGTTCTTTACTACTACTAAAACTGAACCCATTTAAAAAACCAGCGCTCCAAATGTCACCATACACAACGCAAGCCACTGATCTGAGTTGGCCACGACGAAGGCCTTCACGTCCTCCTCCAGCACCCCGCACCTCGACAAACTCGCCGCCTTTCCTACCACAAAAAATGCCAATGAACGGAGCATGTTGGGACATAAAAAACGAACAAAATAGAACACCAGATACGATCACTCCCGTATAGATTTATAAAACCGTATAGATTTATAAAACACAAGAATCTCTACAGTTTTTGTTTTATAATCATAACCTAATTCGAGCTAATATAAGGATGATTGAGGGAAGAAGAATCGAGGTTTTGGCCATTGATTTGAGCTAGCGGCGGGTTTCTATGAATGGGAAATAGGGCTAGCTTGAAAATGGATATATATATTATATTATATTATATTATATTATATTAATTTTTAATTCATACATTATTCGTTTAGCACTCCGAACTCCTAAAGAACCCCAACAACTGTCGCCCCTAACCAAATACTCTCATTCAGGACACAATGGGATATGTTCCGTAAGTTGATTCAACTGTTTTGATTAGTTTTTATCAAAATTAAAATATAAATCAATATAGCGTTCAAAATTGATTTTCAACGTACGTTTTAATTTGCCACGACCACGTACTAACTCCAAAAATTACGAAATTTGGAATCCGGCTTTATTTTAACATTTCAGATCCAACATAGTTGGTTTCATCGAAAATGGATATCGTTTGCAAAATTGACATTTTTAAGGGCTTAAATAATATTAAAGTATTAATAAATTCCATAACGACTATTTTAAATTTTAATCTGGACATAACTTACAATTTATAATATGAAATCTCAAATTTTCACATTCGTTAGAAAGATATAATTAAATAGATTCAACGTTTCTTGTTTTACTGAATGCGTCTTATACTGAGTTATGTATATTCCTTTAAAGTTCAAAACTAAATTTTCAAACTATCGCGACGTTACGAGCTTGTTTTAGTTAAATTTTAAATTCTTACATTTAAACTTCATTTTTAATTTACTCTAAGCCATTAAATTCTCAAAATAAATCGTTTAAAATATTTAATTTCCATTAAAATCAATTAAAAATAAATTTTAAATTGGTTCCAAAATCCAGGGTTTTTACAGATTTCATGTAAATACAAACCGAAATAAAAGATGTTGATTTATTAGAAAAAGATTGAATGCATTTGTAATTAATGTAATTTGAAAGAAGAACAATGACTATTATAACAAGTTATGATATAAAAGTAAAGAAACAAGTTTTATACATGTAGTTGGACTATAACATTTATTATAGTTAGAAAACTGAAGCATTATTATGATAAGTAGTTCATGATAGATAGAGATTTTATATATAGCGATCAATAAAAGGTAAAGAACCTAAATGATTAAGAATATCATAATATTAAACGAACAACATAGTTGTGGCATGTCAGAATAACGAATAAACACATTCGTCAGAGCAGGAAATAAGTAACACAGTAGTAGTAAAAATTCAGCATAATTAGGGATTGTCGTAATGGAATATTAACCAATTTTTTATATTTATATATATATATAGAGAGAGTAGGAAATAAGTGACTTATAGTAGCATAGAAATAACATAGTTGGGGGTCCGTCCTAACGACGAACGTACCCGTGCGTTGAAGCAGGAAATAAGTGGCCAATTGGTTAGAGACTCCATCATGAGGAGTGAGTAAAGAGCGACTAATTTATTATTTAGGAGCCCATCCTAATGGCAAATGGACACGTATGCCTGAGAATAAAATAAGTGACCCAATAAAGAAAGGACTTGAGGCACTGCGTTCTAACTATGACTAGGCGTGCAGGCATCAGAGAAGGAAATAAGATGTTGTGGTTTCTTAGCGCTACTAGATGGATGTCCATCTGAAAGAATATGCGAACGGCTTTGGAGCAGGAAAAAAAGGGATCACAACAGCCAGGATGATCCATCCTAATGTTTCTTATTTAGACGAATTTTGATTTGGTTCAAGTGGAATAAACTATCATATATAGGCATGGCGGAGAGTAGTTAGGCCAATCACATGGTAGAATAAGGAGTAATTCCTTAACTTTCAAAGCAAGAAATTTAGTGTAAACAATCACCATTAGAAAGCATGAATACAAAAATTCTGTAACACATAGAAATAGTATAAAGACTATCATCATTTTATTTTCCACTTTCTACTAGTAATTTTTTGTTCATTAGACTTCTATGTTTGACCATTAACCTTTCCCTTTTCCCCTAGTAGACTCATAACACAGTAGTTGATTTTCTATTGTCTTGGAGTATAGCTTGAGAGCTTCGCCTTCTTCATGTATTTTGTTTCATATTAACTTTTGATTGGGTTCGATTGTTTCTTGGATCTGTTAGAGATATTTCATATGTATTATGATATTATTTTCTGAGATTGAGATGTTGACATTGTAAGAATATAGTATTTCGAAATGATGGATTTATGAAAAGGTTTTTTTTATTTCTATTAAATGTTTTCATGATAAAAATATTTTTATTTTTATGTCTTGTGATCTTATTCTCTGCATTTTTATTTATACCTAGATAGTCCATGTTCTTTAACATCACTCGTAGGGCATGTCAAGTGTTATGCATTGCCACATTGGCAGGTGCATGTTTTTTGGTTAGCCTAGTGCCAAAGGAATAATATGATTGGTTTGTCATGTTCAAGTGCCAGTTTACTATCTCTGTGTAGTAGGATGCAATATGTTGTTATTGACCTGGGTACATTTTCCAAAGGTGTATAGTGACAAGTAGTACCCAGTAGCTTAGTCATTGATGGAAATCTAGATTCCGATAGCCACCGTACGAACTCAGTTGTGCCCAACTACGCTGAAACATGAGAAACAACCATTTTAGCTATATGCTATACTTATTTTTGGATTCTAATCATTATTATAATATCATTGTATTTTTACAATAAGAGGCTTTTGGTTTTCGTAAGAAAAAAATTTATTTTTATTTGTGTGCGACGTGTATTTATGATATATCTTTTATTTTATAGTTTTTATAAGATAGAATAAATCTAAATGATGTGTGTTTATCTGTGTAGTTAATGCCCTTAGCGGTTTGCAGTTGTGGAGATGCAAAAAATAATAGTGGGGGTAAAGTGGAGAGATAACAGGGACATAGCACATCTGCGAAAAGGTTCAATAGATCTAAAATAAAATATTTAAAATTAATTAATTATCATTCCCACATTTTATATAGAAGAAACTAATACTAATTAATTTTATATAACAAAATCAAATAATATCACAGTTATGTTCACAAGACTTAATGACTATAATAGATTTCTAACTTATATTAGGTACTTATGCCCTAAAATTGGCTCTTTACGCTGATTTTTTTGATTTATTTTAAAATAAAACATTTCAAATCAACCTCTATGTATTAATATTGCTAAAGTAGATCCTAAAAAGCCTTGACTTAGCAGGTTTAGTGGAAAATAGCGAGGCTTAAAGTAGATATACTACTCATCGGTGCTAAATTGAAATAGCGTAGCTGTCGAAGTATGCTACAGGCTATAGTAAGGATTTGACAAGGCTTTCGCGGGGCTTTAGCTGCACAGATGTTTACCATTGTTTGTATACTTGACTAATTCAAACATATTTTTCCTATAATGCTCAAGTCAAACCGGGCATATTTCTTGATTAAGTTTAGATTACTCTAGACTTAATGAGATGAGCTAGAGGCCTGCGATGTATGTATGAATTTCCTTTATTCTTCCATTGCGATTCTTTGGTTGTATCTTAGTAGCATTTGTAAGGATGAAATATTATAACTATCCATGGCAGATGATAGGATTAGCAAATTTGATATTGTACATGAAAGTTATTATCTTTTTGTAAAGGCATGTGTATATTATATATTACTCACCACGGTTGTGGGATTCCATTCTTTCTTCTTTCTCTTTCAACTTAAACAATAATTTACAATGGGTAAAATCCGTTGTAAAAGGGGTTTCACATTGGACTTGAAATCATTGAGTTAGCCTCTATTCTAATACAGAAGAAATTACAACATTTTAAGACAGCGACTCTAGCCCGTTATGGTAGCATATTTTACAATGTTTTTGACCCGTTGTAATAGATCATTTTACAATGGCACGTTTTAATTGGTCTTAGTTAAGACATTTATAGCATGTTGTCCTTTTATTTTTACAACTATTTTGGCTCATTGGAAAATAAATAAAACATAAAAATAATAATCATATGCATTTTCCGTACAATATTTAATAAATAATAAATATTATCATAAAACCACCAAAATCACATGTATTTTCGGTAAACCAACATAAATAATAAACTGAAGTCATGTTCCATGAAATCCACTAAACATGTGCTTAAAAGACAAAAAATTCATTCACATATGTTTAGAAGTTGCTGACATCAAAAGTTGGTCACCAGTGGCAGTCAACCCAGAATCGTGTGAATGACACACAAATAATGGTTATAAAATGCAGAAAAGTGAACAGAACAGGGAATACACATAAGATTTTTATAGTGTTTCGATAAAAGACGGTGCCTACATCCACTTTATATATATTGATTCTCTTTTTATCACAAGTACAAAGAATTTTCTTTTTTAGTATGAAGAAGAGAAAGAATGGCTATTTTATGCGTTAGCCATGAGAGTCAGAAGTCTTAAGAGAAGAGTAGAGTATCTGAAAAGAAGCCGTCTAGAATTCGAAATCCCAAAAGAAGTCCTTTCCTCTTTGAGCTTTGAGGTATTTATAGGTGGAGAGCTCGGCTGAGCTGGCCGCCACGTGGCCTTCCTATTTCGGAGCTCAGACACATGGAGCTCGATCATTGGTGGCAATTGCGGCTGAGGACCCATTCCACTGCTCATTAATAGTATCCTCAGAAATAACGGCTTACATGACACTCGAGTAAGGTGTACCAAAAGTAGAGCTCTGTCCGGATATTGTTGACCACCTTTATTGCCTTGAAGGTTGGGCTGAGCATTTAAAAGACTCAGCTGGATATTTCCATGTAGATCTGAGATACTCGGTCGATGCGCCTTTTATGGGAGCGATTTACTCGGTTGACTGGGTAG
Organism: Allium sativum; assembly: GCA_030737875.1. Taxonomy (NCBI): domain Eukaryota; kingdom Viridiplantae; phylum Streptophyta; class Magnoliopsida; order Asparagales; family Amaryllidaceae; genus Allium; species Allium sativum. Next base: position 938,004,887 of record CM060922.1, read on the forward strand.
AGCGAATCTTCCGAAGTGAGCGAGTTATTGGCTGGAAGGAACTAGCTCGAGTTGGCGCCTAAAGAGGGCTTATTTGGATCGAGCTTTGACTGGGCCTTCTGGAGTATGAACTGCCTGAATTGACTGGTTGCGCATTGTTGAAGGGCGCATTTCTGGATATTGGTCTTCGATCTGATCTGTGACCGCCTTTGCCAAAAAGTTTGTTAACACTTTACCCCTCAGAATACATCTTCTTTGGTAGAGGAAAGGGTGTTCTGAAATGTGATTTGAAGCGCAATAGCTCGAGCAGCTACGGTCACGCCAAACCATATTAAGGATGGAAATCTGATGGTCCTGATGGTTGTATTAAGGTCGGAAAATCGAAATAGATCGTAACAAGGCCAGAAAACCGGCAACCATCGAGAATCGCATTAAGGCCGAGATGGTGATCATTGACATTGGTTGTGAGATTTAGTACCTGCAATGGTAAAATGAGCCATTCTCTGTTTGGTGAAGGCTTCAGTCTCGATGGGTCGAATACTGAATATACACGACTTAGAGTCATGGATGAGCATTTATTACGCTTGGCTTTGAGGGATGGCGAGTATTAACCATATTTAGCTTATAGGAATGGCGAGTATTAACCATACTCGGCTTATAGGTATGGTGAGTATTAACCATACTCGGCTTATAGGAATGACGAGTATTAACCATACTCGGCTTATGGAAAGTGTTTTTCGTGATCGACTTATGTAAGATCTTTTGGTAAGTTTTAGAAGGAGCGAGTATAGTCCATACTCGGCTTAAAGCGATCTAACCGTACTCGGCTCAAGGAGTAGGTTTTAAGAGATGGTGGTAGGCTTTCACGCTGACCATATTTTAGGAGGGGCGAGCATTAGTCATGCTCGGCTTAAATCATTCAAACATAATCCATGCTTGCAAAAGAAAATTCATAATTGCTGAAGAAATATTAGAGGGAAATGAAAATAAATTCTAAGGGACAAATGTTGATTCCAGAGCATGCCTAGGAGCTAAATCCAAACCCCGTACATGTGTACATCAAAGTGTCCATTTTATTGAAATAGAAATACATTGAAAAAGAAATCTAAACTTAATTAATGATAATGTCGCTGGTGCGAGTCTCGGGATCCTTTCCGTTTCTAGGAGCTCGGGAACCAGCTGGAGGAGCTTGGGCAGAAGATTGTGGCGGTATGGCCTATGTGTTCTTCTTGACATATTCAGGGAGCTCCCCTCACCTGATCCTATCGTCAATGAGATCCCGTAAATGCCTGCATTCATTGGTGCAGTGACTAGTGATGTTGTGGAACATGCAGTGCTTTCCAGATTCGAGCTCTTTCCGGGTCGGCTCTCTTCGAGGAAGTCTTAGGAAAGGCAGGGATCCTCGTACATCAAGGAGATGTCCAACAGGGAAGAATTTAGCTTAGTATATTAATCATACTTACTTTCTCTTCGAGGTTGTACGTTGCGCTCATTCTTATCCGGGGCCTTTCGTGTTCCTTTATTCTGGCCATTAGTGTTGGATGGACCTCCTTGTTTGGTGGCTAAGACCTCAAGGCTCTCCATCTCAATGTTGGCGTCTTCTTGTTGGAGAAATCGCTCAGCCTCGGCATAGAAATCTTCTATGTCCTTGGGGGATCTCTGGTTAAAGAGATTGAGAATTCTGATCAATTCTAAACTCCTGCAATGGCGGCCATAAGCACCATCGATGGTTCGGATCGATCGACTAATGCTACAGCCGTGTTGAATCTTTCGAGGAAGGATCGAAGTGTTTCTCCTGGGCGTTTCTTGATGATGGTGAGGAACATGACACTCTTTGCCTTGGAGATATGAACTCTGAACTGCTCGATGAAGTGGGTGACCAGCGTATTCTAGCTACTGATCGACTCCGTTGTTAACTGCCAAAACCATATGCCTGCTATATCTATGAGGAAGAGTGGGAAGCACTTGTCCATGATGTTGGTCGACGCACCGAGCACTTCCATATGTCGCATGTATCTCATAAGATGGATGGTCGGGTCAGTCCGACCATTGTACGGTTCAATAGCTGTAAACTTGAAGTCCAGAGGACTGCGGGAGTTCCTGATCTCCCTAGTGAAGGGGCTGCGGTGGATGTTATCCATATCCTACTGAGAAGAATTGCCTCGAGTGAAGCGTTGGACTATAGTTGCAAGCTGACTTCCATCTCCTAGGAGTTGTTGCCATGAATCCAGCTCTGCATTCGGGAGAGTTCCAACACTGGGGTACAACAAAAGCATGCTCGGAAGGGTGGCCGCTGGTTGGGATCGACCTCCGTGAGTTGAGTGAAGGTGAGGGCAAGGGTTCATCGCAGCTATTGGATTAGGACCGACTGGCCCCTCTTGAACTTGATGAGAGTTGGATCGAGCCGTACCCATGGCTCGGGGTCCAGGTTGACTCAGCATAGTATGTGATGTTCGGAGTTCTTCGATGTCTGCGCCCGAGGTGATGTTAGGAGGATCGAAAGTAGTGCTTTCATCCGCTCTGGTAAGAACCGGTATAGTGGGATGGTCTCCCTGGTTTGAAGGGAAAGCCGTGCCAACTCTTCGTTGAAGGGGAAGAGTGGTTAGATTAGTCTGTGGTAAGATTCCGGGTTGTAATGGGAATGACATTGATTTTGATGGGCCCAGTAATCGCTCGACTGGTCTGGGGGGTCGAGCAATCCCCAAGAGTGGACGCATAGTGGTCGAATGACCTAGATCTTAATCGTGAGCCTCCTGCGAATCTGCAGCTATGGCTGTGTTGGTCGCTGGAAGTGATACTCCTGGCGGTGATTGTTCGGAGGTGGAGCCGAGCCAGGAGGAAGCAAAGGTGGGATCTGATCAGTGGCCTGATTCTATGCAGACCGAAGATTAGTTGTTGCCCCAGTCCCGATTGGTGAAGGAATTGATGTTGAAGCGTCTAGCCTCATTCCTCTTGACCGAGAAGGTGATCCATCAACTGCTGCTGTCATTCGAGGAGTTTACCCTGAGATGTCATATGGTCTCTGAACTCGGTCATGATTTTATCCATATCGTACCGAGTAAGATATCATGACACATCTTCATGGGAGGAAGCTTCCTGACTTGCTTCTGCAACATTTGTATTGGCTGCATTGACATTAGTGGGACACGAAGACATTGCATCTTTCTTTTGTTTGTTCTCCATGGATTGAAACTTGCAGAAGGTCAGAGGGTATGTCGGTGTTCCCCTTCCTGGCGCGCTAAATTTTTGACGTCAAAAGTTGGTCACCAGTAACAGTCAACCCCCAATCATGTGGATGACACCTGAATAATGATTATAAAATGCAGAAAATTGAACAGAACAGGGAACACATAAAAGATTTTTATAGTGGTTCAGCAAAAGACGGTACCTACCTCCACTTTTTATATATTGATTCTCTTTTTATTAGAAGTACAAAGCTTTTTCTTTTTTAGGGTGAAGTAGAGAAAGAATGGCTATTTTATGAGTTAGCCGTGAGAGTCGGAAGTCTTAAGAGAAAACTAGAGTATCTGAAAAGAAGTCGTCTAGAATTTGAAATCCCAAAAGAAGTCCTTTTCCTCCTTGAGATTTGAGGTATTTATAGGTGGAGAGGTGGGTTGAGCAGGCCGCCACATGACCTTCCCCTTTTTCGGAGCTCGGACACGTGGAGCTCGATCATTGGTGGCAATTGCAGTGGTAGGACCCATTCCACTGCTCGTTAATAGTATCCTCGGAAATAGCAGCTTACGTGGCACTCAAGGTGAGGTGTATCAAAAGTAGAGCTCTATCTGGATATGATTGACCACCTTTATTGTCTTAAAAGTTGGGTTGAGCATTTAAAAGACAAAGGTGGACATTTCCATGTAGATCCGAGTACTCGATCGATGCGCCTTTTATAGGAGTGATTTACTCGGTTGACTGGGGAGAGCGAATCTTCCAGAGTGAGCGAGTTATTGGCTGGAAGGAACTGGCTCGGGCTGGCACCTGAAGAGGGCCTGTTTGGACCGAGCTTTGACTGGGCCTTCTAGAGTATGAACTGTCTGAATTGGCTGGTTGCGCATTGCTGAAGGGCACATTTCTGGATATTGGTCTTGACGCCAAAAAGTTGGTTAACAGAAGTCCATATAAAATACCCAGCAATGTACAATAATAATATTAAATAAAATATTGTATCTTTAAAACACAACTCTTATGTCTTTGAAATATGTAGCATATTACTTCATCAATTTTTTAGTGAAGCTCTCCTGAACATGCAACGTTTCCATATTCTTAAGCTTTGCTAGTGAAATAGAAATTTCACCAACTAACCCATTAGAAGAGCGATTTCTGCATTATAATTATAACATATCAATATACTTATTATAAGAAGAAAAGCAAGAATTTTTTGATAGCATTTACAAAGTAATATAACTGCATCGTAATCCTTCCCATAAAAAAAATTGGTGCGCATAGATCCTCCATCCAGTTTCCCTTGATATTAAAATGAATCGTAGTCTCCAGTATACCATTAACTAAAATCTTGACATGTATCCAAATAATCGAAAACAGTTAATATATGGCAAGGACCCAACAAATTGAGTTAAAAGATAGGCATAATGACATTCCACTTGTTTTATGGAAAGAGTCAATTTCATGCTTTCAACAGTGCAATAATATCCATACATCTTAATAGTGCATGCTCACTTTGTTCAGCTCAGCTTGCATCATGCTTTTGTTCAGCTTAGCTTGACTCTTTCATGAGGGATATTTTTTCCACCGCAAGCTTTCTCCTATCCAAATTCGAACTGCTAGAAGTAATTTTATTTGTACCAGCAATGGCCTTTTAAGAATTTCTGTCTCCATGTCGCTGTAACTAACAATGCTTATGACCTTCTCATCTTTCTTGGCAGCAGCACTAGGGGATTTCTTGTGGTGCACAACCGAATTCCAATCTTGGAAAATAGGAATTGCACTATCGTATGATCAGTTACATCTATAGCATTAAATTAATAATAAAATCCTAACCAACATTTACACTAATCTAGCTAGGTGAAAAAAGTAAAAGGGAAAAAAGAAAGAACACTTCTTTTGATTGGATACAGGGCATTGCTAGCTAGCAAATAAGTTCTACCTAAGGCAGAAAGTGCTGGGACGATAACGGTGACACCAGGGGACTAACTATTCAATGCGGTTAACAAAGTAGCTGGGGAATCACCCTTATGATCACACAATGCACCAAGCCTTTAGGATTAACAAAGATGTGTTTTTCTTAAAGTGTTTTAGCGATGTGCTTGTTGGAGGTGGAGATGAATCCAACGTCGACTTGCCCTTGGATCACGAAGACCATATGACATAATATTCAACGTTGCACCCCCCCCCCTCTAGTGCAAAGTGAGCATGAAACATGGAAATTCCTAATGTACTCGATCCTAGCAACTTTTCTACTGTCACCATAGTGCTTGATACTCCCATTGTGTTGTTATCAAAGCATTCATCCTTTGCTATTCCGGTGAATGTGAAGCCCTCTGCGATTATTTCTGCTTCACACTTGCATGTGTATATGTTTACCTTTACACTTGGACATATGAATCATCCAATATATGCAATTAACTAAATCAAAAAAAGCTGGTATATATGTATAAAATACATGGAACTTCATTTTACCAGCTAAGTATGCCATCACATTTAGACTGCCTGATGTTTGGCTACTTCACTACTTCCTAGTGTTTGAGAAATTAAACAAAATATAAAAATATTCCTTGGTTATCCAACCCTTTCCTCAACTTCTTTGTTCTAGAACCTTCTGAAATCTCATCCGACATCCTCGCATTCACGGAACCAAACCCGACACAATAATTCACGGTTGAACTCAAACGCTGCAACATTCTTTTGGGGATTTGGAGTATCGAGGGAGAAAAATTATCAAAATTTCCATAACTAACCATCGCTCAAAATAACCAAAATATCCCTAGAAAACTTGCTTTCAAAACCAAACCATTGGAATCACCGGTCCCAAATCCATAAACTCTACGAGCATCCCTTATCTTAACACACAAATCTAAAATTGAGGATGAAGAGAGAGTGGAAATGAAGGGGAAACAAAACTTTATTTTGTGGTGACTATGATGTAGAGTAGATTACTTTTACTGAAAGAAAATGAGAGGGCTGCAATATTTGGTCCGCTAATTATGAATTAGAAGGATATTTTGAGAATGGAGGGAATTCTTTTAATCTTCTGTAACATAAGGTTGTGTTTGGTTTCTGTTTTGTAATTTTATGTTGTCGTATATAAAAAATTATGAATGACGCACACATATCATGAAAAACGATCGTTCTACAAAATGAAGTTAACGCGCAAAAAAAAAATTTGACATTTTATTATTTTCATATTTCAAGAAACAACGGAAGAACGATGACAAATTCATCCATCTACTGTCCCTCGGTCCCCTCCATCCTCCCCTTCGCATTTGGTCCATCACCTCCGCAATCCGTCAAATCTTTGTATCTTTCAAAATTAACGTTGAAAACTCAAAACTCAAAACACAAAATAAACCAAATACTACCTAAAATTTGTATATTATGAGACCGCAATTCATGTTTTCAGATGTGTCATTTTAAAAATAATCTAAACGGTAAACGTAACTAAATTTAAATTATTATAATTCTTTAAATTTAATAGTTTGTGTGTTCAAACACTTTTTGGTCAAAGCTGTCATACATCAAAATTTTGGCTAACGATGCGCTCAAGCGTCGAGAATGTCGTCTGTAAACACAAAGCAATTTGATCGAAGTCGTGATGTGCTCGGAACATGATTGGAAATGATGTCGACTCGTAAAATCGTCGTCGGTGGACTCGGAAAAACTGGCATGGTAAAAATACGTGATCGACACAGTCCTATCAGCTCAAAATGTTTGAGCATGTCGGTCAATCACGTGGCAGAAGTCGTCGTGGAAAAATATATGAATTTCAGAAAAATCGTGTTCTGGGCACCCAAAAAAGTTGATCGGCATGGCACGATCACGAGAAATGGCTTGCGCGACCCACGATGCGAGCAAACTTAATAAAATCGGCTTTTTCCAAAAAATGGTGTCGCACACTCAAAAACAGCTGATCGACATGGCACGATCACAAAAATGGCTTGCGCGACTCACGCATCAAGATCTGACATTTGGCAAAAAACAGTATTACGCACTCCAAAATATCTTATTGGCATGGCACGATCACAAAAAATGGCTTGCGTGACCCACGACATCAAAATCTGGCATTCGATAAAAACAGTGTCGCACACTCAAAAATAGTTGATCGGCATGACATGATCACGAAAAGTGGCTTGCACGACCCACGACATTGAAATACGGAAATTTGGAAGGATTTTACCAAAAAAATAATTTTTCGCATGTCGATCACCACAAAACAGCCGATCGACACAGTCAAATTAGGCAAAAATATTGGTCTGGCAAATTGGCAAATTTTTTTTTGGCACATTCGAAAAACGGTGGAAAACACAGTCCGATCATTTAAAAACGTGTGTGCGCGTCAGCCCGATCACCTAGAAAATTTGGTTAAGGAATTGGGTTTGGTAAATCACTCCAGAAATTTTGAATCCCTCAAAGTATTCGAAATCACCACATTGCACCTTGCCTTGGCAAGCTTTTCCCCACCTCGCGCAAGTGATTCGAAATTTGCCAGATCAAGGGATACGAAATTTGGCATACAAAAAAGGGATGATCGAGTTAGTGGGATTCGAAATTGGCACGGCTCCGTGCTATGGATTTTCAATACGAATTCATACCATATCAAAGGGATTCAAAATTCTTGAATTTTTCCGGAGCACCTTGGCACGATGGAAAACACGCGCGGATCACCTGTTTTTTCTTTCCAAACACGTGTTTCCGACGTTTTTTCATGGATTCAAAATTCCAAAATGTCAAACGTGTCAGGAAAGTGGGAGATCACTTTTTTTGAGTTTTTACCATATCGATCACCTGTTTTTGGATGATCAACACGTGTTTCACCAGATTTTCCAAATTTCACTATTTGTAGCATAACTTTGGTTTTTCGACTCCGATTTTGGGATGTGAATTTCGTAACCCTCATGGATACAAAATTTGGCCTTACACATCCAAAACTGACCTATAAATAGCCTTTGCTTGGCATTTAAAGGGGTTGGTTCTCATTTGGTCTTCTGTACTACTTGAAGCTCTCAAGTATCATTAATGGCAGCTACTTTCTTCTCCATAGCTATTGGATATAGCTTGAACCTCTAAAACAATGCATACACGTTTTCCTTTAATTTTTGGACGTTCAATTGGACATTTGGCATGTTTTTGGACATGTAACAACCCGGAATTTCTAAAGCAATTTAAAAATTATTTTTAATTCATTTAGTGAATATTAAGAATTTAAAATGATTTATTTTAAATAATAAACGATTTAAAATTTATTTAAATCGAAGTTAGAACGTATAAATTTAAAATTTAATTAATACGAACTTGAAATGGCACGGTAGTTTGAAAATTCGATTTTAAATTTCAAATGAATATACATAATTCAATATAAATCGTATTTCAGTGAAACAAAAAAAAGTTGGAGTATTTTGAACTATAATTTTCTAACAAATTTAAGAAAATGAGATTTCACTTTTTAAATTGTAAGTTATGACCAGATTAAAATTTAAAATAGTTGCTATCGAATTTATATATTTTAATATTATATATAGCCCTTAAAAATAACCATTTTGCAAACAACCTCCGTTTTCGACGAAACCACTTTTGTTGGATCCGGAATGTCAAATTATTGTTAGGTTTCAAATTTCATAATTTTTTGAATTAATATGTGAGCGTGGCGAATTTAAATGCCTATTCAGTTTTAATTGTAAATTTAATCGACTAGAAAAAGACCATTGTAACAACCCGCAAATTCTGAACCAATTTAAAAAAATTTATTTTAGAAAATTTTAATGAATTTTGAGAATATAAAATAAATAATAATGACTAAAAATTTATTTTAAAACGAATAAATTTAATTTAATTATAAAAGGAGTTAGAAATGGCGCGGCAGTTCGATAATTTGATTTTAAACTTTGACTGACTGTACAGGATTCAAAATAAATCAGGATTGAGTAAAACCAAAAATAATCTGTTTAATCATATCTTTCAAACGAATCTGAAAAACTGAAATTTCATATTAAAAATAAAAAGTTATGTCCAGTTTAAAATTAGAAAAGTCGCTATAGAATTTAAATATATTTTAATTAAATATATTGGCCTTGAAAATAGTCAATTTTCAAACGATCTCGGTTTTCGACGAAACCACTTTTGTTGGAACCAGAATGTCAAATTATTGCTAGGGTTCAATTTTCATAATTTTTCGAATTAATATGTGAGCACATTAAAAGAAAATGTGTTTGACCAATTTCAATTAAATTTAATCGACTAGAAAATAGCCATTTTTCAAACAGTCTCAGAATTCGATGAAAATAGTCTCATTGGAACCGTATTGTCAATACGAAGCTAAAAATATTTTTTCTGTAATTTTTAGAGGTCATATGTGGCCCCGGTGAATTTATATACACGGTTAAATTAAATAAATAAATGTTTTTATATTAAATTAAATAAAAAACGCAACAGACTTCAGAATTGGGCTACGGGACATAGCCCATCGCGTTCAGAAGGTGTTAAAACCTTAAGTTTGACACTAACTAGGCCTAATTATGAGTTGGTGGCTGAACGAACCTTAATTGGGCTAATTATAATTTAATAATTAAATAACCCTAGGAATACTCAGTATAAAATACTTATACAGTATACGGTTATCATCGTCTTCCCCAAAATCGTGGCCGCCTCCCACTTCATTTCTTCCTCCACCAAATTCTCTCTCCTCCCTTCGAGTTAGGATACAAACCATACGCCAAACTGAAGCTCTTCTCCTCCTCTTTCTTCCCATACCCGAACCAAGAGCTCTCGTGGCCTGAAGCTCGAGAACCGCACCCATAAAGGCCGCGACTTTCGCACGCCGCCGGCCCCACCAGGCACCACCGCCCCCTCCACCGTGCTAGGCGCGCATAGGCCTCTCCAAGCTCGACCTCCTCCAACTGACGACACCTTGAACCGACGCTCCTACCTCCTGCAATTTGAATTCAAAGTTTTGAACTATTCTGAAAACCCACTGCTGATTAATCAGAGAAGGAAGAAAGGTTTAAACACTAATCACCTTGGTTAATTAATTAATCTAATTTAATTATCAACTTGTTTTGGTCATAACTTCTTCATTCGGATTCGAAATTTGAAAATTTCAGAAGCGTTGTGATCGTACGAAGGAGATCTACGCCTCTGGACTGAAACGAGACTATTCGGGACTGTTGAAAAATTTGAATAATCATCGAACGACGGTGAGATTCTTTATTTAAATTTAATAATTAATTAAATTATTCAGTTTACGATGTGAATCAAATATGATTACGATGCAGATCTGTTTGTTTGGTCATGATTTGTGATGATTGTTCTATGTTTGAATAGTTCGTATAAATCCATATGATTATCATTTTTTTATGTTATCACTTTGGATTAAAAATTAAATTGATCTAATTATCAATTTAAAGAAAAAGGAAATAAAATGGTCAACATTCATATGTTATCACTTCAGTTAGGATTGGAATGATTTAATTTATCAATTCCAAACCAAAGAAGAATATGATCATCACATGTTATCGCTTGTGTTAGTATTGGATTGATTTAATTTATCAATTCAAATCAAAAGAAATTTGATCATCACCTTTATATATTATCGCTTGTGTTAGAGTTTAATTGATTTAATTTATCAATTCAAATCAAAAGAAATTTGACTATCACATTTATTTGGATTGATCTAGAATTATCAATTCAACCTAGAAAATGAAAGGAAAAAAAAAGAAAATATCTTTTTATTTGAATTGATGTACATTATCAATTCAATATTAAAAATAAAAGGATTGTATTTTGTTTGCAATTCTCAATGCGAACAAAATGTAAAATAAATAAAGAAAAGGTTTTACTTTGAAATAAAAAGATTACCTTTTGCAAAATGTCAAAACAGAAATGTACAAAAGAATAAAAAGAATTATATTTTGTTTGCATCCCTTGACGCGAACAAAATGTTAAAATAAAGATTTACATTAAAATAAAAGAGTTACTTTTAATAAAATATTATTTGATTTGCATTTCTTTTATGCAAATATATTTAAGAAATTAAAATGTTATTTATTCGCATTCCCTTATGCAAATACATTTAAAAGTAAAGAAATGTAATTTACTTGCATTTCTTTTATGCAAATAGATTTTTCTTTTATTTGCAAAGATACATAGAAAACAAAATGTACTTTAATTTACATTCTTTTTTGCAAATTCATTAATAGAAAAGAAAATTGAAAACAAAACTTATATTTTTATTTGTGTTCTTAAAACACAAATATAACTTGAAAACAAAACTTATATTTTTATTTGTGTTCTTAAAACACAAATATAACTTGAGAACAAAACTTATATTTTTATTTGTGTTCTCAAAACACAAATATGACTTGAAAATAAAATGAACATTTTTGTTTGCATTTACTTTGCAAACAAAACTCACAAAAAAAATATTTATTTTTTTATTTGCATTTTATAATGCAAATGCAACATGAAAATAAAACTTACCTTTTCATTTGCATTTTATAATGAAAATATAGCATAAGAATAAAACTTTAGAAATAAGATTCACTTCTTTTGTTCGCATTCACCATGCGAATAAAACTTTGGAAATAAAATTTTCTTTCTTTATTCGCATTCACAATGCGAATAAAACTTTAGAAATAAAATTTGCTTTCTTTGTTCGCATTCACAATGCGAATAAAACTTTAGAAATAAGATTCACTTCTTTTGTTCGCATTCACAATGCGAATAAAACATGATTTATAAAGAACACATTTTGTTTGCATTCTTTATTTAGAGTAAAACTCACATTTCTATTTGCATTCTTTATTGAATATAAATACCTTTTAAATAAAGAATACATTTTTATTTGCATTCTCCATTGCAAATAGAATATGATTTAAAAAGAACAAATTTTTATTTGCATTCTTCATTGCAAATAAAATATGATGAAAAAGAATAAAAATAATTATCTTATAACATATAATAGAACAAATATGCAAATATAATAATTACTTTTATTTGCATAACATGTAATAGGATTTTTAAGTAAAAATAAAAATCAATCTTTATTTATAAACTTACATTTGAAGTTATATTCAAATATAAGAATCATATTATTGGTTAAACATACATTAGAATTGAATAGGGAAATTATACGAATAAAAATACATTTTTATTCAGTATTAGAAATACATAACATGTTACCTCATTTACATCAACATGTTAATAGTATTAAGTTGGTTAAATTCATTAACCAATCATTTATTTATATGAACTGTTGTTGGCTGAAAACCCCACACGGGTGTTGGGATGAATTGTCATACACTAGTCCCAATATTTAGTTATATGTCGATCGATAGATTGACAGGCTGAGATGAGTATTATTATTTCATTTTAATACTCACCCAGTTATAAACTTGACTCTGATTGTGAATGGATGTTTGATAATTATGTATCATTTGTTGTCATATTTATACGATGTGTGAAACCCGTATGACCAAAATTATATAGTAACTGATTGAGTCACATTCCACCTCAGGATTTCTTTAAATAAGAACATTTAAAATAAAGAACATTGTAAAATAAATATCTTTAAAAATAAAGAATATTATACTATAAAGAATATTTTATATAAAGAAACTTTTTATTTAAAGAATAATTTTTAAACAACTAATATTTTAAATAATATTTAACAAAGAATAAAATAATGATTTCTATGTCCGTTCTTGAATGGACAAAAGATAGAAAATATATTTCTATTAAAGTAAACTAGTTAGTAACTAGGATAAATCTTTTAAGTTAAGATTTAATGAAGTCTTCTATTATTTGAAATTAAATAAAAGAATTAGAAATTCGGGTTATCGTGAATGGTGTCTTAAATAACACTATTCTTAACCCCGTATTGGAGGATAAATCTCTTAATTAAGATTTTTAGAGTTTCAATTATATTTTGTAATTGAAATAAAATATTATGTGAATTGGGTTTACCGTGAACTGTTTTTTAAACGACATTTGTTCTTTAACCCAATTTACAGTGAAAATATGATTTAGAAATTATAAATCTTTTTATTAAGATTTAAAAAGAAATTCTCTAAAGACAAGTTTTCCAATTTAATCTTAATTAAATTGGAATTGAGTAGAAATTCGGTTTGATAAAAATCGAAATAGGCTTCTGTAAAAGAAGACTGATACTACAGATGGAATTTAAAAGGCTTTGCCGTTATTCCATACATATTACTGATCTGATACAGAAATTTATATCGATTATATTTTGACTCGATTTCTATGAAAATTCCATATTTAATGAAAGACGACTTTGGGTTTATCATGAATAATGTTTTTAAATGACATTGATTCTTTAACCCAAATTAAAGACACGGTTAATTCATTAAGAGTTAAATAATCATTTAATAATGATTTTGATATTAAAATCAAATGGAGTTTAATGAATGTTTAAGAAAAAGATAAAATTTATAAGAATTTATTTTTGATTTAATTTATAGGAACTTTTCCCTAGTAATATGAATATTCTATTAAAAGAATATTTTGAATTGGAATGAGACGTTGGATGCATATTATAACACTTGATTTTCAATTATAAAATACGCAAGTTATTCGAAAAGACCGGGTTTAACCCATTTCGAATAATTATTACTACGATGAAGAGTCGAAGATGAAGATGGTGGTCGAAGACCGGCGATCTTCACATCGAATGGATGTGTTGCTACTGAGACCCATAATGGGAGTAGCTACCTTGAAAGGGCCTCAGTAGGAACCGTCCGGACGTAGTGTTGATTTGTACGGATTTGGCTTTCGCTCAGACCCAGAGCATAAGCTCATAAATGGATGCATGTCTGACGTTGGATTTCGTTCTATGGAAATTGATTTCTATTAATATACAACCGTTGGTGGCAGAGAATTCATTCTCTTGCTTAACACCCTTAGAGGTTGTGTATTAATAGTTATGAATTGCTTGGCGTGAAATGTCAACGTGGCACGCCAAGATGCAAATGATCAAGACTTTGTTGCAAAGCAGGCCTTGTGGGATGATCAAAGCATAGCCTATTTTTGGCATAGCTTTGTGTAACGTGACTTCGCGAGCCTCACACCCCGGTTGAGTCTAAAACGGAGCATAGGAACGTAGGGAGTGCACACGTTTCTTTCTAGCTAGAAGTGGTGTCGGTGCTTAAAACTGGCTGACATTTACTTATGTGGTTGATGGATTTTGAGGCGCCTCGGTTTATTCTTATCGGTTGCCAATGGCCGATTTGTAGATCCCATAGGATCAGGGAGCGTGTGTTCAGGAATTGCCAATCCACTAACGTTATTTGTGGACCGGCCCTGCTGTATCCAAGGGTTCACTGCGGGGGATCCTGAGACATTGGCTAGAGTGTCTCGAATCGGTCAGGAGATTGTTCCTAGCCTTGACTCCGATGGAAACCAATTTCTAATACGCCCTATGCGGTTTTGATTGTATTATTAGTATGGCGACATGATATATGGTACCCATACCGTCTAGGATTGATACATTTACTTTGTATTGTTTTATCAAAACATATACACTAATAGTAATATCGTTTTTACGTATTTATCATCTTTTGACCATTATAAGGTAAAACCCTATCCTCCGGCTTGCGTTGCATTGTGTGATGGGACCTGGGTCTTATAATGGTTTCATTTTTCTAAAAAAGCATTGCGTTATTTGACGATTTACTTTAGTTAAGCACTGGCAATCCAATGGAGTAAACCTGTTCCGCGTTAGCGGCGTGGTCCTGTGATTAGCCTTTTCATTAGATAAATTAGGTTAAGAATTCTCACACCAGTCCCACGACTGACCTGTAGTTTGTTTCACTTTGCAAACTCGGGTGCCCTCTTTCCACACGGGCAGTCGAGTAGCTTTTTGCAGATATATATTAAGCAGGATCCTGGATTAAAGCCTGAAGCTGGATCCAGAATATTGATAGCCTTCCGCTGAGATTAGTTCCACTGCAATGTATTAATTTATTGTAATTTATCTTCCGCTGTAATTTTATTCCAATGTACTCTGATATATTATGTACTCTGATGTAACATTTATTATTGATGTTATAAAAGTCTGTGTTGTTGTTCTGATGTGTTGTATTCCCAAAGTTGATGTATCCGCAGATTTCCAACCTTTGGTTCAAACCTGTGTGGTTTATGGTCATTTCAAAGGGTGGGGACTTCCGGGTCTTTACAACCATTTTTCAAATAGTCTCCAAATTCAACGAAATTAGTTTTGTTAGGACTGTATCATCAAAATATAGCTAGATTTAATTTTTCTGTAGTTTTTGGAGTCGGTATGTAGCCTCGGTAAATTAAAATGTACGTTCGAATTCAATATTGACTGTTATATTAATTTATATTGTAATTTTGATAAAAACTGATCGAAACAGTCGAATTGGCTTACTAAAGATATCCCATTATGTCCGGAATAGGGGTACTTGGCTAGGGGCGACAGTCGTTGGGTTTGATTTGGATTTCAGATTGATAAACAAGTAATATTGAAATTAAATAATATTAAAATATTGGTATAAAAAGGATTTTAAAGCCCTAAACCTAATTTACATTCAACACAGCCGCCACTTCAGATTTAATGGCCACGAATGCGCCTTTTTCCCTCCCTGATTCCTCCAAATCTGTTCACTATCTCCAAAAGCTTCTAACTGCAAAAATATTCAGCTCTCTAAGCTCGAAAACTTCGACGGTGGTGATCGAAATTGGTGGTGCCTGGTGGTCGATTACTTGCTTCAAACCATGGTCGGTTCTTGGTGTTTTCTAGTGTGAGATGGCGCTCGAGATCGCCATAATCAATGGCGTTATGGGGGGTCGAAGGGCTTGGCGTTGATGGGTTTAGATGGGGGTCCGGCTTCATGTGGGTGGCACGGTGGGAGGTTTGTGGCTGCGTGTAATATGGGTTGTGGGGTTCGAATTCAATAACAGGTGAACGAAGGAGGAAGGGTGATTAAGGTGAAGGATTAAGTTAATTAAAAAATTAATTTTCTTAAGCAATCTAATTTTAGTAATTAAATGTTTATACTATCGTAACTTATCCATACGATGTTAGAATTTAGTGATTTTAGAAGCGTTGGAATCGTGACAATGAACTCTAGAACATGGAACTGAGCAAAACGGAAACGGAGCAAGTTGAATTTTTAAGCTAAACTAAACGCTTGTTTAATTTAGTTTGAAAATAAAATTCACTAATAAAGACTGATGGAGTGGAAATCAAAGTGAAAATTCTCTCACTAAAATTTTTGTACAATTATTTAATTTATAATTGAAAATATATAAATTGCCATTGTTAATTTTTATCGGCTTAATTATCACAAATGTTGTACGATATATATTAGTTCGCTTCACTGTTGATTTCAACCCATGGATGATATTGTTGAATTGTTGTGTTATGATTGTGACTGTGAATTTGAAATGTTTAATACATTAGAAAAATAATTATAAAATTATTGTGCTAGTTAAAATGGACATAAATATTTATTTATAATTTAAATAGTGAAAATTGGTTAATTAGAAAAATAATTCAAATCAAATTAGAATTGGTTAAATTTATTAACCAGTTATTAATTTGAATTCATTGTTGTTGGTTGAAACCCCACACGAGTCTGAGGATGATAATTAATTCACATCTCCCTTGGATTTTACTGTATGTCAACCGATTGATTGACAGACTGTTATAAGCGTTATTTAATTATTTAATGCTTATACAGTTGTAAATTGCACTCTGGATATGAATTGATTGTTTAATGGTTGTTTATCACTATTTTTGAATAAATGCGATGATGGAATCCATATAAATAAAAATATATGGTAATTGATTGAGTCTGATTCCAATTCAGAAATAATGAATATATTAAAATAATATTCAGTAACGAATCAAAATATGATTTTGATGTCCGATTTTGGATGGACACGAAAATATTAAAATATATGAAACCGAGTTAAGTAGAAGTACGCCATTTTAACTCGAATGGATTTTTCTGTCGATTTTATTTATTTTATATTAAATGTTGAAAATAATTGATTTCAAAATCTGATATTTTGAAAATATTATCATTTTAATATTATAATGATATAGAACATTCAATTTTGAATTAAAATTGAAAATTAAGTTGAAATCATTTTAAAATGAATTTATAAATATTTTATAAAATATGTTTTAAATATAAGTCGACGATATATGTATTATATATATTTAATGGCTTGAATAGAACGCGTCGCGCAGCGACCGTTCATGAATTTCAACCATTGACTTCAAATGGATGTAGCGGGAGATCCGACCGTCGGATTCTCCTAAAACCAGAACCGTTGGGTTCGTATCGAAAAGAAATTTCTAATGAAAATAAGAGATTTAAATTTGAATGGATAGATTCTAAATATATCCAAATCAATTTTGAAAAATGTCGCTATGGGTGTAGTTCGGTGGCCACTATTGGAAACCGACTGTAAGGGCCATAATAAAATTATTAAAAATATGGAAAAATTATGTAAAATCATAGTAACTAATTTGGAAAGATTTTGGATGAAAAACTCCAAGTTTGAAAAAATAAAAATACATTTTTATCAAAATGAACTAGTAAACAACTAGAATAATAATCCAATCATTTTTAGAAATAATAAATTGGATTGAAAAATGGGTTTTAAATCACCAGAGTTTTCCAATTCATAAAGTGTAATAGATATGGAATGGAAATTTTGATATTGAATTCTGTGATTATACAGGTATTGTTGAAGAATTTGAAAGATATATACGTATTGTTATTCCCAACACGATATTTGTTGGTTTCAGAATTTGATATTGAATATAAGCTGATATAATTTCTATTTAGAGCCTCGTATTTAATATCAAACTGGATTTTGGGTTTGTCGTGAATGGTGTCTTTAATAACACTGTTCTTAAACCCAATTGAGAAAAAGAATAAATCTTTTAACCAAGATTTAATGAAGTTTTCCAATTAATATAAATGGGATTAAATGGTAGTTGATTACGGGTTCATTGTGAACGATGTTTTAAAGGACATTAGTTCTTAAACTCGATTAATAGTGAAGTTATAATCTAGAATTTATAAATCCTTTGATTAAGATTTAATGGAAATTTTCCAAAGTAAAGCTTTCCAATTTAATATATTAAATTGGAATTGAATGGAATTCGATTTAATAATAATCGAGATGAGCTTCTATAAAGGAAGATCATTACTATATATGGAATTTAAAAGGCTTTGTTGTTATTCCATTTATATTATTAGTTTGATACGGAAATTTATATCGATTATAAACTGTTATGATTTTCGTGAAAGTTCCATTTTTATGGAAGATGATTTTGGGTTTATCAGGAATAGTGTTTTAAATAACATTTGTTCTTTAACCCAATTAAAAGCAAGATTAATTTCAGAAAGTTGAATAATCATTAAGTAATGAATTTCAGAGATTGAAACTAAGAAGAGTTGTAACAAGCCTTTAATTAGATTTGAATGAATGAATGGTAATTAAATTACCAAAAAATGAGATGTGGTATGAACCAAATATACTTGGTTGTTGATATTGATTGTGATTGATTGATTGTTTGGATTGTGCTCGACCAATTTATGACCAAAATATGCTTTTACATTTAACATTGGGTTGGGTAAAAATATTTGTGTGCTAACATCTTGTGAAACACTTCACGATTTGACCATGAGATGTTTAGCGATGTTGTTGAGTTCATTTCAAACTTAATGAATGATTTTTGAATGAGATTTTCTTAAGTGAAAGGAAGTGTTATTCCTGATTTTGGACAGGGAATGTTTTATAAAATGTTTTATAAAACAGAAAGGATTTCGAGGGCTAAACCCGATGTTTCTGAAATGATTTAGAAAAGTATTATGGTTTTATACTATAGTTCAACACATAATCATACAGATGCTATTGATGATATCTCTGTTTGGTGGCGGAGAATTTATTCTCTTGCTTAACACCCCTCTTTGAGATGTACGAGCTCAAAGGTTATGTGATTAATAGTGACCGATCATATGTGTGAATTGCTGATGTAAAGTATTATAGTTTGAAAGTACTTATGATTATTATGTTGTAAAATGATTTTCCCTGCTTGGGATATAAAATGGTTAGTATGTGGCTAAAGATTCGGGTAACCAAGGACGACTAAAATTATGGGTAATATGGCGATGTAAGTCCTCCCCAAGGGCGTGGGATGGTGCGTCGTCAGTGTAGCCTGCTCCATCGTGGGAGGTGCATATATATATATATATATATATATATATATATATATATATATCGAGTTCCTAAGGTGCGTGCCCTTTGCCTTGTTTGATGGGAGAAACCTCGTGATATTTGGTTGCATACTATTTATATGCATTGCAATGTTCCGGAATTCATATTTCCAAATATTTTGGTTTGAGATCCCGAAGTGAAACCTACTTTGATATAAAAGGTAGATATATATACTTCAAATGATTTGAAATAAGAATTCGGGAATAAAATCCAAAGAAATAATTTATGTATAGTGAATTGGATTTCGAAAAATCTAAATTTTGGATTATCCTAAATGTGTAGATTGAGGAATTGCATGTTGTTTGACGCATAGTAGATCCATATGTCTATTATTGGTTGTTGTTTATTCACTGGTATTCATGGGGGTGAACCCGTTGCGTGGTATATGGCGTGGTCCCTTGATTTACCTAACACTAAAATAAAGTTAAAAAATGTTTTAGTTCTCACACCAGTCCTTGTTTGGCATGCCGGGTAATAGGGTGCAGCATGATAGGGGGTCCTCACCATGTGGTTTGGTAGCATCCTATAAGAATGACTCGTTAGAGATAGGGTTAGTGATACCTTAGAATGAGTTAGAAGAGGGTTATAAAAAATGAATTTATTTTTGAAAATTATATCTTATTATACGTATTTGAGTATTTATTTTATATTTATTTGGACTATCCAGTATACAAAGATTTTGAACATACGTATGATCCACGTGTATCCGAAGTCTCAAATATACTAGATAGATATAGAATCACACTCTAGTCGCCCGGAGATGATCCGGTGATTAATCGATTATCATCAGCATTTATGTTCGAGTTTCGAAAGTAGGATGTCTATATGATTCCAATTGACTGCTTTGAGAACCAAAACCTTAGTTAGAGTTTATGTTTGTGATTTGGCACTAAAAATACGATTTTTGGCTATATAGAAGTTATATGTTTGAAAAGTTAACCAATTAATTTATTACTGGTTGTGTTGTGTGATAATTAATTTAACTAATAAAAATATTGGAATGATAAAACCAATAAAAGAATGAATGATAAATAAAACCAAACCAAAAATAATATAGAGCTGAATAGAAAATTTAGTTCGAATTGGACTTATATATTATATAGATATGTACATATATATACATACATGCTGAGCAGCTTATGGATTTACTGTTGAGCAGAGAAATATATTGTGTGCTCGACAAACAGGTGCACCTTAATGAGCTGGTTGCGCAATTTTATTTATTATATAAACTACTGTGAGTGTTTTGGGATGCGTTGTGGTGGTTGTTCTGTGTGAGATTAAAACCATACGCCATAGGATAGCAACAAATAAATTATGAACTACACCGCACGACATACTACATAAAGACAACATATTATATCATATTCCATATAAGTATTTGACGCTTATATGACGAGGTTTGGATTTCCATACGAGCGAGATGCTCATATGGCGATGATTGAATTACAGGTTGAATAGAAGACTAATTATGGACTTAATAAACATATAAAGGTGCTCGGGGTAGGATTTAATAAAAACCCTACACAGATCTGGAGATGACAAAAATTCACGTCTCTCTTGTTTTTAGTTACGGCACATGGATTATTTTATTTCCAACACTGGGGCAAGGTATGAGATTTCGACTTTTTACATGGCTACTTTAGGCATAGAAAGGTCACAAAAAAATATGTATGCTTTTTATTGATTTATTGGGTGCCTAATACGGCCCAATAAAATTTTCAAACCCTCCCCGTACACAAGAGGTTATGGCGAAATTTTTGGAAATTTAGGGTGTTAGCCAAATTTTAGAGAAATTTGAAAGTTCTTATAAACTGAAAAGTTGAAGAACTCAAGCCAGAATGAAAGTTGAGTTGGTTAGTTAAACAACTTTCAGTTCCGTTCTTTTTCGAGGACGAAAAAGTTTTAAGTGGGGGAGATTTTAACAATGCGGAATTTATGAACCAATCTAAAATTTATTTTTAATTGATTTTGTGGATTTCAAGAATTTAAAATGATTGATTTTAAATAATAAAAAATTTAAACTTTATTTAAATTGAAGTTAGAACATATAAATTTAAAATTTAATTAAAATGAACTTGAAATGGCACGGTAGTTTGAAAATTCGATTTTTAATTTCAAATGAATATACAGAATTCAATATAAATCGGATTTCAGTGAAACAAGAAATATAGGAGTATTTTTAACTATAATTTTCTAACAAATGTAAGAAACTGAGATTTTACTTTTTAAATTGCAAGTTATGTCCAGTTTAAAATTTAAAATAGTTGATATGGAATTTATATATATTTTAATATTATATTAGCCCTTAAAAATAGCCATTTTGCAAACGACGTCTATTTTTAATGAAACTGCTTTTGTTGGATCCGGAATGTCAAATTATTATTAGATTTCAAATTTCATATTTTTTGGAATTAATATGTGAGCGTGGTGAATTTAAATGCCTGTTCAGTTTTTACTGTAAATTTAATCGACTAGAAAAATACCATTTTTCAAATAGTCTCCAAATTTGATGATATTAGTTTTGTTAGGACCGTATCGTCGAAACATAGCTAGATTTAATTTTTTCTATAATTTTTGGAGTCAGTATGAGGCCCCGGTAAATTAAAATGTACGTTCAAATTCAATATTGACTGTTATATTAATTTATATTGTAACTTTGATAAAAACTGATCGAAACAGCCGAATTGGCTTACGAAACATATCCCATTGAGTCCGGAATGGGGGTATTTGGTTAGGATGACAGTCGTTGGTTTTGATTTGGAGTTCAGATTGATAAACAAGTAATATTGAAATTAAATAATATTAAAAGATTGGTATAAAAAGGATTTTAAATCCCTAAACCTAATTTACATTCAACGCAGCCGCCACTTCAAATTTAATGGCCATGAACATGCCTTTTTCCCTCCGCGATTCCTCCAAATTCGTTTAGTATCTCCATAAGCTTCTGACTGCAAAAATGTTCGGCTCTCTGAGCTTGACAACTTTAATGGTGGTGATCGAAATTGGTGGTGCCTGGTGGCCGATTTCTTGCTTCAAACGGCAGTTGGTTCTTAGTGTTTTCTGGTGTGAGATAGTGCTCGAGTTCGCCATGATCAATGGCGATGGAGGGGGGTCGAAGGGCATGTCGGTGATGGGTTTAGATGGGGGTCGGGTCCGGCTTCACGTGGGTTGCGAGGTGGGAGGTTTGTGGCTGCATGCAATATGGGTTGCGGGGTTCGAATTCAGTAGCAGGTGAACATAGGAGGAAGGAGTGATTAAGGTGAAGTATTAAGTTAATTAAAAATTTAATTTTCTTAAGTAATTTAATTTAAGCAATTAAATGTTTGAACTATCATAACTTGGCCATACGATGTCAGAATTAAGTGGTTTTAGAAACGTTGGAATTGTGACAACGAACTCTAAAACATGGAGCTGACCAAAACGGAAATGGAGCAAGCTGAATTTTTGAGCTAAATTAAACGCCTGTTTAATTTAATTTGAAAATAAAGTTCCCCAATAAAGACTGACGGAGTGGAAACCAAAGTGAGAGTCTCTCATTAAAATTTTTGAACAATTATTTAATTTATAACTGAAAATATATAAATTTCCATTGTTAATTTTTATCAGCTTAATTATCATAAATGTTGTACGATATATACTAGTTCACCTCACTGTTGATTTCAAACCATGGATGATATTGTTGAATTGTTGTGTTATGATTGTGACTGTGAATTTGAAATGTTTAATACGTTAGAAAAATAGTTATAAAATTATTGTGATAGTTAAAATGGACATAAATATTTATTTATAATTTAAATAGTGAAAATTGGTTAATTAGAAAAATAATTCAAATCGAATTAGAATTGGTTAGATTTATTAACCAATTATTAATTTGAATTCGTTGTTGTTGGTTGAAGCCCTACATGGGTCTGGAGATGATAATTAATTCAAATCTCCCTTGGATTTGACCGTATGTCAACCAATTGATTGACAGACAGTTATAACCATTATTTAATGCTTATACAGTTGTAAATTACACTATGGAAGTGAACTGATTGTTTAATAGTTGTTTATCACTATTTTTGAATACATGCGATGTATGGAATCCATATAAATAAAATTATATGATAATTGATTGAGTCTGATTCCAATTCAGAAATAACGAATATTTTAAAATAATATTCAGTAAAGAATCAAAATATGATTTTGATGTCCGATTTTAGATGGACATGAAAATACTAAACTATATGAAACCGAGTTAAGTAGAAGTACGCCATTTTAAATCGAATGGATTTTTCTGTTGATTTTATTTATTTTCTAATAAATATTGGAAAGAATTGATTTCAAAATCTGATATTTTGAAAATATTATCATTTTAATATTATAATGATATAGAACATTCAATTTTGAATTAAAATCGAAAATGAAGCTGAAATCATTTTAAAACGAATTTATAAATATTTTATAAAATATGTTTTAAATAGAAGTAGACGATATATATATTATATATTTAATTGCTTGAATAGAAAGCGCCGCTCAGCGACCGTTCACGAATTTCAACCATTGACTTCAAATGGACGTAACGGGAGATCCGACAGTCGGATTCTCCTACAGAACCGTTGGGTTCATATCTAAAAGATATTTCCAATGAAAATAAGAGATTTAAATTTTAATGGTTAGATTTTAAAATATGTCCAAATCAATTTTGGAAAAGGTCGTTATGGATGCAGTTCGGTGGCCATTATTGGAATCCGACTGTAAGGGCCTTAATAAAATTATTAAAAATATGGAAAAATTATGTAAAATCAAAATAACTGATTTGGAAATATTTTAGATGAAAATTTCCAAGTTTTAAAAGATAAAAATATATTTTTATCAAAATGAACTAGTAAATAATTAGAATAATAATCCAATTATTTTTAGAAACAATGAATTGGATTGAAAAATGGGTTTTAAATAACCAGAGTTTTCCAATTCTATATTGGAATGGATTTGGAATGGAAATTATCTTCGGATATTTTGATATGGAATTTCGTGATTATACGGATATTGTTGAAGAATTTGGAAGATATATATATTATTATTCCCAATACGATATTTGTTGGTCTCAGAATTTGATATTGAATATAAGTCCATATAATTTATATTTCGAGCCTTGTATTTAATATCAAATGGGATTTTGGGTTTGTCGTGAATGGTGTCTTTAATAACATTATTCTTAAACCCAGTTGAGAAAAAGAATAAATCTTTTAACCAAGATTTAATGAAGTTTTCCAATCAATTAATATAATTGGGATTAAATGGTAGTTGATTATAGGTTCATTGTGAACGATGTTTTAAAGGACATTAGTTTTTAAACCCGATTTAACAGTGAAGTTATAATCTAGAATTTATATATCCTTTGATTATGATTTAATGGAAATTTTACAAGTAAAGCTTTCCAATTTAATACATTAAATTGGAATTGAATGGAATTCGATTTAATAATAATCGAGATGAGCTTCTGTAAAGGAAGGTTGTTACTATATATGGAATTTAAAAGGATTTGCTGTTATTCCATTTATATTACTAGTCCGATACGAAAATTTATATCGATTATATATATTGATCTGTTTCCCGTGAAGATTCCATAGTTAAGGGAAGATGATTTGGGTTTATCGTGAACTGTGTTTTTAATGACATTAGTTTTTTAACCCAGTTAAAGAAGATTAATTTCTTAAGGTTGAATAAGGATTTTTTATGTTGAAACCAAGTTAGAGTTTTAATGAATCTTTAAGGTAATTAAAATTACCGAATTCAAGAAATGATCGAGAATGGGTACCACCTGTTTTACTCCATACGATAGTTAAATCTTTAATTAAATTTGAAACCGGAAATGGTAATTAATTTTACCGATAACACCGTGGGTGTTAGATATGGAGTATTATGAGTTTTTCTCCATGGGATAAATAGGTTGGGAATGGATTAATAATTAAATGATTACTTCGGTATGGCTCGATAACCCCGACTAGTTTTATAAACCTTAATTTGGTTTAGAATTGTTAAAAGATAAAACCTTTTGAAATTGAAATCCAAAGGAAGATTTAAGAATAAGCTTAAAAGAACTTATCTTCGATAAAATTAATGGGAACCTTTCCCCCAAGATGTGAGTATTTGAATAAAAGAATATTCTGAATTGGAATGACGCGTATGATGTGTTTTAAGCACTTGATTATTGATTATAAAATAGGCGAGTTATTCAGAAAGACTGGGTTTACCCATTCTGAATAACTGATATGACGACTAAAAGTCGACGATGAAGACGGTGGTTGAAGACCGGAGATCTTCACATCATTTGGATGATTACTGATGTCTTGATTGGGCTGTACACTGAAGACAAGGTAATAAGTGGTGATCGTCTAGACGTACTTGGAAATCGACCGGATATGCGAGGACCTCTCTCCTGTATTGGACATATGGGACGAGGAATAAGGTGCCTCCAATTTCGTTCAGACCCAGAACGGACTTGTAAATGGATGTGTGTTTGACATTGGATTTCATTCTGTGTTGATTGATTTCTATTAAATATATATTTGTTTAGTGGTGGTGAATTTATTCTATTGCTTAACACCCTTCTCTGAGATGTACGAGCTTAGAGGTTATATATTGATAGACATCAGTTGTATGGCGGGGATTGTCAATATGGCATGCTAAGATGCAAATGATCGAGACTTTTGTTGAAAAGCAAAGTCTTATGGTTGATGATCAAAGCACGGCTTTAAAAGCATAGCTTTGTGTATAGCGATAATTCGCGAGCCTCACACCTTGGTATGAGTCCAAAACGGGATCAGGGATGCAGGGAGTGCATGATGTTTCTTTCTAGCTAGAAGTGGTGTCATGGTATGGAGCCCATACATTTTTACTTATGTGGATGATGGATTACGAGGCGCCTCAGATATATTGATCGTTATTGGCCAAGTGATAGGTCTGATAGGACCGGGAAACGTGTGTTCTGGAATAACCAATCCTCAAAAGTAAGCGAGGACCGGCTCTGCAGAAACCAAGGGCTCGCCAATGTCCTAGCCCTGAGGCATTTTCTAGAGTGTCTCGAATCAGAAGGAGCCATCCCTTGCCTCGACTCATAGATGGAATCCAATTTCCAATACGACATTTTTCAGCTTTAGTTGTAACCTATATCGCGATATAGTAGGATGGGGTACTATGCCGTCTATAATTGATACATTTATATTTGAAGTTGATTTCTTCACTTATAGTAAAAATAAAAGATAAATTTTGTGCAACAAGCATATTTTGCCATTATAAGGAAAAACTCTATCCTCCGGCTTATTTTGGACATTGTTGACGCAGAGTTATATGGCTTATAATGGCTTATTTTTCCTTTTTAGCATTGCGTTGTTGTTTATGGTATTCTTGAGAGGAAACCCGTTCCGTGTTACATGGCGTGGTCATAACACAGCATGGTCCCGTGATTTACCCAATATTAAAAAACAAGTTAATAACTGTTTTAGTTCTCACACTAGTCCCATGACTGACACAGAGTTTATTTTTTCTACCTAAACTCTGGGTGCCCATATTTTCCACGTGGGCAGTCAGTAGTTTTGGTTTTGCAGATTTCTATTTAACAGGATCCTGGTTTAATACTGGAGCTATATGCGGAAAACTTTGTATCCATGTATCTCTTTCAGTTGTGGTAGTTGATATTTTCCGCTGCATATTATGTTTATGCATTTAAATGTAATTTAAATCTCTGGTATTTTTCCGTTGTGTAATATTATTTATTCGTACTCTGATATTCTCGGACTCTGATGTAAATTGTTGTAATAGCAATGAAATGTTCTTATGTTTGCGTTCTGATGCGTCGTGTTCTCAAAGCAATCCGGGCTCCTCCGTCTCTTCTGGGATCGGGGAAGTTTGGGTTGTCTCATTTTCACATTTTAGGTCATTGGAGATATTTCTTGGACATTGAAGCTACTTTTTGGACATTGTTGACCAAGTCAACACTTTTTTCACCCAACGAAGAAAAATAAGGGCATTCTGGTCATAGTTTAGAATTAACATATATTTTATTATTCTATTGTAATATTTTGAGCACAAATATTGTCCGAACATGTACAACAATTGTAGTCAGCCATTATATGATGAATGATTACTATGAAGTGGACGTAGGCGTTAGTGCCAACCATTATAAAAAGTTGTGTTCTCCCTGCATTTCATTACTTTGAATTTGGATTATCGTTTTTCTGCGAAAAATACACTCTGGGTTAGACGTGCGCGAATAAAGAAACAATTCCCTACGTTAACACTTTGGCGTGCTAGGAAGGGGGCGCACAACTTTGACTTTTGCTTTGGATGGAATTTGTCTTTGGATTTCATCTTCGATTTTGGTTTGGGATTTCAAATTTTGTTTCAGGCTTCGACTTTGACTTCAACATTGACTTCGGTTTTTTGTTATTGGATTCATTCCCAGAATTTCTCGAAATTCTCTCGGATTCCACCATAGTTAAGAGGAAATAGTTAGATCGCTCAGAAGGAGCGGTATCGAGGAAAATTAGGAAGTCTCTTCAACCAGAAACCCATTGAACTTTATCATTCGAGAAGACATCGACGGAGTCGTCAAGGATTTAACTGAAGATCCTACTTCTCGCTTAGAACAACCAAAAGATAATTTCCGTCGCCAAGAGGCCACCATGGCCACTCTTCTCGCCTGACTAAAAGGATTCATGAGGCAGTCGGGCTAAGGCAACATGGTTGGAATAAGTGCTAGTGTTCTGAAATGATTAGTTCGGGACTTGGGGGAAATTCCCAAAGAACAACACCGTGTCAACACCAATCCACAGACAGCTACAAGATCGGCTAGGCTCGGGGGCAACACCCCCAATCTCATTCAAGGCTAAGTTCAGGTTGTAGTCAATCAGATCTCAGAATCAGGTATCAGAAACATCACTCGAGCGCTAGTGTGTACAGCTTTGAACATAGGAACTCCTGCAGTTCGGAATGTCGGATCTGTGCCTATTGTGGCACCGCAGGCTAGGATTGAGCCAGATACTCTGCTTGGCATTCGACCTTTTGCTGACTTTGGATTTGACACTATGTAATGACCCGCATTGTCAGAGGTATTATAATTAATTTATTTAATTATATAAATAGTGATTTAGGGAATTAAATCGTCGTTAATTAAATTATAGTGAATATTTAATTAAATTAAATAATAGAATAATATATTTAATTCAAAAATAATAAAAAACATTGAATATCACAATATTCTGTGAACTGGGTCGTCCCTAGGATTTAGTTCAGCTTAGAGTTGAATTATATTGACAAATAAATTCAATCGACATCGGTTTGAACGTATAATTATATTTTAATTAAAATCGAGCGCGTAATGACGCGGCAGTTCGCTATTTGGCGATTTGAACTTCAACTGGGTATACAGGGTTCGTTTTAAATCGAATTTCTGTGAAACAAGAAACGTGTGGAGCTGGTGAGGTATATCTTTCAAGTGGAAGAGAAATGTCGGGATTTCGCCGTGTAGATTTTGTGTTATGTCCAAATCAAATTCTCAGAAGTGCAGCACCCTGACCATAACGGTTTAATTATATTTTATATAAGGATTTAAATAGAAATCGAACATCGATATAACTCTAACGATGTAATATCGAGTTGTAAATTCATACAGGAATATTCTGGAGCTGTAGGGTATGCCACTGTGAATATAGACGATAACATTTATTTTTAACTATTAAATTTAATTATATTTAAATATATTTATATTTTTAAATAGGTTATTTAGAGCGTTAAAAATAGCCACTTTTGCAAACGAAGTCGGAATTCGACGAAACTAGTTTTGTTGGATCCGCAATATCAAATAGTTGTTAGATTTTCAGTTTCGTGATTTTTAGAGTCACTGTGTGGCCGTACGGATTTTTAGAGTGAGAAACAGTTAGTATTTTGACAGTTAAAAATACGCTATGTGAGCATACGGAGTCGGAATTCGACGAAACCAGTTTCGTTGGGACCGTAATGTCGAACTCTAGCTAGATGTCCAGTTTAGTGATTTTTAGGTATCGTATGTGATCATACGAATTTTTAGAAGACCAATACGACAGCAGTTCATTATAAATCAATTAAATAATCGAATATTATAATATATATTTTTCTCCTAAAAATAACTTTCTAACCTCTCCTAAACCTAATTCAATTCATTTCTGGTCAACGACTTCTGAGCCTCCACCCAAATGAAATAACGCAGCAAAGAATTGTTTAGAAAATCATAACAATCCAAATAAAAATCTAGAAATCACAAATATATTATCTTTGCAATCCTCATCGTATTCTCTTCGATTTGGCATGCTAACAGTAGGGTGCGATGCCAGTTTTGGTTCGCTAATTATTTTTCCAGCGAGGAGCTCAAGTGCTAGGGTTGGGTTTTTGATGAAATTGAAGCACCGATTCTTGCATTCAATGTTATATTCGGCTAGAGAAGGGGAAATCGCACTTGCGTACAAGGTTTGGGGGCGATTCGAACCAAAAGACGTCGATGTATTTTGCAGGATGTCGCGGTTCGGGCTGTCGACGCAATAGCTACGTTAGGATCGAGCTTGGCAAATTTGGGAAGGGGCTGAAGCTTTTGCATTGTAGAGTGTAATGGTGAAGCTCATTTGCAAATTCGAGAAGTGTTGGATGAGTTATGGAGTTACATTTCGTCAGTTGGTGTTTGGGAGAGGACCAGGTCGCGCAAATCCTGTTTGGGGAAAGGCGAGGTGTAAAACGGGTTTGGTCCTTTAGATGAGAGGGTGAGCCCAACTAAGATTTTAAAGTTTAAGTTTTAATTTAATTTATATGTATATGAAATTCGATATTGAATAATTTTATCGTACGTGATCGGATTTCAAAAAAGCAAGATCCAACAGGATCGTATGGACAGACACTACACGATGGAACTGACCAGAAGTCCATCGGAGCTCGTTATAATTTATAGCAAAATAAATTGTCCGTCTGAACCAAATCGAGCAATGGTTATCGCTATCAACGATGATCGTCCAATGTGAGTAAAACCCACCAACTCTGAACAGTTCTATTTTTATAACGTATATTTAGAACTGATAAATGATGACTGATTGCTGTGTGTTAACTGTTGGTTGAGTTGTTTGTGTATTGATTGAAATAATAGATAACGATATATATATAAATCGTTAATCGAATATTTGATTTTGTTTTATCAAAATATTTTATATATGTGTTGTTTAACATCTTTGATGCAGGGGAACAGGTTGGAGGGGTCCAACTGGACTCCTCAATATTTATAATACTGTTCTGTCCATGTATTGTAATATATGATGTGATATATAATCTGTTATGGATTCTATGTGTTAGAATGATGTTGATCATTGCTATTCGATATTTTTAATATCATAAGAAACCCTAGGATGTAAAAAGGAATATTTCAATGTATATTGAAATAAAGGAACTTTATAAAATCAACCGATTTTATAAAGGATATATTTATTTAGAAAATAAATAAAGTTGATAAAGGAAATATTTATTTAGGAAGTAAATAGAATTAACAAAGGAATATTTATTTAGAAAAAAAATAAAAGTATAAAACGGAAATTGACGAGATATAAAAGAGTTAATCGAATTTAGTTATTCGAGGTCGAGTTAATCGAATATGGTTAGTTGAATAGAGTTAGTCAAACATAGTTATTCAGGATAAGTTACCATTTAGCACGACTGCTAGCGTAATTCACAGGGCTGCAGATAGCCTACGGCGGTCGGATGTTTCCTGAGGGAATCAGGCATAACCATTGTGATCGCTGCGATCTAGAGTCAAGCGAATGGAGTTAAATTCAATATTAGTTATTCGAATAGGAGTTAAACAAATAGAGTTATTCAATTAGAGTAAATCAAAATGGAGTTAAACAGAAATTAGAAACTGACTAGAGATTAATAAGTTGAATAAGTTTTCTGGGTATCGATCTGATGTTGGTTCTAGCCATCGGGATTTATACTTAGGGAATTGTTCTCCTACTAGTTCAAAGTCAGGGACTGATAGTTGTGAAATGATAGTGATATGTAAATAAACAATGGAAATGTTTTCCAGTGTTAATAGCGTATATTTTCTAAACATAGAAAATAAGGGAAATATGAATATATATATATGGTTGATGATTGATCGATATAATTTCCACTTGGAAATAATATCCTTGTTTGCACACGTGTTTTTTTTTTTTTTGAATAGTTAACTCATCGACTATCGAAGTTTTCGACCATTTTAACGTTGTTAATATGGAGAGAACGGTTGGATTATTATCCAAAGAACCACTTTGTATTGGCATAAGCGTTGCGAAGCATATATGCCAAAGATAATTGAAGACGGAGTTATGCAAGGGCTATCCTGTTTACAGAATAGTGCCTTCGGTTTGTCCAGTCCCAGGACAACCTGTATGGAAGAATGTCTGACAAAGTATATCTAATAGATCGCGTAAGTTGATCTCTTCAAATGTATCCATGTTTGGTGGCGGAGGAATTCGTTTCTCTTAGCTATATACCCGTGGTATTTTTGGGGAATCAATTTGTGATTTGGCAGGTATGACGATGTGACATTCAAAGTGAATGATGATGTGGCATGTAAAAGATAAGCGTAGCTTCTAGCCTCACATCCGGTAAATGACCGATGTCGGGCAGGCAGCATGGCTAAGTCGGTCGCTCTGAAGTAGGGTGTATAATCACCTATCTAGAGAATATTCATTTGCTTCTTTAATCTATCAATGTTGTCCCATATATATATATATATATATATATATATATATATATATATACGGGAAACGGTTGCTGATCCCAACCGTTGGTGATATACATTCGATACACTCAAGCGAAATGAGTGGTCGGTCATGTGTGGCTGAGTTGCAAGATTTTCTTGTTGAACTCCAGTGTATCGTTCCTAGAGTACACTGATCGGAAGGTGGTTCCATACCTTGTCATAGTTGGAAATCCATTACCCAATACGTGCTTGCGGTTTTGATTGTATACTATATATGTAGAACGTGAGATGAAAACGTTTCTGCTAGATGATTATTATATTGTGGTTGATAGACATTAGTATAATATCAAAAGTTTTTTGATATAAAGATAATTTGGATTCTCATAAGGGAAAAACCCGTACCGTTATACGGCGTGGTCTTATGAGATATCGTTTACCTGTTCAAACTGTTTTAAACTGTTTTACTCATACCAGTCCCATGACTGACCCGGAGTTTATTTTGTTTTGTTTTCCCTAAACTCTTGGGTGCCTAATTTTGTATGGGCAGTCAAGTAGTTGGGATTTACAGATATACTGAAAGAGCTTGGAGCAGGAGGCTTCAGGATTTTATAGCTATAGTTATTTCCGCTGTGTTGTAAGTGCTGTACTTTGATAATGATGTATATTCATGTACAGATGTATATTTCAAGTTATGTTATATATATTATATGTTATTCGTTCCGCTGTGAGGTTCGTGTTACTCTGATGTTGTGTTCTTCTTCTTCTCCTATTTTAAGTTTCTATCTTATCTTTCCTCACCCTATAATTTCTTTCATTAATCATTCGGTATTTTCGACCCTTGGATGTTCGATATGTGTTGTATATCGGATAACCAAGGTCGACAAAAACCCGGGTCATTACAGTTGGTATCAGAGCATATGGTTAAGTGAATTACCTTGGCTCTGTGGCGTGACTCAGTAGAGATAGGGTTAGCAGTACCCTAGATTGAGTTGAGTGTATATATACGAGTGAACGTATTTGTTATTGATATAAAAATTTGTTTTATATTGTGGAGATTTATTGGTTGAGTTGTTTATGAGTTCTGGTCGATCGGTTTGATCCACTGTACCGGTAGGAGTTGGTAAACACTTGAATACGATGAACCATCATGGTATGTTTTGAAAAGAGGGTAAAATGAAATAATTTAACCCAAATTAGATATAAAGGATTTATATTGAAATGATTATAATATATTGGATGTGTTGGCCACTATTATAATCGAATAAGATTATAAAATGTGAAATGGTTATATATAACCAATCAGAATTTATACAAGTGAATTATATGTAATTGAAATGAATTAAATCTGAATTTAGATCAGAATTGGAATTTAAAATCCCAGAAATGGGAAAGGTGTTTGTAAATGAATCTGGATTTAATATATGTGAATTTTAAGATCCTGGGAGATTTTAAATTTGTTTACAACATTGTAAAAGGATATTGGAATTGATTTCAAGGTGGAAATGTTTAAAAATGGGTTTTGAAAGTGCTACAGTATTGAACTCACTTCGGTAGCTGGAAAATAGATTCCGATGTTGATCATGACATCATCGGTGTTCATTTTCGAGTATGTAAGTGATGGATTACTACCAAGGATTTTGTTTTTGAATTGTTTTGAGAAAAACAAGTTGTTTTGATATTCCAAATTGAATAATTTGATTTTTGGGAAAGGTTAAGCTATTTAAAAACTCCCAGAAACAGATTATGTGAATTAAAACAAATTAAAGTAGGGTTTGTAAAGGCCAATAGAATTGAGATTGAATTAAAAGCCAGTTAAGT
This sequence comes from Allium sativum, assembly GCA_030737875.1. Lineage (NCBI taxonomy): Eukaryota > Viridiplantae > Streptophyta > Magnoliopsida > Asparagales > Amaryllidaceae > Allium > Allium sativum. The sequence continues at coordinate 938,038,872 of CM060922.1, forward strand.
AAAAACCATATTGAAATAGATTGGTGTCAAGTAGAATTAGACTTGATTAGCGATAATCTGGGATTATATTGGGCTGGTAAGTAAAGAATTTAAATTGGTAATGGCATCGATTTGAAATTTGATTTCGACTTAGGTATAAGCGAATGGTTGGAGTTGCGGGTAAAAACGGATTGGAATTTGGTTAGGATAACATTGGTGTATTCTGAATTAACAGCAGATGGAAGTGATAAAGCTGATATGCTCGACAAAAAGGTACAAGTTTATATTTGGTATAAGCATGAGATTTATGAGCCGAATTGACAAGCCGCTTGACTGTTTGATTTTCTTTTGGGTTGGAGAAGGCCTAGAGAGGCGAGTTGTGGTTTTACCGATAGAGCTGTACAAAGGAGGTTATGGCGAAATTTTCCGAAAATTTAAAGTGTTAGAAAATTTTCAGAATTTTTGAAAATTTTGGTTAGTCGGAAGGAATTAATATTTTAGTCGAAATTAATTGGTTTGGAGAAACAAGAGATAAGGGGTAAACAGATAAACTTTAATCCAATAGATAGGGTCATCCTCTAACTTAGCAATTTCGAGGACGAAATTATTTTAAGTGGGGAAGAATGTAATGACCCGCATTGTCAAAGGTGTTATAATTAATTTATTTAATTACATAAATAGTGATTTAGGGAATTAAATCGTCGTTAATTAAATTATAGTGGATATTTAATTAAATTAAATAATAGAATAATATATTTAATTCAAAAATAATCAAAAATATTGAATATCACAATATTCTGTGAACTGGGTCGTCCCTAAGATTTAGTTCAGCTTAGAGTTGAATTATATTGACAAATATATTCAATCGACATCGGTTTGAACGTATAATTATATTTTAATTAAAATCGAGCGCGTAACGACGCGGCAGTTTGCTATTTGGCGATTTGGACTTCAACTGGGTATACAGGGTTCGTTTTAAATCGGATTTCTGTGAAACAAGAAATGCGTGGAGCTGGTGAAGTATATCTTTCTAGTGGAAGAGAAATGTCGGGATTTTGCCGTGTAGATTTTGAGTTATGTCCAAATCAAATTCTCAGAAATGCAGCGCCCTGACCATAACGATTTAATTATATTTTATATAAGGATTTAAATAGAAATCGAACATCGATATAACTCTAACGATATAATATCGAGTTGTAAATTCATATAGGAATATTCTGGAGCTGTAGGGTATGCCACTGTGAATATAGACAATAATATTTATTTTTAAATATTAAATTTAATTATATTTAAATATATTTATATATTTAAATAGGTTATTTAGAGCGTTAAAAATAACCATTTCTGCAAATGAAGTCGGAATTCGACGAAACCAGTTTTGTTGGATCCGCAATATCAAATAGTTGTTAGATTTCCAGTTTCGTGATTTTTAGAGTCACTGTGTGGCCGTACGGATTTTTAGAGTGAGAAACAGTTAGTATTTTGACAATTAAAAATACGCTGTGTGAGCATACAGAGTCGGAATTCGACGAAACCAATTTTGTTGGGACCGTAATGTCGAACTCTAGCTACATGTCCAGTTTCGTGATTTTTAGGTATTGTATGTGATCATACGAATTTTTAGAAGACCAATACAACAGCAGTTCATTATAAATCAATTAAATAATCGAATATTATAATATATATTTTTCTCCTATAAATAACTTTCTAACCTCTCCTAAACCTAATTCAATTCATTTCTGGTCAACGACTTCTGAGCCTCCACCCAAATGAAATAACGCAGCAAAGAATTGTTTAGAAAATCATAACAATCCAAATAAAAATCTAGAAATCACAAATATATTATCTTTGCAATCCTCATCGTATTCTCTTCGATTTGGCATGCTAATAGTAGGGTGCGATGGCAGTTTTGGTTCGCTAATTATTTTTCCAGCGAGGAGCTCAAGTGCTAGGGTTGGGTTTTTGATGAAATTGAAGCACCGATCCTTGCATTCGATGTTATATTCGGCTTGAGAAGGGGAAATCGCACTTGCGTACAAGGTTTGGGGGCGATTCGAACCAAAAGACGTCGATGTATTTTGCAGGATGTCGCGGTTCGGGCTGTCGACGCAATAACTACGTTAGGATCGAGCTTGGCAAATTTGGGAAGGTGCTGAAGCTTTTGCGTTGGAGAGTGTAATGGTGAAGCTCATTTGCAAATTCGAGAAGTGTTGGATGAGTTATGGAGTTACATTTCATCAGTTGGTTTTTGGGAGAGGAGCAGGTCGCGCAAATCCTGTTTGGGGGAAGACGAGGTGTAAAACGGGTTTGGGCCTTTAGACGAGAGGGTGAGCCCAACTAAGATTTTAAAGTTTTAGTTTTAATTTAATTTATATGTATATGAACTTCGATATTGAATAACTTTATCGTACGTGATCGGATTTCAGCAAAACAAGATCCGACAGGATCGTATGGACAAACACTACACGATGGAACTGACCGGAAGTCCATCGGAGCTCGTTACAATTTATAGCAAAATAAATTGTCCGTCTGAACCAAATCGAGCGATGGTTATCGTTATCAACGATGATCGTCCAATGTGAGTAAAACCCACCAACTATGAACAATTCTATTTTTATAACGTATATTTAGAACTGATAAATGATGACTTATTGTTGTGTGTTAACTGTTGGTTGAGTTGTTTGCGTATTGATTGAAATCATAGATAACGATATATATAAATCGTTAATCAAATATCTGATTCTGTTTTATCAGAATATTTTATATATGTGTTGTTTAACATCTGTGATGCAGGGAAACAGGTTGGAGGGGTCCAACTGGACTACTCAATATTTATAGTACTGTTCTGTCCATGTATTGTAATATATGATGTGATATATAATATGTTATGGATTCTGTGTGTTAGAATGATGTTGATCATTGCTGTTCAATATTTTTAATATCATAAGAAACCCTGGGATGTAGAAAGGAATATTTCAATGTATATTGAAATAAAGGAACTTTATAAAATCAACTGATTTTATAAAGGATATATTTATTTAGAAAATAAATAAAGTTGATAAAGGAAATATTTATTTAGGAAGTAAATAGAATTAATAAAGGAATATTTATTTAGAAAATAAATAGAAGTATAAAAAGGAAATTGACGAGATATAAAAGAGTTAATCAAATTTAGTTATTCGAAGTCGAGTTAATCGAATATGGTTAGTCGAATAGAGTTAGTCAAACATAGTGATTCAGGATAAGTTACCATTTAGCACGACTGCTAGCATAATTTGCAGGGCTGCAGATAGCCTACGGCGGTCGGATGTTTCCTGAGGGAATCAGGCATAACCATTGTGATCGATGCGATCTAGAGTCATGCGAATGGAGTTAAATTCAATATTAGTTATTCGAATAGGAGTTAAACAAATAGAGTTATTCAATTAGAGTAAATCAAAATGGAGTTAAACAGAAATTAGAAACTGACTAGAGATTAATAAGTTGAATAAGTTTTCTGGGTATCGATCTGATGTTGGTTCTGGCCTTCGGGATTTATACTTAGGGAATTTTTCTCCAACTAGTTTATAGTCAGGGACTGATAGTTGTGAAATGATAGTGATATGTAAATAAACAATGGAAATGTTTTCTAGTGTTAATAACGTATATTTTCTAAACATAGAAAATAAGGAAAATATGAATATATATATATATGGTTGATGATTGATCGATATAATTTCCACTTGGAAATAATATCGTTGTTTGCACACGTGTTTTTCTTTTATAGTTAACTCATCGACTATCGAAGTTTTCGACCATTTTAACGTTGTTAATATGGAGAGACCGGTTGGATTAATATCCGAAGAACCACTCTGTATTGGCATAAGCGTTGCGAATCATATATGCCAAAGATAATTGAAGACGGAGTTATGCAAGGGCTATCATGTTTACAGAATAGTGCCTTCGGTTTGTCCAGCCCCAGGACGACCTGTATGGAAGAATGTTTGACAGAACATATCTAATAGATCGTGTAAGTTGATCTCTTCAAATGTATCCACGTTTGGTGGCGGAGGAATTCGTTTCTCTTAGCTGTATACCCGTGGTATTTTTGGGGAAATCAATTTGTGATTTGGCAGGTATGACGATGTGACATTCAAAGTGAATGAAGATGTGGCATGTAAAAGATAAGTGTAGCTTCTAGCCTCACATCCGGTAAATGACAGAAGTCGGGCAGGCAGCATGGCTAAGTCGATCGCTCTGAAGTAGGGTGTATAATCACCTATCTAGAGAATATTCATTTGCTTCTTTAATCTATCAATGCTGTCCCATATATATATATATATATGTATATATATATATATACATATATATATATATATATACGGGAAACGGTTGCTGATCCCAACCATTGGTGATATACATTCGATACACTCAAGCGAAATGAGTGGTCGGTCATGTGTAGCTGAGTTGCAAGATGTTCTTGTTGAACTCCAGTGTATTGTTCCTAGAGTACACTGATCGGAAGGTGGTTCCATACCTTGTCATAGTTGGAAATCCATTACCCAATACGTGCTTGCGGTTTTGATTGTATACTATATATGTAGAACGTGAGATGAAAGCGTTTCTGCTAGATGATTATTATATTATGGTTGATAGACATTATTATAATATCAAAAGGTTTTTGATATAAAGATAATTTGGATTCTCATAAGGAAAAAACCCGTTCCGTTATACGGCATGGTCTTATGAGATATCGTTTACATGTTCAAACTGTTTTAAACTGTTTTACTCATACCAGTCCCATGACTAACCCGGAGTTTATTTTGTTTTGTTTTCCCTAAACTCTTAGGTGCCTAATTTTGTACGGGCAGTCAAGTAGTTGGGATTTACAGATATACTGGAAGAGCTTGGAGCAGGAGGCTTCAGGATTTTATAGCTATAGTTATTTCCGCTGTGTTGTAAGTGCTGTACTTTGATAATGATGTATATTTAAGTACAGATGTATATTTCAAGTTATGTTATATATATTATATGTTATTTGTTCCGCTGTGAGGTTCGTGTTACTATGATGTTCTGTTCTTCTTCTTCTCCTATTCTAAGTTTCTATCTTATCTTTCCTTACCCTCTAATTTCTTTCATTAATCATCTGGTATTTTCGACCCTTGGATCTTCGATATGTGTTGTATATCGGATAACCAAGGTCGACAAAAACCCGGGTCATTACACACTAGATCCGTCCAGTCTAAAATTCAGGCTCCGGCTCCACATTGGATTAGTCCAGTATAAAATTCAGGCTCCAGTTCCACGATTGACCAGTCGAGGATAAAATTCAAACTCCGGTTTCTCCTCCTTCTTTTGCAGGTACATACATGGCCTAACAAACCTCAGCAAGCCCAAGGCTTCTTATTTTCTGGATCTCGTGCTTTCCGGACTCGACAGGTCGCTCTGAATACGATTCCAATGACCGTAGGAATCCCATTTTAATACAATCTCAATAATCATCAAAGTTCTGTTTTATTACAACCTCATCAGTCGTCGATCTCTTGCTCAAACACAACCTCGGCAGTCGTTGGACTATTCTGACAACTCTTGGTCGCCTTGCCTTGTCAAGATCGCCTTGAGAAAATTCTATTTTCTGAATTGGGATGGTTAAGCTCGCTTACCCATGTACGAGAACAATCACCCTTAAACATTCTCTTCGCAAACGATAAACCATCCAATCCCCTTCACAAATGAATTTTAACTTACAGACGGCTAAGTTCGCATACCGATGCACCAGAGCAAATGTCCCTAAGCATGCTCTTTACGAATGACAAATCATTAAAATTTCGTTTTTGGTTTTACTAAAAACTCCAAAGTTTTATAACTTTAATAAGATTACTTCACAAGGCAAATGCTTATGGAGTATGAAATCTGATATCGGATTGCCGACTTTAAAGAAAAACTACATGCCTTGGTCGTCTTCCCTCGACAAGATCACCTTTGAAAAATTAAATACCTTGGTTGTCTTGCCTCGACAAGATCGCCTTGGAAAATTTACATGCCTTGGTTGTCTTACCTTAACAAGATCGCCTTGGGAAAACTACATGCCTTGGTCGTATTGCCTCGACAAGATCACTTGGAAATATTTTATCCTTTGGTCATCTTGCCCTGATAAGATTGCCTTGGAAAAATATGACAATCTGTGGCAGCCTCGTCGGTGACACGACCAGACTGCTTACTTCTGGCTATATGGATTTTCTAATTATTCAGGTTATTTGACCCCTGCAGTTCCTCGGATATTCTAGCTATTCTAGTTATCTATAAACGATCCAAAACGATCGTTGGCTTTCAATGGATTTCTAACTAATATGATCCAAAGCGACAGTGGACTTCTGGTTAATAAGATCCGAAGCGATCAGAGATTTCTGGTCTTCTCGCAAAACACATCTTCCTTCGATCAAGCAAGATATGTTTTGGGGGACAAAGTGTTGACACGCTTTTTGGCCAAAGTTGTCACGCATCAAGATTTTGGCTAACGACGAGCTCAAGCATCGAGAACGTCATCACAAAACACAAAGTGATTTGGTCGAAGTCATAATGTGTTGAGAAAAGGACTGGAAATGACGTTGATTCGTAAAATCGTCATCGGGGGACTTAGAATAAATGGCGCTGTAAAAATACGTTATCGACACGGTCCGATCAGCTCAAAACGCTTTAGCATGTCGGTCCGATCACGTGGCAAAACACGCCAGAGAAAAATATATGGATTTCGGCAAAATCGTGTCTCGGGCACCTAAAAATAGCTGATCGACATGACATGATCACGAAAAATGGCTTGTGCGACACGCGACGCGATCAAATTTGGTAAAATCGGCATTTGCCAAAAAACAGTGTCGCACACTCAAAAACAACTGATCGACATGGCATCGATCACGAAAAATGGCTTGCGCGACTCACAGCATGGCATTTGGCAAAAAATAGTGCCGCGCACTGAAAATTAGCTGATTGGCACGACATGATCACGAAAATTGACTTACACGACCCACGACATCCAAATCTGGCATTTGGCAAAAAAACAGTGTCGCGCACTCATAAATAGCTGATCGGCACGACACTATCACGAAAAATGGCTTGCGCGACCCATGGCATCGAAATTTGGCAATTTGGAAGGATTTTACCAAAAACTGGATTTTCACGTGTCGATCACCTCAAAACAACTGATTGACACGGTCAGATCAGGCAAAAAATTTTGGTTTGGCAAATTGGCAAAGTTGGTTTGGTACATTCGAAAAACATTGGAAAACAAAGGTCGATCCCTTAAAAACGTGTGCGCACATCGGCCAAATCACCTAGAAAATTTGGCTCAGGAATTGGGTTTGGCAAACCACCACGTTGCACCATGCCCCGACAAGCTTTTCCCTATCTCGCGCAAGGGATTCGAAATTTGCCAAATAAAGGAATACGAAATCTGGCACACAAAAAAGGGTTGATCGACTCGGTGGGATTCGAAGTTGGCACGGCTCCGTGCTATGGATTTTTGATATGAATTCATACCAGATCAGATGGATTCGAAATTCTTGAATTTTGCTAGATCACCTTGGCATAATGGAAAACACGCACGGACTACCTGTTTTTGCTTGCTAGACACGTGTTTTCGACGTTTTTTCAGGGATTTGGAATTGCAAAGTGGAAAATGTGCCAGGAAAGTAGCAGATCACATTTTTTTGAGTTTTTACCGTGTTGATCACCTGTTTTTGGCTGATCGACACGCGTTTTTACCATATTTTCCAGATTTCATGATTTTTCAACATAACTTTAGTTTTTCGACTCTTATTTTAGGATGCGAATTTCGTATCCCTCAAGGATACGAAATTTGGCCTCACACCCAAAACTCACTTATAAATAGCCCCTTACTTGACATTCAAAGAGGTTGGTTCTCATTTGGTATTCTGAACTTTTTGAAGCTCTTAAGCATCATTAATGGCAAGCACCTACTTCTCCATGACTATTTGACATAGCTTGGACCTCTAAAACATTGCATACACGTTTTCCTTCAACTTTTGGACATTTGGTATGTTTTTGAACATATTTTCACACTTTTGGACATTAGAGCTATTTCTTGGACATTGAAGCTACTTTTTGGACATTGTTGACCAAGACAACACTTTTTTCACCCAACGAAGAAGAAGAAGAGCATTTGGTCAAAGTTTAGAATTACCAAATATTTTGTTGTTCTATTGTAACACTTGGAGCACAAATATTGTTCGAACTTGTACAACAATTGTAATCAGTTATTATATGATGAATGATTACTATGAAGTGGACGTAGGCGTTAGTGTCGAACCACTAGAAAAAGTTGTGTTCTCCTTGCATTTCATTACTTTGAATTTGGATTATCATTTCTCTACGAAACATACACTCGAGGCTTGGCATGCCCGAATAAAGCGAAAATTCCCCCACGTCAACATTATGTAAATGAGGTTTAAATAAGATGTAATATTTTGCGTGATTCGATCGAAGTACTCAACAAAATCGAGTGTTGTATAAATTTATTGGCGGTGCTTATTCAAAATGAACAAACATCTCTTAATCTTAATCATCATATCTTTTTGTTGTTTAAATTCAAATAATAAACGAGATATACCATTTTTTGAACAGGACGCTGCCCCACACCTCACCAAGAGGCACTGCCCTTGGACCCCTACGACCTGACCGAATTTTCCGGATTGTCGTATAAGGTCTATTACAACAAATTTGTTAGATAATTCTATTGGACCATTAAAAACTAGCATTTACTACAACAAACTGTAGAATATCGTTGTAATATCGTCTAGTTAAAACCAACTACTTTAGACTACTATATTATGTTGTTAAACCTATGGCCTAGTACAGTTCTTCAAAAAAACCATTGCAATTTGTCTCTACTACAATAGGTAATCCTGGCTTGTTGTACCGTGTGTTGTCAACTGACGTATATTACAATGAGCTAGAAAAATCCGTTGTAATATCTTTCTATTACAACAGTTTTTTATTGCATGTTGTAAAGCTCCCGTTGTAATAGGCTACTTTTGTTGTAGTGGGCCTAATGATTCTGACTTCCCGACACTTAAATATTTGACAAACGAGTCAACTTTGACGATCCAAAAGTCAGGTCATTAGACCATAACTCTTTCTTTTGAACTTGAAACAAAGAAGAATATAAGCCGTGTGTGATCTATAATAATACAAATAAATTATGCTAATTAACTATAAACTTAACTATAGGTTTTCAGCAATGAAATTGGTATAATTTTTTTGTATCAATTTTATGTAATTAATGGGCTTAAAATTAATTCATAGAATATTTTGTTTTATTGCAGTACTACAATGCAGTTTATATCTCAATTGTTTTTAAAACTTTAGGTGTAAATAAGTTTGAAATAAATACATAAATAAAATAAGGGGATTTTATTATGAAGGAAAAATTTCGTAACTTTATTAAGCTTAAAGATAACCCATCATAAATTTATTCTCAAGGATAATACATTGTAAAACTAATACCATACACACAGTAAAACTGATAGTTAAATTTTAATACCATAGACACTATAAAACTGATACTTAAAAACTGGTAGTCGAATTATGATATTATGCACACTATAAAACCGATACTTAAAATCTAATCCTTTATCCTTTAGAATAAATTTCAGCAGGTCGTCCTTAAGGCTAAAAAGCCTGTAATTTTGTCTGTAATTTTGTCTTTGACACTATTTTCATAAATTAAGTGCATATGTATTATGCAAGTAATTTTTTTATTTTATAAACCATATTTATTATATAAATTAGACAAGCATTATTGTTCAAGTGATTAAGATACTTCGATAAGATGCGAGATGTTACAAGTTTGAACCCATCTTTTGAGATTTAACTCACTCGCCATGTAATATGCCATATACTACTTAGACATGTTTATAAAGTAACGAATTTTTAAAAATACTTATTATAATTACTTATAATATAAGCAACTTATTATTTCGTAATTATAAAACATATGCAATAAATGTATAATTCCTTCAAATTTTAATGAATATATAATTATATAAAAATTATTACATAGATGTGATATAACTAAAAATGAAATTGAAAAAGTCAGTAAGAATTTCAAATGTGCAGACATAGCATAGTTAACATATTTGTACTAGTTTACGTTTAGTTTTCACCTGTACATTAACAACATGTAAGTAGCTTGATAATATAACTCAATATTGTTTTTCTAACGGTTGTATATGTGCAACCAACTAAATTTTTTCTCATATTTAAAACCTAATGTAATATATAAAAACAAGTGTTACGCATCATTTCAAAAACCGGTCAGCTTTGCCCAAAAAAAAAAAACTTAATATAAATACCTATTTATACTAGGTTGTTATGAAATAGTTGAAAGTCGACTTAAATTTAGAAAATACACTGAGAACTGGATTCTTCGTAGATCTAGATTCTTATGATGGAAGTCAATCCATTATAATTTTTGATCTACCAATACATATAAATTTAAATAAGTAAAATCCATGAAGTGCAAAATAAATTTTATTCGATGTATATTGTGGTTGTACATGACTTGTAATATGGGTCAAATTAATGCTTTAGCAAATAAAGTAGATTATTGCTAGGATTGACGATTGTAGAATTAAAAATTAAATTAAATTTTAATAGAATGTCACTTTTGTTGAAATGAAAATAAATTGAAATAAAGAAAAAATGAAAAGTTTTTATTTGAAAATTCTATGAAGTGAGCTTTTTGTCGTTTTTATTTGTTAGAGGGGCTCCTAGCCAACCACTTGTTTAATAAATGTACCATGCTGAACCGCGGTCAACAGGGTGCTGGTAGCCTGGTAGTCTTCATGGTCCAATAGAAGCCCGAGCTGTAGAACCGCGGTACAATCATCCAGTCTGCTTATTATGGCTGTTCCTCTTCGCTTAAGTTAAAAGCTAAAGTTCGCTGCAACTTTATTCACCAAAAGGCTCCTAAACCCTAGATTTTAAATCGTTAAACCCACAAGCGCAGGCTTCTCTTCAAGATCCACCGGGAGCATACCGCATACGTGAAACAATTATCTACAGGTAATGAAATTTACTTGTTAACTCTTCGTGAAGTAATTTACAACTGTTACTGCTGATATTTGGTAACGTATCGTGGTCCTCTTCTCAGAAGTGTGCATGGAGCATTGATCAGTGCATTTGCTTTTTGATTTTGTTATATGGAGGTTGATCTTAGAATCTTTCATGAAATCAAGCGTCAATACTGCGTGTGTTTAATTCATGTTTTTTTTTTTTTTTTTAATTTATTTAACTGATATTCCATTTAATATAAATAAGTTATATTAGTTATATAATTGTTATAATAAGCGCATTCATTATTACTTATCTGATAATTGGAAATTGTACGATAACATCTCAAAATTAATACCCTAGAACATTAGGTCAGAAAATTTGCTCTTAATGCACCTTTATTAGGTACTTGGGGGCTAGTAGGGGCTGCCCCACCCCCCCTCTTAAATTGTAAAATTTTATGTAAATTAATTTTACATTTTTTTTAGAAGTAAACATATGTGTAACAAAATGGAAAATCTAGTCATTCTCCAATGGCTCACAAAAACAGATTAAGTAGAATTGACTACTTCATCCGTGCACACACACAAATAGGAGATATACACACAAATAGGAGATATACACACAAATGTAACAACTGAGTACACAAAAACTGCCATAAACAAACTAAAAGGAGAGCCACGCCCAATAAGACTCTCTGTAGTCAGTGGCCACCGATGAGTAAGACGCCCAAGCCTCCTCCAATCCAAAAACATGGAAAAGGGTCTAGCAAAAGCTGCGCCGAAAGCTCAAAATCCGACGCCAGACAGCTGAGTAACCCGCTCCCAGACATCTGAGTAAAGTCAACCGAAAGCTCCAGCTCCATATCCAAAACTCCCTTTCCAGTAAGCTCTAGATTAGCTCCTCCAGCTGCCAATTAGCCCAGGAAGAAGCAATCCAAAAGGAACCTAAAAAACCAGGTCCTGCGTCAATAACAAACAACATAAGATGAAAAAGGGGGGGGGGGGGGGGGGGAGGGAGGGGGCAGGTGAGGGTGAAAAGGAGAGCAAGGGCAAAACCCCACGACATCACAAAAACTGGAGCGGCTTCAGCCGATTCCCGTCCTAAGGGCAGGCAGAACTCTGGAAACAGACAAGAGACCCATCAGCCTCCTCGAACGGGAGCCCATCGCTCTCCGAAACGGCCTACCATGGAAAGCAGGAAGACATCGTTCCTTTCTCGCCTAATGATGGTAGCCACAAAAAGAAGCGATTGTTGACTTTTTTACATAAATGGAAATTAAGGTAATTAATTTTCGTTTTCCCAAATTATTTTTACATAAAATATTGTCAGCTACAAAAAGGATTGTTGACTTTTTTATGATACTTTAGGGTAGAAATGTAATTAGAAAGGAAGATTTTTCAGCTCCAACTCATATCATACATTTTTGCTTGTCCAAGAACGTGATTCGGGATTACGCTCCCAAATATACGATTTACCTTTACATAAGCAAGATGAAATTAGACGTGCTTATGTAAATTTTGGAGTTTATCAATCCATGCTTAAAGAGTTTCCTCTATCTGAAAAAGGAATACATCTTCGACGATTTAATGTCTGTTGGTATAACACTACAAGAAAAAACCCATTTAACAACTAGTAAAAAATGTTGTTAAAATACTTTTAAAACGTATTTCATTACGTTGTCGTATCTATAGTTGTGAAAAGGTTAATTTCTTTAACAACATTCATAAGAATGACGCTAAAATGTTGTAGAAGTGTTTTCTACTGCACTTCGTACATGTCGGGAAAAACTATGAAAATGGCAACTATCCTTACTGGAACACAAAATATAAGTGTTGTAACATATAGATTTGACCACATTTCTTTTTTGTTGTTGAGCCCATACTTACAACGTCAAGTAAATATTGTATATGCCACTTGGATGATAATTTAAACTTGTTAATAACTTTTGTGCTTCTTTTCTAAAACACTATATCGTTAAATTTCACAACACTCGCAAAACAAAATTAATGTCATTATTCACAACATTTTGCATATGTTGTTAACATGATGATACCATTAGATTTTTCAAATATCATTAATATAATTTGACAAACATCTCACGCATACTATGGATTACATTTTCATTAACACCCGTAATATATGCTAATATAACATTACCGATGAAGCACAAATAAATGAAGTAATGCATTAAATTATGAATCAGCACATATTCATATGTTCACAGTTCACCATTGTTACAAAATTTATCAAAGATATGGTATAAATAAGAACATTATTTCAGAAAAAATAAGTAATATTACATGAACATGTGGTATACACTTGATTGCATGATAGAGGTCTGAACACCTACACTAGCCATCACAAGAGCCTTTGCAAGATAGAAATATCCCATGCTTGAACAACTAGCTGAAACATTCCAGAATATTAAGCTCACCCAAAAAAAAAAAAAAAAAAAAAAAAAAAAAAAAAAAAAAAAAGAGGAAACGCAAGTAGCTCCTTTGATTGTTCCTGAGAATAAAAATTTTTGTCACTTCAAAATATACACATGTTCTAAATAATACATATATGATAAGCATAATATGTTGTTCACAGCACGAAGACAAAAACAAATTGTTACGCTTAACCAATTTGAAAGATTGACTTCGAAATTTATTTGCCACAGAACTAATCACTAAACTGTCTTACCGTTATGATTGCCAAACGCGTTAAATACAGTGGCTTGTCCACGTATATGATCATCAATTGTAATCATTTATCATCAATTAAAAGGCATAAGTGGAAAATTTGACCAATTTATCTAAAATAACAAAACTAAAGCTTTTGTATGCAAGTTTATGTTTAGCTAGACAAATATCATGTCGAGATCACAATGTTAAACTAATATTTGTAATTTTATGGTGATCAGTTTTAAATACCACACAAAGCAGTTACAACCTAGCATAAAGGATATCCGTGCAATCATAATTGAGATAGATAGCAATCATAAGTGTAATTGTTTCACACCACCCAATTCATAACATTATATCATGAGTGTAATTTTTTCTAATCAATACAAGTGCTCTAATTTTCTACCATTCGATCATGCAAAGAGATGGTGTTTAATTTAATTCCATAATCACACAACACATGAAATGAAAACAATAGCATGAATAAAAAACCTTGAAAGGAAACAACATAGTATATTTTTTTCTTCAACACACACACACACATACATACATACATACATATACATACATATATATATATATGTATGTATGTATGTATGTATAAAACTAGTTACGTACTTGGACTGTAATGTTTGCATATACCAGTTTTTAGCCGACATTAATAAATTAAGTTGGTACACCACTACCAATTTTTAGCCGACATTAATAAATTAAGTTGGTACACCAAGGATGATATTTCTTTTCTAAATATAATTTGATGATCATTATTTTGATTATAAAAGTTGCTAAAAGTGCTTAATGATAAAGAAAAACGTTAATAGTAACAAAACCATTGTACTCTATGACTGTATTAGTAAAGCTTTGCACTGACTTGATTTTTGATATTGTAGTAGTAAGACATTTCAACATGCGTATTTATTTATCCCATTGCCGAAGCATAGATCTTCACACTTCTCAGAAATAACTTTGTTTGGATGATTAAATGAGTTATTATTCATAAAATTTGCAGGTAATGGACAACCAAATGTTGGTCCCCTGCAAATGCAATATATATTCATTATATATTGGTGATTAATTAAGAAAAACAATCAATTCATATCATAATCAGAATTATCATGTATAATATTGTTAAGTACAATTGTTAACTTGGGTTATTAACTTTCAGCTATATAATTTGTTTCATAAAATTTTCTTAAGAAACTCGGTGTTGACAAAACTAAATATTCTTCACTATTATAACTTAGCCTTTGCTTCTCTTGTTAAATCATATTTTAATTCATGAATTGTGATGTACCATGCCTTCATTATTTTCCACCACTTATCTTTTGTTTGCAGACTTGATGAAATTGTAATTTTTCTGGGAAAGCTAAGTAAATTGGTAATTTTGCAATTTTATTTTTGTAACCCAAGTCTAAAGATTTTTATTTGTTTAATATTTAATCATTTAAGTTAATAGCGAACTATATTTAATCATTAAAATAAAGGACGAACCACATTGCATGGGTTTATTTTTATAAAGAGAGATGATTTTATATAGAAATTGTAGCTATAAATGATAGTAATCACTAAATATATGTCATTGTGGGATGTGCAACATAAACTTTCATAGAAAACATATTTGATTAAAAAGAATACACTCATCATCATCATCATCGTCATCGTTTTCATCACCATCATTATTATGATTTTGATTATGTCTAAGCCAGTTTCATTGATTTAGAGTTCCTCGGCTGGGTTTTACATTTAAAGAGCTGATTTTGGAGGACCCAACAGTTGGGTTTTGCATCTAATATAAAAACATTCCAAGGTTCTAAATATTAATTTATTATAATATTTAGCATGTAAGGGTAGTATGAAATATCACCAAAATTTTGGCGATCCATAATTAAATGATTACCAATTATTATAGGGTGTTCTTAGGCAACTCATCTATTATCATGATTTTATATGGACATTGTGATAAATGTTTACAATGAAAGTTCAGACCGCAGTTATATTATATACGGACACAATAAAAAACTACACAATATATGAGATATTGAATTGATGGTGTTCCTTTCAGTGCTTGAACATTAGGAATAATTCTTATTTTAAATTGATTCATTGGCTGGGAAGAAAAATAAATTAACAAGCAATACATTAACGGAATTAATAGTAATAATATATTGACTTCCGTATATAACAGCCAATTAATTGGTGATGAAATAAGAAGGAAAAATTAAGTTAATTAATGTAATTCAAAATTGTAATAAAGCATAAGTGGAGTGGGTAAACTTGAAGACTAATACGAGGAGGATATTTTTGACATATTTGCGATTCGTTTTATTTTCTTGATATCTTTATAGTTCTTGTCAGCAAGGTTTATGCATGTTCATAGAAGAAGGAAACCAATTATTTACACAACGTAAAATCATAAATGTAGAATGAGTAAATTAACACCATATTCATTTCAAACTTAAATTAAATTATAATGAGGTTAATTTTTAAGAACAATTTTTCATTGCAAATAAGACAGAGCATGTTAAAAACAATTGTTTCAGACTTTAGTTATATCTTCACAACTATCATAAAAAAAACATAGTAAAATGGAACCCGTTATTCTTCATTATGTTTCTAATTGCTTAATTGTATTCCTTATTTTACGGCAAAGTTGGCTTGAAAATTAAGGAGAACATTTATGTTAAAAGACCATATTTTAGTAACTACTTTGAAAATAGCAAACCAAAAGTAGAATTAAATCATTTTTGTATTTATCTTAAAGTAAATACATACATCTGTTACATATCAAATAGCGAGATTTCCAAGATTTGACATCTGAAGAATCCCAGATATGTAAAACTATAAATAATACTAATGTGAAAGATACATTGATAGGTAAGTTACATAGAATTTAAAGCAATCTATGGCAATGATAATTAAAGTAAGCCATAAAACCTTCAATCAATAACTATGATTGTACAACAAAATTATAGTTGAAGACTTTATTACCATGATTTACAGTAAAATATATATTTGAATTATGTAGGATAATAACATTATTTCTGTATTTGTTAATTTATTAACATAAATAAAAAAGGAAAATCAAAAATGAAATAGTCAACCAAATTTTTTGGTAGAAAAAATATAGTGTGTGGATGTGTATATGGACAGGTCACAGGTGGTAGCAGCGAACATGTTGCATTCGTTACATTGCAACTGAGTTTCAGTAGATCTCCTTCCAAGCTACATAAATGCAGATATATTATTTAATTTACTCCATTTTGTCACTTCTCGTATCATATAGGTTGACTATAAAGGACGTCATACTCAATTGAATTACAACCGAGCTATAACAGTTACATCTCAATTGATTGGAACTAAAGGTTAACAAAATATGTTTTAAGTTTTTTTTTTTTCCTTTTCATTTGGTGGTTGAATTTGTAAACAAGAGTTCTTTTATTAAATGCAAGCACTATAGATGGAAAAGAAGAGAGGCACAAGTTAGATGATAACATAGCAAGCATACCATCATTGTGAAATGAGAAGATAAGTAAGGGAATGAATAATATATTATTAACTTTGAAATTGGTGATGCACATTGGTCCGTAGTGAACCAGTGATTTTAGTGTGCTGATATATCGGAACAAGCAGTGGTTGCAATGGCCGATGAACAAAACTAATGTGAGCCTTGTAGACTTTCTGTTCGTTGTGCAACCACTTTACATTCTAAAAAATCATGATAAACAATTTCATTAATTAAATGATTTGAGTTTTGAAGTTATGTCTAACAAAACATTATAGTGAATTGATTATAGTCTAACATAACCATGAACTAATTATAGCCAAGCTTAGCCATGCATTTTCATATAGAGGTTCGCATGAAACATAATTTCCATATAATAAAGAATTGAATTATGTGAAGCATGTGATTTAAACAAGGGAATGTAAGTATAAAAAACATAAAGTAACTAAAACACTGAATAGTTTGTGCTAATTTGTTAAATTAGGGAATCAAATAACGAACTTTGCAAAATATAAAGTGATATTCACTAATAGTAGAAGCTGAAAATCCAAGATGTTCTTGTTTAAGAACAAAATTTTCACATATTTTGTCATCTAATAATCCAATAAAATAAAATAAAAACAAGTCAATCATTTGCATAAAATTAACCCTCATTCAAAACATGTTTAATACTTGATTCGTAATAGTATAAACAACACTCTTATCTGTCCAACTTCCATAGCAGCTCATATATTGGTAGAATCAGCGCCACCTTCGCTTCTTCACCTCGAAAAATCCCTTCAATTGCTCCATCATTACATCTGGACCCTAACCAAATCTATACGCTGTACACGAATTCAACATTTGATTGAGAAAATTTGATGAACAATTAATATGATCGAAATAAAGGGAAATCCATAAAAAGCCGATTGCTAGGTTAGGTTTTCGAAAAGAAAAAACGATAGGGAAGAAGAGGAAAGTGAGAAACGACAGACAAGTTGTGGGTGTTTTAAACTGATGCATACCACTATTAATATCCAATCGTCAATATTTGCAATCCATGCGATATATTGTTTCATTCAAGAACAAAAGAATACGACGCGGATCAACAAAAATATGTCATTTAGATTTGACTGCGTTTCGTAATACCAGGAATTAGACCCCCACTATCTAAGAGCATCTCTAGCAGTCCATCGTTTTTTAGCGTGGGGAGGAGGGAAAAAAGCGTTGATTCCTCCCACTTCTCCAGCACTAAACGCTAATTTTTTTTAAATAATAATCTATAAACAGTATTTTGAAAACCGATTATAGATTAATTGGTTTTCAGAAACCCTTTTACGCATCATTTTTAGGCTATTTTTGTGGAAATGGAAATTTGAAAAACAAATTAACATATAATCGGGTTTCAGTTTCCCATTTAGAATCCACGCTAAAAAAAAGGGAGAATTCACGTTTCTTTCTTCTTCCCACGCTCAAATCGCCACTGCTGGAGCGTGGGGAAGAAGAAAAAAAACGTGGATTTACACCATACCACTGTTATCACGTCGACGACTAGTCGACGACAAGTCGACCAGTCGGTCGATCAAGTTCGACGACAGTCAACTTGTTCAATTCGACGACATGGAGACTTAGGGTTCGATTTAGGCTTCGATTTAGGGTTCGAACTGAGATTTAGGGTTCGATTTAGGCTTCGATTTAGGGTTCGAACTGAGATTTAGGGTTCGATGTCGATCTGAGGGTTCGATGTCGATCTGAGGTTTCGATTTAGGGTTCGAACACAAATCGAGACTTATATACTTACCTGATTTTGGTTGAGAAGAAGGGAATCTGGTCGTCGACTTCATGCTAGAAAGAACGAACATTACTTTTCTTCATCTGATTTTTTTTGGCAGCAGAAAGCAAACTGATTTTTTTGCTCTTTCGTTTTTTT
This sequence comes from Allium sativum, assembly GCA_030737875.1. NCBI lineage: Eukaryota > Viridiplantae > Streptophyta > Magnoliopsida > Asparagales > Amaryllidaceae > Allium > Allium sativum. The sequence continues at coordinate 938,057,980 of CM060922.1, forward strand.
TTAAACTTACGTAGCCAGAAAGAAAGGATGAGTTTTTTGCGGCTAGGGTTTAGTGGAATCATAGGCTGGGCTGTTTTAGGTTGGGCTCGGTCATTTTTATATTGCGCAAATTAACTTTTATTTTATTTATTTTATGTTTGGACTGAGTTGGCCCTATTTCAATTGAATAATGATTACTTAATAATTAGAACAATGCCCTATTACAGTTTTAATATAAATATATGTATATAAAAGACTTGTCGACTAGTCACGACTAGTCGGACGATTTGTCGACTAGTCTTCTAGACGGTAGTGGCTCGACTTGGCGTCGTGATAACCTTGCACCATACTCCCACTGCTGGAGATGCTCTAACAATACAACGTTGATTTACTAATCATTAGATTACGTTACATATTTGAATTTTTAATAACTTTAATTTTTACAAAAAAATTCATTCTAACTTGAAAATTATAAATTCGAAAATTATAAATTTAAAAATTATGAATTTGAAAATATGAAATTTATGTTTAAATATTGAAATTCAATTCTAAGATTTAATCAGGAAATTTTGAAATTACATGGTTTGAGTTTTACATTTTATATTTTTAAATGAAGAAATTTGAATATGGAATTAAACTTGAAATCATATTCTAAAATTCGAAGTGTTTTCAAAATTTAAATTTTGGAAAGTGAAAAGTATAACAGAAAAATCTTTTCATTAAATGGAAATAAATATGTTAAAAGTGTCTAGTCTATTAGTTTTTGAACTTAGAAGCTTATAATTTTGTTTTTGTACTGTGAAAAATCTAGCTCTCAATTCTTTTTTATTTGTATGATTGTGTTAGATACTTTGTATTTAAATTTTGCACTCAAAATTTTAATTTGAAATATGTAAATATGAGAATTTGGAAGTTCATGAAAAAACTCAACATTTTGAGGGTTGTGTTGAAGTTCAGACGACACCATGCCGCATCTATATATATATACCTAAACTTCACTACGTATCTTGGTGCATACCACTACATGATGCATTCCATCCATTGCTGGTGTCAAGATCAAATATGCCAAGATACCTCAGTTTACGTGCAGAATCATAGAAAAAACTTTTTGTAATACAAATAAGCTTTTTTTACTTGTTATCAATCTCTTGCATGTCATCTCCTTTAAGAATCTTGCGTTGTGAGACCAACGATGATTAAATTCATGCACATCCATAAATAAAATGCAAGCAATACTTAACATTCTTTACTCTGCTCCATGATCGACTTGAACTCTCTTCAACATCGATGGCATCATGGCTTCGAGCATTTGGCTGTAGTAACTCCCTCTTCACCTCCCTCTCCAACCTCTCCTGAAGTCGTATTATTTCTTGCAGCATTTCTTATGTTTTGATTTATTTGAATTTTTATTTTATTCTCAATTTAAATACAGCTATATGTATGCCATGAAATAACCTCATTTTAAAATGTTCGAATGAGCTTGTTAACCAGTGTAAGCTTGTAATGCTTAGCTGAAGTTATTAAAGTTTAATACATTTACAACATCTAAAACACATTGTTTAATTTAAGCTCTTTAACAACATACATTATAAATTCTAAATTATCACAATATCAGATACATGTTGTCAAAGGCTATCATTTGCAACTATTTTTTGAAATGTTGTGGAAACAATTTTATTTTAACATTTCTTGAAAAAATGTTGTCATAAAAAACTATTTATAACATTTTTTGACAAGTGTTGTGAATGACATGTTTTATCTACAATAGTTTAATCATCTGTTGCAAAACCCATGTTTTATCTACAACAGTTTAATCATCTGTTGCAAAACCCATGTTATTTCCTTGGTTGGAGTATTCAACTGCAAAAGATGCAGCATTTTGCTTATCCTACTTCATTTTTAATAAGAGGACAAATGATCGATATAAATCAAATGCATTCACTATCAACGACTTTCGAAAATGGAAGAAGGTCAATAGTGTTAATGAATGTACATTTTTAAATCATATTGGAAAATACCCCAACTCAATTCACAATGTTGCAGAACAGCTTGCAAAGATTTAATGAAATCCTCCCAATACATCGAAAATATTTTAGAGAAACGAACTGATGAGCAAATATCCCAAAATAGATTAAGGCTTTCAGTATCTATTGACATTGTTCGATGGTTAACGTTTCAAGCATGTGCTCTTCGTGGAAATGATGAAAGTCTTGATTCTAATCGTCATGATGAGTCGCAAGCTTGGTTTCAAATCTCACATATCAGTCGCATTTCGTCTCGGGGATTTTATAGACTTGATCTCGTATCGGGGATATCTTGGACGAGATGAGTCTAACTCGGGAGTTCGTCTTGGATTTCCATCTCGCGTCTGAAAGTTCATATAGGAACAATCTCGTGGTACATGATATGCTAAAAAGTGATGTTTTTACAAAATGATTTCTTTGAATGCTATTAAAAACGTTGCAAAATAACTTTATTATTCTTTTTTTTGCGAAAGATCATTCATATTCAACATTGTAATATGCTTAAAACAGAAATATTATTAGACATAAAACATTAAAAGAGTCCAAAACATTAAAAAAAATTAGTATAAATAAACCAAAAAATACATAATTTCATAGGTAACATATATGTAAAAAAGACGAATATGAAAATCATAAGCATTGTAATATATGAACGTACAAATGGTTATTTAACATGCAAAATGTAAAATAACAAAGATTATCATGACTAGATTTGAGTTTTTTAATTATTGTTATAATTCAAGCACAAATTTAAGTTTTAACCCAAAAAACTAAGATCTCGGGCGATATTCCAGTATTTCATCTCGGTCGATATATCGTTCGATATTGCAATATCTCGGACGATATATTCGAAAGGAGATTTAAAGTGATATTTGCTGTTTCATTTCGGAAGGAGCCCAAAACAAGATCTCGGAGGAGATCTCGGGCGATATTTGCGAGATTTGAAATAGTGGTTGCAAGTTATTCATAGAAGTAATATATCTAAGTTAGTTAACGGGTTGGAGACACTAGATGGAGTTCTCATTTTAATTTGGTTTGTAGTATGATAAAAATGTATAGTGCATCTTGTTTCGTTCTTATTGATATCACCAAGGACAAAGAATGCAGAGTTTCACAAAGAGGAGAAGCCGATGTGACATACAGTGCTTTATTGTCTTTTGAGTTTGCATTTATTTTGCACATTATGCAAGAAATTATGGGAATCAATAATGGTTGTGCCAACATTTACAAAATCAATCTCATGATATATTGAATGCCATACAATTAGTGAAAACTACAAAGGCACTTACTTATTCAAGACTTAAGAGATAAGGGTTGAAGTTTATTTCTTGACAAAGTTACATCATTTTGCCGCAAACAAAAAATCTTTATTTCCGATCTACATAGTTGGTATAGTTCCGGAAGAAATGCTCGAGAGAAAAAAGATAAAGTTACCGTTGAACACCATTTTCGCTTTGATATATTTCATGAAACAATTTACACTCAATGGCAAGAATTAGATCATCGATTTAACGAGCATACACTATAACTCTTCACTCTTAGTTCTTCTTTGGAGCCAAAAGATGCATACAAATCGTTTAATATCCCAAATATTTTTGAATTAGTTGATACATTATACCCACAAGATTTTTCCGAGCAAGAAAAACTTCATCTTAAATATCAACAACATTATGGTTTAGATGTGGCTAACGATGATCAATTAAAACACTTATCAACTATTTTTGAACTTTGTCAAGGATTGGCTAGGACAAATAAGTCAAATATTTATCCCTTAGTAGATCGATTAATTCGTCTTGTATTGACTCTTTCGGTTTCCACAGTGACTACTGAATGAGCATTTTCAACCATGAAGCTAGTTAAAACTAATCTTCGCAATAAAATGGAGGATAAATTTCTTGCAGATAGTATGATGATTTACATCGAGAAAGAGATAGCAATTCAGTTCAACAATGATTCAGTAATTGAAGAGTTTGACAAGATGAAAACCCGTCGAGTGCAACTTATGCAGAAATAATTTATATATTTGTTATGATATTTCTAGTTCTTTTGTTAAGTTAATCGAATATGTATGTAGTGTGCCTTAGTAATATTTTCTTTTAAGCTTTGTGTGCAATCATGCATAAGATTACTTCTTCTTTTTCATGTCGCTTTTGGTGCTTTTGTGCTGCTGTAACTCAGGCTGGCTATCACAATTCAATTTCATCCTTGGCTTCGATGTCAACCAGGGATCACATCGCTCACAGTCATTACTGCTAATTAATGAGCTTTGATCATTTTGCTGTCAATCAATGAAACCTGACGATTTTATTGATGAGACTGGACCTCAATTTGCCTTCATCAGGTTGGCCATTTAAGTTTTTGTTTTAAATTGTGTTTATATAAATATTTATGTGCTGTTATAAAGCTTTAGTGGTCCCCCCCCCCCCCCCCCCCCACCCAATCGCCAAATTCCTTGCTTCGTTAATTAGGAAAGAGGTCCGAGCAAATATTAATTACGTTTGTTTTATTTTATAGACAATAATAACTTGAAGAACGCAATTTTAAGTTAGATAATCGGCTTAAGTCAAACATTCAGTGAGTGATTTTTCATCATTTAGAACAGCGCTATTTGCATAGAAAAGTAACTGATTTTATTCAACAGACGTATATATGTGATTTTTTTTCTTCTTTCAATTTGATTAATGTCAGCCACATTATATTCTTTTTTCAGTACTGATAGTTCTTCCTCTGGTGGGTCTATATCATTCAAGTCTTCTCTGTCAATGGCGACTGATGTATATTTGTATAAACAAGATGCACAAACTATAAATGCTGCAAACGAGTTAGATGAGACATTATGGAAGGAGTTTAATGAAACAATATCTACAATAGTTGGTTTGGAAGGGGTGAAGGATCAACTTAAAAAATGGATGAAAGGACTACTCTTATACCAAAGAAGAAAGGCTCTTGGTATCGAAGTCTGTGCACCAAAGATTAATCATTTGGCCTTTCTTGGCAATCCTGGAACAGGTATAATAATACAACCATTTCTAGCATAACCTCTAGAAAGTTTACCACATCTTTTGTGTGTGTGTCTCACTATAAATTTACAGGGAAGACAATGGTGGCACAAATTGTTGGAAAATTACTTCATAAACTCAGACTTGTATCTACAGATAAAGTTGTAGAAGTGCAAAGAACTGATTTGGTTGGACAATATATAGGTCACACTGGGCCTAAAACACGTGATATGGTGCTTCATTCAACCATTTTGATATAATATCTAACAATCATGTTATACATAGCTTCTTAAATATCTAATTTGTTCTACAATCATGAACTGGGCTTTTGCAGATTGAAAAAGCACGTGGTGGTGTTTTGTTCATTGATGAAGCATACAGGCTGATGCCGCCAGACTCTGTTAGAGATTTTGGCCGTGAAGCTTTGGAAGAAATTATGGCAGCAATGGATAAGGGGGATACAATGATAATATTTGCTGGCTACACCGAGGAAATGAAACGAGTATTCACAGCAAATGCAGGCTTTACTAGAAGGGTGAGCAAGGTCTTTTATTTTGAGGATTACACACCCAAAGACATAGCCATGATTATGCTATCGAAATTCAAAGCACCGGAGAAAAACAATCCCTTGCAAGGATTCAAGCTACATCAGAGATGCACAGTCGATGCAATTGCCGGTATGATAAGTAAACATATTCCGGACATAGTTTTAATGAAAATGAATGGTGGCCTTGTCAATCCATGGCTAGCCAATGCTTTGGAGAGTCTGGATCTTAGATTGGATGTGAAGTGCGATGATGTTGTAGTTCTGACTACCGTTACCATGGAGGATTTAGAGCAAGGACTTAAATCGCTGCAAAAATGTAAGTGTTTAGTGTATGCTTTGGTAACATGCAATAGAGTTCAGTATGATATACGCAAGGTTTTTCAGTTCCCATTCTTTCGTATTTCAAACTCTGACCATAGTTTTTTCATACTAGCCATGACAACAGAGTGCCATTCCACGGAAGAAGGAGCCATACCAAAGGCTTTTCCAGTTACTGCAAGTCCCACCGTTAAAATTGCTGATACTGAAAAGAAATCTCCGACCAAGAAGAAAGCAGAAAGAAAATCTCCATCCAAGAAGGCAGTTAGTTGGAGTTAGTTCATCAGCGAGGAGGGCTTGAATGATACGTCAAGTGTATGATCCATTGGATGTAAGTTACTCTGCTCTACTGAATATTTAAAAAAGCACCATACTTGTCGGTGCAGGAGATCCTAGTCCGTACCATTTGGTAGCTAGAAATATAACATAGTTTGTAGTTAAAAGGTTTAAGGAATTTCACTGTAGCTAGTTTTTGACCGTACCCACGGTCATCTTTTGGCAAATGATGTAAATTAAGCTTTTTGTGTTAGGGCTGTGATGCTGTTATCACTGTATCATTTTGATCGTCTTCCAAATGGTTGTCTTATTTGCATGCATAAGTTGCCGTTGCCGTTGCGATTGGTGGGTTTTCGTCCACTGCATTGTGTCCGTTTACACTGCGGTGGTTATTCTGTGTTTGCCACAAGACTGCTTATTTTGCACGTCTATGTGAAAGAAATCGTTTGGGTGGTTTTTATATGATGTAAAGTATTTTTTGTATTCTCCGTTTTTCAACTGGGGAGAAAGGAGGAAAGAAAATCATACTAAGAAAAAATTACGAAAAATCATGTTCAAGTTTACAAGTTAAAATCATTTTTCAAATTCTTTGTTTTAAACCGTTTTCTTGTCTTTATTGCATTTCGAAATACCAGTTAAAATCCTAGGATGGAAAACCTATTCATACCAAACAAGACTATACTTTTATATTATATTTGTTATGGTTTCGAATTTGATTTAGAATCTTTTATACTGATTACTGAATGTACTGCCATGGGCATAAAGCATTGGATTGAGTCTTTTTTTTTCAATACGACATGCATGCAACAATGTAGCACCGTTAATGAACATCCGAAAAATCTGAAATTCGAATTTTAAAAACGGTAAAAAAAAAAAAAAAAAAAAGATGTGGATGAGGTGTGCATACGAACAATTTTTTTAATTTTTACAGCATCTCCAACCCTTATTCAATGTAATGTCGTTCATCGTCCATGTGTTAATGTTTATTTCACAATGTGAAGTACATAAAACAAACATCTACAATACATTAAAATTTATTCTCCAACGCAAACATCTAAGAACATACAATTTTGTACATATGTCATTATAGGAATATTTTAAAATAAAAAGTAATGGTTATAGATCCTTTTACATTGTGGAATACAATGTCTACTACTAGACATTATGTTTCACAATGTCATATAATTTTTATGATACATCATCTTCAAACTTTATTCAACAATTGCATTATAACTAATAAATTTAATAAAAATGTTAATGAATGACGTGTGTTTGATTTTACATTCACATTGATAAAGCATTGAAGATGCTCTTAGAGAAAAGTACAAACTTTGAAAAACAAATTAAAGTGAAGGACAATGTTAAATATAACTAGTATTTTGTAAAATGTAAAACTGAATATAATGCTAGTTATAACCAGGATTTTTGCATTGTGTAAAAGCTAAATATAATGTTAGTTATATTTAGCATTTTCTTTCGGTATAATTTTTGTTTAAAGTTTGTCCTTCAACCTAAAAACGAAACTTTGTTTTCTTCAACCTAATCTTTTTTTTTCAAAGTTTGTCATTCTGCCTATTTGTCCCATGCTAATTTTGTATTATATTTATTAAGCTCTCGGGTTTGATTTAGAATCTTATGTACTGATTATTGAAAGCACTACTATAGACATATAAGTATTGGACCGTGTCCTTTTCCACACGCGGTATGCATACAACAATGATTATATTTTAACCAACCCTACTGCTGATGTTAGAGATATATTTCATTTACATTCCAAAGCCACTAAACATATCAGTTCATTTCTAATCCACCGAAGTACACTCCCAATCCAAAATAGTAAAGACTGTTAACAATGGCAAAAAATAAATGATGTTCCAGTCTTTTGATCAAGACCAATGTACATTAGATGCTAGTATATGAACTGCTCAACCATCACGAAAAATAGCTCGGAATACAATTGAAAAGCTCGAGACTCGAACACGAATAAAGATACAAGGCTTTCGATAAGCGAAATCACTCAAATAGTACTCTGAAATTGATTAAGAACGAATTTGGAATCGAGATATATATCGAATTGGTAGGAATTTGGAGCAAGGAATGCCCACATCAACTTCACAAAAGACGGTCAATAACTCAAAAAACACTTAGACATCTTGGATAGAGGATCATGACGAGTCGAAGAGGAAGCTGAAGAGGACACTTGGCATGGATCACATGTGTAGGGCTGTAAACGGATGCAGTCGGATACGGATAGTGCCGTATCCGAATCCGTATCCGAAAATGAAAATCCGTATCCGAATCCGTATCCAATATCCGCGGATACCAGTTAAAAATATCCATATCCGTATCCGCGGATATTTTCGGATATCCGAAAATATCCGTATCCGCCTTAGCGAATACGGATATCTGAAAATATCCGAAATATCTGTATCCGAAACTTAAAACTGTACATTGGATGTGTATATCCGAAAATATCCGAAAAATATACAAAAACATCCAAAAAAATATCCGAAAATAAAACAGTAAAAGTTTACAAATACACCACTCACATACAAATTTGGCTCATAAAATATATTTTTTGAAAATGTGAATACATCTAATTAAAAATTACAAGCAGGACATCAATCAAATATTTTCTTACAACAAATATTTTAAGACATAAAGTGTTCAAAATATGAAATACACAAACCTAAGACTAAAATAAAACAAAATATAAATCATAGAAGCACATACCCAATTATGTTTTAATTATAACCATACCACAAAATAAAATGAGTACATGATTTAAAATGTTGCATAATACAAAATAGAACTTTCCTTTATAATTAAATAGTTGAGTTTAGCTTAGTTATTTTAAGGAAATTTATATATTAATTTAATCTTAAATATAAATTAAAAATTATATAATATATATACTACATACACATATCAGAAAATCGGACGGATATTTTTCGGATACGGATACCACTATAACCATATCCGTATCCGAAATGATTTTCGGATATCGGATATCCGTATCCGCATCTCAGATAACGGATATTTTTCGTATTTTCGGATACGGATGCGGACGGATATCGGATTTTTCGGGTATCCGTTGCCAGCCCTACACATGTGTCAATTCGTTCAACATCATATTCGGTCTGGTTACCATACAGACTGATACTGATACACTTACATGCATGTCTTTATGTTACCAGAGTGGTGATGTTTACGTAGTTTTATGATTTACTAGCAGCTCGAAGAACAACAACGACAATATGAAATAACCTTAGGAGGCCGTAAAAATAAATCAAATAAACCTTTTTATTATTATTATTTTCAAATTGAGAGTTCAATTTGCAGGGAAGGAAAACATTCTCAGACCAAGACAGAGTATTTGCCTTCATGGACCACACTCTGAATCACACATTAGAAGATTTCAGTTGTGGAATGGTATGAGTATTTGCCTACGGAATGGTTTGATTATTTTCCTTCTTAAAATCACGATCCATGACGTCCCCATCTTCTACCGCATGTCCCACATTCTTTTTTTGGTTGGACTAAAATATTGTAGAAGTTAAATGCAACGAAATCAAGAACAATGGCGTGCATTCTTCTTAGACTGCTCTAAGTACTTGTAAATATCAACGGTAACGTTGTTTTTGCGTATTTATGAATTTATCACATCAGAGTAAGCACTCGAGTGGAATCGATAAACATACCATGTGTTCTTTTCTCTACACCGCATTGAATTATTGTTTTTAATTATTTTTTAACATGCCAAATCATTTTCCAGTTAAAAATTAAGCGTGTTTTAATAAGGTCAAATTTCACATGCAAAAATAAACATTTATGATAAATGTGACACTCCACGTCCCTCGATGTCACCCATATGAGGATGTTTTAAGTTCTGTGAAGCGCAATAGGTATAAAATAATAGAACAAAGACTAAAATTCATAAGACAGAATATTAAGTGCAGCAGAAAACTTTTCAAACTTTTATTATCAAACCAAATATAGCATTACAGTTTCAAATACCATAAAGTCATAATCATAAAACATCTGCCTTGTGGAAACATAAGCCATCAGAGTACAAGTACAAAACCATAAAAATCATATCCCTCACGAGTCATAACAATAAACATAGAATATAAACCGAAGGAATACATTAAGTGATAAATAATCCAAGTCCAAGCTGAATCAAAGAATCACGGTCACTGCTGCAATCCACCACACTGAGAACCTAAGGGGCAAGGAAAAGAGAGATGGAAAAGAAAAATAGGTCAGACATAAAGTTTGGTGAGTTCCATTGATTTTTAGCATAAATATAAGAAGGATCAGGACAAATCAATGATACTGGACATGAAAATATAGTAAGTATACAAGTACGAAATAAACGAGATAAGGTAAGATCGGATAAGCTTCTCATTCATATCCTAGAACAATATTTCTGCACCAACTATCAGAATATCAGGATTAAGTTTTACCCTAATTACTACCCAGTGATTGGCTCCCTAACAAACGTGAATAATTTGTGCCACCCATGGCAGTCGGGGATATTAGTTCTGAACCCATCAACTTTAAAAGATACAACCCTATCCATTGGTGTTACAGCGTCTTATCTTCCCCCATCGGACTCATGCATGCTCAAGACAATGTCGAAACGCGCCCGTACCCACCTCTAGAATTTGATCCTCTTACAATCATCCATCAGTAAAGCGTGCCCTAATTGTTGGATCTAGATTAACCCTAGAGGGGGGATGAATAGGGTTTATAGGTTTTTTACGAGATATTTGAAAATATCACAGCTAAGGTTTTTGTAACAACCCGTAAAATGCGGGCCAGTTTAAAATTTTTATTTTGGCAATTTTAGCGGATTTTGAATATTTAAAATAGATTATTTTAAATAAAATCGACGTGAAATTTATTTTGAATAGAATTCGACGTATATATTATATACGTCGTCGTTAGCATATAAATATTTATATATAATTATAAATAGAATTGAAAATGGCGCGGTAGTTCGATAATTCGATTTCAAACTTCAATTGAATGTACCGGGTGCAAAACAATCCGGATTTTAGTGAAACCAAAAACATTAGGATCTAATTGATGATATCTTTCCAGCGAATCCGAAAAATTAAAATTCCATAGCGGGAATCAAAAGATATGTCCAGTTGAAAATTCTGAATAGTCGCTATGGAATTCAGGCCCTTAAAAATGGACATTTTGCAAATGACCTCGGATTTCGACGAAACCACTTTTGTTGGATCCGTGATGTCAAGTTATTGCTAGGTTTTAAATTTCATAACTATTATAGGTGTATAGTGTCAAAACAATTTCAATCATAAATATCAATCATAGGCGGCATTAATGACCCATACCACTATGTCGCCATACTAGGTTCTACAAATAAAACCGCACTATCACGTATTGGAAATTGGATTTCCGTCATGAGCCGAGGCAAGGGGCAAGCTCCTCTCCGCGTTCGAGACACTCTAGCAATGCTCAGGACCCCACTCTGATCCTTTGGAACCTCCAAGGCCGGTCCTCTCTTACTTTTGAGGATTAATTATTCCTGAACACACGTTTCCCGGTCCTTACAGACCTATATCCGAGGCGCCTCATATCCAACAACCACACAGGTGAAAAGTATATAAATGTCAGGGCTGGTAGGTCACTGACACCACCATAGCTAGAAAGAAACGTCGTGCACTCCTTGGGTCCGTATCCCGTTTTTGACTCATACCGAGGTGTGAGGCTCGCGAATCCACGTTACACACAAAGCTACGCCGCACAGGCCGTGCTTTGATCATCAACCACAAGACTTTGCTTTTCAACAGAAGCCTTGATCAATTGCCACTTACGCATGCCACATTGGCAATTCACTCCATGCGACTGATGTCCATCGATATACAACCTCTGAGCTCGTACGTCTCAGAGAAGGGCGTTAAGCAAGAGAATAAATTCTCCGCCGCCAAACATATGTATATTTAATAGAGATCAATCAACACAGAATAAAATTCGATGTCAGACACACAATCCATTTACAAGTTCGTTCTGGGTCTGAACGAAACCGGAGGCACTTTCCTCGCATATCCATCCATCTCCAAGTACGTCTGGACGATCACCAACTGTTTCCCTCATCCTGGGTGTACAGCCCCATCAAGATCATCAGTAATCACCCAAACGATGTGAAGACTTCCGGTCTTCAACCACCGTCTTCATCTTCGACATCTCGTCGAATCGGTTTTTCAGAATGGGTATAACTCGGCCTTTCTGAATAACCCACGTATATAGTAAACAAATGTTACACAAACACAACGAACGCCTCATTCCAATTCAGAATAGTCTTTTATTCACAAAATCACATTCTTAAGGAAAGGTTGCCATTAATTTTATCAAAGATAAATTCTTCTAAATTTATTCTATAATCTTCCTTTGGATATCATATCAAACTAGTCGGGATTAGCGAACCACACCGAAGTAATTATTTATTTTATTTCCCAATCCCAACCTATATATCCCATAGAGCAAAACTGGTAATACTCCATATCTAACACCACAGTGTTATCGGTAAAATTAATTACCATTTCACGTTCAAATCTAATTAAAGATTTAACTATCGCTTTGGAGCAAAACTGGCGGTACTCCACTCTCGATCACCTTTCAGATTTGATAATTTAAATTATCAATTCACATTTTAATCTAATTAAAGATTCATTAAAACTCCACTTAGCTTTAATCCTTTCAAAAATCGATATCTTGCCTTTAACTGGGTTAAAGAACCAATGTCATCTAAAACACGATCCACGATAAACCCAAATCACATTTGATATTAAATACAAGGCTCTGAATAGAAAATATATATCGGCTTATATTCAATACCAAATTCTGAAACCAACATATATCGTATGGGAAATAACGATATAAAATATATCTTTCAAATTCCCATAACAATATCTGTATAGTCACGAAATCCAACATCGAAATATCCCGAAGATAATTTCGATTCAGCTCCAGCCCAATCCACGTATTGGAAATTATCGATTATTTTCAAAATCACTTTCAAATTCAATTTATTTATTTCAAAAATAAATTGATTTTAATTCTAGTTCAAAACTAGTTATAAATTGATTTTAATTCTAGTTCAAAACTAGTTCATTTCGATAAAAATTCATTTTTATCCTTTCAAAGGTGGAATTCTCCAGCTCAATTCTTTCCAATCCATATATTATGATTTTACACAAATTATAGATATTTTTAATAATTTTATCCAGGCCCGTACAGTCGATTTCCAACAACGGTCATCGAACTGCACTTACAGCGACCTTTTTCGAATTTGATTTGGACATAATTCCAAATCCAGCCGTTAGATTTCAAATTTCTAACGTTTATTGGAAAGCTCTTTTCGATACGAACCCAACGGTTCCGGTTTTACGAGAATCCGACGGTCGGATCTCCCGCAACGTCCGTTTGAAATAAATGGTTGAAATTCACGAACTGCCGCGGCGCGGCGCGTTCTATTCAGGCCATTATATATATAATATATATATATATATATTATATATATATTTCGTCGATTTCCTTTTAAAACGTATTTTATAAATCGTTTTAAATTCGTTTCAAAAACAATTTCAACTTCATCTTCAATTTCAAATCGATTTGATTTCAATTCGAGTTCATTTCAATTCAATTCAAATTCAAATTCAAATTCGTTTCAATTCAATTCAATTTGAATTTACCTTCTATTTGATTCAATTCGAATTCGTTTCAAATTGATTTCAATTCAATTTCAATTCCTTTTAAATTTCAATTTCAAAATATTTAATTTCGAAATCACTTTTCAATATTCATTATACAACGAATAAAATCGATATAAATATCGTTCACGTCAAAATGGCGCAAAACTAATCAACACGGCTTTATATTTTTCACAACTTCTTTATTCTATTCAACAAATGAATATTCATCCCATTCAACACATGAATCTATATTTCTTTCAACACACGACTTATCTCAACACATGAGTACTGTCAACCCATCACTATTTTTGTTATGTAAAATATTTTATAAAACTATGGTATCTATCGTTTGATTTTAATTAGACTTCTACTGGGAAGTAGTTCTAATTTTAAATGTGATAAAGATGTAATTTATTTTATTCAAAATATTTTACTCAACACATGAATAGTTTCTACACATGATCATCGTCAACACATGACTATTTTTATATTCAACACATGAATTTTCTTTTATAATATTCATTGTTTTCCCGATTGGAATGAGGCCCAATCAATTACCATATAAAGTTAATTATATGGATTTTCATACATTACACACATATAATAGCATTGAAAAATAATCAACTGTAACACCCCACCTCCGTTAAGGTCACTCACAAAGGGAATGCCTTAACTTTGGTGGAGCATTTTAGTAAACAGAACAGAAACTTACAAGGCAGATAAAACAGTACTTGAAAAATTTTAACTTTATTACAGCGGAAACAGAAATTAATATGGTTACATCCTTTCAATTTCAGAATTCAAGTACAAAATATCAGTCTTGTACAAAAGCCTTCAAAATGCATGGTTTAAAATCATAATCCCCATGGAACGGAAGCTATACAGAGCCAAGCCATACTTTAAGCACTTCAAGCAAAGAGAAATCTGGATCAAGCTAAAGTATTCCCTCCTTGGATAACTTGGGGGGGGGGGGAAACGGAAGAAAGGAGGCGAAACAACAAGGGTCAGACAAAAAGTCTGGCAAGTCCAGTGACTTTCAGCATATGAACAGATAATAATAATATGATATGAACATAAAACTGGATGTGAGATAACTGTAACAGGTGTAGCAGATATAACAGAAAAACAGAATGATATAAACTATTGTTTTACACTTCTCTGCACTAATACTAGTATAGCAGAATTAGGTACCACCCTAATGTCTAAATTGAAGCAGGAACGGGTACATAATACTTTAACAGAAACAGAATGCTAATAATGGGCCTTTACTACCCGATCAGAAACAGACAGAAGCAGAAACAGATTTATCCCTACGGAAACAGAATGTAGAATTAGGTGTACACTAGTAATGGGCCTTTACCACCCGAACAAACGGTACCACACAGAAACAGACAGGTGTTACCACCCAACAGAAACAGACGGTACCAACAGAAACAGACAGAACTAAGCGTACCCTAAAACCCTACCCCAAGCGATTGGCTCCCTAATACATAAATATCATGTGTCGGCCCCACAGTAGGGTGTGTCACTCCCTAAAGTAACAACCAATTGGCACAGACCTATTTACAGATGTCACGGCGTCTTACATCCTCAGAGGCAGACCGGGATCCATGCACGCACATGACCCGGTTGGAACGCACCATCAACACCCCTCGCCATTATCAGAATGAACCACTTATAATTAGTTCAGTAAGCGTGCCCGGACCCTACCTACTGTTGGGTCAAAGTTTTGATACCAGAAAGGGTTACTGACTAATATGGGTCCCAAACAACAGATGACATAAGTAATTCCCCTCCTAACCTTGTGTCCCCAGACTAACAGATTTCAGATTTAATTGTTTACAAGTTCAGACATACGGAATTCAGATTTACTAGTTCACAAATTAAGTTAACAAGTTTTCAGACTAACGGATCAGATGTACAGATTTTTCAGATTTGTCTAACTTTGTATTGGACGGGTTTACTACACCTATTAATCCCGTTGGTTTATCCCTATTTTCCCCAATACGTTTTAGACGTCATTCTTATCTTAGATTTGCATTAATTAATTATTAATGCCCAGACCTCTCACATTAGGTCGCTAGCTTGTGGCCGCTGGATGGGCCGGGCGGTTCCGGGCAGACTTCTGCCACAAGCCAGACCTAACCTCGTGTCTTAAGCATGTTATGACTAACTTCTCACATTAGAACCTATTGTTTGCGGCCACTGGATGTGCCGGGCGGTTCCGGGCAGAATTACGCCGCAAACTCATTCTAACCTCGAGTTAGCCATGTTTATCTTTGCGGCCAATTAATTAATAATTTACCCTTTATGCGCACGCCCAATATATATATATATATGCCAATTCAGATTATATCAATAACAGGATGATTATATCAACACAGCAGATAACAGATTTTAGCAGATAGCAGATTTTTCCAGATTATATGACTTAACGGATTTAATAGATTTAGCAACTTAGCAGATTTTGGCATATAACAGGTTAGGCATCTCAACAGACAAATTTAACAGATTTGGCATTTCAATCTAATTAGCAGTATATGCAATATAACAGAACTAGCAGTTTTAGGCAACTTAGCAAATTAGCAAAATAGGCATTTTCAACGGATTCAGTAAATGACAGATTTAGCAGGTTTAATATTTCTAAAGGTTCTATTTACATGCCTTGCCTAAACATAAATTAGGCCTAAATTCATATGCCTAAATAATTGTCGTGATTCACAATAAGATCATATACTTCCATGTTTGCATACATTTACATAGCGCAGAATATGGACATAATTTACCCTATAACATATGTTCTAATTTTTGTTAAACTAACCTTATACAGCAGATTCACATATAAATTATACCAAATATGATCATTAATTACAATGCATGCCATATATGCAAAATTCCCTATTTAGGTGTAATCACAATAGTAGAGATCCTAATTAATGTAAATCTTTTACACCTACGTTTCCATATCCTTCTTCTTATTAAGTCATGAATCATTATGCAAAATATACCCAACAATCTAAATCTTTAAATCATATCTTCTAAAAAATCAGATCTTGACTTTTATATGTATTTTGTCCAAAGTCTCAAATCATATGTAATCATACAATGATTCCTCTTTTCTTCTATCATAGAATATGCATAGATCCAAATCTAGTTTACAACATATGCTCATCTTTTTTCTAATTAATTACAGATCTAAATTACAACATACACTATGCATACAACATATATAAATTATATGTTCATAGTCAAATTTATGCATCCAATCCCAAGTCACATGTCCAATATATTTTATGCCTCAGACCTAAAGTCATACATTCAATTCAGTCTTGTCAAATTTCGCATCATTCATTATTTATCCCAAAATTTTCGTTCATACGTTCATCTCTCATGAGATTAGACACAGGCTCGTGGTAGCCTGGCTATAGAAACAGAAAAGAAGAAAAGGGATACAGAACAGTCACAGAAAAACAGATCTGACAGAAGAGAATATATATACAATCTCAGATTCAGAATTAAAAACATATCAAAATTATAATTAACGTTTATAGCGGAAAATAACTGTACTTGCCTTGATTGGATTAAAGAAAGAACTTTAGTTGTTACAGAATTGTTGCAGAAGCTTTTATCTCAAATTTGAATTTAGGATGATGTTGATTGACTTCTAGTTTTGATTCCAGCAGAGTAGCGACGCCATTTTTATTTTTAATTAGAAGGAGAGAGAGCAATGGAGGCTAGAGAATTGTGTTAGAGACTTAGGTTAGGTAGAGTCTAGGGTCATTTTTATAGAGTTTATGAACTTATTAGGACCATCGATGTTGCTTGGATTGATCGTAGCCATTCATTCGAAAGAGAAACCAATTAGAGCCTGCCACCTAGCCCTAATGACAAAGCATGCTTCTGAAAATCGACCAACATAGACTAGGCCAGCCAGGGTTGACTGGGTTCGACCTGGGTCTGGACCAGGTCGACAGCCCTGTCGACCTGGCTAGACCAGGTCGACAGCCCAGTCGACCTGGGTGTCTTAGGCGGGAATTTTCCCGCCCTGGCCAATTGGGCCCGATTTTTAATTTTAAACTTAATTCAGAAACTTCCGGAGGCTATATCTTCTTCATACGGACTCCGTTTTTCGAAAACTCGGACTCTATTTCGCGTATTTTTCCGAGACGAACGCAATAGCGTATCCCGTTTCCCTTAGTTCTTTGATTTCAAATTAATTATACTTTAATTTGTTAATTTCACAGTTATAGAATACACGGGGTGTTACATTCTCCCCCACTTAAAAGGATTTCGTCCCCGAAATCTTCAAGTTAAGAAGAATGTGTCCTACCATCCAATCACCCATCTACTCAACCATCATCCACAAACATCCATTGTCCTTAGAAAACTTCTAATGTTGTATGAACATATGCAAAAGTGTGTGTATATGTTTCTTATCTAATGCAAAATCAGGCGGTCTACTGATCCAGTTGACCTCCTTAATGCGAATCATGTTAGTGTCTTGAGTCCAAATATGTATGCAAGAAATCCTATTTGATACACATCATTTCTATATGAGTGCATAACCATTCATCCAAATGCAACATCCATGTGCTGAGTCAATCATTTTGCATCCACAAAAATTGAAAATGCTCACACATCCATATGCAGTATGAGAGTGTTTTCGAGCCGATCTAGTGCCTAGTGTGTGTATATGCATCCATGGGCAACCACTAGCAACCACTTGCATCCACTTGCAACATCAAACATAACATGTCTCAAACACATGTTTACACCCATTAGTTTCTACCTAAAGTTTGAAGATTCGATCGATAGGATACAGTCGAATGATGGAAGCGAGTACAGATATAACGAAGACTTGGTTCCCATTAGACATTGGTTGAGAAAATAATTCCCCTAAGTATCAACCCCAAAGACCGAAATCAATATCAGATTGACACTCAGAGGATTACCCTCTTTAGACAATGTCAAAACTGGAAATCTTAACCTTATCAGAGATATTCAGATATTTACAGACTACTAGTACATATCAGATTACCCAATAATTCTTAGAAAACTAAGCATGATAAAACCCAGAATGTATGCGTCCTACTTGACGCCTAACACAGATATCTCTCAAACCCCAACCTATCACCAGTAGATGAGTCGTAACCCCTATGGGGTTTGAGACTATAACCAGATCAGAAACAAGACTAGTATTAAAGTGCAGAGACTTGACTGCAGAATCAGAATGCCATAATCGGAAAGAGTTCTAACTCAATAACCAGATAAGGAAACTAAACTCTCTATGGAAATTTTCCTACTTTTATCCTATCCACCAACTATGAGAGCATTCGCCTGCCTTCCCGAAGTAGGTCATGTCCTTTGTCCTTACTCTTGAGTCAAGCTTCCATAAGTAAAGCACTTTTCTCCTCCTTTATCATCAGGCTTTCCTTCCTTCTTTTGTGTTTCCTTTTTTCCTACTTTGTGAACCAAGTCCATATCCATGAGTTTCTCATCCTTGGGTTGTACTCCTTAGCCAAACTCCCTCATTCTCATCTTTACTACGCTTGTGTAACACGTTGACCAGTCCCTCGAAAGCTGCCTTCATCGCACGGAAAAATCCTACAAAGCTCGAAAGAAAATTAGCCGTAGGTGAAACTACTGCGGCTACAGATGGAAGTTGAGCGCTTATTTGCCCTTTGACAGGTGTCGTGGTCTTATCAAGCCTACGGAACCATGCCGCGATGAGGTTACCTCCCAGAAAGCCAGGAGCCCCGGAGACTCAGAAAAAGGAGGAAACAAGGATTCAAATAGAGAATCAAAAGATAGATATATGGCTTTGGGGATTATGTTTTTTTCAAAATAAACTTTCCTTTTGAAAATACTTTTTTTTAAAGCCTTTTTTAAAATAATTTTCAAAAACTTTACCCAATCTGGTAACCTTCAGCTCTGATACCAATTGTAACACCCCACCTCCATTAAGGTCACTCACAAAGGGAATGCCTTAACTTTGGTGGAGCATTTTAGTAAACAGAACAGAAACTTACAAGGCAGATAAAACAGTACTTGAAAATTTTTAACTTTATTACAGCGGAAACAGAAATTAATATGGTTACATCCTTTCAATTTCAGAATTCAAGTACAAAATATCAGTCTTGTACAAAAGCCTTCAAAATGCATGGTTTAAAATCATAATCCCCATGGAACGGAAGCTATACAGAGCCAAGCCATACTTTAAGCACTTCAAGCAAAGAGAAATCTGGATCAAGCTAAAGTATTCCCTCCTTGGATAACTTGGGGGGGGGGGGAAACGGAAGAAAGGAGGCGAAACAACAAGGGTCAGACAAAAAGTCTGGCAAGTCCAGTGACTTTCAGCATATGAACAGATAATAATAATATGATATGAACATAAAACTGGATGTGAGATAACTGTAACAGGTGTAGCAGATATAACAGAAAAACAGAATGATATAAACTATTGTTTTACACTTCTCTGCACTAATACTAGTATAGCAGAATTAGGTACCACCCTAATGTCTAAATTGAAGCAGGAACGGGTACATAATACTTTAACAGAAACAGAATGCTAATAATGGGCCTTTACTACCCGATCAGAAACAGACAGAAGCAGAAACAGATTTATCCCTACGGAAACAGAATGTAGAATTAGGTGTACACTAGTAATGGGCCTTTACCACCCGAACAAACGGTACCACACAGAAACAGACAGGTGTTACCACCCAACAGAAACAGACGGTACCAACAGAAACAGACAGAACTAAGCGTACCCTAAAACCCTACCCCAAGCGATCGGCTCCCTAATACATAAATATCCTGTGTCGGCCCCACAGTAGGGTGTATCACTCCCTAAAGTGACAACCAATTGGCACAGACCTATTTACATATGTCACGGCGTCTTACATCCTCAGAGGCAAACCGGGATCCATGCACGCACATGACCCGGTTGGAACGCACCATCAACACCCCTCGCCATTATCAGAATGAACCACTTATAATTAGTTCAGTAAGCGTGCCCGGACCCTACCTACTGTTGGGTCAAAGTTTTGATACCAGAAAGGGTTACTGACTAATATGGGTCCCAAACAACAGATGACACAAGTAATTCCCCTCCTAACCTTGTGTCCCCAGACTAACAGATTTCAGATTTAATTGTTTACAAGTTCAGACATACGGAATTCAGATTTACTAGTTCACAAATTAAGTTAACAAGTTTTCAGACTAACGGATCAGATGTACAGATTTTTCAGATTTGTCTAACTTTGTATTGGACGGGTTTACTACACCTATTAATCCCGTTGGTTTATCCCTATTTTCCCCAATACGTTTTAGACGTCATTCTTATCTTAGATTTGCATTAATTAATTATTAATGCCCAGACCTCTCACATTAGGTCGCTAGCTTGTGGCCGCTGGATGGGCCGGGCGGTTCCGGGCAGACTTCTGCCACAAGCCAGACCTAACCTCGTGTCTTAAGCAGGTTATGACTAACTTCTCACATTAGAACCTATTGTTTGCGGCCACTGGATGTGCCGGGCGGTTCCGGGCAGAATTACGCCGCAAACTCATTCTAACCTCGAGTTAGCCATGTTTATCTTTGCGGCCAATTAATTAATAATTTACCGTTTATGCGCACGCCCAATATATATATATATATGCCAATTCGGATTATATCAATAACATGATGATTATATCAACACAGCAGATAACAGATTTTAGCAGATAGCAGATTTTTCCAGATTATATGACTTAACGAATTTAATAGATTTAGCAACTAAGCAGATTTTGGCATATAACAGATTAGGCATCTCAACAGACAAATTTAACAGATTTGGCATTTCAATCTAATTAGCAGTATATGCAATATAACAGAACTAGCAGTTTTAGGCAACTTAGCAAATTAGCAAAATAGGCATTTTCAACGGATTCAGTAAATGACAGATTTAGCAGGTTTAATATTTCTAAAGGTTCTATTTACATGCCTTGCCTAAACATAAATTAGGCCTAAATTCATATGCCTAAATAATTGTCGTGATTCACAATAAGATCATATACTTCCATGTTTGCATACATTTACATAGCGCAGAATATGGACATAATTTACCCTATAACATATGTTCTAATTTTTGTTAAACTAACCTTATACAGCAGATTCACATATAAATTATACCAAATATGATCATTAATTACAATGCATGCCATATATGCAAAATTCCCTATTTAGGTGTAATCACAATAGTAGAGATCCTAATTAATGTAAATCTTTTAGACCTACGTTTCCATATCCTTCTTCTTATTAAGTCATGGATCATTATGCAAAATATACCCAACAATCTAAATCTTTAAATCATATCTTCTAAAAAATCAGATCTTGACTTTTATATGCATTTTGTCCAAAGTCTCAAATCATATGTAATCATACAATGGTTCCTCTTTTCTTCTATCATAGAATATGCATAGATCCAAATCTAGTTTACAACATATGCTCATCTTTTTTCTAATTAATTACAGATCTAAATTACAACATACACTATGCATACAACATATATAAATTATATGTTCATAGTCAAATTTATGCATCCAATCCCAAGTCACATGTCCAATATATTTTATGCCTCAGACCTAAAGTCATACATTCAATTCAGTCTTGTCAAATTTCGCATCATTCATTATTTATCCCAAAATTTTCGTTCATACGTTCATCTCTCATGAGATTAGGCACAGGCTCGTGGTAGCCTGGCTATAGAAACAGAAAAGAAGAAAAGGGATACAGAACAGTCACAGAAAAACAGATCTGACAGAAGAGAATATATATACAATCTCAGATTCAGAATTAAAAACATATCAAAATTATAATTAACGTTTATAGCGGAAAATAACTGTACTTGCCTTGATTGGATTAAAGAAAGAACTTTAGTTGTTACAGAATTGTTGCAGAAGCTTTTATCTCAAATTTGAATTTAGGATGATGTTGATTGACTTCTAGTTTTGATTCCAGCAGAGTAGCGACGCCATTTTTATTTTTAATTAGAAGGAGAGAGAGCAACGGAGGCTAGAGAATTGTGTTAGAGACTTAGGTTAGGTAGAGTCTAGGGTCATTTTTATAGAGTTTATGAACTTATTAGGACCATCGATGTTGCTTGGATTGATCGTAGCCATTCATTCGAAAGAGAAACCAATTAGAGCCTGCCACCTAGCCCTAATGACAAAGCATGCTTCTGAAAATCGACCAACATAGACTAGGCCAGCCAGGGTGGACTGGGTTCGACCTGGGTCTGGACCAGGTCGACAGCCCTGTCGACCTGGCTAGACCAGGTCGACAGCCCAGTCGACCTGGGTGTCTTAGACGGGAATTTTCCCGCCCTGGCCAATTGGGCCCGATTTTTAATTTTAAACTTAATTCAGAAACTTCCGGAGGCTATATCTTCTTCATACGGACTCCGTTTTTCGAAAACTCGGACTCTATTTCGCGTATTTTTCCGAGACGAACGCAATAGCGTATCCCGTTTCCCTTAGTTCTTTGATTTCAAATTAATTATACTTTAATTTGTTAATTTCACAGTTATAGAATACACGGGGTGTTACATCAACCATCAACCAAAGTGCACCACACAACTGCATAAGCATCAAATATAAATAATCGACGCTTACACAGTCTGTCAATCAATCGATCGACATATTTAATCAATCAGGATGAGTGAACTTCAAATTTCATCCCAACACCCGTGTGGGGTTTCAAACAATCAAACACAGATTTTATTTGTGCAGTTGGGCGATGTGTAAAATTTATCGACCCAATCAATATCAGTCAAATCAGT
The DNA here is from genome assembly GCA_030737875.1 of Allium sativum. Classification (NCBI taxonomy): domain Eukaryota; kingdom Viridiplantae; phylum Streptophyta; class Magnoliopsida; order Asparagales; family Amaryllidaceae; genus Allium; species Allium sativum. Next base: position 938,081,664 of record CM060922.1, read on the forward strand.
GCATATAAACAAATCGGCCGATTTGTCTATAAATATCTATTTATTCACTTTCACGTAAAAAAATTATATTTTTAACGATAGAACATTTTATTCAACCTATGAATATTCTATTCGGTTCATTTATTCAATAAAATAATATTTTTATTTTTCTAACATATTTTAGAAAATTTCGGCGGCATAACGGCACGATACTAGAAACGGGACGAGGCCTAGCCTTATCCCCGGTCTAGTGAAGGCCCACGCCATTCACACATCAATCAAATCCATTCAATTCATCAAACAATTCAATTTAAACCCAACAAACTAACCAACTACTCAACCAAACAATTTAACAAACAAGCCATCCATGGTCTGTGGATGACGGGTGTCGGGTGCTACTAAGCACCGTCTGCATCCTAGTATATATATATAACTAGAAAAAGAGAATTTGAGTGAGAAGTTCTCACCGATAGCTATCCAATCATCTCGACTCTTCATTTATAGAAATCTTTGTTGCTCTCGCCTTTTTATCACCTTCGTTGCTGTAGCCACTACATATGTAAAAGTCGAATTTTTACTTCGCTATTCAATATATAAAAATCGAATTTTTATTTCGAAGTTCAACATATAAAAATCATATTTTTATTTCGAAGTTCAACATATAAAAATCATATTTTTATTTTGAAGTTCAACATATAAAAATCATATTTTTATTTCGAAGTTCAACATATAAAAATCATATTTTTATTTCTATATAGTAAAGACTATATTTTTAATTCTTTAAAAATATAAAAACTATATTTTTATTACTTTAAAAATATAAAGATCGTATCTTTTACCAAATAAAAATCAAATCTTGCCTTTTAAAAAAAAAATCAAACTTTTCTATTTAAAAATCTAAACTTTCGCTATTTTTTAAAAATCTATACTTTCGCATTTTAAAAATCTTTCTTTCCTGATTTAAATAAACTAAATAAACTAATTATTTTAAATAAATTACTAAATGAAATAAATGTAAAACTTACAGTCAAATCAGAAAAAAGGGGGGGTTTGCTATTGAGGTCAGGGAAGTGGAGGGAGGAGGGAAGAAGAAGGCGGAGGATCGGAGGGGGGGGGGGCTGGAGGTGCGTCGGCGTCGGGTTCAGGCACTGGGGTTCTCGCGGTGGGAAGAGGGAGCGGGAGGAGAAGGAGAAGGGGAGGGGGGGTCTCGCGGCTGAGGCGCGGCGGCGGCGCCGCTGGGGGGGGGCGCGAGGTGGCGGCGGCGGCTCTCCCCCCCGTCGCCCTCGTCTCTTTTTTCTTTTTTTCTTATTTTTTTTTATTTTAATCTGATCGAATGAACGGGGGAAGGGAAATTATAGGGGGGGTTTAAATATATTTTTATTTATTTATTTTATTATTTTATTTTCAAAGACGTTGACTTTTACATACGACCTCTAAACGAGGCCCACCGCCTGTCGTCCATAGCGTTTTACCCCCATTCCGAACACAATGGGATATGTATCGTAAGCTGATATGATCGTTTGAATCAGTTTCCGTTGAATTTACATTTAAATCACTATATTGAATTTTAAACGTACATTTCAAATTACCGGGGTCACATACTAACTCTATAAATTCCATAAAAATATTTTCTAGCTTCGTATTGACGATACGGTCCTAACAAAACTAGTTTCGTCGAATTCTGAGACCGTTAGAAAAATGGCCAATTTCCAGTCGATTAAAATCAACTGAAACTGGTCAAACGCGTTTTCCTTTGCCACGCTCACATATTGATTCGAAAAATTATGAAATTTGGAATCTAACAATAATTTGACACTGCGGATCCAACAAAAGTGGTTTCGTCGAAATCCGAGGTCATTTGCAAAATGTCCATTTTTAAGGGCCTGAATTCCATAACGACTATTCAGAATTTTCAACTGGACATATCTTTTGATTCCCGCTATGGAATTTTAATTTTTCGGATTCGCTGGAAAGATATCATCAATTAGATCCTAATGTTTTTGGTTTCACTAAAATCCGGATTGTTTTGCACCCGGTACATTCAATTGAAGTTTGAAATCGAATTATCGAACTACCGCGCCATTTTCAATTCTATTTATAATTATATATAAATATTTATATTCTAACGACGACGTATATAATATATACGTCGAATTCTATTCAAAATAAATTTCACGTCGATTTTATTTAAAATAATCTATTTTAAATATTCAAAATCCGCTAAAATTGCCAAAATAAAAATTTTAAACTGGCCCGCATTTTACGGGTTGTTACAATCTCCCCCACTTAAAACTTTTCGTCCCCGAAAAGGAACAAAGTCGAAAGTGGTTTGATTATTTAATTCTACGTTCGATCTGGCTTGCCTTCTCCAACTTTTCAGTTTCTGAGAATTTTCAAAATTTCAAAAATTTGACTAACACCCTAAATTTTCGAAAAATTTCGCCATAACCTCCCCTGCACCGGGAGCATCGGGGAATTTCAAATAGCTTCCCCGGTCCTTCAGATCTCAAAAAGAAAAAGAAAAAGCCAAGCGGCTAGCCAATAGGCTCATAAAATCATCATCACCCAAACAAAACAGTGAATTATGTAGTAAACATGTACCTATTTGTCGGGCAAACAAATTTTATTCTCTGCTCTAGCCTCCTTGCTATGACCTGTTCAATGTAAGTATATGTATATGTATGCAAATGCGACCCATTTTCAATACAATTCAATATTTGGTTTAATTAGGCTAAATGGTTAAAAATTAGCAAACAATTAAACAAACAACCCAAACATCAATCAATTAGTGGATTAACTTTTCAAATTCATAAATTTTTGATATATATACAAAAAATCATGTTTTTGATGCCAATTCACAACAATGTGTTCTAACTATATAAGCTTTGGTTGTCACACCAGTCTAATGGAAATATATAGAAATCACACCTTCGAAACACGAACATAAATACTGATGATGTGGCCACATCACCAGAATTATCCCCGGGTGTCTAGAATGTGATTCTATATCTATCCAGTATATTAAAACTTCGACTATACGTTCATGACGCGTATACGCGAAATCTTTATATACTAGATTGTCCATATTCAAAATAAATAAATATTCAAATACGTATAAAGCGATTTAAATTTTTAAAACAAAATTGTTTTAATTTGAAAAGTATACTCTTCACACTCGTTCTAGGATACTACTGATCTTATCTCTAACGAGTCATTCTAATTGGATGTTGCTAATCCAATATCTGATGAATTCTTTCGTATGGTTCTAATGTGTCTTGTTCTCGAGCTCTGTAAACCAAAGCTCTGATACCAACTGAAAGAACCCGTAACTTCCCCGTGAAGGAAAGAGCGGATACTTTGAGAACAACACACATCGGAACACAGACAGAAGAACTTTTCATTGCTATTACAACAATTCCATCAGATACAAGAATATACAGAGTATAAATGAATAAATTACATTCGATAAATATCAGAGATTTAAATTACATTTAAATACATCGCAGCGGAAAATAATACAAAAGCACAACTAGAAGTAATGCACGGATACAGAGCTTTCCGAGCATCGTTCCAGCTGTAAATCAGGATCCTGTGAATATAAATCTGCAAAACCAAAACTACTAGCTGCCCGTGCAGAAAATAGGGGCACCCAGAGTTTAGGTTAAAACAATAAACTCCAGGTCAGTCATGGGACTGGTGTGAGAACTAAAACAGTTATTAATCTTTATTTTTAAAGTTAGGTAAATCAAGGGACCACGCCGTATAACACGGAACGGGTTTCCTCCCAAGAATACCAGTGCATAAAACAAACAGCGCAATGCTAAAATAAAGAAAAATGAAGCTGTTATAAGACCCAGGTCCCATCACACAATGCAACGCAAGCCGGAGGATAGGGTTTTTACCATATAACAGCCAAAGCATGCTTGATACGTTTAAAACACATTATTTGATACTATTATAGGTGTATAGTGTCAAAACAATTTCAATCATAAATATCAATCATAGGCGGCATTAATGACCCATACCACTATGTCGCCATACTAGGTTCTACAAATAAAACCGCACTATCACGTATTGGAAATTGGATTTCCGTCATGAGCCGAGGCAAGGGGCAAGCTCCTCTCCGCGTTCGAGACACTCTAGCAATGCCTCAGGACCCCACTCTGATCCTTTGGAGCCTCCAAGGCCGGTCCTCTCTTACTTTTGAGGATTAATTATTCCTGAACACACGTTTCCCGGTCCTTACAGACCTATATCCGAGGCGCCTCATATCCAACAACCACACAGGTGAAAAGTATATAAATGTCAGGGCTGGTAGGTCACTGACACCACCATAGCTAGAAAGAAACGTCGTGCACTCCTTGGGTCCGTATCCCGTTTTTGACTCATACCGAGGTGTGAGGCTCGCGAATCCACGTTACACACAAAGCTACGCCGCACAGGCCGTGCTTTGATCATCAACCACAAGACTTTGCTTTTCAACAGAAGCCTTGATCAATTGCCACTTACGCATGCCACATTGGCAATTCATTCCATGCGACTGATGTCCATCGATATACAACCTCTGAGCTCGTACGTCTCAGAGAAGGGTGTTAAGCAAGAGAATAAATTCTCCGCCGCCAAACAGATGTATATTTAATAGAGATCAATCAACACAGAATAAAATCCGATGTCAGACACACAATCCATTTACAAGTTCGTTCTGGGTCTGAACGAAACCGGAGGCACTTTCCTCGCTTATCCATCCATCTCCAAGTACGTCTGGACGATCACTAACTGTTTCCCTCATCCTGGGTGTACAGCCCCATCAAGATCATCAGTAATCACCCAAACGATGTGAAGACTTCCGGTCTTCAACCACCGTCTTCATCTTCGACATCTCGTCGAATCGGTTTTTCAGAATGGGTATAACCCGGCCTTTCTGAATAACCCACGTATATAGTAAACAAATGTTACACAAACACAACGAACGCCTCATTCCAATTCAGAATAGTCTTTTATTCACAAAATCACATTCTTAAGGAAAGGTTCCCATTAATTTTATCAAAGATAAATTCTTCTAAATTTATTCTATAATCTTCCTTTGGATATCATATCAAACTAGTCGGGATTAGCGAACCACACCGAAGTAATTATTTATTTTATTTCCCAATCCCAACCTATATATCCCATGGAGCAAAACTGGTAATACTCCATATCTAACACCACAGTGTTATCGGTAAAATTAATTACCATTTCACGTTCAAATCTAATTAAAGATTTAACTATCGCTTTGGAGCAAAACTGGTGGTACTCCACTCTCGATCACCTTTCAGATTTGATAATTTAAATTATCAATTCACATTTTAATCTAATTAAAGATTCATTAAAACTCCACTTAGCTTTAATCCTTTCAAAAATCGATATCTTGCCTTTAACTGGGTTAAAGAACCAATGTCATCTAAAACACGATCCACGATAAACCCAAATCACATTTGATATTAAAACAAGGCTCTGAATAGAAAATATATATCGGCTTATATTCAATACCAAATTCTGAAACCAACATATATCGTATGGGAAATAAAGATATAAAATATATCTTTCAAATTCCCATAACAATATCTGTATAGTCACGAAATCCAACATCGAAATATCCCGAAGATAATTTCGATTCAGCTCCAGCCCTATCCACGTATTGGAAATTATCGATTATTTTCAAAATCACTTTCAAATTCAATTTATTTATTTCAAAAATAAATTGATTTTAATTCTAGTTCAAAACTAGTTATAAATTGATTTTAATTCTAGTTCAAAACTAGTTCATTTCGATAAAAATTCATTTTTATCCTTTCAAAGGTGGAATTCTCCAGCTCAATTCTTTCCAATCCATATATTATGATTTTACACAAATTATAGATATTTTTAATAATTTTATCTAGGCCCGTACAGTCGATTTCCAACAACGGTCATCGAACTGCACTTACAGCGACCTTTTTCGAATTTGATTTGGACATAATTCCAAATCCAACCGTTAGATTTCAAATTTCTAACGTTTATTGGAAAGCTCTTTTCGATACGAACCCAACGGTTCCGGTTTTAGGAGAATCCGACGGTCGGATCTCCCGCAACGTCCGTTTGAAATAAATGGTCGAAATTCACGAACTGCCGCGGCGCGGCGCGTTCTATTCAGGCCATTATATATATAATATATATATATTATATATATATTTCGTCGATTTCCTTTTAAAACGTATTTTATAAATCGTTTTAAATTCGTTTCAAAAACAATTTCAACTTCATCTTCAATTTCAAATCGATTTGATTTCAATTCGAGTTCATTTCAATTCAATTCAAATTCGAGTTCAGTAAAGCGTGCCCTAATTGTTGGATCTAGATTAACCCTAGAGGGGGGATGAATAGGGTTTATAGGTTTTTTACGAGATATTTGAAAATATCACAGCTAAGGTTTTAAATCTCGGATATCGGTCGCGTTTCGTTTCAGGGATTTTATAGACTCGGTCTCGTATCGGGGGAGATCTCTGACAAGATGAGTCTAACTCGGGAGTTCATCTCGGATTTTCATCTCGGGTCTGGAAGTTCATATCGAAAGAATCTCGGGGTATATGATATATTAAAAATAATAGTTTAACAAAATGCTTTTTATGAATGCTGTTAAAAACATAGTAACTTAAACTTAAAATGCAAAATAACTTTATTATTCTTTATTTTGTGAAAGATCATTCATACTCTAAATCGTAATATGCTTAAAACAAAAATATTGTTAGACAGGAAACATTAAAAGGATCCAAAACATTAAAAAATTCAGCAAAAATAAACCATAAAATACATAATTTCATAAGTAACATGCATGTAAAAAGACGAATATGAAAATCATAAGCATTGTAAAACATATATGAACATACAATATAGTCATTTAACATGCAAAATGTAAAATAACAAAAGATTGATATGGCTAGATTTGAGTTTTTTTAATTATAGTTCTAGTTCAGGCACAAATTTAAATTTTAACCAAAAAAACTAAGATCTCGGACGATATTCCAGTATTTCGTCTCGGTCGATATATCGTTCGATATTGCAATATCTAAGGCGATATATTTGAAAGGAGATTTAGAGTGATATTTGCTGTTTCGTTTCGGAAGGAGCCCAAAACGAGATCTCGGAGGAGATCTCGGGCGATAGTTGTGAGATTTGAAAAAGTGATCACAACACAGATTGCAACAGAGAAAATAAATGCTGAAAATAAATAACGCAAATTTTACCCAGCTTCGGCAAACCCTGCCTATTGCTGCATTCTCCAAGGATTTTTACTAGAATTAAACAGACACACGCATACAAAAACCTATAAATTCACGAACCCCTCGTTAACCGCCTATACAGTTTTGTACACTCGCAAAACTTGTTGTTGTTTTAATCCTACGCTCAAAACCTTGCACTGGTTTCTGTCACCGAAACCAGATTTTCCCCTAGCTACAAACCCGTAGCTAGTATACCCCTAGCTTTTACTGACACTAGAAAACTCCTAGTTTTATAGACAAACTAGAAAACAGATGGATGGTTACAAAAGAAATAAAAATACAATATAAAATAACATAGGAAAACCCCCTTATAACTAAAATTTGCTGGCTTCCTTACAATCTTTCTCTGTAATGCTTTGTCTTCAAAATTGTCGGCGACACCAAAAAATAAATTAGAGTTTCTCTATTTCCCCTAAATCGCGATCGATTTTTTTTTGGATTTTATTCTCTATGGCTTCGAATTCTTGTGGTTTTCTTGTCAATTGATTTGGTCTCTCTATGGAGTTCGAAAAACAATTGTGAGTTTTTCTGTTTTAATTTTTTGCTCTCGAATTGATGCCTGTTGTTTTTCGATAAAAATTTCAGTAATGATTTGGTGTTGTAACAACCCGCTATTTTTAACGAATTAAATTTCGATTTAAATCGTATTTTTATTTAAAAAAAACAAATAATATATTCTATGGTTTTTCATAATGGGAATTCGATATTTGAAATACGTATAGTGAAATGTAGCTGCTGTGAAAATTTCATCGGAAAATTTGAAAGTAGTCGGTTGCGCTATTTTCAGTGCGCGCTGCGCATAACAGTTCAAATTTTAGCGATTTTAAAATCTCTTCGAAACCAGTTCGGACAAACACGAAAAATATTCTATTTGTTATCAGTAATTTATCGGCGAAATTCGTTTCGCGAAAATCAGATGTTTTGATCTCCGTTTCTCATCCGCATTTCTACGTTAAAGGAGTCCGTAACGCGTTTTTGAACGGAGCATGCAGACACTGCAAATTATATACCGTTGTGTCCGTCTCGTCGCGCTGATTACCAAAATATATTCATTTGTCATATTTGGTGTTCGGTTTGCGCTAAAATTGTGAAAAAGCTTGCACAGTTCATTTTTGAAATTGAGTAATTTGAGTTCGATGTGTCCCTTTTACGATCTTACATATCTTTCTAAACATTTTGGGTCTGCAAAACCTATCTTTTTATTTTACTAAAGCATCCATTTATTTTTTTGTTTTTCTCTTAGGGCACATTATGGATATAAACATGCATGCCCGTCACTACAAAGTGCCTTTTCATTTTCAAAGGCAAGTTACGTACATGCAAATGTTTATTCCCTTTCTATTTATCCCAGGTCATTTCTTTTATTTCCAAAGAACATGCATGAAACGTTGGTTTCTCCTTTTCTTTCATTGCCTTCCAACATGAACAATACACTTCCAAATACATTACCAAAGTTGAAAACGTTTGTTCACCTTTTGAACTTTAAACCGTTGTTTTATATATATTTAAGTGTCTGTCCATTTACAATGCAACGAGTTTCAATGCAACGGTTCTTTCCACCTTTCTTCTTTTCAAATGCATGTTACTTTTTCCTTCATTTTGAATATGAACGTGACAACTTTTCTCCTTCTTTTCCCATTGAATGCGCCATGCTCTCATAAATTAAAAGCACCAGCACCATGCCTTGCTATACTGGTTCACTTCATCATTTAATGCATGCACACATTTTTCTCCCCCACCCACGTTTTCTTCTGCACCCACATTTCTTTGCTTTGAAACTAAGCAAAGCTTAGTCTATTTATATATATATCTTCACACAATACAAAGGAGACACTTTTCATTTTTCCAATTCATATTCTCCCCCATCTTTTGCTGGCAACATTTTTCTTCCCTCTGCAAAAGGAAATAATAATAACTCACGCATGGACACTTTTTCTTTCCCACTTTCCTTTGGTATGAAATAAAATACATGGCACATTCATTCTCAGGCAAACACAAAAATGGTTCCTTTGCCACTTCTTCCCTCAGAACTCAACTCACCCTTCTTTCATTCTCCAACTTTTCTCCTCTCTTTTTTGTCATCAAGCATGGTTTCACGAAGGATACATTTTTTTTTTTTTTTTAAAAAAGTATAATTCATGAAACATTTGCTTATCTCTACCCATATGTTCAACGCAAGAACACAAAAATGAAAAGAGTTGGGTGCTTGTTTTCATAGAGTTGTGCATGTGTTTGTATTGCACAAAGTTGGCATCATGGCGTGGTGCAGGCGCAAGGAAGGATGAATGGCATTCTTGGTTCATCACAGAGCTCAAAACAAATAAATAAAAAAATAACAAACGCATGAAACAAATGGCAAGGAGGTGCATGGAGTAGTTGGAAGGTGGGCATGAATAGTAGAGATAGAAGAACCGAAGAAAAAGGAGGAGCATGCATGGATGGTGAATAAATGAGGTGCTCATTGTGCAAGAATTAGAAACAGGGTGACTTGCGCATGTATATGTTTGTCTACAGCTTGATTCATAAAGGAAAGCATGCTGGAAGAATAGAAAGAGGCTAATACGCGAGGAAGATACGTGCGGGTTTGTATGGTTCCTGGGCTTTGGGCTTATCCGGTAACGGGTGAGGTTTTATATTAATTTAGCCATATATAGTTTGTTTAACTAGTTTATTTAGTTTATAATTTGATTAGTTAATTTAATTTGTTAGCAAGTTGGCTAAGAAACCAAATAATACAACCATTTGAGGATTTTGACGTTAGATTTCTATTGACAAATATAACATGTTAATTAAATTGTTTGGCACGTTTGGTTAAGCGTAAAATATCAGTAAATTGTTAGCAGTTGAATTTAATTACGGTTAACATAATTATTTTAATTATATTTTGTAGTGACACCCGTTAGGAGAATCAAACACCGTTTTGCTATTAATTTTGACAAATGTAGCATTGACGTTTGTCCTTGATTATTGTTGGTTGACTGATTAGGTTGATTGCGCTCGACTAGTTTATGAGCAAATAATTGTTTCTGTTTAGTATTGGGTTGGGGTGAAAAATACTTGTGTGCTAACGCCTAGTGATTTATTTCGCGATTTGACTAAATGGCGGTTAGCGATGATATTTAATTTATTTAAATAATGAATGAAAATTTAGATGAATGACTTTGAAAGAGAAGAAGAAGCTAGTAAAGGGGGATCGTGCCTGTTCTGAGTTGCTTTGTATACAGATGTGGATTGGTTATTAAAAGTCCGTTTCGAGCAAAACAAGCGGCGACATGTTCATATCGACGAGACCTAGGCAATGACGTTGGATTGTCAGGATTTGAGTTCGTTATATTTTCAAATTCAAACGAAGGTGAGTTTTCTCACACCTGCAAAAATATTCACATTTTTGTGAAATTGAAATCTATGATTGATTTGATTATTTATTTGCCGGTTGCTGTATTTTAAATGGACATCCAATTTAAAATGTAGAAATTGAATTGACAGTTAGTTTATGTAACAACCCGAAAATCTGGGCCAGTTTAAAATTTTTATTTTGGCAATTTTAGCGAATTTTGATTATTTAAAATGAATTATTTTAAATAATAACGACGAGAAATTTATTTTGAATATAATTCGAACGTATATATATACGCGTCGTCGTTAGAATATAAATATTTATATATAATTATAAATAGAATTGAAAATGGCGCGGTAGTTCGATAATTCGATTTCAAACTTCAATTGAACATACCGGGTGCAGAACAATCCGGATTTTAGTAAAACCAAAAATGATAGGATCTAATAGATGATATCTTTCCAACGAATCCGAAAAATCAAGATTTCATAGCGGGAATCAAAAGATAAGTCCAGTTGAAAATTCTGAATAGTCGCTATGGAATTCAGGCCCTTAAAATGGACATTTTGCATATGACCTCGGATTTCAACGAAACCACTTTTGTTGGGTCCGTGATGTAAAATTATTGCTAGGTTTTAAGTTTCATAATTTTTCGAATCAATGTGTGAGCGTGGCAAAGGAAAACGCGTTTGACCGGTTTCAGTTGATTTTAATCGACTGGAAATTGGCCATTTTTCTAACGGTCTCGGAATTCGGCGAAACTAGTTTTGTTAGGACCGTATCGTCAATACGAAGCTAGAAAATATTTTTCTGCAATTTATAGAGTTAGTATGTGACCCCGATAATTTGAAATGTACGTTTAAAATTCAATATAGTGATTTAAATGTAAATTCAACGGAAACTGATTCAAACGATCGAATCAGCTTGCGATACATATCCCATTGTGTTCGGAATGGGGGTAAAACGCTATGGACGATAGGCGGTGGACCTCGCTATGGACGACAGGCGGCGCCCTCTGATCAGACTCCGACACCTCGGATTGCGAGCAGGTTGAAGCCCTGGTTGGTTGAGCTCTTCGAAGTGACGCCCGGGATAACCTGAGAAGAAAGGTGCTGTTTTTTTTTATTATTTATTTATTTATTTTATTTTATTTTACTTAAGCAAAATATATTGTTTAAAATCAGTTTTTGATTTATAAATACATTGGATAAAAAAATCAGTTTTTATTTTAAAAATAAAATAAAATTAACAAGTGTTTTAGAAATAAAAACATTGCTTTAAATTTCAGATTTTTAAATGTAAAAATATTGTATAATTTCAGATTTTTAAATATGAAACACAAGAAAAAAAATATGATTTCACTTCATAGAAATATATATATATATATATATATATATGAGAAGTGTTATAAAAATACGTTTTTTACATATACATTAGCGATAAGAAAAATGCGATTAGAATATATAATCGAATTGTTTTATTTTCAGCATTGTTTTTAAAATGATTGTAGCTTTGTTTAGAAAATACAAAATACTTTGATTTTGAAAAAGAAATAAAAATATGATTTTTATATGTTGAACTTCGAAATAAAAATATGATTTTTATATATTGAACTTCGAAGTAAAAATTCAGTTTTTATATATTGAATAGCAAAGTAAAAATGTGATTTTTACATATGTAGAGAATACGGGCAACGAAGATGCGATGACGATGAAGATTTCTATCAAAGAAGAGTCAAGAGGATTGGATAGCTATATGTGAGAATTTCTCACCTTTCAATTTCTTTTTCTAGTTATATATATATATATATACTAGGATGCAGACGGTGCTTAGTAGCACCCGACACAATCGTCCACAGACCATGGACTTGTTTGTTTGATTGCAAAAATTAGTTAGATTATTTGATTGAAATTGAATTGTGTGGTGAAATGAATTGATTTGATTGATGTGTGAATGGCGTGGGCCTTCACTAGACCGGGGATAAGGCTAGGCCTCGTCCCGTTTCTAGTATCGTGCCGTTATGCCGCCGAAATTTTCTAAAATATGTTAGAAAAATAAAAATATCATTTTATTTAAAATTTGAATTGAATAGAAATTCATATGTTGAAATAAAATGTTTTATCGTTAAAATATAATTTTTAACGTGAAGTGAATAAAATAAAATATTCATTTACAAACCGGACGGTTTGTTTATGTACACCTATTTGAATGACATTGATTGGGACGATAAATTTTACACATCGCCCAACTGCACAAATAAAATCTGTGTTTGATTGTTTGAAACCCTACATAGGTGTTGGGATGAAATTTGAAGTTCACTCATCCTGATTGATTAAATATGTCGATCGATTGACAGGCTGTTATAAGCATTAGATATCTATATTTGATGCTTATACAGTGTAGTGCACTTTGGTTGATGGTTGATTATTTTTCAATGCTATTATACATGTGTTGTATGAAAATCCATATAATTAACTTTATATGGTAATTGATTGGGCCTCATTCCAATTTGAAAAATAAAGAACAATATAAAATAAAAGTTCATGTGTTGACAGTACTCATCCATTGAGATTGGTCATGTGTTGAACGAAATATTTTAGTAATAAAATTTACATCTTTATCGATAAAAATAAAAGTTCATGTGTTGACAGTACTCATCCATTGAGATTGGTCATGTGTTGAACGAAATATTTTGATAATAACAACTATTTTGAAAAAAGAAATATTTGAAATAGAATATTTGAAAATAGAAATTTATGAAGCCGTGTTGATTAGTTTGACGCCATTTTGACGTGAACGATATTTATATCGATAAAACGATTTCGAAATGAATTGAATAGAAAAAAATTTCGAAATGAATTGAATAGAAAACGATTACGAAATGAATTGAATAGAAAACGAATGTGATTTCAATTGAATATATAACGAAATTGAATCGAATAGAAAACCAATTTGAATTAAATCGAATAGAAAACGACTTTGGAATTGAAATAAATTGAAAACGAATTCAAATTGAATTGAAAGCGAATTGAAATGAATTCAAATTGAATTGAAATTTGAATTGAATAGAAATGAATTTTAAAACGAATTTATAAAGAAGAATTCAATTTTGATTTGAATTGAAAAGAAAGTTGAAATTGCTTTTGAAACGAATTTTAAAACTATTTATATAATTCATTTTAAATAGAAATCGACGAAATATATATTATATATATAATATAATGGCCTGAATAGAACGCGCCGCGCCGCGGCAGTTCGCGAATTTCGACCATTTATTTCAAACGGACATTACGGGAGATCCGACCGTCGGATTCTCCTAAAACCGGAACCGTTGGGTTCGTATCGAAAAGAGCTTTCTAATGAATATTATAAATTTGAAATCTAACGGTTGGATTTGGAGATACGTCCAAATCAAATTCGAAAAAGGTCGCTGTAAGTGCAGTTCGATGACCGTTGATGGAAATCGACTGTACAGGCCTTGATAAAATTATTAAAAATAGTAATAATTTGTGTAAAATCATAAGAAATGATTTGGGAAAAATTGGGATGAAAAACTCCATATTTGAAAAGATAAAAATAGATTTTTATCGAAATGAACTAGTTTTGAACTAGAATTATAATTCTATTTATTTTTAAATAAATAAATTGAATTCGAAAAGGGTTTTAAAAATAACCAAAATTTCCAATGATTGCATTGGAGTGGATTTGAATCGAAATTGTCTTCGGAATATTTCGATGTTGGAATTCGTGATTATACAGATGTTGCTATGGAAATTTGAAAGATATATATTTATATCGTTATTTCCAATACGACATTTGTTAATCGTAAAATTTGATATTGAATATAAGCCGATATATTTTCTATTCAGAGCCTTATATTGAATATCAAATGTGATTTGGGTTTGTCGTGAATGGTGTCTTCACTAACACTGTTCTTGAGCCCAGTTGAGAAAAGGTTAAATCTTTTTATTTAGATTTAATGAAGTGTACCAATTAAGTGATATTTAATGGGTATTGAATTGATATTGATTTTTGGGTTTATCGTGAACAGTGTTTTAAATAACACTTGTTCTTTAACCCGATAATTAATGGAATGATTTTTGGGTTTATCGTGAACAGTGTTTTAAATAACACTTGTTCTTTAACCCGATAATTAATGGAATGTGATTTTGGGTTTATCGTGAACCGTGTTTTAAATGACACTGATTCTTTAACCCAGTCGAAGATTAAAACTAAGTGGAGTTTTAATGAATCTTTAATTAGATTGAAATGATCGAAAATGGAGTATCACCAGTTTTGCTCCAGGCGATAGTTAAATCTTTAATTAGATTTGAACGTGAAATGGTAATTGAATTTACCGAAAGCACTGTGGTGTTAGATATGAAGTATTACCAGTTTTACTTCATGGGATGAATAGGCTGGGATTGGGAAATTAAAAACAAATGATTACTTCGGTAAAGTTCGTTAATCCCGACTAATTTGAATTGATATTCAAAGATAAATTAAAGAATAAATTCAAGGAATTTATCTTGGATAAAATTAATGGGAACCTTTCCCTATGAATGTGAAATCAGAAACTAACTGTCGGTTAGCTAAGCAGAATGGTTTTCTGGATATTGATCTGATGTTGGTTTCGGCCTTCGGGGTTAATATTTGGGGAATTATTCTCTTGATTAATTTACGGTTAGTGACTGATGAATTGGAATGAGGCGTATGTTGTGTTTGTGTAGCACTTATTTAAAATATACGCGAGTTATTCGGGAAGACCGGGTTTATCCCATTCTGAATAACTGATACGACGATAAGTCGAAGATGAAGACGATGGTCGAAGACCGGAAGTCTTCACGTCGTTTGGGTGATTACTGATGATCTTGATTGGGCTGTACACCCAAGAAGATGGAAACAGTTGGTGATCGTCCAGACGTACTTGGAGATCGATGGATATGCGGGGTACTAGGTGCCTCCGGTTTCGTTCAGACCCAGAACGGACTTGTAAATTGACTGTGTGCCTGACATTGGATTTTAGTCCGTGTGATTGATCTCTATTAAATATATTTCTGTTTGGCGGCGGAGAATTTATTCTCTTGCTTAACGCCCTTCTCTGAGACGTACGAGCTCAGGGGTTATATATTGATGGATATCAAACGCATGGAGTGAATTGCCTGTGTGGCATGCCTAAGTGGCAATTGATCGAGGCTTCTGTTGAAAAGCAAAGTCTTGTGGTGATGATCAAAGCACGGCCTTTGTGGCGTAGCTTTGTGTAACGTTTACTTCGCGAGTTTCACACCCGGTATGAACCAAAAACGGGAGACGGACCTCAGGGAGGGCATGCGTTTCTTTCTAGTTAGAAGTGGCGTCAGTGGTTTTACACGCCATGACGAGTTTGACTTATGTGGTTGTTGCTGTTGCGAGGCGCCTCGGATTGATCGGTCGTTCTCGAACCGATGGAGTCATTCGTTGGCTCATTTACGCCCCCATAGGGCGGGGGAACGCATGTTCAGGGTTTAAGTTTAATCCACATCGATGGACCGGCCCTGTCGCTCCAAGGGTCACTCGAGCTCTGATCCTGAGACATGGGCTAGATTGTCTCGAATCGGTTGAGGACTATCTTTTGCCTCGGTTCATAGACGGAAATCCAATTTCCAAATACGTGACATTTGCGGTTTTATTTGTAGAGCCTAGTACGGCGACATGATATATGGTACCCATGCCGCCTATGATTGATACTTATGATTTGAAGTTGTTTTATACACTATGCACTTATAATAGTATCAAATGATTTGTTTTAAAACGTATCAAGCATTCTTTGGCTGTTATAAGGGAAAACCCTATCCCCCGGCTTGCGTTACATTGTGTGATAGGACCTGGGTCTTATAACAGCTTCAGTTTTCTGTATTTAGCATTGCGCTGTTGTTTTATGCACTGGTGTTCTTGGGAGGAAACCCGTTCCGTGTTATACGGTGTGGTCCCTTGATTTACCTAACTTTAAAAACAAAGATTAATAACTGTTTTAGTTCTCACACCAGTCCCATGACTGACCTGGAGTTTATTGTTTTAACCTAAACTCTGGGTGCCCCTATTTTGACACGGGCAGCTAGTAGTTTTGGTTTTGCAGATTTATATTCACAGGATCCTGGTTTACAGCTGGAACGATATCCGGAAAGCTTTGTATCCGTATATCTCTTCTAGTTGTGTGTTGTATTATTTTCCGCTGCTATGTATTTAAATGTAATTTAAATCTCTGATATTTCTGTGTAATATTCATTTATACACTGTATATTCTTGTAATCTGATGCACTGTTGTAATAAGCAATGAAATGTTCTTCTGTTTGTGATCTGTTGTGGTTTGTTCTCGAACTATCCGTCGCTTTCCTTCACGGGGAAGTTACGGGTTTTCACAGTTTATTTTTGAATTAAATTGCTAGTTAAACCTCGACACATATAATCAGTTAATTATTGCAAATTGAACTGTTTTGGATGATGGTTGTGATGTGTGTTTATTTATGGATATATTGAATAGTACAGATGTTGTCTATATTTTTATATCAGTGTTATCACCTTGGATGTTACGGGCATCATCATAAACTGTCATTTCGAATAAATTAAGAAATAGGTTGAAATGATATATACCTATGACATTTGACCTTTGGATTGAAATGATATATATCCATTCCCTGAAATTAAAAATTAAAAATTTGAAATAACTGATCACTTGGCCATAGGATAGAAAATTATTATACGGACACCGGATTGGTTAAATCTATAAATTTTAAAATTTGTGAAACCGTGATTCTATGTAAAGAAAGTAAATTGAAATTATATAAATTGAATTATACATTGGATTTTGAATTTGAATTTGAAATGTTGAAATTTAAATTATTTCAAAGGTTTAAACCTTTATTTAAACTTTGAAATTAAATTCAAATTGAAATGATCTAATTTGTTATTTTGAAATTTAATCTAAAATTGAAATGTTATAATCTAAATTATTTCAGAGGTTTAAATCTTTATTTAAACTTTGAAATTAAAAATTCGAATTTAATGGCTAAAATAAATATTATGAACTTGAATTTGAACTTGAACTCGGATTTGATTTGAATCGAATAGATTCAAATAATATTTTGAAATTGGAAGTTATCCTTTAAAATGGATTGTTCTCAAATGATTTTGATTGTGGAATCAATTTGGATTGGATTTTGGAAATCGATTTGGTTTGTTTTGAGATTTAAACTTAGGTTCAGATTTATTGAAAATGGAAAGAAATAGTTGATTTGAAATTATTTCTATATAACCAAATTTATATATAAACTATTTTATGAAATTTATTCCTTTGATATATGGAGTATTTTATATAAATTGTTCTTCAAAAAAACCTATTCTTTCTATATATATAAAAGTAGTTTATTTTATAAAATATTTTAATATACATAAAACCATTTCCAATACTTAAGCTGTTTTGATTTCCAAGCTATTCCAAATCTCCCAAAATTATTTATAACTAATCAAAAATTTATTTAAACCCCAAAACTATTTCAAACTCACAAACTATTTTAGAAGAGAAAAGTGTTTACATTTAAATCAGTGATTTAAAAGTAAATATGATCATTTTGATGTTAAAATCAGAAATGAATTCAAAACTATTTTTGAAGTAAATTGAATGATTCGAATGAAATGTGGTTAATTGAAGTTATAACCAATTATTGAAACTGAAATTTATCTCAAAGTGAATATGAATTTTGGAAGTAAATATTGTTGTGATTAAAATAATATGGTATTTTAAAGTGAAATTGGTTTAGTTGAATATGATATTTTGATATCATAACGATTCACTTTTGAAATATAAAAGTACCAATCGGTGTGTAACATGATGTTTAGTTGTTAAAGAGACCGGGGCCTCTTATTGACATACTCTCTGTCAATGTTGGAACCACTTTAACAACTGTGTACGCGGTGGAGTTTCAGAAATGAAGCAGGATAAATTTGAAGGCGATTACTGGATTTGAAGAAAGTGAACGATAATGGATGACCCCGACACTTGTGTCGATTTGAAATGACTAAAACAGGAGCCGTGCCAGACCAAATGAGGCTTGACTACCTCTTAGTGGACATCTGCTCTTCGATTTTCCTGGGCCTCGGGTCCATACTATTATTATTCTTATGTTGTTGTTGTTTTGTTGGTGCGCACCCTTGAAGGAATGTATTTCCCTTTGATTCGATATGGGGCGGATGTCTATGGTGGGCCGTTAAGGGTAACCACCAGTCTGGATCAGGCAAACTAGTAGCATACTACTTTGGGTATTGCCTCATATGCCTTGTTGTAACAACCCGTATTTTCAATAATCTGTTATAACGTAAATCGAGGCAGAATTTAATTTATAAATCTGAATCAATGGAAACGGGCTATGCCATTGCGTTCGTCTCGGAAAAATACGCGAAATAGAGTCCGAGTTTTCGAGAATCGGAGTCCGTATGACCCGACTAAGGCCCAACGAAGTTTTCAGAAAATTTCAAAGTAAAAACAGATTTCAAATTCAAGTTTGAATTTGGAAATTTGGGCCAGTTTGGGCCAGGCGGGAAAATTCCCGCCAGAGCACCCAAGTCGACAGCCCTGTCGACTTGGGAGTCGACTTGGTTGTACCCAAGTCGACAGCCCTGTCGACTTGGTCCAGCCGGGCTGTTTAGCCTGGTGCACCATTTTGAGATTGTGTTGAGTTTGGGGGCAAGATTCGGTTTTAAGGGCTGAGATTGGAACTAGGGTTTAATCCTAAGGTTGAAACTAATCCTAATCTCTATAAATAAGCCCCTAACCTAACCCTAAATCATCATTATTCATTCTAGTAACTAAACTATGGCAAAATCAATCCTCTCATGGCCTCCACTCTCTTCATAAAATTCCTAAATAAATTTCTATGAGATTTTCCATGCATACAAGTGTTTTCAAGCTTGTATGAGCATCATTAGCTTGCATTCAAGTCAAGTTTCTATATTTGCATCATAAAGCAAGAGTTTTGATCATTTTGGCTTAAGGGTTTTCTATTAAAGCTTGCATTTTGGGTTTAATTGGTTGCATAAGGGCTTTGTCATATTTCCTAAGCATTGTAAGCCCTATTCTACTTTCATACTTAAACTCTAAAGTTAAATGTATGATATGCAAGTTTGCCATGATATGCAAGTTTACTATGATGTGTTATGCAAGTTCATCAAGTTATGTTATGCAAGTTCATCAAGTTATGTTATGCAAGTTTGATATGTTATGATATGCAAGTTTGCCATGCTATGTTATGCAAGTTAATCATGTTATGATATGCAAGTTTATCATGTTATGTTATGCAAGTTTGATATGCAAGTTTGTCATATGATATGCAAGTTATGTTATGCAAGTTTGGGTTGATCATTTGGTTCATGTTATCATGTTATGCAAGCTTATCTTGAGTATATGAACATAAAGCTCCAAGCTTTATGCTAAAGGTTGCATTTTGGCAACATGTAAGTTATCATATCTCTTATGATAACTTGCATGTGAGGCTAAATGCGAACTTATGGCCATGTCTACATGTCATTTAGTACCATGTATCACCAATATGCCAAGTTTGGTTTTATGCATGCTTTTGAGGCCTAAAAATGTAATATGCAAGTATATGAACATATGTACATTTCTTATGCCACCATGTTGAACTTGTGGCTTCAACACCTTTATGTCACGATTATGCCAAGTTCCCTCTTTCTATCCTTTATGCGCTATTGCGATATGTAAGCGATGGGATTGCGTTTGGGGTTGGGTAAACTTAAAAGACATAAAAACATAAGCTTGAGAATTTACCTATTAAGTTAGGTCTACCCATTGGGAATTTACCTATTAAGTTAGGTCTACCCAATTGCTTGAAAACTTGTAATGTGTTTTGGAAACATGATGGACATGACACTTAGAAAATATAACTGTGACCAACTCGAGGTTGGGGTTGAGTTTGTAGCGTAAACCTACCCGGAACCGACCGGCTTAACTAGTTGCTACAAACAATAGGACCCAATGTGAGAAGTTGGTCATGTTGTACCTTGAACCCGAGGTTAGACCAAGTTGTGGTGTAAAGCTACCCGGAACCGACCGGCTTAACTAGTAACCGCAACAAAGTCTAATGTGAGAGGTTAAGGCGCATTAAATTAATTAATGCCTCATGATTAGGGTTAAGTCATGGACCGCTTGAATACTTAACCAATTAAACACGATGGGTTGGTAGGGTTAAGTCATGAACTTTGGGTACACTTAACCAACTTGGTACTTGAATGGGTTGGGTTAACCACGTTTAACCCATTAAGGAAACCCTAGTTACGTGGTCCTTTGCACCAGTAACCCTCTTAGTTGTATCATGACACCCTAGAGACTAGGCTAGGGAGGAGCACGATTACTGGGATGCCATGTAAGCGACCAAAACGACGGCTGAGTAGGTGCGCCGGTGTAGGTTCAGGCGGGCCATGGTCGTGCACATGGTCCGAAGTTGAAAAAGCAGGCACGGGCACCAGTAGGTTTAGACTGTGCGTGCATTGATTTGTGTCAGTGGTTGACACCCTAGGACTTGATACACCCTAGGGTGGACCTAGCACAGTTTAGCTACACTTCGTAGTTGGGCCGTATGACACCGACACTTGACGAGTTAGGCTTATAGGGAGCCGATCGACTAGACCGTGCTAGTTGGACCTTGGTTTAGGTCATTCATGATGTTTGGGCCAAACTTGGGCCTGGGGATCACTTCTTGTTTACACTTTGGACCTCGTATTGGGGTCACTACATGTTATTGGGCCAAAGCTTGGGCCAAGGGATCAATACTTGTTTATTCAAGTCATGTTAGTTTGCTAGTACACCTGTGGTGCAAAAACATTAAACCTGATTATGCGATGACACCTTTATCTACCTTGTTAGTTAATCATCATGCTAGTATGTTGTTATCCTTATGTTCATCCCTGCTGCTCATGCCAGTTAACTTTACCAGTTTACATTGATTGTAGTAGGGCTTACTCAGTCTTTTTGACTGACCTGTTTTCTTTCGCCTCTTTTCTTCCGTTTCCCCCCCAGGTTCTCAGGGTGGGAACGTTGGAGCTTAGCTTGGATTCCTGATCGCTTGCTTGTGGGATTTTAGCTCATGTACGGTCTTGACATGAAGCTAGCTATGGTTATCACTTATTTTGGGGATAGTACTTATGTATTTCAGTTTTTCAGTTGATGTTGTTTTTATCTAGACTTGTTTATTTGGAAAGCTATGTTGTACCAGACTTGTTTTGAAATAGTATGAAATCTTCCGCTGTTTTATCTATGTTATTTACTCTGTTTACATATATACATATGTTCTTGTTCTGCCTTGATATATCATTATGCATGTTTACCTGATTCAAACGCCCCTCCAAAGTCAGAGTGCTTGCAAGAGTCACCCTGGCGGAGGTGGGGTGTTACATTTGGTATCAGAGCATATGGTTTAAGAGAAGGAACAAAAAGGTTTTTAGAAAACTTTTAGAAAACTATTTTCAAAACCAAGTATAAAGTATTTTCCAAAGAAAAGTCTAGTTTATTTTAAAGACTATTCCCCAAAAAGGCATTAGAAAAAATTCCTTCGTTTTTCTCCATTCTGAATCTATCTTTTTCTTCGTTTTCAGTATGGCCGATAACTCTGCTATTCCGGAAGGAGTACACGTACCTGTTTGGTATAGGAGACTTTTGGAGGCTAGGGCGACCGAAGCCGGCCCCGCAGATGTTCCTCCTCCTCCTCCGGTAGTTAATGTTCCTCCTCCTCCTGTCGCTGAGGTTCCTCTTCCTCCTCCCCCTCAGCATCCTCAGGCTGACTTCGCAAAGACTTGCAAGGATTTCAAAGCAATGGGTGGCAAGAACTTTCAAGGCACTGAGACTTTTGTAGAGGCCAGAAATTGGTTGAAAGAGACCGAGGATTTATTTGCTATCTTTGGGTTAGACGATCAGATGAAGATCTTGTTGGCGGTTTGGCTTATGAAGGATGAAGCCGCCTATTGGTGGGAAGTCACCAATGGTACTAGGCCTGTTGAGACTTGGGCCGATTTCAGGGCAAGGTTCGTGCTTAAGTTTCTATCTTCTACTGAGGAGAATCTGCAAATGGAGAGGTTCATAACTTTGAAACAAGGAGATATGTCTGTCAAAGAATATGTGAACAAATTCAATCAGTTAGCTCGTTTTGGCTTGGATATGGTGAATACTCCTCAGAAGAAGGCTCTTCGTTTTGCTAGAGGATTGAATGAGCCGTTGCAGGGATTGGCTATGTCACATATTCCCCATGGGGCCACGTTTGAGAGCTTGGTTGATATGGCGTTACTTTAGGGAGATGTCAAGAAAAATGATACTCAATCCAAGAAGACTGATTCCCAGGGAAAAGGAAATCAGGGTAATCCAAGTGGTCAGAGCAGTCAAGGCAATCAGAACAACAAGAACAACAAGGGAAACAAGAACAAGGCAAAGGAAACAAGAAAGTGCAACTTCTGTGGGATTGTTGGGCACATAGTCAAGGACTGTAGGAAGAAGAGAAGGAAATTGGGTGGGTGCTTTCACTGTGGAGAGACGGGACATTTTAACAAGGATTGCCCTAGGAAGCAAGGGCAAGGCCAGGGTCAGCCTCAGCGTGCTGGACCTTCAGGAGGGCAAGTTCATGCTCTCAATGCCGCTCCAGTTCCCGATCGAGGTAGTATTTCTGTTGAAAGTCTTGTTTACATTTCTGATTTTCCTGTTCGTACCTTGTTTGATTTTGGTGCATCGCATAGTTTATTTCATCTGATCTAGTTGAAAGTTTGCACCTAAGTACTAGTCTAGTTAATGATCCCGTGTGTGTTTTAAATCCAATTGGGGGTTCCGCCCATTTGTCTGTTATCTACGTGGATTTGAAAATCTCTATCTTTGGTGTAGAGTTCTCGTGTGATGCTTGTATTCTCGGTTTCATGAGGTATGGGTTGATTTTGGGCATGGATGGGTTGTCCAGTTTTGGAGCCATCCTTGATTTTTTAGCATAGGGTTGTGAGGCTCATGACTCGCCTCGGTAATACCCTAAAAATTTCTAGTAACCCTATGAGTCCCGTCATGTTGTGTTATCTTGAATCCCTCAACTCGTCTATCGATAGTTTGCAATCGGTGAGGGTGGTCCGAGAATATCCTGATATCTTGGGTGAAGTGAAGGGGGTTACCCCTAAACGAGAGATAGATTTCTGCATTTATCTGGTGGATAATGCGAAGCTGGTTTCTTTGCCCGTTCGGCACATGGCTCCGCGTGAAAGGCGGGAGCTAAGTAAGCATGTGAAGGAGTTGCTTGAGAAGAACTTCATTAGACGAAGTATATCTGAATGGGGAGCGCCTATAGTATTTACTACCAAGGCAGATGGTTCTCTTCGACTTTGTGTCGATTATCGTGAGTTAAACAAAGAGAATAGACAACCATTGCCAAGGATCGATGATTTGTTCGATCAGCTTGTAGGAATATCTGTTTTCTCTTGATCTTGCTACTGGATTCCATCAGCTCAGGGTAGCTGAAGATAGTATAGACAAGACTGCGTTCAGAACTCCGGATGTATTCTTAGAATGGCTGGTCATGCCATTCAGTTTGACTAATGCACCCGCCTACTTCGTGGACTTGATAAGTAGGGTGTCTAGGGAGTTCCTGAACGAGTTTGTGGTAGTCTTCTAGATGATATTCTGATCTTCTCAAAGGACGAGGAAGAACATCCAAGACATCTCAAGGAGGTGATGGATACGCTTAGAGCGCATCAGTTGAAAGCCAAGTCCTCCAAATGTCATTTTGGAGAAAAAGGAGTTAGATTTCTTGGGCACATAGTTTCTAAGCAAGGCTTAGCGGTGGATCCCGCTAAGGTAGTTGCAGTTCAGGATTGGAAGACTCCAAGGAATGCAACTGAAGTAAGAAGTTCTCTCAGTTTTAGTTAGTTAGTAAGCGTCCCTTGAGCTTAGACCTACCCTTCTGGATCAAGTAGGGACTTCACAGAAGGAAGACCCGCAGTTAGTCGAGATCATGGACAAGTTGATTCGAGGCGAGATGGTAAGTCACCTCGCTATAGATGACAAGGGATGGCTAAGACACGATGAGAGAAAGAAGGTTCTTGAAGATGCACATCACCCGAGGAGGTGGCCGAGATTTTCCCAAGGTGCATGTTGTGCCAACAGGTTAAAGGCCGAGTCGTAGAAGCCCGGTGGGCCATTATATCCGTTGGAGGTCCTCGCAATGGAAGAGGGAAAAGCATCACGAAGGATTTCGTGGATGGACTGCCTAGGTCAAGGGAAGAGAATACGAGCATGTGGGTCATAGTAGGTAGACTCACGAAGAGTGCTCATTTCACTCCGGTAAAGAGCGAAAGGATTGCATCATAGCTAGCGACAGTTTACTTTCAAGAAATAAAGCAGTTGCACGAGGTTCACTAAAGTATAGTTAGTAACCATGACTTAATCTTCACTAGCCAGTTTTGGGATAGTCTACGAGAAGTCATGGGCAAGCAACTGAATCTAAGCACGGCCTATCATTCGCAGGCGGATGGTTCGTTGGCAACGTGGATTGGTATTTTCGAGAAAAGTTCTGCTGCGTGGAATACTTTATGGTAAGTAAACGAGATCCAGGATTCACTAGTGAATTTTGGAGAGCTTGCATGAAATCATGAGGTCATGGTTATGCTTAAGCCAAGAATGATAGTAGAGTAAGTGAAAGAGGAAGACGAGAGGCGACAATGAAATGGGTTCCAACTCATATTTGGAAATAAGAGTTAAGAAGCTAAGAAATCATGAGGTAAAAGACGGTCAAAGCACTGTGGAGTTAAGCTCAAGGAAACGTGACTTAGAAGATTGAAGGCTAGATACGTGCATCATATCTCTTTCTAAGAGTATATCCTTGATCCTTGTTTTCCTGCGGAACTTACTCGCATGTTATCTTTTTATGTATATCCTCTCGGTCCCATTTTCAGTCCTATTTCTGTCGGGAGGTATGACTTATTGGCCAGTAATACATGTCAGGGTTTGAAGGGGGTCTGTTAGGTTGACTAAACCTTTTGGGCTTTTATAGAATATGGGTTGGGTTAGGAAGGGATTTCTTGTAATCCAAAAGAGGAGTATATCCTGCTTATCTTCCCGATATCTTTGTAGCATATCTTTTGCTATCCATGTTTGTCTTGATTATCTAGTGTATCGTGTTAATCTTGTCATGAGAACCTTAGGTAGAAACCCTTTGGATGAAACATGTGTTTGAAACATGTTATGCTTGATGTTTGCAAGTGGTTGCAAGTGTTTGCAAGTGGTTACTCGTGGATGCATTATACACGTTAGGCACTAGATCAGCTCACACACTCCTCATATTGCATATGCACGAGTGTTTATGCTTATTCATGGATGAAAATTTTTGTGTTATCACATGGATGTTGCATATGGATGTATGTTATGTGCACACATATAGATGTTATACATTATGTTAGGAATTGCATACATATGGATTCATTTCACTAACATAATTTGCATTGAGGATATTTGCATTAGATAAGGACATATACACACACCTTTGCATATGTTCATACAACATTTAGAATCTTGTAAGGACAATGATTGCTCGTGGATGATGTTTTGAGTAGATGGGTGTTGGATGGTAGGATACGTTCTTCCTAACTTGAAGATTTCGGGGACGAAATCCTTTAAGGAGGGGAGAATGTAACAACCCGTATTTTCAATAATCTGTTATAACGTAAATCAAGGCAGAATTTAATTTATAAATCTGAATCAAGGGAAACGGGCTATGCCATTGCGTTCGTCTCGGAAAAATACGCGAAATAGAGTCCGAGTTTTCGAGAATTGGAGTCCGTATGACCCGACTAAGGCCCAACGAAGTTTTCAGAAAATTTCAAAGTAAAAACAGATTTCAAATTCAAGTTTGAATTTGGAAATTTGGGCCAGTTTGGGCCAGGCGGGAAAATTCCCGCCAGAGCACCCAAGTCGACAGCCCTGTCGACTTGGGAGTCGACTTGGTTGTACCCAAGTCGACAGCCCTGTCGACTTGGTCCAGCCGGGCTGTTTAGCCTGGTGCACCATTTTGAGATTGTGTTGAGTTTGGGGGCAAGATTCGGTTTTAAGGGCTGAGATTGGAACTAGGGTTTAATCCTAAGGTTGAAACTAATCCTAATCTCTATAAATAAGCCCCTAACCTAACCCTAAATCATCATTATTCATTCTAGTAACTAAACTATGGCAAAATCAATCCTCTCATGGCCTCCACTCTCTTCATAAAATTCCTAAATAAATTTCTATTAGATTTTCCATGCATACAAGTGTTTTCAAGCTTGTATGAGCATCATTAGCTTGCATTCAAGTCAAGTTTCTATATTTGCATCATAAAGCAAGAGTTTTGATCATTTTGGCTTAAGGGTTTTCTATTAAAGCTTGCATTTTGGGTTTAATTGGTTGCATAAGGGCTTTGTCATATTTCCTAAGCATTGTAAGCCCTATTCTACTTTCATACTTAAACTCTAAAGTTAAATGTATGATATGCAAGTTTGCCATGATATGCAAGTTTACTATGATGTGTTATGCAAGTTCATCAAGTTATGTTATGCAAGTTCATCAAGTTATGTTATGCAAGTTTGATATGTTATGATATGCAAGTTTGCCATGCTATGTTATGCAAGTTAATCATGTTATGATATGCAAGTTTATCATGTTATGTTATGCAAGTTTGATATGCAAGTTTGTCATATGATATGCAAGTTATGTTATGCAAGTTTGGGTTGATCATTTGGTTCATGTTATCATGTTATGCAAGCTTATCTTGAGTATATGAACATAAAGCTCCAAGCTTTATGCTAAAGGTTGCATTTTGGCAACATGTAAGTTATCATATCTCTTATGATAACTTGCATGTGAGGTAAATGCGAACTTATGGCCATGTCTACATGTCATTTAGCACCATGTATCACCAATATGCCAAGTTTGGTTTTATGCATGCTTTTGAGGCCTAAAAATGTAATATGCAAGTATATGAACATATGTACATTTCTTATGCCACCATGTTGAACTTGTGGCTTCAACACCTTTATGTCACGATTATGCCAAGTTCCCTCTTTCTATCCTTTATGCGCTATTGCGATATGTAAGCGATGGGATTGCGTTTGGGGTTGGGTAAACTTAAAAGACATAAAAACATAAGCTTGGGAATTTACCTATTAAGTTAGGTCTACCCATTGGGAATTTACCTATTAAGTTAGGTCTACTCAATTGCTTGAAAACTTGTAATGTGTTTTGGAAACATGATGGACATGACACTTAGAAAATATAAGTGTGACCAACTCGAGGTTGGGGTTGAGTTTGTAGCGTAAACCTACCCGGAACCGACCGGCTTAACTAGTTGCTACAAACAATAGGACCCAATGTGAGAAGTTGGTCATGTTGTACCTTGAACCCGAGGTTAGACCAAGTTGTGGTGTAAAGCTACCCGGAACCGACCGGCTTAACTAGTAACCGCAACAAAGTCTAATGTGAGAGGTTAAGGCGCATTAAATTAATTAATGCCTCATGATTAGGGTTAAGTCATGGACCGCTTGAATACTTAACCAATTAAACACGATGGGTTGGTAGGGTTAAGTCATGAACCTTGGGTACACTTAACCAACTTGGTACTTGAATGGGTTGGGTTAACCACGTTTAACCCATTAAGGAAACCCTAGTTACGTGGTCCTTTGCACCAGTAACCCTCTTAGTTGTATCATGACACCCTAGAGACTAGGCTAGGGAGGCCCACGATTACTGGGATGCCATGTAAGCGACCAAAACGACGGCTGAGTAGGTGCGCCGGTGTAGGTTCAGGCGGGCCATGGTCGTGTACATGGTCCGAAGTTGAAAAAGCAGGCACGGGCACCAGTAGGTTTAGACTGTGCGTGCATTGATTTGTGTCAGTGGTTGACACCCTAGGACTTGATACACCCTAGGGTGGACCTAGCACAGTTTAGCTACACTTCGTAGATGGGCCGTATGACACCGACACTTGACGAGTTAGGCTTATAGGGAGCCGATCGACTAGACCGTGCTAGTTGGACCTTGGTTTAGGTCATTCATGATGTTTGGGCCAATCTTGGGCCTGGGGATCACTTCTTGTTTACACTTTGGACCTCGTATTGGGGTCACTACATGTTATTGGGCCAAAGCTTGGGCCAAGGGATCAATACTTGTTTATTCAAGTCATGTTAGTTTGCTAGTACACCTGTGGTGCAAAAACCTTAAACCTGATTATGCGATGACACCTTTATCTACCTTGTTAGTTAATCATCATGCTAGTATGTTGTTATCCTTATGTTCATCCTTGCTGCTCATGCCAGTTAACTTTACCAGTTTACATTGATTGTAGTAGGGCTTACTCAGTCTTTTTGACTGACCTGTTTTCTTTCGCCTCTTTTCTTCCGTTTCCCCCCCAGGTTCTCAGGGTGGGAACGTTGGAGCTTAGCTTGGATTCCTGATCGCTTGCTTGTGGGATTTTAGCTCATGTACGGTCTTGACATGAAGCTAGCTATGGTTATCACTTATTTTGGGGATAGTACTTATGTATTTCAGTTTTTCAGTTGATGTTGTTTTTATCTAGACTTGTTTATTTGGAAAGCTATGTTGTACCAGACCTGTTTTGAAATAGTATGAAATCTTCCGCTGTTTTATCTATGTTATTTACTCTGTTTACATATATACATATGTTCTTGTTCTGCCTTGATATATCATTATGCATGTTTACCTGATTCAAACGCCCGTCCAAAGTCAGAGTGCTTGCAAGAGTCACCCTGGCGGAGGTGGGGTGTTACACTTGTCATACGTTTATCCTTAGCGAGACAACTACGATTTTGATTTTGGCATAGGTCTATAGGGGACGCACTGGCTACCGACGTTTTACTGGTTGTGTTACAGGACCTGCATAGACCAGGTGCTTATAAACTGTGTAAGGGTAATCAATGTAACCCCGCTTACGCTATTTTTCTGACAATTATTTGTGAATAGACACTATTATAATAGCGAAATTATATTATATAGTATCTAGTTTGACGGATCCTTAGGAGATGAAATTTACCGTAACATCTCTTGAGTTATGTGCGTACATGTTCATATGATATCGATTTGACTTAGATGAGAATATTTTTGCCTGATCCGAGCTTGTTTTATTTTCACGCTATTACGCTCGGGTCAGACTTTAGCATTCCAGTTTCAAAGGTTATCTTCTGAAGGATGAAGACGAAGACGGTATACTATTATTACAATTGTATTCCATTACTATTCTGTTGCATTACTCTGTATTATCAGTTATGTATATAAATGTATAACTCTGATAAATGTTGTAAAATGATCAAATGTTTATTTTAAACAGCTTCATGAACTGTTATTTGATTATTATATTTTGTTCATTCCGTTGCGAGATTCTGTGCTTGTTTTCTTCTTTCTTTCTAATTCTAAATTAATCCCTTGATTATCTATATTTTTGACTATAATGGTTAAAGATGTGGATCGTCATTTAACAATTTGTAAATACATACAGTTTTGAGTTAGACATGTGTGGATTATTGTCGATTCAAAAGGTACGGATTTCTAGGTCGTTACAGTTGGTATCAGAGCTTATGGTTTAGCGATAAACCTTGGCTCTATTGGGATTTACTCGTTATAGATAGGGTTAGTAACACCCTAGAATGAGTTCTGAGTGTATAAATATATACGAGAGAGCGTACTTGTACTTTTGATATAAAAAAATAGTTTTATATTGTGTTGTTTGACTTATTGAGTTGAGTTTGGAGTTCCAGTCGATGCTGTTGCAAGCGTTACCGAATGGGATTTCAAAACACTTGAACATGGCATTTTAACACAATGTTGTTTTCATTTATATTTTATATATGTACGATAAATAATTTTGAAATTTGATGGTAAATTAGTCAATACTCTTAACCTATTGACTATAACAATAAATCGATCTTTTATATATGATTTATAATTAACTGTAAACCGAATAAATTTAAATGGAGAATTTGAGATATTTAAATCCAATTGGTTTTAATGATTTTCGAGACTTTAAAAAAATATAGTGGTAGTATTTAGAAGTATTTTCCATAGATTTCATTTTAAAAGAAATTTTAAAGTGAAATTGGTTCAGTACTCCACTTCGGTCGCTGGAAGATAAATTTCGATGAGTGTGGCCACATCACCGACTTTCATTTTCGAGTCTCTAAGTGGGGGAGAACCCTTTGTAGCTTTTCTACATATTGTTTGAAAATAATTCTAAATTAAAATCTTAAGTATGTTTTGTTATACAAAATATATATAGTATATAGTATTTCAAAATGATTTGGAAGAAACTTGGTATTCAAAATTTTGAAGTCTTTGTATAAACTTGGATAGCTTAACTTTTAAATATATGAAATGAGAAACTAAATCCAATGTTTAAAAGAAACATGAATCCAAATGGTAACTCTCGAAAAAAAAGATAATATGAATTAAAACCAAATTGAAATTGTTGAATGTTCTTATTTTATTAAATTAAATCGGATTAAAATATAAAATACTTAGTGGCATCCAATAACTTACATAAAAAAAGGAACTGAAGTTAAATGTATATGAATATGCGCTGAAAATACAAATGTAACTTAAGTAATGAAAATGCTTCAAAGTGAAATTTGAACCATGGATATGTTATAAATAGTTGTCAAGTTGTTATAATATGATACAAATTTGTTAATACTCTTGAAACGATTAATAAAATCAAAAGGGAATATTAATAAAGGACAATAGTGTTTAAGCATATGCAATAACAACTTACGAGAAAGATTTTTTTATTTAAATCGAACCATATCTTTGTATATTATTGTAAAATATAACGAAAATTGCAAAGGATTGGTAATAGAAAAAAATTGTAACCTTCTGAATAATTAAAACTTGAATAGAAATTGTATCAAAAAGGAAACGAGTCTTAAGTAATGTATAAACTTAAGAAATTATGTAACAAGTCATTTCATAGTAATAAATTTATGAAGTAACGTAAATAACAAAGGAACTAAAGTCTATAAGTTGTGAAATAATGTGAATTTATTAAACATGAATAAGTGCATGCAACCAATTGAATGTAACAATTGAATGGAAAATCAATGTACCATGAACATTACAAAAGTGATTATATATATTAGATCGAATAAATTTCGTGGGTTAGAACTTGAAAGGATAAAACCAACATAATTGAAAATTTAGAAACGTTCAATAATCGCTGAAAAAAAAACTTGGATTTTGCTGTTGTCCCAATTTGATATTTTGATTTTGAATTTAAATTTAGTGTTATATGTCATGTATACTATGTATGTTACTCTATCGTTATATATATACTATCTCATCCAGTTTTGAGAATTCAGTAGGTGTGGAGATCATTGCTTAATATATTGTTTTTGCTTGCGTACATAAGCGAACTCGCTTATATATATATAAATAAAATGGTATGCCTACGAAAAAAAATAAAAAATAAGATGCGTATATAATTGATATATTGTGTTTTCTGGTCATGTGAGCTGATGCATATGTTTTCATCTCAACTGACATATTGCCAAAGTCCCTTCGTACAAAGGAGGTGCTGCCAAAATTTTTCTGTGACTTCGGGCGTTAGATTTTTTTTTTTTTGGAGACTTTAAAATTCGGAATGTACAAGTTTTTTTTTTTTTTTTTTTTGTAAATTACTTTGCGGTAAGTATATATATGTTTACTACCGTGTTTTGTTCCTTTTCGGGGACGAAAAGTTTTAAGTGTGGGAGATTGTAACAACCCTCTATTTTTAAAGAATTAAATTTCGATTTAAATCGTATTTTTATTTTAAAAAAAAAAAACAAATAATATATTCTATGGTTTTTCATAATGGGAATTCGATATTTGAAATACGTATAGTGAAATGTAGCAGCTGTGAGAATTTCATCGGAAAATTTGAATGTAGTCGGTTGCGCTATTTTCAGTGCGCGCTGCGCATAACAGTTCAAATTTTAGCGATTTTAAAACCTCTTCGAAACCAGTTCGGACACGAAAAATATTCTATTCGTTATCAGTAATCTATCGGCGAAATTCGTTTCGCGAAAATCAGATGTTTTGATCTCCGTTTCTCATCCGCATTTCTACGTTAAAGGGGTCCGTAACGCGTTTTTGAACGGAGCATGCAGACACTGCAAATTATATACCGTTGTGTCCGTCTCGTCGCGCTGATTACCAAAATATATTCATTTGTCATTTTTGGTGTTCGGTTTGCGCTAAAATTGTGAAAAAGCTTGCACAGTTCATTTTTGAAAATGAGTCATTTGAGTTCGATGTGTCCCTTTTACGATCTTACATATCTTTCTAAACATTTTGGTTCTGCAAAACCTATCTTTTTATTTTACTAAAGCATCCATTTATGTTTTTGTTTTTCTCTTAGGGCACATTATGGATATAAACATGCATGCCCGTCACTACAAAGTGCCTTTTCATTTTCAAAGGCAATTTACGTACATGCAAATGTTTATTCCCTTTCTATTTATCCCAGGTCATTTCTTTTATTTCCAAAGAACATGCATGAAACGTTGGTTTCTCCTTTTCTTTCATTGCCTTCCAACATGAACAGTACACTTCCAAATACATTTCCAGAGTTGAAAACGTTTGTTCACCTTTTGAACTTTAAACCGTTGTTTTATATATATTTAAGTGTCTGTCCATTTACAATGCAACGAGTTTCAATGCAACGGTTCTTTCCACCTTTCTTCTTTTCAAATGCATGTTACTTTTTCCTTCATTTTGAATATGAACGTGACAACTTTTCTCCTTCTTTTCCCATTGAATGCGCCATGCTCTCATAAATTAAAAGCACCAGCACCATGCCTTGCTATACTGGTTCACTTCATCATTTAATGCACGTACACATTTTTCTCCGCCACCCACGTTTTCTTCTGCACCCACATTTCTTTGCTTTGAAACTAAGCAAAGCTTAGTCTATTTATATATATCTTCACACAATACAAAGGAGACACTTTTCATTTTTCCAATTCATATTCTCCCCCATCTTTTGCTGGCAACATTTTTCTTCCCTCTGCAAAAGGAAATAATAATAACTCACGTATGGACACTTTTTCTTTCCCACTTTCCTTTGGTATGAAATAAAATACATGGCACATTCATTCCCAGGCAAACACAAAAATGGTTCCTTTGCCACTTCTTCCCTCAGAACTCAACTCGCCCTTCTTTCATTCTCCAACTTTTCTCCTCTCTTTTTGGTCATCAAGCATGGTCTCACGGAGGATACATTTTTTTTAAAAAAAAAAAGTATAATTCATGAAACATTTGCTTATCTCTACCCATATGTTCAATGCAAGAACACAAAAATGAAAATAGTTGGGTGCTTGTTTTCATAGAGTTGTGCATGTGTTTGTATTGCACAAAGTTGGCATCATGGCGTGGTGCAAGCGCAAGGAAGGATGAATGGCATTCTTGGTTCATCACAGAGCTCAAAAAAAAAAATAAAAAAAATAACAAACGCATGAAACGAATGGCAAGGAGGTGCATGGAGTAGTTGGAAGGTGGGCATGAATAGTAGAGATAGAAGAACCGAAGAAAAAGGAGGAGCATGCATGGATGGTGAATAAATGAGGTGCTCATTGTGCAAGAATTAGAAACAGGGCGACTTGCGCATGTATATGTTTGTCTACAGCTTGATTCATAAAGGAAAGCATGCTGGAAGAATAGAAAGAGGCTAATACGCGAGGAAGATACATGCGGGTTTGTATGGTTCCTGGGCTTCGGGCTTATCCGGTAACGGGTGAGGTTTTATATTAATTTAGCCATATATAGTTTGTTTAACTAGTTTATTTAGTTTATAATTTGATTACTTAATTTAATTTGTTAGCAAGTTGGCTTAGAAACCAAATAATACAACCATTTGAGGATTTTGACGTTAGATTTCTATTGACAAATATAACATGCTAATTAAATTGTTTGGCACGTTTGGTTAAGCGTAAAATATCAGTAAATTGTTAGCAGTTGAATTTAATTACGGTTAACATAATTATTTTAATTATATTTTGTAGTGACACCCGTTAGGAGAATCAAACACCGTTTTGATATTAATTTTGACAAATGTAGCATTGACGTTTGTCCTTGATTATTGTTGGTTGATTGATTAGGTTGATTGCGCTCGACCAGTTTATGAGCAAATAATTGTTTCTGTTTAGTATTGGGTTGTGGTGAAAAATATTTGTGCGCTAACGCCTAGTGATTTATTTCGCGATTTGACTAAATGGCGGTTAGCGATGATATTTAATTCATTTAAATAATGAATGAAAATTTAGATGATTGACTTTGAAAGAGAAGAAGAAGCTAGTAAAGGGGGATCGTGCCTGTTCTGAGTTGCTTTGTATACTGATGTGGATTGGTTATTAAAAGTCCGTTTCGAGCGAAACAAGCGGCGACATGTTCATATCGACGAGACCTAGGCAATGACGTTGGATTGTCAGGATTTGAGTTCGTTATATTTTCAAATTCAAACGAAGGTGAGTTTTCTTACACCTGCAAAAATATTCACATTTTTGTGAAATTGAAATCTGTGATTGATTTGATTATTTGTTTGCTGGTTGCTATATTTTAAATGGACATCCAATTTAAAATGTAGAAATTGAATTGACAGTTAGTTTATTTTTGAATTAAATTGCTAGTTAAACCCCGACACATATAATCAGTTAATTATTGCAAATTGAACTGTTTTGGATGATGGTTGTGATGTGTGTTTATTTATGGATATATTGAATAGTACAGATGTTGTCTATATTTTTATATCAGTGTTATCACCTTGGATGTTACGGGCATCATCATAAACTGTCATTTCGAATAAATTAGGAAATAGGTTGAAATGATATATACCTATGACATTTGACCTTTGGATTGAAATGAAATATATCCATTCCCTGAAATTAAAAATTAAAAATTTGAAATAACTGATCACTTGGCCATAGGATAGAAAATTATTATACGGACACCGGATTGGTTAAATCTATAAATTTTAAAATTTGTGAAACCGTGATTCTATGTAAAGAAAGTAAATTGAAATTATATAAATTGAATTATACATTGGATTTTGAATTTGAATTTGAAATGTTGAAATTTAAATTATTTCAAAGGTTTAAACCTTTATTTAAACTTTGAAATTAAATTCAAATTGAAATGATCTAATTTGTTATTTTGAAATTTAATCTAAAATTGAAATGTTATAATCTAAATTATTTCAGAGGTTTAAATCTTTATTTAAACTTTGAAATTAAAAATTCGAATTTAATGGCTAAAATAAATATTATGAACTTGAATTTGAACTTGAACTCGGATTTGATTTGAATCGAATAGATTCAAATAATATTTTGAAATTGGAAGTTATCCTTTAAAATGGATTGTTCTCAAATGATTTTGATTGTGGAATCAATTTGGATTGGATTTTGGAAATCGATTTGGTTTGTTTTGAGATTTGAACTTAGGTTCAAATTTATTGAAAATGGAAAGTAATAGTTGATTTGAAATTATTTCTATATAACCAAATTTATATATAAACTATTTTATGAAATTTATTCCTTTGATATATGGAGTATTTTATATAAATTGTTCTTCAAAAAAACCTATTCTTTCTACATATATAAAAGTAGTTTATTTTATAAAATATTTTAATATACATAAAACCATTTCCAATACTCAGGCTGTTTTGATTTCCAAGCTATTCCAAATCTCCCAAAATTATTTATAACTAATCAAAAATTTATTTAAACCCCAAAACTATTTCAAACTCACAAACTGTTTTAGAAGAGAAAAGTGATTACATTTAAATCTGTGATTTAAAAGTAAATATGATCATTTTGATGTTAAAATCAGAAATGAATTCAAAACTATTTTTGAAGTAAATTGAATGATTCGAATGAAATGTGGTTAATTGAAGTTATAACCAATTATTGAAACTGAAATTTATCTCAAAGTGAATATGAATTTTGGAAGTAAATATTGTTGTGATTAAAATAATATGGTATTTTAAAGTGAAATTGGTTTAGTTGAATATGATATTTTGATATCATAACGATTCACTTTTGAAATATAAAAGTACCAATCGGTGTGTAACATGACGTTTAGTTGTTAAAGAGACCGGGGCCTCTTATTGACATACTCTCTGTCAATGTTGGAACCACTTTAACAACTGTGTACGCGGTGGAGTTTCAGAAATGAAGTAGGATAAATTTGAAGGCGATTACTGGATTTGAAGAAAGTGAACGATAATGGATGACCCCGACACTTGTGTCGATTTGAAATGACTAAAACAGGAGCCGTGCCAGACCAAATGAGGCTTGACTACCTCTTAGTGGACATCTGCTCTTCGATTTTCCTGGGCCTCGGGTCCATACAATTATTATTCTTATGTTGTTGTTGTTTTGTTGGTGCGCACCCTTGAAGGAATGTATTTCCCTTTGATTCGATGTGGGGCGGATGTCTATGGTGGGCCGTTAGGGGTAACCACCAGTCTGGATCAGGCAAACTAGTAGCATACTACTTTGGGTATTGCCTCATGTGCCTTGTCATACATTTATCCTTAGCGAGACAACTATGATTTTGATTTTGGCATAGGTCTATAGGGGACTCACTGGCTACCGACGTTTTACTGGTTGTGTTACAGGACCTGCATAGACCAGGTGCTTATAAACTGTGTAAGGGTAATCAATGTAACCACGCTTATGCTATTTTTCTGACAATTATTTGTGAATAGACACTATTATAATAGCGAAATTATATTATATAGTATCTAGTTTGACGGATCCTTAGGAGATGAAATTTCCCGTAACATCTCTTGAGTTATGTGCGTACATGTTCATATGATATCGATTTGACTTAGATGAGAATATTTTTGCCTGATCCGAGCTTGTTTTATTTTCACGCTATTACGCTCGGGTCAGACTTTAGCATTCCAGTTTCAAAGGTTATCTTCTGAAGGATGAAGACGAAGACGGTATACTATTATTACAATTGTATTCCATTACTATTCTGTTGCATTACTCTGTATTATCAGTTATGTATATAAATGTATAACTCTGATAAATGTTGTAAAATGATCAAATGTTTATTTTAAACAGCTTCATGAACTGTTATTTGATTATTATATTTTGTTCATTCCGTTGCGAGATTCTGTGCTTGTTTTCTTCTTTCTTTCTAATTCTAAATTAATCCCTTGATTATCTATATTTTTGACTATAATGGTTAAAGATGTGGATCGTCATTTAACAATCTTTAAATACGTACAGTTTTGAGTTAGACATGTGTGGATTATTGTCGATTCTAAAGGTACCGATTTCTATGTCGTTACAGGTGTAGTCTATATAGACTAAAACAAACCCTTAAACTATCTCTGATTTCATATGCGGATGATTTGATTTATTTCATGAATTTCTCTTGCGTGATTATGCTCAAAATATTGTCGTGATTATCTAAATTATTTTTGGAAATACTGTAACCAATTGAAATGAATTCTTGTCGAGTTTGTCCTTGCATGATTGTTGTCATGCCATGGAAAAAATGATTTATTTATGAAAACAATTCTGAATTGATTTTGTGGCCTTTTGAAAATTCTACGTGTTGAGCATTTCTTGAAAGTTTTTGAATGTGAATCGATTTGTTTCCAGAACCTATTTCTTCGAATTTGTGGAATTAAAACTTGCGTGAATTGCTTGATGAACCTGGAAGACTTTATGAACCACTGTGAACTTGGCAAATTGAAAACAATATTTGATTCCCAAAATTAATTCTTGCCAGCAATGTAGTGTAAAAAATATTTCCATATGATCGAAGATAGTGAATGAAAACAACGAATTTCTTTGCGAAAAGTCTTCATGCCATCTGTGAAAACGTATGCTCTTTTCATTTTCCTACAGTAGAATTTCTGAAATTGTTCAAGCATTTATTTTGCACTTGAATTCCCTATTGAGGCTTGGCACTTACCAGAACAGTGTAAATATATATGGTATACATACATGCATATATATATATACATACACACACACATATTTATCGTTCTTATTCTTACTCCCATGTATATACATGTTTGCCTCCATTGGTTTGAACTTGTTGAGTGCTTCAATTGACAACAGTAGTTGTTGTTGCCATTGTTTACCATGTACACACCTTTTTCCTTTTTACTGTCCCATGTGTTTCATCCTTCTTTAAACCCACACATTCTCTTGACATGCTGTATGATTTGCTTGAGATGAGCTTGCTGTTTTTGATATGTCTTTGGCTTAATTATGTGCTTGTCGAGCTATGTACATCTTGACTGTTCCACTGTTTATATTGTCAAGTTGTGTACGTCTAGACTATTCCAATTGCTTGTGACTGAACTCCTTTGACTTGAAATGTTGTCTATGTATATAGCTTGGCTTGTATGTACACTTGACTTTGCTTCTTGAATTTTGAGTTGTAATGATAGTTCTTGAGCTTTTGGTATTTACATATAGTCTGGCCTACATTTGTACACAAGCTACTTGTGTACATGTGTCACTTTGCATCTGCCTTGCCTTGCTTTGATTTGTTTATTGAATTCTGGAAAAGAAAACATTTTTTTATGTAAAATTGGCCTTACATTGATTTTCATTTGCCTACTTGAATGTTTGCATATCTCTTAGACCTATATTGGTCTGGCCTTGTTCCACCTGTTCTTGAGCTTTGGTATATGAAAGTGCACACATATATGTTGCACCAGTTTTGTATACTTGCACATGAATTTGCTGCCTTGCATGCATGCACATGTGTGCTCCTGACTTTGAACCCGACTTGCTCATTGTTGTGTGCACACTGATATTTGAGTTGATATGCTTGATGCTTGTCCAATACTGGTTCATGTACCGCAGTTTATACTGCTACATCGATCATGTTGCGTATTTCATGTTGCCATGTATACAAACATGTATATATATAGATATGTGTATGTATATATATTTGTCTATACGTGTAGCTTCATATGTGCGTTGTCATTTGTGTTGAAAAATTTAGTTCATGTCCATTTACGATGTTTGACGGTATTGTCCCTGCACAGAGATATGTGTATATACATACATATGTATGTGTATACATGTATAGTGCACCTGCAAAATATATATATGTGAGATCTACAGAGTCCAGACGATGTCTACCTTGTGATATTTACAGTGAATCGCTTTGAATATCACAAGCAGTTTAGGCACATATGAATATATAAATACATAAGATCAAGTCATGAAAAATGATGAGAAACACACAAAATTCTGAGGCAAATATATTTTTAAAATAAAAATTATATATGCTAGAATTTAAAAATATTTTTGTTTTAGTTTACTGTTTGTGTTTCTTGTGTCAGGTAAGCAGGTGAAGACAGACAGAAGACAAGCGTGAGTCAGTCAATGTAAGCAACGGTGTTACTGAGTGGAACTGAATGATTGAGTGTTGTAGTGAGAAGCTATGTAAGAAATGAAATGGAAATTGAATTGTAATATACCAGTGGAATGTGCAAATAGTGGAGTTAGAAAAATATGTACTATTCAGATGTTGAAATAAAATATTATATTTTAATAAAATACTATTTGAATATTTAAATTCTTGTGCAGTAGTATTTATTTAAATATAAATATTTAATTCTGTCTGTGATGTAGTAGAATAGTACAATAACAAACACATTTATAATATATATATGTTTGTTATTATCAAATAAAAATCATAGAATTGTTATATACAATAATCTCTCTTTTTGATGATGACAAACATATGATAAGATTTTGAATATAATAAATGTGTTTAACAGTGAATGTTTGAACTCCCCCTATATGTATGCTCCCCCTACAATAGAACTCCCTTTAAATATGTGCATGAGTGAAAAAATAAATCGAATGAAATTTCAATATTAAAATATTTATAGAATATTCACTCATAGATCAAAATCTTAACCCATTATCCCCCTGGTGTAATCATCAAAAGGATACAGAAATTAAAACAGTGATGAAAAATTGACTAGAAATATAACATCTACTTAAGAGGAAGAACATTCATCTTAAATCTCAATTAATCAAACAAAAATCATAATATTCTAAGAACTAGTGACAATTTTCACATTGTAGAATGATGGATTTACGATGAAATTTATAAAAATGGAGAGAGTTTTAAAAACATGTGAATTCCAATTATTTTCAATTAAAATTGAACACAAAAATAGTGATGGATTTGGACTACTATTACCAGTTCAACTCAAGTGACAATCAAATAATCTCAAATCCCAATAGCTATCAATCAACAAATCATAGTATATCATAAAATGTTAGCACATTTCACAAGTTAGAAAATGGATTGATAGACTGGTTTTTGCATACCAAGGAGAATTTCATAAATATTTTTATTTATATCAAATTATTTTCATTTCCTTTTTCTTTTCTTTTAAAAGCACACTGACCACGCATAACCAGATCTTGGATTTTTAAAGGATTAATTGGCACGAATAATCCCAAGTTTCATGTGTCTTCCCATAATAATCCCAAGTTTGGATTATTTTTAAATAATCCCAAGTTTAGGGTGACCCTTCCCATATTGATCCCATTTACTTGTTAACCTGTTTAGCCGGTTTCTTTCTTTTAACTTTCCCAAATCTAACATGCTTAACCCATCATAACTCACTAA
The DNA here is from genome assembly GCA_030737875.1 of Allium sativum. Taxonomy (NCBI): domain Eukaryota; kingdom Viridiplantae; phylum Streptophyta; class Magnoliopsida; order Asparagales; family Amaryllidaceae; genus Allium; species Allium sativum. The sequence goes on from CM060922.1 coordinate 938,122,984, forward strand.
TTACTGTTTTGTCCCACCTTAAACATGCTTAATCTATCATAATCCATCTTATGAAATCTATGGGGCTGAAATCACGTGAAAATTACTATCAAAGAACATTCTTGTTTGCTATAAACGCATTCCAGTAAAAGATTATAACATAGGTTTGAACAATTCTATCAACCGACAGACATAATTTTGTCGAACATTATTCTCCAACCAAACCAGAGATGGTTCATTACAATTCAAAAGTGAAAACAAAGAAAACACAGACGATGGTGTATACAGTTTTTAGGCTTTGATCTCAGGAGGTCCCACCACTTTCGATACAGGTTTAAAATTAAAAGCATCTAAAATCTTGTAGAATTCTTCAAGCAGAGGAAAAATAATTTGCCCATAGAAGATATGATACTAAAGCATGACTTGTGCGTTGAAGTTCCTGCACCGAATTGTGATCGAGATACGAAACCCGAAATTATTCGATTTAATCGCGAAGATAGCCGTTTTTGTTGTTGCTATCCTCACGTTCCCATGGATCCAAGTGGCGATCCAGTAGATTACCATTAGCGAGTTCCAATCCAAAGGCTCCAATTTTCTCTCCAATTTAAGCCGACTCGGTCTTTTGAACGATGAAATGAAGTGTTTTTTCTTTACAGAATCCTATTCGAACCCTAACTTGGGATATCAAATGGAATGCATTGATCTAGCCAGGTTATATGAAATCCCAGATTCGGCGGTGGATTTCCTGTTCGTGGACCTGAACATGGATTTTGAGATGAGTTTGGGGAAGATGAGTTCACGATTGATTTTGGAAAGAGGAATTAGTTTGGGGAAGACGAGTTCACGGTTGATTTTGGAAAGGTAAAACACGGTAACCGGCTATCACAAGTTAGTAGGTTAACCAGATCAATATGGGAAGGGACCCCCCAAACTTGGTATTAATTAAAAATAATCCATATCTAGATTAATATGGGAAGACACATGAAACTTGGGATTAATCGTGTCAATTTATCCATTTTTAAATGAGATCAGTTGCAACTTAAATTATAAGTAGTTTCCTAACCATGCATGACCAGATCTTGGATTTTTAAATGAGGTTAGAGAAACACTTATATATATTATATATTTATCATTTTCCCTTTTAAAAAAAGTCCTCAGTATATAAAACCAATATGGATGATAGAAATATATGGTTGGTACAAAAATGATTGTGAAATAAATTTCTAAATTAATCATATTATGAAATGTGCTCAACTGTATCGGGATCTTTGAAAATTTTAAATTATATCTATTTCTGAAGAAAAAAACAGTCACATTTCCATCACAAATTTGAAGCTGTAAGTTTAAGATAATTAAAAAAAATATTAAACTCTGCACATTAATATAAAATCATGATGGATGGTAGAATGATGATAGACTAAGAAGATGTTCGTGAAATAAACACCAATTCAAAGATACTATAAAATCTATTCAATCATCATGAAACTTTAAATAAAATTTCCTCTTATTGGGAAATAAACTATAGTCCTACCTCATCACAATTTCAAAAATCTGATAATAATTTTGATAAGGTCTAAATACAATTCAATTTGATTATTGATTTCAATTTCTGAATAAATAATCAATAAATGATTTTAAAATTGAAAATTAATTACAAGACGGATTTGAAAGGTCTATACAATTTGAAAATTAGTTTAAATCGTATCAATCAAAGACAGATGAATGTGAAAAGTTTCAAAGCAATTAAGGCCGATACCACTTGTTATCTCCATTAAAGAGGATTTTGATACCACCTCGGTGGCTAACACAAGTTTCTTAGACAACAGTACCCAATTGCCAAACACAAGGAAGAAAATCAAGCAAACAAGTTCCATTTATCAGAGCAGCAATCAATATTTACCAAAACAAGCAGTCATCAAAACATTTTCAAAATGATTCCTTTTATCAAAGCATCAGAACAATACGTTTCAAATCAAGATTCTCAGTAATTTTTTTACAACTATTTCTAACAAGCACAAGAGACAGATCAGAGATGAACAAGAGATCTTTTTAGAACATTTACATCAAGCATGAGAGGTGACTCATGATTCATACAAGATTAATTATTTTTAAATCCAAGATGTGTGTGAGATTCACAAGATCAATAATTTCAAATGATTTCAAACAAAACAAATATCCAATCTAAATGATCATAAATAAAAATGAATTTCAAGATGCAATACAACGATTCAAGCCAAATGTTTTTCAGTTCAGAAAATATCCAGGCCAATCCAAAAAAAACTAATGAAATTATCACAACTGGAAAATAGTAGTGTGCTGTAATGAGTATAATTTTCCAATCCTTTCCAAAATGAATTAGAAGAAACTCAAGACAGCAGAGATGTGTGAAATTTCATTAATTTTTCAGATCTTCAAAAAATTTAGAATTCAGATTAACAGTGTTGAAGATATAACAAGAATGCTTCAGCACTGTTATGAATTCAGAAATAATAAACTTCAAAATAGTTGCAGATAACTACAGTTTTAAATTCAATATATGAAAATCATTAAAACATCAAGGTTTTAGACAAATGAAGCAAATTTACAAAAAATCACGAATTCTGCAATTTGAAATTAAGAAAGCTTAGAAGAAAAAAAATATTATGGCAGTGTCAAATCAAATCAGAATAATCAAAAGAAAATAAATAGAAGGGGTAGAAGGAGGAATAAACAAAGAATAACAAAAACAAAGAATATAAACAGATATAAGTTTAGAAATCATACCAGATTTACGGTAAACGTTGTACATCTTCAACTCAACAATCTTAGCTAAGGAAATCTGAATAATTCAATGATATGAAGCAGTTTGAATTCATTCCTCCTTATGCAAAGAAGTTCCTTAGCCTCCTCTGGTACATAATAGCTTAGGAGATCGAGTGGTCTAACAAAATTAATAAAACCACTCACAATTTTGTTTATGTCTTTCGGTACCCAAACCTGTTTGTATAACAATCCATTGGAATTTACCTTTGTACCCTTAGGAACCCGAATTTGTTTGAATTTAGAGAAAATCATTTTATTTCCTTTCAGGATCCAAAATGGATTGTTTCTAAATAAGTTTTCATTTTGTTTGTGTTTTAAAAATCCTTTGAAATTATTTGAATTCAAACTCTCAAATTGAACATTTACAAAAAAAATTGAAGGATTTCTAAAATCATTAGAATTCAGCATTTTAAACCCATTGATTTTTCCCTAAGCCAAGACCATATTTATCTCCAACAGAAACTTGGTTTTGCAACAATATATTCAACGATTTTCCCCATTAGAGAATTTTTCCAAAATTGATTCTAGTCGTTGAATTTTGGATTTAGGATCATCGTTTTCTTTTATTAAGTCTGAACAACGATTATAAGTGATCTTCCTTTCAGCATCATGTTGTTTTAAAACCAAATTTTCATTTTCAAGTAATTTAGTTTTGGCTTGGGATTCATAAATTTCAAATTCAAATTGTTTTTGCTTTGCAGATTCAAGTTTTTTAAAAGTTTTGAATTTCTCAATCTCATTTTCAAGCTCATACAAAATAGATTAGGTTTTCAAGAAATTTCGGTCTTAAGCAAAATCATATTCAGAATTTTGGTAGTCTTAAAATTTCCAAATTCTTTATGCAAAATTTTTTTGTGCCTTCATGCTCAATCTTGTTCTCTTTTAAAATCAGGATTTCATTTTCAAGTTTTAGAATATTTTCATTTTGATGAACAAGATCATTTTTCAAATTCAAACAATTTTTGCAATAAGAGTTTGAAGACTTCTTGACATTTTTAAGTTTTGATTCCAAAATATTGTTTTTGCTGATCAACAAATTTCCTAGATTTCAGAGCTTTATTTTTGGATTTGAGATTTTCAACAAATTCAGTTAAACCATTTAAAAGATGAATTAAATCTTTATAAGAAAAATCTCCTGTTGAGTCTCCATCACAATCATCATTTGTTTCTCCTTTCAGGTATAAATCTGAATTTGAGTTGACCTTCTTGGGTTTTGAGCAGCTGTCTTCTTTTCATTCATACAATGTAGTAAGAGTACTCCAGATTTGTAACGACCCAGAATTTTGGGCCGAATATAAAATTTTTATTTTAATTATTTTAATGGGTTTTTAATATTTAATATATTTTATTTTATATAATAACAACTACAAATTTATTTTAATCAAAGTTAAAACGAATAAATTTTATTTAAATTATAAAAGGAGTTAGAAATAGTGCGACAGTTTGAAAATTTGAATTTTAACTTTGACTAAGTGTACAGGATGCGAAATAAATCGGATTTTAGCGAAACCAAAAATATTAGAATCTATTTAAAAATGTCTTTCCAAGAATCCGAAAAATTGAAATTTCATAGCGGGAATCAAAAGTTATGTCCAAATCAAGATATCAGAAAAATACGGGAAAGTTTATATATATAATGTATATGGCCCAAACAGCTACTTTTTGCATATGAATGAATTTGGTCTCAAAACCACTCCCATTGAGGTCAAAATGATATTTCTGAATCTGAAAAGTATAAACATCGATATATTCCGAGATTCGGAAATTATTCATTTAAATATGTATTTTTAATATTAAATATATTCCCCTTAAAAATGGGAATTTTGCAAGCAACCTCCGAATTCGACAAAACCACTTTCTATGGATCTGGAATATTAAATTATTACTGGATTCCAAAATTCGTAATTTTTGGAGCTAGTATGTGGTCGTTATTAATTTTTAAGTGAAAAACAGTCAATTTTCAATCGTTAAAATTTCACTATTTATTCATACGGACTCGGAATTCAACGAAACCAGTTTCTTTGGATTCGTAATGTCAAATAATATTTGTTTTCCAATTTCCATCGAAATTGGAATCCGTATGTGTTCGCAAGAATTTTAAAACCGTTAAAAGGATTGAAAATTGAATAACTTTAATTGCAAAAGGGCTATAATTATAAAGTTAAACAAGGATTAAAACATAATTACACAGCCCATGTATAATATCTCCAACAGCTCCTAAACTTAAGAGAAAACACTAGCCACCTTCTTCTACAATTTCATGGCCTCCATTATAATTTCTTCTTTGCAAATAAGACCCTAATTGTTCAAAAATTTATATCTATCAAATGAAACAAAATCAGACCAAAACCTTTCTGGGTTTTGTCCATCTCTATCGTCTCTACCTCCCATGAAAAATCCATGGCCTAACGTCGCACGGATTCGCCAGAATATGAGTTCAACGGCAGAAAACTGATGTTGGAAATTTGGGTTTTCTTGCCAATCCGTGAAGAATTAGGTGATGACCTAGTTGGGGAAGTTATAGAGGGGAGATAGATGCACAACTTTGCTGAAGAAGTTTGGTCTAAAAGTATACGGTTTGGCAAGAAAATGACGAAAACAGCAAAACAACAATTTCCAAACTGAAAACAAAAACGATTTTTTCCCGTCCATCTGCGCATTTTCAGGCGAAGTGACCTGAACGAAAGTTGTTCGGGAGGTCGAGATCTAGCTACTGATAAAAATTGGTGGCATTTGGAGCACCGAGGCGGCCGCAACACTAAGATGAACGAAACTTCACTTTTCCGTTCATCTACAGATCGTGGGCCCCACGTAGCGAATTGAAGGGGGGACCACCAGGTGTGGAAAGAGAGGGAGAAGCCGGAGAGAATGGCCTGGTTTCGTGCAATTTCGACTTACGGTTTGGCCGTGGCGAGCATTTTAAGTTGAGAGTGTCGTTTGGAGAAGAAGGTGAATAGCGATTTTATTATATAAATAATATTTCATGTTCATATATTGATATCTTTCTGCCACGAACTCAGAATCACGCAAAACTAGATCCGCCGCGATCGTGGCGACGAGACTTTTGAGTGGATACAAATTTCGTCCAATTTGGAGGAAGTTGAAATTTTGGGTAATTTTTACAAATTCAAATATTATTTAAATCGATTTGTTAACTTTGCAAATGCATAACTCTTTGTCACGTTATCGAAATTGCATGGAACTGAATCCACTGAGTTCGATATGTCGAGAGCTTTGAGCGAGCAGTAATTTTGTCCAATTCTGAGCAAGTTGGAAATTTCGGTAATTTCCATATTTTAAATTAATTATTAAATTTTTACAAACTTCGAAAATTCATATCTTTTTGATACGAACTCGAAATTGCGCAAAACAGGATTTTCCATGATCGTTGAGTCATAAGCTCCGCATAGACACTAAATTTGTCAATTTTGGAGCATGTTGGATTTTGGGCCAAAATTGGGTCTGAACCGTCAATTAAAGCCCGACAAAGGTGAGAACTTTTATCTCACTCAAGCTTTTGAACAGTTAATTATTTTTATTATTAAATATTAATTAATTATCTGTGTTGGAATCATTATATGTTGGATAAATGTTGATTTGGATGACTGTTGTGAATTTTTTGAAATTTGAAATATATAACATGTTGTTATGACATTTAAAACATGTTTACACTGCCATTTACAAGTTGCCTGACTTGTTATGTTGATTGGAGGATAAATTTTCACACATCGTCCAAAGGCACAATTAATAATATATTATTTGAATTTGTGTTGGTTGAAACCCCACACGGGTCTAGGGTTGATATTCTGACTACACATCGCCCTTGTGATTAGTTTAAAATGCACTTTGGCTGTTATTGAATATTTTACCATTATTATAGAATTAATGCGCTGTTTGAAATCCATATAATTAAAATTATATGGTAATGGATTAGGTCTCATTCCAATTTTGAATTAGAGGAATATTTTGATTTAATATTCAGTTAATGGAATTAATTGACGTATGAATTAGAAAGATTATATCTTTATTGTTTAAAAGTTATAATAAAAAGGATTCAATTAAAAATATTACATCTTTACGGTCAGTATGTTAAGATAAGAAGGTTTGATTTAAAAAATTTGAACATTTTGAAAAGATTATTATTATAATATAATAATAAAATGGAAAGTTCAATTTTTCATTAAAAAATTGGAATGTCAGTTAGGATATTTGAAAACAAAGGTTTTTATAAAATTAGTAACAATTTAATGTAAAGATCATATCTTTATTTTAAAAGAATATTTTAAAATAATATTTTCAGTGAATTAATTATAATTATTAATTATAATTGTACTTGGACACGAGGTTAGGTTACATTTGTGGTATAAGTCTGCCCGGACCCGCCCGGCATATCCAGCAGCCACAAATGTTGAACCTAATGTGAGAGGTCCAAGTGCGCAAATGCGAATTGAGCCATGACACGAGGTTAAGCCCAACTTGTGGGATAAGTCTGCCCGGAACCAACCGGCATATCCAGCATTCGCAGGTTGTAGGCTTAATATGAGAGGTCTGGCCCATAATAAAATATAAATGTATAAGATAATGAATTGAGCTTTTTAGTCCAGTAACGCCATTTTAACTCGAACGTATTTATCGATTTACGTTATCCATTTAATTATGAATATTAAAAGAGAAATTTCAAAATTAATATTTTGGAAAATAATATTATTCAAAAAGGATAATATATAGAATATTCAACTCATTTTTTTAAAATTTAAATATAAGTTGGAATCATTTTCAAAACGAATTTATAAACATTTTAAAAATACGTTTAGAAAGGAAATTGACGATAATATAAATTAATATATATAATGGTTTGAATAGAACGTTTCACGCAGCGACCATTCGCGAATTTCAACACTTTGATTAGGCATAGCGAAAGATCCGACCGTCGGATTCTTCTGGAACCGGAACCTATGGATTTGTATCAAAAAGAGCTTTTAAATGAGTATTTAAGATTTGAAATCCAACGGCTAGATTTTCTGAAATGTTTAAATCAAATTGGAATAAAAATAAAAAAATAGTGGCCGTGTAGTTGAATGACCTGGAACGTCGTTTAAATTAAAATGGCCTATTTTTAATTAAAAATAGGGAGAAATTATGTAAAATCATAATAAATGTTTTAAAAGGGTTTCTGATGAAAATTCCAAGTTTATAAAGATAAAAGGTATTTTTGTTAGATAAGTGATTTATTTATTATATAAATAAAAAAAAGGGATTTAAATGGATTTAATTTTAATTAAGAATTTCCAATGAATAGTGTGAATTGGACTTGAATGGAAATTATCTACGGATTATTTCAATATTGATTTTCTGTGATTATATGGATATTATGTTGGAAATTTGGAAGATATTTAATATCATTATCTCTGATGTGAATTCCGTTAGTTTTAGAATTTGATATTGAATATAAGTCGTTATAGTGCCTATTCAAAGCCTTATATTTAATATCAAATAAGAATTTGGGTTTGTCGTGAATAGTGTCTTGATTAGCACTATTCTTGAACCTTTTTGAAGAATAAACCTTTTAATTAAGATTTAAATGTGATTTCCCTAATTTAATATATTAAATTAGAAATTAATGAAATACGAATCTGGGTTTATCGCGAATTATGTTTTAATTGACATTTATTTTAACCCGAATTAAAGATAAGATTAATTCCCAAAAGTTGATAATCATTTAATAATGATTTTAGAAAATTAAAACTAAATAAAGTTTTAATAAATTTTTAATTAGATTGAAGGGGAATTAAGTAGTTAAAATTACGGAATTAAGGAAGTGATCGGAAATGGAGAACTACCAGTTTAACTCCATGCGATAGTTAAATCTTTAATTAGATTTTAACGGAAAGTGGTAATTGAGTTTACCAGAACAAATTGGGATGAGTAGGTTAGGATTGGGACTAATTAATAAATAATTACTTCGGTAAGATGTAAATCCTGACTAATTTGGATAAACCATAATTTGGTTAATACGGAGAAAGGATAAAGCAAAATCTTTTGAAACAAAGATCAAAAGGAAAGATTAAAGAATAAAGTTGACGGATTTATCTTTGATAAAATTAATGGGAATCTTTCCCTAAGAATGTGAATATTTTATTCTGAATTGGAATGAGGCGTATGTTATGTTTTTGTAGCACTTGATTATAAAATACACGAATTATTCAGAAAGACCGGGTTTAACCCATTCTGAATAATAAATACGACGATCAAGAATCGAAGATGAAGACGGTGGTTGAAGACCGGAGTTCTTCACATCGTTTGGATGGTTATTGCTATCTAGATTGGACCGTACACCCAAAACGATGAAAAAGTGGTGATTATCCAAACGTACTTGGAGATCGATGGGAATGCGAGGAATAAGGTGCCTCCGGTTTCGTTCAGACCCAGAACGGACTTGTAAATGGATTGCGTGTCCGACATTGTATTCCCTTATGTTGTATTCGTTGATCTTTTCTAAATATATATTTGTTTGGTGTTTAACACCGTTCTCGGAGACGTACGAGCTTAGAGGTTATATATTGGTAGGAATCAATGGTACGGTATGGATTGACAATGTGGCATGCCAAGATGCAAATGATCAAGGCTTTTGTTGAAAAGCAGAGCCTTGTGGGACGATCAAAGCATAGCCTGTATAGGCATAGCTTTGTGTACAGCGTTACTTCGCGAGCCTCACAACCCCGTATGAGTCAAAAATGGGATTAGGACTATAGGGAGTGCACACGTTTCTTTCTAGCTAGAGTGGTGTCAATGACCTACCAGCCCTGACATTTTTACTTATGTGGATGATGGATTATGAGGTACCTCGGATTTATAGGTTGTTAGTGGCCATATGGAGGTTCAAAGATACCGGGAAACGTGTGTTCAAGCATAACCAATCCAGCCATTGCACTATGGACGGACCGGCCCTGAAGATCTAAGGGTTCACTACGGGGAATCCTGAGGCATTTGCCAGAGTGTCTCGAATCGGAGAGGACGACCCCTAGCCTCGGTCTCATGATGGAAAACCACTTTCCAATACGACATTACGGTTTTGATTGTGAACCCTATATATGGCGGCATAGTATATGGTACCTATGTCGTCTATGATTAATACATTTACTTTCGAAATTGATTTCTGCACTATGCACCTGTACCAAGCATATTTGGCAATTATAAGGTAAAACTCTATCCTCCGGCTTGCGTTGCATTGCATTGTGTGATGGGACCTGAGTCTTATAATAGCTTCATTTGCCTTTATTTAGCATTGCACTGTTTATTTTTGTGCACTGGTATTCTTGGGGGTAAACCCGTTCCGTGTTATACGGCGTGGTCCCTTGATTTACCTAACTTTAAAATCAACTTAAAAACTGTTTTGAGTTCTCATACCAGTCCCATGACTGACCTGGAGTTTATTGTTTTAACCTAAACTCTGGGCGCCCGTATTTTCCGCACAGGCAGCTAGTAGTTTTGGTTTTGCAGATATTATATTCACAAGATCCTGGTTTATAGCTGAAGCGATATTCGAAAAGATTTGTATCCGTGTATTCCTTTCGGTTGTATTTTGTATTATTTTTCCACTGCTATTTAAATGTAATTTAAACTATGATATTGTATTTCCAATGTATATTATTCATTCATACTCTGGAATATTCTTGTAATCTGATGTAATTGTTGTAATAGCAATAAAATGTTCTTCTGTTTGTGTCCTGATGTGTGTTGTTCTCAAAGCAATCCGGGCTTTCCTTTACTGGGAAGTTTGGGTCGTTTCATTTGGTATCAGAGCTTTGGTTTACAGAGCTCGAGAACATGACACATTAGAACCGAACAGTTGAATTCATCAGAGATTGGAGTAGTAATATCCAATAAGAAAAAATCGTTAGAGATGGGATCAGTAGTATCCTAGAACGAGCGTTAAGAGTATTATTTATATATAAAAAACAAATTTAGTTTTGAAATTTAATCTAATAATACGTATTTGAGTATATTATTTTATTTTGGACAATCGAGTATATAGAGATTTGCATATACGCCTAGCTAGCGTGTATACGAAGCCTCCAATATACTAGATAGATATAGAATCACACTCTAGTCGCCCGGAGATGATTCTGATGATGAGCATGACAACATCAGCGTTTATGTTCGAGTATTCGAATGTGGGATATCTATATATTTCCAACCGACTGGTATGAGAACCAAAATTAGCTAGGATTTATTGTTGTGATTTGCAATGAAATATGATTTTTGACTATATATAAAAGTTATATATATTTGAAAAGTTAATCACCTAATTGATTGCTGGTTGTGATGTTTGATAATTAGTTTAACTAATTAAAATATTGAAATGAAAATTAATTTAACCAATATGAGAAAGAATGATAAATTTAGCTTAATCGAATTTAACATTGAACTGAAGTGAAAATGGATTAGAATTGAAAGTTGAGTTGGTTATTTAAACAACTTTTAGCTTCGTTCCTTTTCGAGTACGAAAAATTCTTAAGTGGGGGAGATTGTAACGACCCAAAATTTTGGGCCAAATTTAAAATTTTTATTTTAATTATTTTAATGGGTTTTTAATATTTAAAATAATTTATTTTATATAATAACGACTACAAATTTATTTTAATCGAAGTTAAAACGAATAAATTTTATTTAAATTATAAAAGGAGTTAGAAATAGCACGGCAGTTTGAAAATTTGAATTTTAACTTTGACTGACTGTACAGGATGCGAAATAAATCGGATTTTAGCGAAACCCAAAATATTAGAATCTATTTAAAAATATCTTTCCAACGAATCCGAAAAATTGAAATTTCATAGCGGGAATCAAAAGTTATGTCCAAATCAAGATATTAGAAAAATACGGGAAAGTTTATATATATAACATATATGGCCCAAACAACTACTTCTTGCATATGAATGAATTTGGACTCGAAACCACTCCCATTGAGTGCAAAATGACACTTCTGAATCCGAAAAGTATAAACATCGATATATTCCGAGATTCGGAAATTATTCATTTTAAATATGTATTTTTAATATTAAATATATACGCCTTAAAAATGGGAATTTCGCAAGCGACCTCCGAATTCGACAAAACCACTTTCTACGGATCCAGAATATTAAATTATTGCTGGATTCCAAAATTCGTAATTTTTGGAGCTAGTATGTGATCATTATTAATTTTTAAGTGAAAAACAGTCAATCTTCAATCGTTAAAATTTCACTATTTATTCGTAAGGACTTGGAATTCAACGAAACCAGTTTCTTTGGATTCGTAATGTCAAATAATATTTGTGTTCCAATTTCCATCGGAATTGGAATCCGTATGTGTTCACAAGAATTTTAAAACCGTTAAAAGGATTGAATAACTTTAATTGCAAAAGGGCTATAATTGTAAAGTTAAATAAGGATTAAAACATAATTACACAGCCCATATATAATATCTCCAACAGCTCCTAAACCTAAGAGAAAACACTAGCCACCTTCTTCTTCACTTTCATGGCCTCCACTGTAAATTCTTCTTTGCAAATAAGACCCTAATTCTTCAAAAATTTATATCTCTCAAACGAAACAAAATCAGACCAAACCCTTTCTGCGTTTTGTCCATCTCTATCGTCTCTACCTCACATGAAAAAACCATGGCCTAACGTCGCACGGATTCACAGGAATCTGAGTTCAACGGCAGAAAACTGCTGTTGCGAATTTGGGGTTTCTGGCCAATCCGTGAAGAGTTAGGCGATAACCCAGTTGGGGAAGTTATAGAGGGGAGATAGATGCACAACTTTGTTGAAGGAAGTTTGGTCTGAAAGTGTACGGTTTGGCAAGAAAATGACGAAAACAGCAAAATAGCAGTTTCCAAACTGAAAACAAAAACGATTTTTTTCCCGTCCATCCGCGCATTTTCAGGCGAAGTGACCTGAACGAAAGTTGTTCGGGAGGTCGAGATCTAGCTACTGACAAAAATTGGTGTCATTTGGAGCATCGAGGCGGCCGCAACACTAAGATGAACGGAAACTTTACTTTTCCGTTCATCTACAGATCGTGGGCCCCACGTGGCGAATTGGAGGGGGGACCACCCGTGTGGAAAGAGGGGGAGAAGCCGGAGAGAATGGCGCTGGTTTCGTGCAATTCCGACTTACGGCTTGGCCCTGGCGAGCATTTTAAGTTGAGGGTGTCATTTGGAGAAGAAGGTGAATAGTGATTTTATTATAGGGTCCGTTTGTCACAGGTCCCTATTAAGTTTCAAAATTAGGCTCACATCCGGTCCTAAACTTATTGTAAATTAGGTCCCTATTTTTCAAAAACATATAAAAAAATGTTAAAAAATATAAATAAATCACGTAAATTCATTATTAAATATAACACGTTCATGCCAAAAAAATCAGGTGGAAAAACAATCAAAAACCACCTCAAAATCCAAAAAAACACAAAATCAGCGAAACAGCAGGTTTTTGCATCAAAAGATGCACCTATTTGTAAATAATTGCTCACATTCATGCTAATATTTCAATGTTGCGCCCAAACTGCAGTATAAATGCATACATGCATGCAGCTAAACTGCATTACATGCATCTTTTTATGCATATATACAAATTTGACATGTTTTTTCAATCATTCACCATTTTCAGACATTGTTGCACACATTTAAACTCTTGTACAGAATAAATGCATGCATTCATGCATATATTCGCAAGCCTTTGTCCCTTTTAAAAATGTTGCACACATGCATGCATATATACAAAATAGTAGCATTCATGTATGCAATGTGACAGCAAGGAACTTCGCTCGGTCCGAACCAGTCGCTAAACCGATCCAGGCCGTTCGAAACGCCCTATCGTTTGAGAACAGGACAAAACAGAACGCATATAGAAGAACATAACATTGTATATTACAACAATGCATCAGATTACAAGAATATACAGAGTATCAATGAATATTACACAGAAATATCAGAGATTTAAATTACATTTAAATACATAGCAGCGGAAAGTAATACAATACACAACTAGAAGAGATATACGGATACAAAGCTTTCCGGATATCATTCCAGCTGTAAACCAGGATCCTGTGCATATAAATCTGCAAAACCAAAACTACTAGCTGCCCGTGTCAAAATAAGGGCACCCAGAGTTTAGGTTAAAACAATAAACTCCAGGTCAGTCATGTGATTGGTGTGAGAACTAAAACAGTTATTAATCTTTATTTTAAATCATTAGGTAAATCAAGGGACCACGCCGTATAACACGGAACGGGTTTCCTCCCAAGAATACCAGTGCATAAAACAAACAGCGCAATGCTAAATAAAGAAAAATGAAGCTGTTATAAGACCCAGGTCCTATCACACAATGCAACGCAAGCCGGGGGATAGGGTTTTCCCTTATAACAGCCAAAGAATGCTTGATACGTTTAAAACAAATCACTTGATACTTTTATAAGTGCATAGTGTATAAAACAACTTCAAATCATAAGTATCAATCATAGGCGGCATGAGCGCCCCATCCCACTATGTCGCCATACTAGGTTCTACAAATAAAACCGCAAATGTCGCGTATTTGGAAATTGGATTTCCGTCTATGAACCGAGGCAAAAGATAGTCCTCAACCGATTCGTGACTCTCTAGCCCGAGCCACAGGCAAGCGCGCAGGCAAGCCTTTAGATCGTCAGGGCCGGTCCACCGATGTGGATTATTATGCCTGAACACTACGTTTCCCCACCCTATGGGGTGTAAGTCTGGTCCGTCAGCCGACCAGAAGCATCGGCCGAAACCGATATAACCGAGGCGCCTCGCAACAGCAACAACCACATAAGTCAAACTCGTCAGGGCGTGTAAAACCACTGACGCCACTTCTAACTAGAAAGAAACGCAAGTCCTCCCTGAGGTCCGTCTCCCGTTTTTGGTTCATACCGGGTGTGAAACTCGCGAAGTAAACGTTACACAAAGCTACGCCACAAAGGCCTTGCTTTGATCATCACCACAAGACTTTGCTTTTCAACAGAAGCCTCGATCAATTGCCACTTAGGCATGCCACACAGGCAATTCACTCCATGCGTTTGATATCCATCAATATATATAACCCCTGAGCTCGTACGTCTCAGAGAAGGGCGTTAAGCAAGAGAATAAATTCTCCGCCGCCAAACAGATATATATTTAATAGAGATCAATCACACGGACTAAAATCCAATGTCAGACACACAGTCCATTTACAAGTCCGTTCTGGGTCTGAACGAAACCGGAGGCACCTAGTACCTCGCATATCCATCGATCTCCAAGTACGTCTGGACGATCACCAACTGTTTCCATCTTCTTGGGTGTACAGCCCAATCAAGATCATCAGTTATCACCCAAACGACGTGAAGACTTCTGGTCTTCGACCATCGTCTTCATCTTCGACTTATCGTCGTATCAGTTATTCAGAATGGGATAAACCCGGACTTTCCGAATAACTCGCGTATATTTTAAATAAGTGTTACACAAACACAACATACGCCTCATTCCAATTCATTAGTCACTAACCGTAAATTAATCAAGAGAATAATTCCCCAAATATTAACCCCGAAGGCCGAAACCAACATCAGATCAATATCCAGAAAACCATTCTGCTTGGCTAACCGACAGTTAGTTTCTAAATTTCACGTTCAAATCTAATTAAAGATTTAACTATCGCCTGGAGCAAAACTGGTGATACTCCATTCTCGATCTTTTCAATCTAATTAAAGATTCATTAAAACTCCACTTAGTTTTAATCATTATCTGGGTTAAAGAATCAGTGTCATTTAAAACACGATTCACGATAAACCCAAAATCACATTCCATTAATTATCGGGTTAAAGAACAAGTGTTATTTAAAACACTGTTCACGATAAACCCAAAAATCAATACAAATTCAATTCCAATTAAATATCATTTAATTGGTACACTTCATTAAATCTAAATAAAAAGATTTAATCTTTTCTCAACTGGGTTCAAGAACAGTGTTAGTGAAGACACCATTCACGACAAACCCAAATCACATTCGATATTCAATACAAGGCTCTGAATAGAAAATATATCGGCTTATATTCAATATCGAATTCTACGACTAACAAATGTCGTATTGGAAATAACGATACAAATATATATCTTTCAAATTTCCATAACAACACCTGTAATATCACGAATTCCAACATCGAAATATTCCGAAGACAATTTCGATTCAAATCCACTCCAATGCAATCATTGGAAATTTTGGTTATTTTCAAAACCATTTCAAATTCAATTTATTTGTTTAAAAATAAATAGAATTATAATTCTAGTTCAAAACTAGTTCATTTCGATAAAAATCTATTTTTATCTTTTCAAATATGGAGTTTTTCATCCCAAACTTTCACAAATCATTTCTTATGATTTTACACAAATTATTACTATTTTTAATAATTTTATCAAGGCCCGTACAGTCGATTTCCATTAACGGCCATCGAACTGCACTTACAGCGACCTTTTTCGAATTTGATTTGGACGTATCTCCAAATCCAACCGTTAGATTTCAAATTTCTAACATTCATTAGAAAGCTCTTTTCGATACGAACCCAACGGTTCCGGTTTTAGGAGAATCTGACGGTCGGATCTCCCGTAATGTCCGTTTGAAATAAATGGTCGAAATTCACGAATTGCCGCGGCGCGGCGCGTTCTATTCAGGCCATTATATTATATATATAATATATATATAATATATTTCGTTGATTTCTATTTAAAACGAATTATATAAATAGTTTTAAATTCGTTTCAAAAGTCATTTCAACTTCCTTTTCAATTCAAATCAAAATTGAATTCTTCTTTATAAATTCGTTTCTATTCAATTCAAATTTCAATTCCATTTGAATTCATATTCAATTCAATTCATTTCGAAATCGTTTTCAATTCAATTCATTTCGAAATCGTTTTCAATTCAATTCATTTCGAAATCGTTTTCAATTCAATTTGAATTCGTTTTCAATTCATTTCATTTCGAAATCGTTTTCAATTCAATTTGAATTCTTTTTCAATTCATTTCATTTCGAAATCGTTTTCAATTCAATTTGAATTCTTTTTCAATTCATTTCATTTCGAAATCGTTTTCAATTCAATTTGAATTCGTTTTCAATTCATTTCATTTCGAAATCGTTTTCAATTCAATTTGAATTCGTTTTCAATTCATTTCATTTCGAAATCGTTTTCAATTCAATTTGAATTCTTTTTCAATTCATTTCATTTCGAAATCGTTTTCAATTCAATTTGAATTCGTTTTCAATTCATTTCATTTCGAAATCGTTTTCAATTCAATTCATTTCGAAATCGTTCTTAATTCAATTCATTTCGAAATCGTTTTCAATTCAATTTGAATTCTTTTCAATTCATTTCATTTCTTAATATTCATTTTAAAATGAATAAAATCGATATAAATATCGTTCACGTCAAAATGGCGTCAATCTAATCAACACGGCTTCATATATTGATATTTTCAAATATTCCATTTCGAATATTTCTATTTCAAATATTTCTATTTTAAAACTGGAATGAGGCCCAATCAATTACCATATAAAGTTAATTATATGGATTTTCATACAACACATGTATAATAGCATTGAAAAATAATCAACCATCAACCAAAGTGCACTACACTGTATAAGCATCAAATATAGATATCTAACGCTTATAACAGCCTGTCAATCAATCGATCGACATATTTAATCAATCAGGATGAGTGAACTTCAAATTTCACCCCAACACCAGTGTGGGGTTTCAAACAATCAAACACAGATTTTATTTGTGCAGTTGGGCGATGTGTGAAATTTATCGACCCAATCAATATCAGTCAAATCAGTGTATATACAAACAAATCGGCCGATTTGTTTATAACTATTCATTTATTCACATTCACGTTAAAAATTATATTTTTAACGATAAAACATTTTATTTCAACCTATGAATTTCTATTCAATTCATTTACACAATAAAATGATATTTTTATTTTCTAACATATTTTAGAAAATTTCGGCGGCATAACGGCACGATACTAGAAACGGGACAAGGCCTAGCCTTATCCCCGGTCTAGTGAAGGCCCACGCCATTCACAAATCAATTTCAATCAATTTCCAATTCAACCATACAAATAAATCAATCACCCAACATTCAACTAAACAAACAAGTCCATGGTCTGTGGACGGGTGTCGGGTGCTTCTAATAAGCACCGTCTGCATCCTAGTATATATATATATATATATATATATATAACTAGAAAAATTAAATTGAAAGGTGAGAAATTCTCACATATAGCTATCCTAGCTCCACGGCTCTTCATTTGCAGAAGTCTTCGTCGTTTCGCCTTTTTGTCGCTTTCGTTGCTGCTTTCACTACATATGTAAAAATCACATTTTTACTTCGCTATTCAATATATAAAAATCGAATTTTTACTTCGATGTTCAATATAAAAAAATCATATTTTTCTATCGAAGTTCAATATATAAAAATCCTATTTTTCTATCGAAGTTCAATATATAAAAATCCTATTTTTCTATCGAAGTTCAATATATAAAAATCCTATTTTTCTATCGAAGTTCAATATATAAAAATTCGAATTTTTATTTCACTTCTCAATATATAAAAATCGAATTTTTATTTTGAAGTTCAATAGATAAAAAATCATATTTTTAATTCGAAGTTCAATAGATAAAAAATCATATTTTTAATTCGAAGTTCAATAGATAAAAAATCATATTTTTAATTCGAAGTTCAATAGATAAAAATCACATTTTTTATTGCGATGCCATATAGATAAAAATTCCATTTCAAAAATATAGACTTCGCCTTTTCAAATTTAAAGATCTCATCTTTATAAAAATCTCATTTTTATTTTTCTACACCTATAAAGGTGATATTTTTAATATTCTATCATGTAAAAATTATATTTTTAACTCTTTAAAAATATAAAAATCACATTTTCACTACTTCTATATAGTAAAGATCATATTTTTAATACTTTGAAAATATAAAGATCATATTTTTAATTCTTTAAAAATATAAAAACTATATTTTTATTACTTTAAAAATATAAAGATCGTATCTTTATTACTTTTTAAAGTTTAACTCTTTACTTTTCAAGTTTAAATATTTTCTAAAATTAGTTTTTAAACTTTTCAAAAATCAGTTTTAAAACCTTTTTCAAATCAGTTTTTAAAATCTAACATAAAATCAGTTTTAAAATTCGAATAGAACACTTAACTAAAATTGAAAAGTAAATAAAAATAAAGATAAAAATAAAACTTACAGGTATCGGAGAGGAGGGGAGGGGGCGTCGGCGGTTCATCGCTGGTGGGGGAGGGCTTCGCGAGGGCCACGTCTCAGAAGAGGAGAGCGAGAACGGGGGCGCGGCTTGCGGAGGATGGCGCAACGAGGAGGCGAGTTCATCGGTGGAGGGAGGTGGGGGTGGCGCGGGGATGAAGTGGTTGCGTCGGGCTATCACGAGGGGGAAAGTGGAGTAACGGGACTGCGGAGGAGAGGGGGGGTTCGATTGGGGGTTGCGGCTGGTGGGAGGAAGCGGCGCCGGAGGTGGGGCGCCTCCGATGGGCTTCGGCGGCGATTCCCCCCCCCCCCCCTCCGTCGATCGTATTTCATTTTTTGTTTTTTTTGTTTTTGTTTTTGTTTTTGTTTTGATTCTGAGGAATGAATGGGGGGGCCAAAGATAAGGGGAAAGGGTTTTTTTTATTTTATTATTTTATTATTTAATTATTTATTTCAACTTAAAGTTGACCTTCACATACGACCTCTAAACGAGGTCCACCGCCTGTCGCCCATAGCGTTTTACCCTCATTCCGAACACAATGGGACATGTATCGCAAGCTGATTCGATCGTTTGAATCAGTTTCCGTTGAATTTACATTTAAATCACTATATTGAATTTTAAACGTACATTTCAAATTACCGGGGTCACATACTAACTAGAAAAATTCCAGAAAAATATTTTCTAGCTTCGTATTGACGATACGGTCCTAACAAAACTAATTTCGTCGAATTCTGAGACCGTTAGAAAAATGGCCAATTTCCAGTCGATTAAAATCAACAGGAACTGGTCAAACGCGTTTTCCTTTGCCACGCTCACATATTGATTCGAAAAATTATGAAATTTGAAACCTAGCAATAACCTTACATCCCGGACCCAACAAAACTGGTTTCGTCGAAATCCGAGGTCGTTTGCAAAATTGCTATTTTTAAGGGCCTTATATATATAAAAATATATATAAATTCCACAGCGACTATTTCTAATTTTAAACTGGACATATCTTATCATTTCTAAAATGAAATCTCAGTTTGTTAACTTCGTTACAAAGATATAGTTATACAGATTCAAATATTTCTTGTTTCGTTCAATTCTGACTTATATTGAATTCTGTATATTCATTTGAAATTAGAAATCGAATTTTCGAACTACCGCGCCCTTTTCAATTTCTTTTATAATTATATATAATTATTATATATTCTAACGACGACGTATATAATATATACGTTCAAATTATATTCAAAATAAATTTCTCGTCGATATTATTTAAAATAATTCATTTTAAATATTCAAAATTCGCTAAAATTGCCAAAATAAAAATTTCAAACTGGCTCGCATTTTACGGGTTGTTACAATCTCCCCCACTTAAAACTTTTCGTCCCCGAAAAGGAACAAAGTCGAAAGTGGTTTGATTATTCAACTCTACATTCGGTCGGGTTTCCATTCTCCAACTCTTTAGTTTCTGAGAATTTTCATAATTTCAAAAATTTGGCTAACACCCTAAATTTTCGAAAAATTTCGCCATAACCTCCCCTGCACCGGGAGCATCGGGGAATTTCAAATAGCTTCCCCGATCCTTCAGATCTCAAAAAGAAAAAGAAAAAGCCAAGCGGCTAGCCAATAAGCTCACAAAATCATCATCATCCAAACAAAACAGGAAATTATGTAGTAAACATGTACCTATTTGTCGGGCAAACAAATTTTATTCTCTGCTCTAGCCTCCTTGCTATGACCTGTTCAATGTAAGTACAAGTATATGCAAGCAAATGCGACCAATTTCAATACAATTCAATATTTGGTTCAATTAGGCTAAATGGCTAAAAATTAGCAAACAAATAAACAAACAACACAAACATCAATCAATTAGTGAATTTAACGTTTCAAATTGATAATTTTGATACATATACAAAAATCATGTTTTTGATGCCAAATCACAACAATGTATTCTAGCTATATAAGATTTGGTTCTCACACCAGTCTAATGGAAATATATAGATATCACACTTTCGTTACTCGAAAATAAATGCTGGTGATGGTATACTTCATCATCAGGACCATGTCCGGGCGACTAGAGTGCGACTCTATATCTATCCAATATATTAAAACTTCGAATACACGCGGATCAGACGTATACGCAAAATCTATATATACTGGATTGTCCACATCAATATAAATAGATAATCAAATACGAATAATTGATTTAAATTTTCAAAACAAAATTTGTTTTCATTTTCAAAAATATACTCTTCACACTCGTTCTAGGATACTACTGATCCCATCTCTAACGAGTCATTCCATTGGATATTACTAATCCAATATCTGATGAATTCTTTCGTATGGTTCTAATGTGTCTTGTTCTCTGAGCTTTGTAAACCAAAGCTCTGATACCAACTGTGACGGCAAGGAACTTCGCTCGGTCCGAACCAGTCGCTAAACCGATCCAGGCCGTTCGAAACGCCCTATCGTTTGAGAACAGGACAAAACAGAACGCATATAGAAGAACATAACATTGTATATTACAACAATGCATCAGATTACAAGAATATACAGAGTATCAATGAATATTACACAGAAATATCAGAGATTTAAATTACATTTAAATACATAGCAGCGGAAAGTAATACAATACACAACTAGAAGAGATATACGGATACAAAGCTTTCCGGATATCATTCCAGCTGTAAACCAGGATCCTGTGCATATAAATCTGCAAAACCAAAACTACTAGCTGCCCGTGTCAAAATAAGGGCACCCAGAGTTTAGGTTAAAACAATAAACTCCAGGTCAGTCATGTGACTGGTGTGAGAACTAAAACAGTTATTAATCTTTATTTTAAATCATTAGGTAAATCAAGGGACCACGCCGTATAACACGGAACGGGTTTCCTCCCAAGAATACCAGTGCATAAAACAAACAGCGCAATGCTAAATAAAGAAAAATGAAGCTGTTATAAGACCCAGGTCCTATCACACAATGCAACGCAAGCCGGGGGATAGGATTTTCCCTTATAACAGCCAAAGAATGCTTGATACGTTTAAAACAAATCACTTGATACTTTTATAAGTGCATAGTGTATAAAACAACTTCAAATCATAAGTATCAATCATAGGCGGCATGAGCGCCCCATCCCACTATGTCGCCATACTAGGTTCTACAAATAAAACCGCAAATGTCGCGTATTTGGAAATTGGATTTCCGTCTATGAACCGAGGCAAAAGATAGTCCTCAACCGATTCGTG
This sequence comes from Allium sativum, assembly GCA_030737875.1. Taxonomy (NCBI): domain Eukaryota; kingdom Viridiplantae; phylum Streptophyta; class Magnoliopsida; order Asparagales; family Amaryllidaceae; genus Allium; species Allium sativum. The sequence goes on from CM060922.1 coordinate 938,145,316, forward strand.
ACTCTCTAGCCCGAGCCACAGGCAAGCGCGCAGGCAAGCCTTTAGATCGTCAGGGCCGGTCCACCGATGTGGATTATTATGCCTGAACACTACGTTTCCCCACCCTATGGGGTGTAAGTCTGGTCCGTCAGCCGACCAGAAGCATCGGCCGAAACCGATATAACCGAGGCGCCTCGCAACAGCAACAACCACATAAGTCAAACTCGTCAGGGCGTGTAAAACCACTGATGCCACTTCTAACTAGAAAGAAACGCAAGTCCTCCCTGAGGTCCGTCTCCCGTTTTTGGTTCATACCGGGTGTGAAACTCGCGAAGTAAACGTTACACAAAGCTACGCCACAAAGGCCTTGCTTTGATCATCACCACAAGACTTTGCTTTTCAACAGAAGCCTCGATCAATTGCCACTTAGGCATGCCACACAGGCAATTCACTCCATGCGTTTGATATCCATCAATATATATAACCCCTGAGCTCGTACGTCTCAGAGAAGGGCGTTAAGCAAGAGAATAAATTCTCCGCCGCCAAACAGATATATATTTAATAGAGATCAATCACACGGACTAAAATCCAATGTCAGACACACAGTCCATTTACAAGTCCGTTCTGGGTCTGAACGAAACCGGAGGCACCTAGTACCTCGCATATCCATCGATCTCCAAGTACGTCTGGACGATCACCAACTGTTTCCATCTTTTTGGGTGTACAGCCCAATCAAGATCATCAGTTATCACCCAAACGACGTGAAGACTTCTGGTCTTCGACCATCGTCAAAATCCAATGTCAGACACACAGTCCATTTACAAGTCCGTTCTGGGTCTGAACGAAACCGGAGGCACCTAGTACCCCGCATATCCATCGATCTCCAAGTACGTCTGGACGATCACCAACTGTTTCCATCTTCTTGGGTGTACAGCCCAATCAAGATCATCAGTTATCACCCAAACGACGTGAAGACTTCCGGTCTTCGACCATCGTCTTCATCTTCGACTTATCGTCGTATCAGTTATTCAGAATGGGATAAACCCGGACTTTCCGAATAACTCGCGTATATTTTAAATAAGTGTTACACAAACACAACATACGCCTCATTCCAATTCATTAGTCACTAACCGTAAATTAATCAAGAGAATAATTCCCCAAATATTAACCCCGAAGGCCGAAACCAACATCAGATTAATATCCAGAAAACCATTCTGCTTGGCTAACCGACAGTTAGTTTCTAAATTTCACGTTCAAATCTAATTAAAGATTTAACTATCGCCTGGAGCCAAACTGGTGATACTCCATTCTCGATCTTTTCAATCTAATTAAAGATTCATTAAAACTCCACTTAGTTTTAATCATTATCTGGGTTAAAGAATCAGTGTCATTTAAAACACGATTCACGATAAACCCAAAATCACATTCCATTAATTATCGGGTTAAAGAACAAGTGTTATTTAAAACACTGTTCACGATAAACCCAAAAATCAATACCAATTCAATTCCAATTAAATATCATTTAATTGGTACACTTCATTAAATCTAAATAAAAAGATTTAATCTTTTCTCAACTGGGTTCAAGAACAGTGTTAGTGAAGACACCATTCACGACAAACCCAAATCACATTCGATATTCAATACAAGGCTCTAAATAGAAAATATATCGGCTTATATTCAATATCGAATTCTACGACTAACAAATGTCGTATTGGAAATAACGATACAAATATATATCTTTCAAATTTCCATAACAACACCTGTAATATCACGAATTCCAACATCGAAATATTCCGAAGACAATTTCGATTCAAATCCACTCCAATGCAATCATTGGAAATTTTGGTTATTTTCAAAACCATTTCAAATTCAATTTATTTGTTTAAAAATAAATAGAATTATAATTCTAGTTCAAAACTAGTTCATTTCGATAAAAATCTATTTTTATCCTTTCAAATATGGAGTTTTTCATCCCAAACTTTCACAAATCATTTCTTATGATTTTACACAAATTATTACTATTTTTAATAATTTTATCAAGGCCCGTACAGTCGATTTTCATTAACGGCCATCGAACTGCACTTACAGCGACCTTTTTCGAATTTGATTTGGACGTATCTCCAAATCCAACCGTTAGATTTCAAATTTCTAACATTCATTAGAAAGCTCTTTTCGATACGAACCCAACGGTTCCGGTTTTAGGAGAATCCGACGGTCGGATCTCCCGTAATGTCCGTTTGAAATAAATGGTCGAAATTCACGAACTGCCGCGGCGCGGCGCGTTCTATTCAGGCCATTATATTATATATATAATATATATATAATATATTTCATCGATTTCTATTTAAAACGAATTATATAAATAGTTTTAAATTCGTTTCAAAAGCCATTTCAACTTCCTTTTCAATTTAAATCAAAATTGAATTCTTCTTTATAAATTCGTTTCTATTCAATTCAAATTTCAATTCCATTTGAATTCATATTCAATTCAATTCATTTCGAAATCGTTTTCAATTCAATTCATTTCGAAATCGTTTTCAATTCAATTCATTTCGAAATCGTTTTCAATTCAATTTGAATTCGTTTTCAATTCATTTCATTTCGAAATCGTTTTCAATTCAATTTGAATTCGTTTTCAATTCATTTCATTTCGAAATCGTTTTCAATTCAATTTGAATTCGTTTTCAATTCATTTCATTTCGAAATCGTTTTCAATTCATTTCATTTCGAAATCGTTTTCAATTCAATTTGAATTCGTTTTCAATTCATTTCATTTCGAAATCGTTTTCAATTCAATTTGAAGTCTTTTTCAATTCATTTCATTTCGAAATCGTTTTCAATTCAATTTGAATTCGTTTTCAATTCATTTCATTTCGAAATCGTTTTCAATTCAATTCATTTCGAAATCGTTCTTAATTCAATTCATTTCGAAATCGTTTTCAATTCAATTTGAATTCGTTTTCAATTCATTTCATTTCTTAATATTCATTTTAAAATGAATAAAATCGATATAAATATCGTTCACGTCAAAATGGCGTCAATCTAATCAACACGGCTTCATATATTGATATTTTCAAATATTCCATTTCGAATATTTCTATTTCAAATATTTCTATTTTAAAACTGGAATGAGGCCCAATCAATTACCATATAAAGTTAATTATATGGATTTTCATACAACACATGTATAATAGCATTGAAAAATAATCAACCATCAACCAAAGTGCACTACACTGTATAAGCATCAAATATAGATATCTAACGCTTATAACAGCCTGTCAATCAATCGATCGACATATTTAATCAATCAGGATGAGTGAACTTCAAATTTCACCCCAACACCCGTGTGGGGTTTCAAACAATCAAACACAGATTTTATTTGTGCAGTTGGGCGATGTGTGAAATTTATCGACCCAATCAATATCAGTCAAATCAGTGTATATACAAACAAATCGGCCGATTTGTTTATAACTATTCATTTATTCACATTCACGTTAAAAATTATATTTTTAACGATAAAACATTTTATTTCAACCTATGAATTTCTATTCAATTCATTTACAAAATAAAATGATATTTTTATTTTCTAACATATTTTAGAAAATTTCGGCGGCATAACGGCACGATACTAGAAACGGGACAAGGCCTAGCCTTATCCCCGGTCTAGTGAAGGCCCACGCCATTCACAAATCAATTTCAATCAATTTCCAATTCAACCATACGAATAAATCAATCACCCAACATTCAACTAAACAAACAAGTCCATGGTCTGTGGACGGGTGTCGGGTGCTTCTAATAAGCACCGTTTGCATCCTAGTATATATATATATAACTAGAAAAATTAAATTGAAAGGTGAGAAATTCTCACATATAGCTATCCTAGCTCCACGGCTCTTCATTTGCAGAAGTCTTCGTCGTTTCGCCTTTTTGTCGCTTTCGTTGCTGCTTTCACTACATATGTAAAAATCACATTTTTACTTCGCTATTCAATATATAAAAATCGAATTTTTACTTCGATGTTCAATATAAAAAAATCATATTTTTCTATCGAAGTTCAATATATAAAAATCCTATTTTTCTATCGAAGTTCAATATATAAAAATCCTATTTTTCTATCGAAGTTCAATATATAAAAATCCTATTTTTCTATCGAAGTTCAATATATAAAAATTCGAATTTTTATTTCACTTCTCAATATATAAAAATCGAATTTTTATTTTGAAGTTCAATAGATAAAAAATCATATTTTTAATTCGAAGTTCAATAGATAAAAAATCATATTTTTAATTCGAAGTTCAATAGATAAAAAATCATATTTTTAATTCGAAGTTCAATAGATAAAAATCACATTTTTTATTGCGATGCCATATAGATAAAAATTCCATTTCAAAAATATAGACTTCGCCTTTTCAAATTTAAAGATCTCATCTTTATAAAAATCTCATTTTTATTTTTCTACACCTATAAAGGTGATATTTTTAATATTCTATCATGTAAAAATTATATTTTTAACTCTTTAAAAATATAAAAATCACATTTTCACTACTTCTATATAGTAAAGATCATATTTTTAATACTTTGAAAATATAAAGATCATATTTTTAATTCTTTAAAAATATAAAAACTATATTTTTATTACTTTAAAAATATAAAGATCGTATCTTTATTACTTTTTAAAGTTTAACTCTTTACTTTTCAAGTTTAAATCTTTTCTAAAATTAGTTTTTAAACTTTTCAAAAATCAGTTTTAAAACCTTTTTCAAATCAGTTTTTAAAATCTAACATAAAATCAGTTTTAAAATTCGAATAGAACACTTAACTAAAATTGAAAAGTAAATAAAAATAAAGATAAAAATAAAACTTACAGGTATCGGAGAGGAGGGGAGGGGGCGTCGGCGGTTCATCGCTGGTGGGGGAGGGCTTCGCGAGGGCCACGTCTCAGAAGAGGAGAGCGAGAACGGGGGCGCGGCTTGCGGAGGATGGCGCAACGAGGAGGCGAGTTCATCGGTGGAGGGAGGTGGGGGTGGCGCGGGGATGAAGTGGTTGCGTCGGGCTATCACGAGGGGGAAAGGGGAGTAACGGGACTGCGGAGGAGAGGGGGGGGTTCGATTGGGGGTTGCGGCTGGTGGGAGGAAGCGGCGCCGGAGGTGGGGCGCCTCCGATGGGCTTCGGCGGCGATTCCCCCCCCCCTCCGTCGATCGTATTTCATTTTTTTTTTTTTGTTTTTGTTTTTGTTTTTGTTTTGATTCTGAGGAATGAACGGGGGGCCAAAGATAAGGGGAAAGGGTTTTTTTTATTTTTTTATTTAATTATTTATTTCAACTTAAAGTTGACCTTCACATACGACCTCTAAACGAGGTCCACCGCCTGTCGTCCATAGCGTTTTACCCTCATTCCGAACACAATGGGACATGTATCGCAAGCTGATTCGATCGTTTGAATCAGTTTCCGTTGAATTTACATTTAAATCACTATATTGAATTTTAAACGTACATTTCAAATTACCGGGGTCACATACTAACTAGAAAAATTCCAGAAAAATATTTTCTAGCTTCGTATTGACAATACGGTCCTAACAAAACTAATTTCGTCGAATTCTGAGACCGTTAGAAAAATGGCCAATTTCCAGTCGATTAAAATCAACTGGAACTGGTCAAACGCGTTTTCCTTTGCCACGCTCACATATTGATTCGAAAAATTATGAAATTTGAAACCTAGCAATAACCTTACATCCCGGACCCAACAAAACTGGTTTCGTCGAAATCCGAGGTCGTTTGCAAAATTGCTATTTTTAAGGGCCTTATATATATAAAAATATATATAAATTCCACAGCGACTATTTCTAATTTTAAACTGGACATATCTTATCATTTCTAAAATGAAATCTCAGTTTGTTAACTTCGTTACAAAGATATAGTTATACAGATTCAAATATTTCTTGTTTCGTTCAATTCTGACTTATATTGAATTCTGTATATTCATTTGAAATTAGAAATCGAATTTTCGAACTACCGCGCCCTTTTCAATTTCTTTTATAATTATATATAATTATTATATATTCTAACGACGACGTATATAATATATACGTTCAAATTATATTCAAAATAAATTTCTCGTCGATATTATTTAAAATAATTCATTTTAAATATTCAAAATTCGCTAAAATTGCCAAAATAAAAATTTCAAACTGGCTCGCATTTTACGGGTTGTTACATGCAACTTTTCGTTACACGTGGATCTCAGTTCAACTTTGTATGCATAAATGTATGCACTTATTTGCTAATAGTTGCATACATGTATGCATATATTGGTCCAGATTTTCAACATAAATACACTATATGAATACATGCATATATGTATGCTACTATAGGCAATAGTTGCACAGAAGTATGCAACTTTTTTTTTTTCAATTTGCGTGGACTCCTGGGATTATTTCCAGATTTTAGGGAAAAAAAAAATTTGGTGGCTGGCGCATTTTTTTCTGGTCAGAAATGAGAAAAGGCGAAGGGGGAGCAGTAGGAGGCGGAGGGGACCAAATTTTTTGGGCGGCACCTTCATTTTAGGGACCGGAAATGCATGTAAAGTTAGGGGGGACGTGGCTTTAATTAAGTTTGAAAATAGGGATGTGAGCCTAATTTTCACTTTATTATATAAATAATATTCCATGTTCGTATATTAATATCTTTCTGCCATGAACTCAGAATCACGCGAAACTGGATCCGCCGCGATCGTGGCGACGAGACCTTCGAGTGGATACAAATTTCGTCCAATTTGGAGGAAGTTGAAATTTTGGGTAATTTTTATAAATTCAAATATTATTTAAATCGATTTGTTAACTTTGCAAGTGCATAACTCTTTGTCATGTTATCGAAATTGCGTGGAACTGAATCCGCTGAGTTCGTTATGTCGAGAGCTTCGAGCGAGCAGTAATTTTGTCCAATTCTGAGCTAGTTGAAAATTTTGGTAATTTCCATATTTTAAATTAATTATTAAATTGTTACAAACTTCGAAAATTTATATCTTTTTGATACGAACTTGAAATTGCGCAAAACAGGATTTGCCGTGATCGTTGGGTCATAAGCTCCACGTAGACACTAAATTTGTCAATTTTGGAGCATGTTGGATTTTGGGCCAAAATTGGGCCCGAACCGTCAATTAAAGCTCGGCAAAGGTGAGAACTTTTATCTCACTCAAGCTTTTGAACAGTTAATTATTTTTATTGTTAAATATTAATTAATTATCTGTGTTGGAATTATTGTTTGTTGGATAAATGTTGATTTGGATGACTGTTGTGAATTGTTTGAAATTTGAAATATGTAACATGTTGTTATGACATTTATGATATTTAAAACATGTTTACCCTGCCATTTACAAGTTGTCTGACTTGTTTATGTTGATTGGACGATAAATTTTCACACATCGTCCAAAGGCACAATTAATAAAAAATAATTTGAAATTGTGTTGGTTGAAACCCCACACGGGTCTTGAGTTGATATTCTAACTACACATCGCCCGTGTGATTAGTTTAAAATGCACTTTGGCTGTTATTGAATGTTTTACCATTATTATAGAATTAATGCAATGTTTGAAATCCATATAATTAAAATTATATGGTAATGGATTGGGTCTCATTCCAATTTTGAATTAAAGGAATATTTTAATTTAATATCCAGTTAATGGAACTAATTGACGTATGAATTAGAAAGATTATATCTTTATTGTTTAAAAGTTATAATAAAAAGGATTGAATTAAAAAGATTACATCTTTACGTTCAGTATGCTAATATAAGAAGGTTTGATTTAAAAAATTTGAACATTTTGAAAAGATTATTATTATAATATAATAATAAAATGGAAAGTTCAATTTTTCATTAAAAAATTGAAATGTCAGTTAGGATATTCGGAAGCAAAGGGTTTTATAAAATTAGTAACAATTTAATGTAAAGACCATATCTTTATTTTAAAAGAATATTTTAAAATAATATTTTCAGTGAATTAATTATAATTATTAATTATAATTGTACTTGGACACGAGGTTATGTTACATTTGCGGTATAAGTCTGCCCGGACCCGCCCGGCATATCCAGCAGCCACAAATGTTGAACCTAATGTGAGAGGTCCAAGTGCGCAAATACGAATTGAGCCATGACACGAGGTTAAGCCCAACTTGTGTGATAAGTATGCACGGAACCAACCGGCATATCCAGCATTCGCAGGTTGTAGGCTTAATGTGGGAGGTCTGGCCCATAATAAAATATAAATGGATAAGATAATGAATTGAGATTTTTAGTCCAGTAACGCCATTTTAACTCGAACGTATTTATCGATTTACGTTATCCATTTAATTATGAATATTAAAAGAGAAATTTCAAAATTAATATTTTCGAAAATAATATTATTCAAAAAGGATAATATATAGAATATTCAACTCATTTTTTTTAAATTTAAATATAAATTGGAATCATTTTCAAAACGAATTTATAAAAGTTTTAAAATACGTTTAGAAAGGACATTGACGATAATATATATAATGGTTTGAATAGAACGATTCGCGCAGTGACCATTCGTGAATTTCGACACTTTGATTAGACATAGCGGTAGATCCGACCGTCGGGTTCTTCTGGAAATGGAACCAATGGGTTCGTATCGAAAAGAGCTTTTAAATGAGTATATAAGATTTGAAATCCAACGGTTAGATTTTCCGAAATGTTTAAATCAAATTGGAATAAAAATAAAAATAAATAGCGGCCGTGTAGTTGAATGACCTGGAACGTCGTTTAAATTAAAATGGCCTAAATTAAAAATAGGAAGAAATTATGTAAAATCATAACAAATGTTTTAAAAGGGTTTTTGATGAAAATTCCAAGTTTATAAAGATAAAAGGTATTTTTGTCAGATAAGTGATTTATTTATTATATAAATAATAAAAAGGGATTTAAATGGATTTAATTTTAATTAAGAATTTCCAATGAATAGAGTGAATTGGACTTGAATGGAAATTATCTACGGATTATTCCAATATTGATTTTCTATGATTATATGGATATTATGTTGGAAATTTGGAAGGTATTTAATATCTTTATTTCTGATATGATATCCGTTGGTTTTAGAATTTGATATTGAATATAAGTCGTTACAGTGCCTATTCAAAGCCTTATATTTAATATAAAATAAAAATTTGGGTTTGTCGTGAATAGTGTCTTAATTAACACTATTCTTGAACCTTTTTGAAGAATAAACCTTTTAATTAAGATTTAAATGTGATTTCCCTAATTTAATATATTAAATTAGAAAATAATGAAATACGAATCTGGGTTTATCGCGAATTATGTTTTAATTGATATTTATTTTAACTTGGATTAAAGAAAAGATTAATTCTCGAAAGTTGATAATCATTTAACAATGATTTTAGAAAATTAAAACTAAATAAAGTTTTAATAAATTTTTAATTAGATTGAAGGGGAATTAAGTAGTTAAAATTACGGAATTAAGGAAGTGATCGGAAATGGAGAACTACCAGTTTAACTCCATGTGATAGTTAAATCTTTAATTAGATTTAAACGAAAAATGGTAATTAAGTTTACCAGAACAAATCGGGATGAGTAGATTGGGATTAATTAATAAATAATTACTTCGGTAAGACGTAAATCCCGACTAGTTTGGATAAACCATAATTTGGTTAATATGGAGAAAGGATAAAGTAAAATCTTTTGAAACAAAGATCAAAAGGAAAGATTAAAGAATAAAGTTGAAGGATTTATCTTTAATAAAATTAATGGGAATCTTTCCCTAAGAATGTGAATATTTTATTCTGAATTGGAATGAGGCGTATGTTATGTTTTTATAGCACTTGATTATAAAATACGCGAATTATTCAGAAAGACCGGGTTTAACCCATTCTGAATAATAAATAAGACGATCAAGAGTCGAAGATGAAGATGGTGGTTGAAGACCGGAGTTCTTCACGTCGTTTGGATGGTTATTTCTATCTTGATTGGACCGTAGACCCAAAACGATGGAAAAGTGGTGGTCATCCAAACGTACTTGGAGATCGATGGGAATGCGAGGAATAAGGTGCCTCCGGTTTCGTTCAGACCCGGAATGGACTTGAAATGGATTGCGTGTCCGACATTGTATTCCTTTATGCTGTATTCGTTGATCTCTGCTAAATATATATTTATTTGGTGTTTAACACCATTCTCTGAGACGTACAAGCTTAGAGGTTATATATTGGTAGGAATCAATGGTATGGTATGGATTGACAATGTGGCATGCCAAGATGCAAATGATCAAGACTTTTGTTGAAAAGCAGGGCCTTGTGGGATAATCAAAGCATAGCCTGTATAGGCGTAGCTTTGTGTACAGCGTTACTTCGCGAGCCTCACACCCCGGTATGAGTCAAAAACGGGATTAGGACTACAGGGAGTGCACACGTTTCTTTCTAGCTAGAGTGGTGTCAGTGACCTACTAGCCATGACATTTTTACTTATGTGGATGATGGATTATGAGTACCTCGGATTTATAGGTTGTTAGTGGCCATATGGAGGTTCAAAGATACCGGGAAACGTGTGTTCAGGCATAACCAATCCAGCCATTGCACTATGGGCGGACCGGCCCTAAAGATCCAAGGGTTCACTGCGGGGAATCCTGAGGCATTTGCTAGAGTGTCTCGAATAGGAGAGGACGATCCCTAGCCTCGATCTCATGATGGAAAACCAATTTCCAATACGACATTACGGTTTTGATTGTAAACCCTATATATGGCGACATAGTATATGGTACCTATGCCGTCTATGATTAATACATTTACTTTCGAAATTGATTTCTGCACTATGCACCTATACCAAGCATATTTGGCAATTATAAGGTAAAACTCTATCCTCCGGCTTGCGTTGCATTGTGTGATGGGACCTGAGTCTTATAATAGCTTCATTTTCCTTTATTTAGCATTGCGCTGTTTAATTTTGTGCACTGGTATTCTTGGGGGTGAACCCGTTCCGTGTTATACGGCGTGGTCCCTTGATTTACTTAACTTTAAAATCAACTTAACAACTGTTTTGAGGTCTCATACCAGTCACATGACTGACCTGGAGTTTATTGTTTTAACCTAAACTTTGGGTGCCCATATTTTCCACATGGACAGCTAGTAGTTTTGATTTTGCAGATATTATATTCACAAGATCCTGGTTTACAGCTGAAGCGATATTCGGGAAGATTTGTATCCGTGTATTCCTTTCGGTTGTATTTTGTATTACTTTTCCGCTGCTATTTAAATGTAATTTAAACTCTGATATTGTATTTCCAATGTATATTATTCATTCATACTCTGGAATATTCTTGTATTCTGATGTAATTGTTGTAATAGCAATAAAATGTTCTTCTGTTTGTGTCCTGATGTGTGTTGTTCTCAAAGTAATCCGGGCTTTCCTTTACTGGGAAGTTTGGGTCGTTTCATTTGGTATCAGAGCTTTGGTTTACAGAGCTCGAGAACATGACACATTAGAACCGAACAGTTGAATTCATCAGAGATTGGATTAGTAATATCCAATAAGAATAACTCGTTAGAGATGGGATCGGTAGTATCCTAGAACGAGTGTTAAGAGTATTATTTATATAAAAAACAAATTTAGTTTTGAAATTTAATCTAATAATACGTATTTGAGTATATTATTTTATTTTGGACAATCGAGTATATAGAGATTTGCATATACGCCTAGCTAGCGTGTATACGAAGACTCCAATATACTGGATAGATATAGAATCACACTCTAGTCGCCCGGAGATGATTCTGATGATGAGCATGACATCATCAGCGTTTATGTTCGAGTATTCGAATGTGGGATATCTAATTATTTCCAACTAACTGGTATGAGAACCAAAATTAGCTAGGATTTATTGTTGTGATTTGCAATGAAATACGATTTTTGACTATATATAAAAGTTATATATTTGAAAAGTTAATCACCTAATTGATTGCTGGTTGTGATGTTTGATAATTAGTTTAACTAATTAAAATATTGAAATGAAAATTAATTTAACCAATATGAGAAAGAATGATCAAATTAGCTTAATCGAATTTAACATTGAACTGAAGTGAAAATTGATTAGAATCGAAAGTTGAGTTGGTTATTTAAACAACTTTTAGCTTCGTTCCTTTTCGAGGACGAAAAATTCTTAAGTGGGGGAGATTGTAACGACCCGGAATTTTGGGCCGAATTTAAAATTTTTGTTTTAATTATTTTAATGGGTTTTTAATATTTAAAATAATTTATTTTATATAATAACGACTACACATTTATTTTAATCGAAGTTAAAACGAATAAATTTTATTTAAATTGTAAAAGGAGTTAGAAATAGCACGGCAGTTTGCAAAATTTGAATTTTAACTTTGACTGACTGTACAGGATGCGAAATAAATTGGATTTTAGCGAAACCAAAAATATTAGAATCTATTTAAAAATATCTTTCCAAAGAATCCGAAAAATTGAAATTTCATAGCGGGAATAAAAAGTTATGTCCAAATCAAGATATCAGAAAAATACGGGAAAGTTTATATATAATATATATAGCCCAAACAACTACTTTTTGCATATGAATGAATTTGGACTCAAAACCACTCCCATTGAGTTCAAAATGACATTTTTGAATCCGAAAAGTATAAACATCGATATATTCCGAGATTCGAAAATTATTCATTTAAATATGTATTTTTAATATTAAATATATACGCCTTAAAAATGGGAATTTTGCAAGAGACCTCCGAATTCGACAAAACTACTTTCTACGGATCCGGAATATTAAATTATTGCTAGATTCCAAAATTCGTAATTTTTGGAGCTAGTATGTGGTCGTTATTAATTTCTAAGTGAAAAACAGTCAATTTTCAATCGTTAAAATTTCACTATTTATTCTTACGGACTCGGAATTCAACGAAACAAGTTTCTTTGGATTCGTAATGTCAAATAATATTTGTATTCCAATTTCCATCGAAATTGGAATCCATATGTGTTCGCAAGAATTTTAAAACCGTTAAAAGGATTGAAAATTGAATAACTTTAATTGCAAAAGTGCTATAATTATAAAGTTAAACAAGGATTAAAACATAATTGCTGTAGTGACCCGAAAATCCGGTCCAATTTGAGCTGACCAAATAACACAAGTCCAACCCCAAATTGCACTGAAAATTCAAGAAAACTAATAGAAAGAAGATAGAGGGTGAGGATAGATAAGATAGAAACTTATAGAATAGAAGAAGAAGAAGAACATCATCATCAGAGTAAACATGAATCTCACAGCGGAATGAATAAAATATAACATAACTTTTGAATTACAAACAGTTATATATACAATAGCACTTATCAGAGTACAACACTTACAACAACAGCGGAAATAATAATAACTATAGAATCCTGAAGCCTCCTGCTCCAAGCCCTCCGAGTATATCTGTAAAATCTCGACTACTTGACTGCCCGTACAAATTTAGGCACCCAAGAGTTTAGGGAAAACAAATAAATAAACTCCGGGTCAGTCATTGGACTGATGTGAATAAAACTCCTAACACTTGGTTTAATAATGGATATATCATAAGACCACGCCGTGAAAACGGAACGGGTTTTCCCTTATGAAAATCCAACAACTTTGTAAAGCAATATCATTCTGATATTATAATAATGTCTAAGTACAAATAGATATCAATCTAGCAGAAATGCTTTCATCTCACGTTCTACTATATCGTATACAATCAAAACCGCAAGCACGTATTGGGTAATGGATTTCCAACTATGACAAGGTATGGAACCACCTTCCGATCAGTGTACTCTAGGAACGATACACTGCAGTTCAACAAGAACATCTTGCAACTCAGCCACACATGACCGACCACTCATTATGCTTGAGTGTATCGAATGTATATCACCAACGGTTGGGATCAGCAACCGTTTCCCATATATATATATATATATATATATATATATATATATATGTATGTATGTATGAGACAGCATTGATAGATTAAAGAAGTAAATGAATATTCTCTAGATAGGTGATTATACACCCTACTTCGGTGCGACCGACTTAGCCATGCTGCCTGCCCGATTTCTGTCATTTACCGGTTGATGAGGCTTGAGGTTACGCTTAATCATCACATCAGATTCACTTCGAATGCCACATTGTCAGATCCATCTTAATCACTAATTTGACGTCTACAACCATACATTACGTGTCAGGTAAAAGAAGTTTCCTTCTCCGCTTCCACTCTTGGTACGGTTGAAGAAATCAATGTACGTGACCTTTCTGGAAATACTCTGTCAGACATTCATTCATACAAGTCATCCAGGAACAGGATGAACCGAAGGCACTATTCAGTACATCCATCTTAGGCACTGTTATCTAAGACTTATACAATAGCCCTTGCACTTTACTCCGTCTTCAATTACCTTTGGCATATATGATTCGCAACGCTTATGCCAATACAGAGTGGTTCTTTGGATAATAATCCAACCGGTCTCTCCATATTAACAACGTTAAATGGTCGAAACATTGGTAGTCTGTGATTTAACTATCAAAGAAAAACTTGTGTGCAAACAACGATATTATTTCCAGATGGAAATTATATCGACCAATCATCATTTAACATTTATCTCTTTAGCTCATTAATTTACTTATCTCCTGTTTCCATATATTCATCATTTCTTGTTTTCTAATTTTAGAAAATATACTTTATTAACAATGGAAAACATTTCCATTTTTCTTCATTGGATTTAAATAGATGTTTTAAATAAAACATCGCTATGCCAACTCAAACCATTTACAGAATTCACTTAACCATCATTCACTATCAAACCTTACCATTCCTTAGTTAAGAAGGAAGTCAATCAAGTTGGGGTATAATTACCTCTTAGACCTTAACTGAACAACATTATAACTTCGAAATAGTAACAGTTTATCTTTAAACCTTTAACAACTTCTTTACGTAACTCTCGGATTCAATTTTTCGAATCCACTTCTTTATTGAAATTATTGATTTTAACGATAACGTTATAATCCCTCCCTTCGAAATATCTAACTTCAATTATAACCTTTATTCTTTAATTCGAATAATTAAACCTAACCCTAATTTATTAGTATATACTCTTGATTTTTAAAAACCGGAATGTAAATATTACTTTCCCGAATTCGATATAGTTGAATTCGACATATAATTCTCTTTCGAGTAATCTCTATTTGATTAACTCTTCTTCGAATAACCTATATTCGATTATCACTCTTCGAATAACTTATATTCGAAATCTCTCTCTTTCGAATAAACTATATTCGATTACTCCTTCTCGAATAAACGATATTCGAAAATCTCTCTTCGAATAACTAATATTCGATAACTCTTTCTTTTCAAATATCTCATATTTGAAAATCTCACTTCGATCAAACTATAATCGATAACTCCTTTCGATGAAACTAACATCGATTAATTTAACTCGACAAACTTGACCCGCCTAACTCGACTAACTTAACTTGACTCGACTAACTCGACTTACTTGGTTCGACCAATTCGATTCGATTAACTGGGCTCGACTAACTTGGTTTATTTAATCTCAACTTGATTAACTCTTATCGAATAACTAATATTCGATTTAACTCCATTCGTTTGACTCTAGATCGCAGCGATCACAAATGGTTACACCTGATTTCCTCAGGAAACATCCGACCGCCTTACGCTATCTGCAGCCCTGCGAATTACGCTAGCAGTCGTACTAAATGGCATCTCATTTGGATTAACTCTAATTGTTCAATTCTAACTGTTTAACTCTAACTGGTTAACTTTAACTGATTAACTCTATGGATTTACTCTACTGATTAACTCTACTGTTTAACTCTATCGATTAACTAACTTCGAATACCATATTCGATTAACTAACTTTGAATACCATATTCGATTAACTAACATCGAATACCATATTCGATTAACTAACATCGAATACCATATTCGATTAACTAACATCGAATACCATATTCGATAACTAACATCGAATACCATATTCGATTAACTAACATCGAATACCATATTCGATTTCTCCTTTGTGGTAACGTTTATCCAATTAAAAAGATCCCCTTTTTAACAACGTTTATTCATTTATATAGATTCACTTTTTAGTAACGGTTCTTCACTTTATAAATGTTCATTTAATAACGGTTTCCTTTTTATAACTTCTTATTTCGTTATAAACACATTTCCTTTTTATTAACTCTATTTATTTTCTAAATATTTCCTTTCCAATTCTATTTGTAAATGGTTTACAAATATTTCTTTTTCTATTTTATTCTATTTGCAAATGGTTTGCAAATATTCCCTTTTCAAAATTATTCTTTAAAAATATTCTAACTCCTTAAATTTCCGGGAAAATTCGCCATAACCTCCTTTGTATCGGGAGTATCGGGAAAATCCCCAAACCCGCCACATAGGCCTTTCCATTCAAAAAGAAATGTTTTGAATTTATTTTCCTTTTTGAATATCTCCTATTTATAAATATTCCAAATTTATAAATATTCCTTATTTATAAATATTCCATTTATAAATATCTTATTTTCACTTTCACTTTGAAAATTCCCTTATCAACATTCTGGTATGTTGTGGTATTCAATGCTATCAAATCACGATGTCCAATAATGTCCAACCACATATAATTGACAACAGATTATATATCACATCATATAACAAAATATATGAATCAAAACGGTATTATAAATATTGAGGAACCCAGTTGGGTCCCTCCAACCTGTTTCCCTGCATCACAGATGTTACACAGTATAATCAACATCTATTACAGTTCAGTACGAATTATTCTGATAAACAGAATCAATATATATATATTTATATTTATATTTATATTTAACGGTTTATATATATATAGTTTCAACTAACTGACTAGCAGTTCAATCAATCAACCAACACACAACAATCAACAGATGATTAACAGTTCTAAAAATACATTATAAAAATATAACTGTTCAGAGTTGGTGAGTTTTACTCGCATTGGACGATCATCATTAATAACGGTAACCATCGCTTGATTTAAACGGACAATTTATTTTTCCATAAATTGTAACGAGCTTCGATGGACTTCCAGTCAGTTCCATCGTGAAGTGTCCGTCCATACGATCCCAACAGATCTGACTTTGTGGAATTCTGATAAAATATGGATAAGATATCAACATCTTAAGTTGTATTCATTATTTAAATTAAATATATTTTAATTTATTTAATCATTGGGCCTTACATATATATTTAAACGACCCATTTGCCCACTTAGAACCCACCCGCACCTTTCTTCCCCAACCATGAAGAGTCGTGATTCCTCCTGTGTATTCACGAAAAGCAAAACGTTCCCAAATTATATCAATGATACGTTGATATCCTAATATAACTTAAAATGAACTAAATTATATTTAGTGCGGCCTTACTTTTCTTTTCTAGAGACTTGTTGAACCCCACTCAACAACAGTACGCCTGCTCATCCTTTCCTCTTCTCTTTGCAAATACCCCATTTCAGTAAAACACCATTTTCGCAACAAGGAAATGTACCCATCAAATTATCACTTCTCCTCCTTGCATACGGGTTCACTGATCTTTCCCCCACTTACAAAACCGAGCATCCACAGACCCATCTTTACAAAAAGCCCGGACCCGCTAAACCATATCTTCACCCACCTGTTACATTGGCTTCTCCCCCTTAACCAAGAAGTATCGCTTCTGTACAAAACACACCATGCATGCGCCTCGACGACTGTCCTTCCCCTGCCTTGCATTCACCACTGTTTTTTTCCACGCTGGAGCTTACCAGGGACCGAGTGCGTTCACCATCCCCTCCATGCCACTGGACTGTGCCACCGCCTCAACCTTGGACCCCCCAATTCGACCCCGCCTCTCTAGAACCACGTAAACATCTCATCCATGGTTTTGAACACAGTTCCGGCTATCCTTGCTGCTCTCCCGACCTCGCCCTATCCACATTGGTCATGAAGTCGAGCTTCAGCAACTTGGACCGCACCCAAAACGAAGACCATAGGAGCACAGCACTCGAGCACAACAGTTATACGGATCCAACGTTGTATTTTCATTTAGTATTTGATTTTTGAACTTGCGAAAGAAATCAAAAGGAGGAAGTGTTTTGTGGCGGCCGGTTTCTGGTTTCGAGAGGAATGAAATTAGGTTAGATGAGAGAACGAGGTGATGTATTTTAAATGAATTTGGACCAATTATACTATTTAATTATATTTAATCTTGCATGTGAAGTCTCGTCAAATTATAACCTCATACGATATCTGTTTTTGACAAACTAAGCTATTCTTAGCATAGAAAAATATTCCGGACCCAATGGGACAGGTTTCGTCGAATTCCGACACCGTTTGCGAAAATCCCTTAGAAAATATCGATGAAAAACACCGAGCAATAATTCCTAACAATTCCAGAATAAATCCTAAAAATATGAGGCCTTGACGTTTCACTAGACCTCTTCCTAAGGTTTCGTATGAAACTTGTTTCGTTGAATTTCGAGTTCGTTTGACCAGTTAACCATTCAGTTTAGTTTGTTTTAAGTTAAAAACATAGTGTACCGTACTATGAAATATTCTGTTCACGTAGGGATAGTTATGGACAGAAACAAAAATACCATTCAAATGAGTGATGTGCTCTGGTCCCAAAAATGTAATAATATCGGTAGATGAACTCATATTGTGAAACCCCGAAATGTCGATACAGGGTGCCAAATACTCCAAACAAAAAGTTGCTTATTAAATTAATTAAAAATTACCATAAAATTCTAAAAATTAAATTATCACTATTTCCCAAAAGAACCTTGTCTAAATTCAAACCCGATCTCTAGTTATATCGAATAAACCGATACGGTCGATAAACGATTCTATAGCGACTATTCTAAAATTTGATTTGGACATATCTCAAAATCTACACGACGAAATCCTGATTTTTCTCTTCCGCTAGAAAGATATACTCCACCAGCTCCACACGTTTCTTGTTTCACAGAAATCCGATTTAAAACGAACTCTGTACATTCAGTTGAAGTTCAAATCGCCAAATAGCGAACTGCAGTGCCATTTCGAGCTCGTTTATAAATATATTATAAACTATACATTCAACTGTCGTCGATTCGATATATTCGTTATTATATTTCAAATCGAAACTCAACCACATCTCGTATACTATTCAATTCACACTCTATTGTGAATTCTATTATTTCTGACTATTTCGATATTTATAATTTATTATTCATTATAAATATTAATTAAATATTAAGTATTAATTAATTCAGGTCATCGATATCGTCAAAACGATATCTTAATAATTAAATTAGTTAATTATTCTTCTGCCAAATTATGGGTCATTACATTCTTTCCCCCTTAAAATAATTTCGTCCTCGAAATTGCTAAGGTAGGGGACGACCCTATCTATTGAGTAAAAATTTATCTGTTACCTCTTATCTCCGGTTTCAACTGAACCAATTAATATCGACTAAAATATTAATTTATTCTGACTAACTAAATTTTCAAAAATTTCGAAAATTCTCTAACGCCTTTAATTTTCGGAAAATTCCGCCATACCCTCCTTTGTACAGCCCTATCGATAAAAATCCAACTCGCCTCTCTAGGCCTTCTCAACCCAAAAGAAAATTAAACTGCCAAGCGGCTTGCCAATTCGGCTCATCAAAATCTCAGACCCATATATAATATAAACTGGTACCTTTTTGTCGGGCATATCAACTCTACCACTTCCATATGCTATCAACTCAGCATATACTAGTGTTATCTCAATCAAATTCCAATCAGTTCATATCCTCAAATCCAAATCGAATTTCATTCGAACCTCAATATCAAATTCCAAATCTTAACTCATCACTCAATTCCATTCCAGATTATTCACTAAGCAATTTCAGTTTCATTTGACTTAGTTCACGTTAAATTTCAATTTACTTATTCATTTATACCATCTTCATCTATTTAACTTCATTAGTTAAATTTTAATTCCAGAACTTAAATTCCTGGGTAAAATTTCAAATCAATTTGAAATCATAATGCCGATTCAAAACCCTTGAATTTCTAAACAACTTGTTTTCTCAAAATTTCAAAAACAAAACCTTTGGTAATAATCCATCACTTAGAACTCGAAAATGAACACTGATGATGTCGCGATTCATCATCAGAATCTATTTTCCAGCTATCGAAGTGAGTTCAATACTATATCACTTTCAGTTTGAAAAAACGTTTTCAAAATCTCCCAGGAACTTAAAATTTCCTTATTTTAATTCCAATCTGATTTAAATTCAGATTTACTTCATCTTATTTCATAAATTTTCCTTATATGAATTCTGATTAGTTATTTATAACTATTTCACTTTTTTATAATCTTACTCGATTATAATAACAACCAACACAACCAATATACTATATCAAATATATTCGTGTAAAATTATTCCATTTACCCTCTTTCAAAACATACCATGTCAGTTCATCGTATTCGAGTGTTTAGTAACCCCTATCAATACAGTGGATCAAACTGATTGACCCGAATTCATAAGCCACTCAACCAATGAATCTCCACAATATAAAAATCATTTTATATTAAATAACAAATACGTCCACTCGTATATATACACTCAACTCAATCTAGGATATTACTAATCCCATCTCTACTGAGTTACGCCACAGAGCCAAGGTAATTACTTAACCTTATGCTCTGATACCAACTGTAGTGACTCGAAAATCCGGTCCAATTTGAGCTGACCAAATAACACAACTCCAACCCCAAATTGCACTGAAAATTCAAGAAAACTAATAGAAAGAAGATAGAGGGTGAGGATAGATAAGATATAAACTTATAGAATAGAAGAAGAAGAAGAACATCATCATTAGAGTAAACAAGAATCTCACAGCGGAACGAATAAAATATAACATAACTTTTGAATTACAAACAGTTATATTTACAATAGGACTTATCAGAGTACAGCACTTACAACAACAGCGGAAATAATAATGGCTATAGAATCCTGAAGCCTCCTGCTCCAAGCCCTCAGAGTATATCTGTAAAATCCCGACTACTTGACTGCCCGTACAAATTTAGGCACCCAAGAGTTTAGGGAAAACAAACAAATAAACTCCGGGTCAGTCATGGGACTGGTGTGAATAAAACTCCTAACACTTGGTTTAATAATGGATATATCATAAGACCACGCCGTGAAAACGGAACGGGTTTTCCCTTATGAAAATCCAACAACTTTGTAAAGCAATATCATTCGATATTATAATAATGTCTAAGTACAAATAGATATCAATCTAGCAGAAACGCTTTCATCTCACGTTCTACTATATAGTATACAATCAAAACCGCAAGCACATATTGGGTAATGGATTTCAAACTATGACAAGGTACGGAACCACCTTCCGATCAGTGTACTCTAGGAACGATACACTGGAGTTCAACAAGAACATCTTGCAACTCAGCCACACATGACCGACCACTCATTATGCTTGAGTGTATCGAATGTATATCACCAACGGTTGGGATCAGCAACCGTTTCCCATATATATATATATATATATATATATATATATATATGTATGTATGTATGTATGAGACAGCATTGATAGATTAAAGAAGCAAATGAATATTCTCTAGATAGGTGATTATACACCCTACTTCGGTGCGACCGACTTAGCCATGCTGCCTGCCCGATTTCTGTCATTTACCGGTTGATGAGGCTTGAGGTTATGCTTTATCATCACATCAGATTCACTTCGAATGCCACATTTTCAGATCCATCTTAATCACTAATTTGACGTCTACAACCATACATTACGTGTCAGCTAAAAGAAGTTTCCTTCTCCGCTTCCACTCTTGGTACGGTTGAAGAAATCAATGTACGTGACCTTTCTGGAAATACTCTGTCAGACATTCATTCATACAAGTCATCCAGGAACAGGATGAACCGAAGGCACTATTCAGTACATCCATCTTAGGCACTGTTATCTAAGACTTATACAATAGCCCTTGCACTTTACTCCGTCTTCAATTATCTTTGGCATAAATGATTCTTAACGCTTATGCCAATACATAGTGGTTCTTTGGATAATAATCCAACCGGTCTCTCCATATTAACAATGTTAAATGGTCAAAACATTGATAGTCTGTGATTTAACTATCAAAGAAAAACTCATGTGCAAACAACGATATTATTTCCAAATGGAAATTATATCGACCAATCATCATTTAACATTTATCTCTTTAGCTCATTAATTTACTTATCTCATGTTTCCATATTTTCATCATTTCTTATTTTCTAATTTTAGAAAATATACTTTATTAACAATGGAAAACATTTCCATTTTTCTTCATTGGATTTAAACAGATGTTTTAAATAAAACATCGCTATGCCAACTCAAACCATTTACTGAATTCACTTAACCATCATTCACTATCAAACCTTACCATTCCTTAGTTAAGAAGGAAGTCATTCAAGTTGGGGTATAATTACCTCTCAGACCTTAACTGAACAACGTTATAACTTCGAAATAGTAACAGTTTATCTTTAAACCTTTAACAACTTCTTTACATAACTCTCGGATTCAATTTACGAATCCACTTCTTTATTGAAATCATTGATTTTAACGATAACGTTATAATCCCTCCCTTCGAAATATCTAACTTCAATTATAACCTTTATTCTTTAATTCGAATAATTAAACTTAACCCTAATTTATTAGTGTATACTCTTGATTTTTAAAAACCGAAAAGTAAATATTACTTTCCCGAATTCGATATAGTTGAATTCGACGTATAATTCTCTTTCGAGTAATATCTATTTGATTAACTCTTCTTCGAATAACCTATATTCGATTATCTCTCTTCGAATAACTTATACTCGAAATCTCTCTCTTTCGAATAAACTATATTCGATTACTCCTTCTCGAATAAACGATATTCAAAAATCTCTCTTCGAATAACTAATATTCGATAACTCTTTCTTTTCAAATATCTAATATTTGAAAATCTCACTTCGATCAAACTTTAATCGATAACTCCTTTCGATGAAACTAACATCGATAACTCCTTTCGATGAAACTAACATCGATTAATTTAACTCGACTAACTTAACCCGCCTAACTCGACTAACTTAACTTGACTTGACTAACTCGACTTACTTGGTTCGACCAATTCGATTCGATTAACTAGGCTCGACTAACTTGGTTTGTTTAATCTCAACTTGATTAACTCTTATCGAATAACTAATATTCGATTTAACTCCATTCGTTTGACTCTAGATCGCAGCAATCACAAATGGTTACACCTGATTCCCTCAGGAAACATCCGACCGCCTTAGGCTATCTGCAGCCCTGCGAATTACGCTAGCAGTCGTACTAAATGGCATCTCATTTGGATTAACTCTAATTGTTCAATTCTTACTGTTTAACTCTAACTGGTTAACTCTAACTGATTAACTTTACGGATTTACTCTACTGATTAACTCTACTGTTTAACTCTAACTGGATAATTCTAACTGGTTAACTCTAACTGGTTAACTCTAATCGATTAACTCTATTTGACTAACTCGACTCGACTAACCCCTTTCGAATAACGTATTCGATTAACTAACTTCGAATACCATATTCGATTAACTAACTTTGAATACCATATTCGATTAACTAACATCGAATACCATATTCGATTAACTAACATCGAATACCATATTCGATTAACTAACATCGAATACCATATTCGATTAACTAACATCGAATACCATATTCGATTAACTAACATCGAATACCATATTCGATTTCTCCTTTGTGATAACGTTTATCCAATTAAAAAGAACCCCTTTTTAACAACGTTTATTCATTTATATAGATTCACTTTTTAGTAATGGTTCTTCACTTTATAAATGTTCATTTAATAACGGTTTCCTTTTTATAACTTCTTATTTTGTTATAAACACATTTCCTTTTTATTAACTCTATTTATTTTCTAAATATTTCCTTTCCAATTCTATTTGTAAATGGTTTACAAATATTTCTTTTTCTATTTTATTCTATTTGCAAATGGTTTGCAAATATTCCCTTTTCAAATTTATTCTTTAAAAATATTCTAACTCCTTAAATTTCCGGGAAAATTCGCCATAACCTCCTTTGTATCGGGAGTATCGGGAAAATCCCCAAACCCGCCACACAGGCCTTTCCATTCAAAAAGAAATGTTTTGAATTTATTTTCCTTTTTGAATATCTCCTATTTATAAATATTCCAAATTTATAAATATTCCTTATTTATAAATATTCCATTTATAAATATCTTATTTTCACTTTCACTTTGAAAATTCCCTTATCAACATTCCGGTATGTTGTGGTATTCAATCCTATCAAATCACGATGTCCTATAACGTCCAACCACATATAATTGACAACAGATTATATATCACATCATATAATAGAATATATGAATCAAAACGGTATTATAAATATTGAGGAACCCAGTTGGGTCCCTCCAAACTGTTTCCCTGCATCACAGATGTTACACAGTATAATCAACATCTATTACAGTTCAGTACGAATTATTCTGATAAACAGAATCAATATATTTATATTTATATTTAACGGTTTATATATATATATATATATATATATATATATAGTTTCAACTAACTGACTAGCAGATCAATCAATCAACCAACACACAACAATCAACAAATGATTAACAGTTCTAAAAATACATTATAAAAATATATCTGTTCAGAGTTGGTGAGTTTTACTCACATTGGACGATCATCGTTAATAACAATAACCATCGCTTGATTTAAACGGACAATTTATTTTTCCATAAATTGTAACGAGCTTCGATGGACTTCCAGTCAGTTCCATCGTGTAGTGTCCGTCCATACGATCCCAACGGATCTGACTTTGTGGAATTCTGATAAAATATGGATAAGATATCAACATCTTAAGTTGTATTCATTATTTAAATTAAATATATTTTAATTTATTTAATCATTGGGCCTTACATATATATTTAAACAGCCCATTTGCCCACTTAGAACCCACCCGCACCTTTCTTCCCCAACCATGAAGAGTCGTGATTCCTCCTGTGTATTCACAAAAAGCAAAACGTTCCCAAATTATATCAATGATACATTGATATCCTAATATAACTTAAAATGAACTAAATTATATTTAGTGTGGCCTTACTTTTCTTTTCTAGAGACTTGCTGAACCCCACTCAACAACAGTACGCCTGCTCATCCTTCCCACTTCTCTTTGCAAATACCCTATTTCAGTAAAACACCATTTCCGCAACAAGGAAATGTACCCATCAAATTATCACTTCTCCTCCTTGCATACGGGTTCACTGATCCTTCCCTCACTTACAAAACCGAGCATCCACAGACCCATCTTTACAGAAAGCCCGGACCCGCTAAACCATATCAGCACCCACCCGTTACATTGGCTTCTCCCCCTTAACCAAGAAGTATCACTTCTGTACAAAACACACCATGCATGCGCCTCGACGACTGTCCTTCCCCTGCCTTCCATTCACCACTATTTTTTCCATGCTGGAGCTTACCAGGGACCGAGTTCGTTCACCAGCCCCTCCATGCCACTGGACTGTGCCACCGCTTCAACCTTGGACCCCCCAATTCGACCCCGCCTCTCTAGAACCGCGTCAACATCTCATCCATGGTTTTGAACACAGTTCCGGCTATCCTTGCTGCTCTCGCGACCTCGCCATAGCCACATTGGTCATGAAGCCGAGCTTCAGCAACTTGGACCGCACCCAAAACGAAGACCATAGGAGCATAGCACTCGAGCACAACAGTTATATGGATCCAACGTTGTATTTTCATTTAGTATTTGATTTTTGAACTTGCGAAAGAAATGAAAAGGAGGAAGTGTTTTGTGGCGGCCGGTTTCTGGTTTCAAGAGGAATGAAATTAGGTTAGATGAGAGAACGAGGTGATGTATTTATAGATGAATTTGGACCAATTATACTATTTAATTATATTTAAACTTACACGTGAAGTCTCGTCAAAATATAACCTCATACGATATCTGTTTTTGACAAACTAAGCTATTCCTAGCATAGAAAAATATTCCGGACCCAATGGGACAGGTTTCGTCGAATTCCGACACCGTTTGCGAAAATCCCTTAGAAAATATCGATGAAAAACACCGAGCAATAATTCCTAACATTTCCAGAAAAAATCCTAAAAATATGAGGCCTTGACGTTTCGCTAGACCTCTTCCTAAGGTTTCATATGAAACTTGTTTCGTTGAATTTCGAGTTCGTTTGACCAGTTAACCATTCAGTTTAGTTTGTTTTAAGTTAAAAACATAGTGTACCGTACTATGAAATATTCTGTTCACGTAGGGACTGTTATGGACAGAAACAAAAATACCATTCAAATGAGTAATGTGCTCTGGTCCCAAAAATGTAATAATATCGGTAGATGAACTCATATTGTGAAACCCTGAAATGTCGATACAGGGTGCCAAATACTCCAAATAAAAAGTTGCTTATTAAATTAATTAAAAATTACCATAAAATTCTAAAAATTAAATTATCACTATTCCTAAAAGAACCTTGTCTAAATTCAAATCCGATCTCTAGTTATATCGAATAAACCGATACGGTCGATAAACGATTCTATAGCGACTATTCTAAAATTTGATTTGGACATATCTCAAAATCTACATGACGAAATCCTGATTTTTCTCTTCCGCTAGAAAGATATACTCCACCAGCTCCACACGTTTCTTGTTTCACAGAAATCCGACTTAAAACGAACTCTGTACATTCAGTTGAAGTTCAAATTGTCAAATAGCGAACTGCAGCGCCATTTCGAGCTCATTTATAAATATATTATAAACTATACGTTCAACTGTCGTCGATTCGATATATTCGTTATTATATTTCAAATCGAAACTCAACCACATCTCGTATACTATTCAATTCACACTCTATTGTGAATTCTACTATTTCTGACTATTTCGATATTTATAATTTATTATTCATTATAAATATTAATTAAATATTCAATATTAATTAATTCAGGTCATCGATATCGTCAAAACGATATTTTAATAATTAAATTAGTTAATTATTCTCCTGCCAAATTACGGGTCATTACAATTACACAACCCATGTATAATATCTCAAATAGCTCCTAAACTTAAGAGAAAACACTAGCCACCTTCTTCTTCACTTTCATGGCCTTCACTCTAAATTCTTCTTTGCAAATAAGACCCTAATTCTTCAAAAATTTATATCTCTCAAATGAAACAAAATATGACCAAAACCTTTCTGGGTTTTGTCCATCTCTATCGTCTCTACCTCCCATGAAAAATCCATGGCCTAACGTCGCATGGATTCGCCAGAATCTGAGTTCAACGGCAGAAAACTGATGTTGGAAATTTGGGTTTTTTGGCCAATCCGTGAAGAATTAGGTGATGGCTTAGTTAGGGAAGTTATAGAGGGGAGATAGATGTACAACTTTGTCGAAGGAAGTTTGGTCTAAAAGTGTACGGTTTGGCGAGAAAATGACGAAAACAGCAATTTCCAAACTGAAAACAAAAACGATTTTTTTCCCGTCCATCTGCGCATTTTCAGGCGAAGCGACCTGAACGAAAGTTGTTCGGGAGGTCGAGATCTAGCTACTGACAAAATTTGGTGGCATTTGGAGCACCGAGGCGGCCGCAACACTAAGATGAACGAAAACTGCACTTTTCCGTTCATCTACAGATCGTGGGCCCCACGTAGCGAATTGGAGGGGGGACCACCGGTGTGGAAAGAGGGGGAGAAGCCGGAGAGAATGGCCTGGTTTCATGCAATTCCAACTTACGGTTTGGCCGTGGCGAGCATTTTAAGTTGAGAGTGTCGTTTGGAGAAAAAGATGAATAGCGATTTTATTATATAAATAGTATTCCATGTTCGTATATTAATATCTTTCTTCCACGAACTCAGAATCACGCAAAACTAGATCCGCTGCGATCGTGGCGACGAGTCCTTCGAGTGGATACAAATTTCGTCCAATTTGGAGGAAGTTGAAATTTTGGGTAATTTTTGCAAATTCAAATATTATTTAAATCGATTTGTTAACTTCGCAAGTGCATAACTCTTTGTCACGTTATTGAAATTGCATGGAACTGAATCCACTGAGTTCGATATGTCGAGAGCTTTGAGCGAGCAGTAATTTTGTCCAGTTCTGAGCAAGTTGGAAATTTCGGTAATTTCCATATTTTAAATTAATTATTAAATTGTTACAAACTTCGAAAATTCATATCTTTTTGATACGAACTCGAAATTGCGCAAAACAGGATTTGCCATGATCGTTGAGTCATAAGCTCCGCGTAGACACCAAATTTGTCAATTTTGGAGCATGCTGGATTTTGGGCCAAAATTGGGCCCGAACCGTCAATTAAAGCCCAACAAAGGTGAGAACTTTTATCTCACTCAAGCTTTTGAACAGTTAATTCTTTTAATTATTAAATATTAATTAATTATCTATGTAGGAATTATTGTTTGTTGGATAAATGTTGATTTGGATGACTGTTGTGAATTGTTTGAAATTTGAAATATGTAACATGTTGTTATGACATTTATGATATTTAAAACATGTTTACACTGCCATTCACAAGTTGCCTGACTTGTTTATGTTGATTGGAGGTTAAATTTTCACACATCGTCCAAAGGCACAATTAATAATATATTATTTGAATTTGTGTTGGTTGAAACCCCACACGGGTCTTGGGTTGATATTCTAACTACACATCGCCCTTGTGATTAGTTTAAAATGCACTTTGGCTGTTATTGAATATTTTACCATTATTATAGAATTAATGCGCTGTTTGAAATCCATATAATTAAAATTATATGGTAATGGATTGAGTCTCATTCCAATTTTGAATTAAAGGAATATTTTAATTTAATATTCAGTTAATGGAATTAATTGACGTATGAATTAGAAAGATTATATCTTTATTGTTTAAAAGTTATAATAAAAAGAATTCAATTAAAAAGATTACATCTTTACGGTCAGTATGTTAAGATAAGAAGGTTTGATTTCAAAAATTTGAACATTTTGAAAAGATTATTATTATAATATAATAATAAAATGGAAAGTTCAATTTTTCATTAAAAAATTGAAATGTCAGTTAGGATATTCGGAAACAAAGGGTTTTATAAATTTAGTAACAATTTAATGTAAAGATCATATCTTTATTTTGAAAGAATATTTTAAAATAATATTTTCAGAATTAATTATAATTATTAATTATAATTGTATTTGGACACGAGGTTAGGTTACATTTGTGGTATAAGTCTGCCCGGACCCGCCCGGCATATCCAACAGCCACAAATGTTGGACCTAATGTGAGAGGTCCAAGTGCGCAAATACGAATTGAGCCATGACACGAGGTTAAGCCCAAATTGTGTGATAAGTATGCCCAGAACCAACCGGCATATCCAGCATTCGCAGGTTGTAAGCTTAATGTGGGAGGTCTGGACCATAATAAAATATAAATGTATAAGATAATGAATTGAGCTTTTTAGTCCAGTAACACCATTTTAACTCGAACGTATTTATCAATTTAAGTTATCCATTTAATTATGAATAGTAAAAGAGAAATTTCAAAATTAATATTTTGGAAAATAATATTATTCAAAAAGGATAATATATAGAATATTCAACTCATTTTTTTAAAATTTAAGTATAAGTTGGAATCATTTTCAAAACGAATTTATAAACATTTTAAAATACGTTTAGAAAGGAAATTGACGATAATATATATTAATATATATAATGGTTTGAATAGAACGTTTCGCGCAGCGACCGTTCGCGAATTTCGACCCTTTGATTAGGCATAGCAGAAGATCCGACCGTCGGATTCTTCTGGAACCAGAACCTATGGGTTCGTATCAAAAAGAGCTTTTAAATGAGTATTTAAGATTTAAAACCCAACGGCTAGATTTTCCGAAATGTTTAAATCAAATTGGAATAAATAAAAAAGCGGCCGTGTAGTTGAATGACCTGGAACGTCGTTTAAATTAAAATGGCCTATTTTTAATTAAAAATAGGGAGAAATTATGTAAATTCATAATAAATGTTTTAAAAGGGTTTCTGATGAAAATTCCAAGTTTATTAAGATAAAAGGTATTTTTGTTAGATAAGTGATTTATTT
Organism: Allium sativum; assembly: GCA_030737875.1. NCBI lineage: Eukaryota > Viridiplantae > Streptophyta > Magnoliopsida > Asparagales > Amaryllidaceae > Allium > Allium sativum. The sequence continues at coordinate 938,175,520 of CM060922.1, forward strand.
TATAAATAATAAAAAGGGATTCAAATGGATTTAATTTTAATTAAGAATTTCCAATGAATAGAGTGAGTTGGACTTGAATGGAAATTATCTACGGATTATTTAAATATTGATTTTTTGTGATTATATGGATATTATGTTGGAAATTTGGAAGATATTTAATATCGTTATTTCTGATATGAATTCTGTTGGTTTTAGAATTTGATATTGAATATAAGACATTATAGTGCCTATTCAAAGCCTTATATTTAATATCAAATAAGAATTTGGGTTTGTCGTGAATAGTGTCTTAATTAACACTATTCTTGAACCTTTTTGAAGAATAAACCTTTTAATTAAGATTTAAATGTGATTTCCCTAATTTAATATATTAAATTAGAAATTAATGAAATACGAATCTAGGTTTATCGCGAATTATGTTTTAATTGACATTTATTTTAACCCGGATTAAAGATAAGATTAATTCCTGAAAGTTGATAATCATTTAATAATGATTTTAGAAAATTAAAACTAAATAAATTTTTAATAAATTTTTAATTAGATTGAAGGGGAATTAAGTAGTTAAAATTACGGAATTAAGGAAGTGATCGGAAAGGGAGAACTACCAGTTTAACTCCATGCGATAGTTAAATCTTTAATTAGATTTTAACGGGAAATGGTAATTAAGTTTACCAGAACAAATCAGGATTAGTAGGTTAGGATTGGGATTAATTAATAAATAATTACTTCGGTAAGACGTAAATCCCGACTAGTTTGGATATACCATAATTTGGTTAATACGGAGAAAGGATAAAGTAAAATCTTTTGAAACAAAGATCAAAAGGAAAGATTAAAGAATAAAGTTGAAGGATTTATCTTTGATAAAATTAATGGGAATCTTTCCCTAAGAATGTGAATATTTTATTCTGAATTGGAATGAGGCGTATGTTATGTTTTTATAGCACTTGATTATAAAATACACGAATTATTCAGAAAGACCGGGTTTAACCCATTCTGAATAATAAATACGACGATCAAGAGTCGAAGATGAAGACGGTGGTTGAGTTCTTCACATCGTTTGGATGGTTATTGCTATCTAGATTGGACCATACACCCAAAACGATGAAAAAGTGGTGATCATCCAAACGTACTTGGAGATCGATGGGAATGCGAGGAACAAGGTGCCTCCGGTTTCGTTCAGACCCAGAACGGACTTGTAAATGGATTGCGTGTCCGACATTGTACTCCCTTATGTTGTATTCGTTGATCTTTGCTAAATATATATTTGTTTGGTGTTTAACACCCATCTCTGAGACGTACGAGCTTAGAGGTTATATATTGGTAGGAATCAATGGTATGGTATGGATTGACAATGTGGCATGCCAAGATGCAAATTATCAAGGCTTTTGTTGAAAAGAAGGGCCTTGTGGGACGATCAAAGCATAGCTTGTATAGGCATAGCTTTGTGTATAGCGTTACTTCGCGAGCCTCGCACCCCGGTATGAGTCAAAAACGGGATTAGGACTACAGGGAGTGCATACGTTTCTTTCTAGCTAGAGTGGTGTCAGTGACCTACCATTCCTGACATTTTTACTTATGTGGATGATGGATTATGAGGTACCTCGAATTTATAGGTTGTTAGTGGCCATATGGAGGTTCAAAGGAACCGGGAAACGTGTGTTCAGGCATAACCAATCCAGCCATTGCACTATGGATGGACCGGCCCTGAAGATCCAAGGGTTCACTGCGGGGAATCCTGCGGCATTTGCTAGAGTGTCTCGAATCGGAGAGGACGACCGCTAGCCTCGATCTCACGATGGAAAACCACTTTCCAATACGACATTACGGTTTTGATTGTAAATCCTATATATGGCGACATAGTATATGGTACCTATGCCGTCTATGATTAATGCATTTACTTTCGAAATTGATTTCTGCACTATGCACTTATAGTAATATTAAAAGATAAATTTCGCGTACCAAGCATATTTGGCTATTATAAGGTAAAACTCTATCATCCGGCTTGCGTTGCATTGTGTGATGGCACCTGAGTCTTATAATAGCTTCATTTTCCTTTATTTAGCATTGCGCTGTTTATTTTTATGCACTGGTATTCTAAGGGGTAAACCCGTTCCGTGTTATACGGCATGGTCCCTTGATTTACATAACTTTAAAATCAACTTAACAACTGTTTTGAATTTTCATACTAGTGGAGTTTATTGTTTTAACCTAAATTCTGGATGCCCATATTTTCCACACGGGCAGCTAACAGTTTTGGTTTTGCAGATATTATATTCACAGAATCCTGGTTTACAGCTGAAGATATTTGGAAAGCTCTGTATCCGTTTATTCCTTTCGGGTGTATTTTGTATTATTTTTCCACTGCTATTTAAACGTAATTTAAACTATGATATTGTATTTCCAATGTATATTATTCATTCATACTCTGGACTATTCTTGTACTCTGATGTAATTGTTGTAATGGCAATAAAATATTCTTCTGTTTTTGTCCTGATGTGTGTTGTTCTCATTGAAATCCGGGCTTTCCTTTACTGGGAAGTTTGGGTCGTTTCAAAATTTCCTGCACACTTAAACAATGGGAGATAAGGCTATATTGGACATTATCAATATAAGAATACAAAATATGAATAGCATGAGAATTAAACCCAACATCATTCATACTAACCATATCATATCCATTTATAACAATATTCCAACATTTAACATCAACAGATTTTATATAGGACTCTAGTCATGATTTCCAATTTAAAAAATTTATACCATTAAAAATAGTTGGAATACAACTGGACTGACTCTCAGAAGACTGACGATTAGGGGAAACCATGACTCTAGAGTTAACAAAATACTTGGCTATGATACCACTTGTTGGATCTAGATTAACCCTGGAGGGGGTGAATAGGGTTTATTGGATTTTTACGAGATATTTAAAAATATCACAGCACATATTGCAGTATAGAAAATAAATGCAGAAAATAAATAATGTAGATTTTACCCAGCTTTGACAAACCCTACTTACTGCTGCATTCACTAAGGGTTTTTACTAGAATTAAACAGACACATGCATACAAAAATATATAAACTCATGAACCCCTCGCTAACCACCTATACAGTTTTGTAACTCGCAAAACCTGCTGCTGTTCTAATCCTACGCTCAAAACCGTGTACAAATTTGTGTCCATGAAACTAGATTTTCCCCTAGCTACAAACCCGTAGCTAGTAAACCCCTAGTTTTTTACAAACACTAGAAAAGTCCTAGTTTTATACACAAACTAGAAAACAGACGGACGGTTACAAAAGAAATAAAAATACAATATAAAATAACATAGGAAACCACCATTATAACTAAAATTAGCCGACCTTCTTATAATCTTTCTCTGCAATACTATGTCTTCTAAAAAGTCGACCGACCCCAAAAAATAAATTAGGATTTCTCTATTTCCCCCTAATCACAATCTTCTTGGATTTAATTCTCTATGGTTTCGAATTCTTGTGGTTTGCTAGTCAATTGATTTGGTCTCTCTCTGGCGATCGAAAAACAATTATGAGTTTTCTATTTTAATTTTTTTTCTCTGGAATTGACGCTTATGGTTTTTCGATAAAAATGCCAGTGATGATTTGGTGTAGTTTATACAGGGTAAAGTAAACCCTTAAACTATCTCTGATTTCATATATGGCTGATTTGATTTGTTGCGTGAATTTCTCTTGCATGATTATGCTCGAAATATACCCATGACTATCTGAATCATTTCTGGAAACACAGAACCAATTGAAATGAATTCTTGCCGAGTTTGTCCTTGCGTGATTGTTTCCGTGCCATAGAAAAATAATTTATTTCTAAAAATAATTCTGAAATAACGGCCCCTTGGAAATTTTATGTGTTGAGCTTTTATGCAAAGTTTTTGAATATGAATTGATTTGTTTCCAAATCCAATTTCTTCGAATTTGTAAAACTAAAAGTTGCGTGAATTGCTTGATGAACCTAGATGACTTTATGAACCACTGTGAACTTGGCAAATAGAAAACAATATTTGATTTCCAAACTTAATTCTTGTCAGCAATGCAGTGTAAAAAATATTTCTATATGATCGAAAATAGTGAATGGAAACAAAGAATTCATGTTCAAAAAATCTTCATGCTACCTGTGAAAACTTATGCACTTTCCATTTTCTTACAGTTGAATTTCTGAAATTGTTCAAGCATTTATCTTGCACTTGAATTCTCTGTTGAGGCTTAGCACTGATCAGAATAGTGTATATATATGTTGTATATATATATATATATATATATATATATATATATGTATGTATATGAATATATATGCACATAAGTGTATATGTACATACACATATTTATTGTTCTTGTTCTTACTCCAATGTATATACATGTTTGCCTCCATCGGTTTGAACTTGTTGAGTTCTTCAATTGATTGCAGTAGTTATTGTTGCCATTGTTCACCTTGTACAGACCTTTTTCCTTTTTACGGTCCCATGTGTTTCATCTTGCTTTGAACCCACACATTCTCTTAACATGCTGTATGATTTGCTTGATACGAGCTTGTTGTTTTTTATTTGTCTTTAGCTTGATTATGTGCTTGTCGAACTACGTACATCTTGACTGTTCCACTGTGTACATTTTTGAGCTGTGTACGTCTTGATTGTTCCAATTGCTTGTGACTGAACTCCTTTGACTTGAAATGTTGTCTATGTATATACCTTGGCTTGTATGTACACTTGACTTTGCTTCTTGAATTTTGAGTTGCAATGACAGTTTTTGAGCTTTCAGTATTTACCTATAGCCTGGCCTACATTTGTACACAAGCTACTTGTGTACATGTGTAACTTTGCATCTGCCTTGCCTTTCTCTGATTTGTTTATTGAATCCCATAAAAGAAAACAATTTGTTTTCATGTAAAATTGGCTTTACATTGATTTTCATTTCCATGCTTGATTGCACATCTCTTTGAATTATATTGGTTTGACCTTGTTCCACCTGCTCCGGAGCTTTGGTATATGAAAGTGTACACATATATGTTGCACTAATTTTGTATACTTGCACCTAAATCTACTGCCTTGCATGCATGCACATGTGTGCTCCTGACTTTGAACCTGACTTGCTCGTTACTGTGTGCACACTTATATTTGAGTTGATATGCTTGATGCTTGTCCAATACTAGTTCATGTACTGTGTCTATATTGCTGCATCGATCATGTTGCGTATTTTCATGTTGCCATGTATAAAAACATGTATATGTATACACATATGTGTATGTATATATATTTTTCTATACGTGTAGCTTCATATATGCATTGTCATTTGTGTTGAAAAACTTGGTTCATGTCCATTTACGATGTTTGACCGTACATTCCCTGCACAGAAATATGTATATATACATACATTTGTATGTGTATTCATGTTTACACTAAGAGAATATATAACCATTGCAGTGGAAGAGGGCTGTTGGAGGCCGTTGGATTAGCCGTTGGAATAGAGTTCACGACTTCAAACGAAATCCACAGACTCTTTCCAACGACTTCCAACAGTATCATGCCACTGGGAATAATTTGAAAACCGTGACCAAATAGTTGTTGGAAACCATTGATAGCCGTTGGAAATACTGGGTTTTTTAATACAATAGCAAGCACACAACCTTCCAGCCATCCCATTTCCAATTCATTTCATTTCCAATCCATTTCCAACAAATTCCACATATATTCAACACATATATACCAATAACAATATAAGCAACAAAAGTAGAACGTAGAAACATCAATATATACAAAACAGACAATCCAAACATCTAGAAAACTATCAAAATATACACAATAAGAAAACATTGATTTAGTGTCAAATATTTAAAAGCGGAAATTTCTGTCGCTAATTTGCGACGGATTTCTATGTGATCTGCAAGGGATTATTTTTTTCATTTTTTTCAACTTTTTTTCTTTTATTTAATACCGTCATCTTCTGTAATCCCTCACTAAGCCGTTACAATTTGCGTCAAATTACCGACATAAATTTTTTGCTGCTATTTTCCACTGCAAATTCAGGCGGAATACCGACGAATGTTTTCCGCTGCTATTTGTGATCCGTGTAGTGTTGACAGCATCCGTTAGATCAAGTAAGTAATCCAAGGATTATGCATCGAGCTATTTTGATCTGTTAGATTATATCCCAATATATCCTGTTTTTTTTCCTTTTTTCATTAATTTGGATTAAAAGCTTTCAATACCGTTCATCCATATCTTGTAAATTACTTCCGCCCCCAAATTTTCGTGAAAACCCTAGCAGGAAGGACGATTACACTCGAAGTCGAAAGCAGTGACGCGATCGATAATGTCAATGCCAAGATCCAGGTCTGTTTCTTACCATTTATCCTCACTTCTCTCCCGCGCTTCTTTATTATTCGGGCCACTAAATTTTATAATTTTAGCACAAACTGCAGGATCGTGTACAATCAATTGACTCAGTGGTTCTGGTATGTGAATTGGAACGTCAGATCTAGGTAAATTTTTGATTTTTTCTGCAATTTTGGCGTATCTGCTTTAATTTCGAGAAATGAAATTAATTTTAGGGTTGTTGTGTTTGTTCTAAACTAAGAAATTGTTCATATATTCTGAAACCCGCTACTACAGCACAAAGTCTTATGCTATTTAAATTTTTATACATATGTTAATCTTTTTCAGATAATTTATTAACTATTAGTACTATCATTGGCTATATTTTATAATCATCGGTGCTATAGATATCTATTTTGTGGGTTAATTGTGAACTTATAAATTGTGATTTTTTTGTCTAGTTCGAATAGTTTGTCAGTTCCAAGCAAGCATCAAGGAGGTGGAAAAAAAGGGGATAAGCTTGAATGGTAGTCTCATCTCATCTTCAATTTATATCAGGTGTGTATTGTGTATTTTGATTATTGTTTAGCTTGGTGATACAATTTCTTTTTGTTTCTCTTATAAAAAAACATGTATAAGATTTATCATTAGGTTATAGAAGTAGCTGAATGGTTTAACGGACATAGATAACTAACAAATCTTGATGGTAACTTGCTGTGTTATATACGTGATCACGATGCCTGATGAGGTAAATGATCTCGATAACATTGTTTTGTTGTTATTTTGAGTTGCCAATCAAATGCCCTATTTCAGTTTTTTTTCATCGCCATGATAAATGTTTGCAATTTTATTTGCATTTATTCATTTAGTATTCTTGTTTATTTTACTTTTTGGTTTGATCAGTTTCAATATTCTTTGATAAAAAACTACAAGCCAAACCATAATATGATTAAGTTTACTAAATTATTATTTTTTCAATAATATTGTACAACTTCACTGCTTTAATTTATTTTCCATATGGCTTTTAAATCATTAAATGAACCGTCTATCTACTCTATGTTTTTTTGTGTGTGTGTGCACGTGCACGTGCACGCACGTGTGTCTATATATATATATATATATATACACACACACACACACATATATACGCACACACATTTGGTTTACAACATCTGGTGTTTTTATAACTTGCTGTCTACAATAGTTGCACCCATTTTCTTCGTTTTCTTGAATACCGAATCTTACACTAGTTGCATCCATTTTCTTCGTTTACTTGAGTACCGAACTGTTAGAGTTTATGCCCTAGAGGCAATCCATTTGATGTAATTAATAACGTTATTGCTTTATTTGGAATAAAAATATTCTGTTATGTTATATTTGCTGCACAATATAAATAATAATTAATAGAAGTCCTTAGAATAATAATATGGAATTGTATAGTTCGAGTAAGACTGAACTTGAGATTATATAATGTGATAAGTATTATAATTCTTAAATGTCCCTAGTCGAGTTTTATTGTTTATATAAGACAACAATAAAGCGTTGAGACTAGTATGTTGATTGACTGATGATCACATCTCATTGATCATTAATATACGTGATATTAATGTCAAAACATAAATACGTATTGGAGAATATCGTATTGGGCTGACCCACCATGAGATAACTCCATGGAATATGATTAACAGTATCATAAGTTATTCTCATAGTGACAGTGATGTAATGGTCCTCAGAACTGAAACCATTATAATTTTATTCAAGGATATTTGTGTTTTGATATCATCTAAAGTTATTTCGTAACAGAGTAACGATAACGGTGATTATTGGATACATCTCGAATCGAATGAAAATTATGAATGATCTAGATGGAATTTAACCCTATGATATATTCGTAGTGATATCCATGGGTCTCTTGATTGAGTGAGACTGTGAAATGCATGGCCGTGCTCAAATATTGATTTGTTTTAAACAGTCTACTCATCGATCAAGGAAAAAGCAGATTAAATTATAACGAGGATGATACGATCCATGTCTCTAGTTTAATCCAGGATATATTGGTTAAAAGGATTATATTACATTGATACACTGGTCACAGAATAGGTTGTATCGAATCGTTGATCTTATTACAGCTTGGGTAGCAGTGACGTATTGCTAGATGCCAATCTCTGTTTATGGTTTTAAATATGATTTAAAATCATTGCCAACGTTGTAATAACCTATAGGGTCACACATTAGATCGCTTGAAGAGGATGAGAACTGTTAATAATAAAAGGAAATCAAAATGTTGACCTTTTCTTTAATTGTTGAATTGGTATAAGGGTTTTAATAGTGTTAGTTAATTTAGATTTTTGTGGGCTAAATGTTAAAAGGAAGGCCGACCCTTCTTATATATATATTTCTATTTTATCATTCAACTGTTGATTGATCATAGCCGCCACAAAAACCTAATCAACGAAACCCTCGCAAAAATGGCTAGCACCATCCGTCCTTCCTCCTAATGATGTTTGACATCTTGGAGAACAGGCGTTCGTGGATTACTTTTAGAGGCTCAGCAATTGGTGAGCTCTTGGATTCGATGCATCAATTTCTTTTCGGTTTGAATTCGATCTGGCCTCTTAGGAAGAACTCAGCAGGTACGAACCCTAAACCAAATTTATACAAGTTTTAATTTGTTGTTCTTGCATAGATCCATCAGTTTAATGTGTTAAACTATATAATTAGGTTTTCGATTAGATCGATTAAACCCAACAATGGTATCAGAGCTAGGGTTTGCGAGATATGATAAATTGAAATCTGTTTTTGGTTTGTTTGTGTTTAATTCATTGATTGATCGATAACAACACTAAGATAGTTATGTTTTGATGCCATAATAATAAATCGAGATTATTGTAGGTTGAATCTCAGTTTCGTTTCCCTGATTGATTGATTGATTACCTACATAAATATAACTGCAAGTCGATTCACTTTTGAAATTGTTTCAAGGTTAATAAAATTGCTTGGTGAATCCAACAATAACATTCGATTTTGAATCGAATATGTGTATTTACACTTACTTACCATTTAGAACATTTAATTTTGATCATCTGTTCGAACCTTGTGAATACTCATACTATGTTCGGATTTAACTGTAAATATACATACATATAGTATTAGAGTATAAATCCGTGTGTTCCACTTTAATATTTATATAGATAATTAATGGTTAGAACTGTCACGAATGTTTCTTATCAATAAGTTTTGAACTTGATTATTTGGGAGCTAGTCTGTTTGGTCATGCCACAACATTTTCTCAAATAAAATTGTTTTATTCAAATACATATTAATATTAGATATTAATTATGTTTAAATATTACTTGGTTTTAAAACTGTTTATCTGAGTAAACAGTACTATACAAGTTATCAAAATGTTTGATTAATAAATATTTATGGCTAGACCTTATCATAGTTTTTCTCTCTTAATTAAAATGTTTTTACTAGTTGATGAATCTGTAAAAAAATTTTTTTAAAGAACTTTGATTCATTAAGATCAGTAATAGTTATCTGAAATATCAACTTGGTTTCATATTGTTATGACTTTGTTGGTAAATAAAGGTATACCATATAAAACAAAATTCAGTTTTGTTTGATCAATATCAACAAGTCATTTAGGAAGATGATTTCTTAAATTATATTATTGCTAGTTTAATCTTGTAAAGTGTTATGTTAACCGGATGTGATTAATAACACTGAACAGATGAAATTGAGTAAGTTACAATGATTTGTTTTTGAAATGAATGCATTGTAAAACAGAGTATGACTCTGATATGAATATATTTGATTCAGATCAAGTATTACTGATATTCCCATTATAATCTAAGTGCTTTGAAACACTTGAGTTTATCAAATATTATGTCAATTTAGCTTATGAACTTAACTTGACAAACATCTATACATATTTATAGTAGCACTAATGTATTTGCTGGAGGAGTATTTATGTTTGAAATTCTTGCATAAATATTGTCATTCGTTTTACATTATAAAGATAATGTGCATGAAAGCATCAAATCATAATAGATATATAAAATATGATTTGTTAATTTTGCAAGACTTGTATATATGTGTCTTATATGTGTAAATAGTTTATATGCTATAAGCATCTATAATTGACCTATCAATTAAAAGAGCTTTTGACAGATATATATATATATATATATATATATTGCTTATATACATATATTTATAGTGATAAATACATTATATATATTCTGATTTCAGAACTACTGGAAATTTGATTTCCAGTTAAATATCAGTCTTATGCCAAAAGTATATATAGATGAGTCTAGATACAAAAATTAATAAAAGGTCATTTTCGTATGTTTTTTTCATCATTGAACATTTATAAATGACTTGTTTACAAGTATGACTTGTGAATGCATCATTGTATGTTTTCTTATCTGAAGATATAAAACCCATCAATATTGTTTTGATATATATAATGATATACATTAAAACAAGTATGATTTGAAATACCTGTGGTTATCGATTCTGTTTACATGTTTTAATATAACCTGAAGACTGTTTTAAATATATTTGATATATTTTGCAAAATTATTGATTTTCTGGTTATATTTATGAACATCAATAACAATTGATACTTGTGTAAAGAAAATATTGTATTCTGATACATCCTTGCCATATTACATCTTAATAGCAAGCATCAATGTACATCTAAGGATGACAGACTTATCAAAGCTAAATCTAAAATTCTATTGAACTTAAATAGATAATATATTTTGTAAATATGATTTACAAAATATGCTTTGTGATTCTCATTTTTTTTTTTGAATAGGTTTGAACCATATTGCTCGTCTGTTTATACATATGAGTGTATATGATTCCTCACTTCGTATTGATATACATATCAGTTAGGCATGTTAACTATATGCACCATTATCTTTTGAAAATTACTGAAAATTGCAGCATACATAACATGTAAACATTTGATAGGTTACTTCAAGTGTATTATAAAAGTATATATTTGATGTATACTGGTTATTGTAGCATGTATATATATATATATATATATATATATATATAGAGAGAGAGAGAGAGAGAGAGAGAGAGAGAGAGATATTACATCACATACATACTCAATAAACATTAAATGTATGCTTATGTATATGGATGATGTTTCACACGTTTACTGTATGTTCACTTGATGTATATAACTGGTTGTTTTATTCACATGTGTAGAATAAAATAAATGTTATTTTATTGTACACGTTCTAAAAACTATTTTAATGAGTTGCTAATGTTTATCTAAAGCTACAGGCATTACTGAAAGCTAAATAAGTATGACTTTATCATAGCTTTCAGTAATACTTGCATGTGTATATCCTTGATGTAAGACACCATGGAAACTCAGTTGCAATATTAATACTGATCCATTTATTAATGAATCGGTTTATAAAGGGCAACTGATAAACGTATCAATGCAAAACTGGTTTGCAATAGCAAGTATGTCATTTTTCCTTTATAGTATGAACTGGTCATATATAAAATTTTACATGAATGTTTGATTCAATATTGCTTTTATACTTAGCTGATCTAACTATGCTGAAATTATTTCAGCAGGTAGTGGCAGCAATACTCAAGGATTGAGACTACCAATACAGCAAACACAAATAAGAGAGGAAACAAGTGTGACTTGTCCTTTATTTCGATATTTTGTATACATATATGTATATGTAAAACACAATATGCATTTTGATGTAAATAGGAATTATACTAGGAAGTAATGTAGTACATTGATATGTATGAATTATGTTTGTGTCATATATATAACTGTAAATGTACAGTTCTTATAGCATGCCGTCTGGCATTTGTTAATATACACCTGTGTATGTATATATAAAGTCATGCAAACTGTCCATGTAATTACTGATTCTATGACATATGTCATTAAATGTTTGATATGTTCCAGTATGTGCATGTTATAGATTTATGTATTTCAAAAGGTATGGACCTTTTATATATTATGCTGAAGTTAGATTATGGGATCAGATTCTTAAAAGTAAAAAAAAAAATAGAGCCTTAAATTTGTTTTGGCTGGGATGTTAAGTAGATATACATATAGAAAAGAAAGTATGAGATGCATGGATATTCATATTTTAGTTGTTGAACTAGTTTACATGTTGGGCTTATGAATTTCTTTGAAATTGCCTAAAGTCTTGTAATATATGAATTTTGGTTTACGAAAAATGCATATATTGATGGCCTCACTTAAAACATCTTTTAATACATAACTGGGCCTTAAGCCGTTTTGGTCCGAATTCTGTATATATCTAGAATTGGAATTGATTACTTGAAATTTAATTTTATGAGTATAATTCTAATATTCTACATGTGAGTTTTATATTAGCCATTTTTTTATATTTGAAATGTTCGAATAAAATAAACTTGGTTATTACACTACATTGAATTTAAATAAGTATTTAAATCCAATTTATATTATGAATATAAAATACATATAATTGATATATGTAAATAACTCTAATATTTTTCCACTATGAATTATAAATTCTCTTTATAGCAAATTCTGTTATATTAAGTCATGGTGAAGTCTTCCAATAATATACTCATCACTGTCCAAGATCAATGGTTGTAACTAACGCCAAAGCGTTGTGCACCTTTTATTTTGGTTATATGCGATGGAGTAAAATGTGGTGCTCCAACCTATTATTGGGTGTGACTTAACTAGGCTGCATAATGCGATTATGGCCTTAGAGACAAAAGCATGAATTATTCTACATTTTGAGCAAATGAATAATACTGAACAAAATGTTCAACATGCGATCCCAAGAGTTATATAGACGATATAATTGACATAAGATGTCTACCTAAAAGGTTGTGTTTTGGGTTTAGCCAAAGCTGGGTCAAGGCATGACTAGATATGGATCTTGGAACACCGTTATATATGTATACTTATATGTATATATAAAAGAGGGATGTTAATTTGAGTGGGAGCGTATTTTAGTTTATATTACATATTTATGTTAATATAAATTTTCATTGTCAAAATTTTGTATTAAATAAATATTACCGAATCAGTTATTATTTTATTATCTAATGTAGATATTAAATAATAAATAACTCCTTTAATTTAAATTAATCCTTGAGAAGGACAAATTAAATTAAATCAAATTTTTTGACTAACATTAAAATTTGTGGATTGTCCTAAAAAAATTAAAATGTAATTGTTCTAACAAAAATAGAGGATCTAAAATAAAAGTTAAAATGTGACTTTAATTGAATAAGATATAAATGTTATAATAATCTACTTATACATTTCTAGTATTGGATACTAGATATAAATCACATAAATGTATGTTGATTTACAGAAATTCTAGAATAAGTAGAAATCTGATAAAATGACAAGTGGACTTACGACTGGAAATGAAGCAACTGTTGCTGGATTATCCATAGGAAGTTGATTCTTGTTGAATTTACTGGCTTAATTAAATAAATAAAATAATTGTTATTATGAAATTCCACTTAAAATAAATGTTATAATATATATCTTGTTCAGACAAGTTTAAATTTCATTTGAAATAAAAGAAAAATTGTTATTCATTTTATTTAAATGAGATATCGTATGGAATTTCACAAATAATTAATGATGTTTGTAAATCCTTAACTATAATGTATTTGACATTAATAATGACTGGATTAAATTTAGTGATTTAAATCCAATATACCTTTAGTATTACCAATTAGCACAGTAAACAAGAAAGTATATCAAAACTCCATAATGATGGAATTTTGAGATAATTTGATTTTGAATTATATGAAGAATACAGATCTTGTTTATTAGGCAAAATAACTGAATCACCTTTCACTTGATACAGTGAATGAGTGATAAGTATTGGGTCTCATACATAATGACGTATATAGAGCAATGAATACATAAACTAGAGGTAGGTTTTATCATTTCATTAGATTTACTGATGATATCAGTAGATAAAGATACGTGTATCTTATGAAACACATATTAGAATCCTTTGAAAAGTTCAAGGAATTCAAAGTGGAGATAAAAACCAATTTTGATAGAAAATAAATTCTCTTCGAACAGATGAAAGAGAATGTTTAAGCTAGTTAATTAATGATTGTCCATATAAGTTTGAAATTGTTTCATAAATTACTCCATCTAGAAGACCATATTAGAATGGTGTGTCTGAAAGGAGTAATCACACCTTATAAGATATGGTATGACCAAGATATGTCATAAGTCATATTGATCTTCTAATTAATTAAATTTAGAACAGTTGCGTTTGATCCTACTAAAATGATTTTAGAGACGCCATATAAGATATGGACTAGGAAATGTCCTAGTGTGTCTAATGGGAAGATTTGGGATGCAAAGACGTTTATTAAACGTCCTTCTTCTGATAAGATTGTATCCAAATCAAATAATCATTTTGTGAAATATCCAAAAGAACCAAGTGGATATTATTTCTATATATCTTGTGAGAGTAAAATGTTTATTGCTTGAATTAGTATCCTTAATAAAGGAGAGTCAGTCTCTAAGATACCATGGGAATGAAATAGAATTCAAAACGTTTCGAAACCACAAAATGCCACTGAATCTTGTATAAACAAGAAATTGAGTGGGAGTGATACAATAATTCAAATGTTATTTGATAACACATTAATTATTACAAATAATGTTAGTTTAAAAACAAGAAATAAATACTGATTCTGAGAAAGAAAATGTTTGGATTAATAAGTTCATGATTGAACTTAATTCATTGTTGATCCAATGATATACATTGCAATAACAATACGGCTGTTGCTCAGGCCTAAAACATTAAAATCATTATCCATCCAAACATATATTTAAGAAATATAATTCCTATGTGGAGTTGTTCACAGAAGAAATGAACATATCTGCAAAAGTTACAAACGATGTAATGTTACAGACCTACTGAATAAAACTTTGTCGCAGTAGAAATTTAATAGTCACAATAGTTTCATGAGTATATGATACATGAATGATTGACTCTAGTGCAAGTGGGAGATTGTTAGAGTTTATGCCCTAGAGGCAATCCATCTGATGTAATTAATAACGTTATTGTTTTATTTGGAATAAAAATATTCTGTTATGTTATATTTACTGCGTAATATAAATAATAATTTAATAGAAGTCCTTAGAATAATAATACGGAATTATATAGTTCGAGTAAGACTAAACTTGAGATTATATAATGTGATAAGTATTATAATTCTTAAATGTCCCTAGTCGAGTTTTATTGTTTATATAGGACAACAATAAAGCGTTGAGACTAGTATGTTGATTGACTGATGATCACATCTCATTGGTCATTAATATACATGATATTAATGTCAAAACATAAATACGTATTGGAGAATATCGTATTGGGATGACCCACCGTGAGATAACTCCATGGAATATAATTAACAGTATCATAAGTTATTCTCATAGTGACAGTGATGTAATGGTCCTCAGACCTGAAATCATTATAATTTTATTCAAGGATATATGTATTTTGATATCATCTAAAGTTATTTCGTAACAGAGTAACGATAACGGTGATTATTGGATACATCTCGAATCGAATGAAAATTATGAATTATCTAGATGGAATTTAACCCTACGATATATTCATAGTGATACCCATGGGTCTCTTGATTGAGTGAGATTGTGAAATGCATGGCCGTGCTCAAATATTGATTTGTTTTAAACAGTCTACTCATCGATCAAGGAAAAGCAGATTAAATTATAACGAGGATGATACGATCCATGTCTCTAGTTTAATCCAAGATATATTGGTTAAAAGGATTATATTACATTGATACACTGGTCACAGAACAGGTTGTATTGAATCGTTGATCTTATTACAGCTTGGGTAGCAGTGACGTATTGCTAGATGCCAATCTCTGTTTATGGTTTTAAATATGATTTAAAATCATTTCCAACGTTGTAATAACCTATAGGGTCACACATTAGATCGCTTGAAGAGGATGAGAATCGTTCATAATAAAAGGAAATCAAAATGTTGACCTTTTATTTAATTGTTGAATTGGTATAAGGGTTTTAATAGTGTTAGTTGATTTAGATTTTTGTGGGCCAAATGTTAAAAGGAAGGCCGGCCCTTCTTATATATATATTTCTATTTTATCATTCAATTGTTGATTAATCATAGCCGCCACAAAAACCTAATCAAAGAAACCCTAAAACGCAAAAATGGCTAGCACCATCCGTCCTTCCTCCTAATGATGTTCAACATCTTGGACAACAGGCGTTCGTGGATTACTTATAGAGGCTCAGCAATTGGTGAGCTCTTGGATTCGATGCATCAATTTCTTTTCGGGTTGAATTCGATCTGGCCTCTTATGGAAGAACTCAGCAGGTACGAACCCTAAACCAAATTTATACAAGTTTTAATTTGTTGTTCTTACATAGATCCATCAGTTTAATGTGTTAAACTATGTAATTAGTTTTTCAATTAGATCGATTAAACCCAACACAAACCTTACATTAGTTGAATGGTGCATTTGGGCATAAGTCTATATGAGCCGCTTTGTATATATCTGCATTTATCTAATTTTTACTTGATAGTTCAGCTATTTGGGTTACTACAAACAGCGCGCGCACACGCACGCACACTCACACGCGCGCACACACACACAAATATATATATATATATATGAGGGTTGAACTATGGGCATGCATTCAGGTACTATTATATCTATAAATATTTGAATTATTTTTGTTGTTGTGGTTTTGTTTTGTTTAGCGTTAGTTTTCATTTTAAAAAACATTGTATGCCTCTCTCTGTGGTTTTACATTTTATATACTTCATTATGAAACATCGTACTGAGTGATCATCCTCCGAATCCCTGTTTAGCGATTAGCGAACTTTTTATTTTGGCTTGATATTCTTACAAGACCAAAGTGAAGGGGATCAGTATCATGTGATATAACTCTCTGTTTACCCTGACTGCATTGCTTTATAAACTTGGCAAGGCTTACATGAATTTATAGCAGTTCAGGCCCCAGTCTACAACATACAAGATTAAGCATTGGGCATTGAAAACTATCATAACAACTTCTTTACATAATTCAGAACAATCTTTATTTTTGTTTGTTTATAAAACACTCAAACTATTGCTTTGAATACTAGTTCCCACATAAGCATACTCTTACATGAACAATCAAAACTGGTGGAAAAAAAAACTCAAGTAGAAGCATTTTACATTAATTAATAAGAGTAACTGAATAGCAAGTAATATGTGTACTCTTCGTTTTACATCTTCGCCAATATTTCTACTTCTGCATCTCACTTTAACCTCCTTATTCCAACTATCTATCCATTTTCAACTCTTTGTACCAATACCGTTGTTTTTTTCGACAATTTAACTGTGCTTTCTCCCAACTGGATTTATATCTAACTCTTTTTTTGTCTTTGTACCAATACTAGCTCAATTTTGCACAGGTAACTCTTTTTTTCTCCTTACTTTTTTCCAAGTCCTGATAATAGTAGTAAATCTTATTGTTGGTATTAAATTCACATCTTCATTTGTTCGTTCATGTACAAAAGGTGAAATAATGTCAAAACTATGATGCTAAAATTTTCTATCATTGTTTCTACAGATATTATATATTAAATTTTAGATTATGTTTTAATTTTTTTGCACACTGCAAAAAATCTTTGCATCCTGTGAGCAAGTTTTTAGTCTATTGGTTCAATTGATCTCTCTCGAATCATGATACATTCATTTGTCTACTTCTACATCTATTCTTTTTGTTCTTTTTTTTCTTTTTTTCTAAATCCTGATAACAGTTATACATGTTATTGTTGGTATTAAGTGAACACCTTCGTTCTTCATTCATATATAACAGGTGAAACAATGTCTATATTAGTCATTGTTGTTTCTACTAATGTTATATGTATATATATATATATATATCAAATTTTAAATTATCATCTATTTTTTGTATAGGCTTACTAAAATATAATATATGCATCATGTAGCCGAGCTTTTGGCCTTTATTTTCAATCAATCTTTTTTGAATCAAGGTACAGTCATTTGCCTACTTCCCACTGCAGTAGAACCCCTTTATTATGCTTTTTGCATATATTTGAAATGCTTTAAAAGACACTGGTTGTTCGATTCTTTTGATTCAATTATCTATCATCACATACATTTATAAAAAGATAATGATCACTTTACTTGAAAACCATGCAGTTTAACAAAAAATTCAAGATTATTAAAGCCCTTTACAAAATATAATTAGTTAACCAAATAACTAGGTTTCCTTTTAGTTCCCATTTGTGAGTTGATGATTTTTTGGCTTCTGACGAGTTTGTCACTGAATTGCTAAACCAACCTTTTGAGCATACATGAATTTAGTTGCAAACTATGCGTCTTCTTTTTATAAATCTTAATAAAGTTGAAATTTGTAGTTATTAAGATATATTTTTAAACCTCATTCTCTTACAGTAATTACTGGTGTTACTTAAAACTTCTTTCATTTTCAATTCACATGCAGCAGTTATCAATGGGAGATGTTAACCATGATTTAGTTGAAAGGTTTTCACCTAAAAGCATTTAATTATTTGACAACAGTCCGACTTTCATTGACCTTTTGGCGTGCTTGCTAAAACATCCTTCCATTTTTTTTTTCATCGATGAAATGCAAAGGTCAACTTATTGTATAATCAATAGTTGCTTACGTATAATCTTATGTCAGATGTTTCGTATTTGTCTATATCCTAATTGTGTTAAAACTAGATTAAAACTCTATTATGATTAACTTTAAACACTAACGTTCATACAAGTAGTGCATATTATTTCATATTATAAGGTTTCTGATATATTGGTAAACCATACTCTGGACATTCAACAATCAGTTTCTTTTGTTTTCTCTACTTAATACTCGGTAAACAAATAAGAAAGTGAATAAAATTATATTTGCGTCATACTTTTTGATTTCTGTAAATAAATCTTCAAGTGCTTAATTTTGTACCATCTTATGGTATAAATCAATACTAAATTAAGATTAGCTTAGGAAATCATACAAGTTATTTTTCCATTTGACCTTGCTTTTATCGGTACTTACAATTATTTCACACCATATTCTTTATTTTCAACTATTAAAGCTCTTATCTTACTCCGTAATGAGATGTTTCATCAAAAAATGAAAAGGCATTGTTTCTAATTGAACATCATCATATCAGACTCCTGTCTGCAATACCTTCTTTCTTCCATATCATTTCTATATTATTCCATACAGTAGTTTAATGTAGTTTGCACTTTATAGTTATTGACAGTTTACTTATGCTTGCTCTTTTGTAAAGAAGAAATAATAATAATTTACAAGGCTACTGCAATGCAGCAGCAAATTGAAAAAAATGGTATAGAATTCATAGTATAGAATGTTTTCATATTGAATTATATATAATGATCTAATCACCAAACATAAGTATGCAATTTGTTTTGTCTTTAGTAAGCGCAAAAATACATATATTCATGTAGTTCTTTTCACAAAAGTTTATGAAGTATGATGACCGTATAATGTTATTTTAAAATATTTTAACACTAGATTTCCGCTACTATATGCTCCCCGATCGACTATCCATAACCGATGGTGAAAGCCATGGCAATTCTTTCTTGTGTTGATCACTTCGCCTAATTCAACTCCGATCATCAAGGTCGATCTTGGACATTGGATGGAGTTAAACAAAAAGTGACAGCTGGGAAAGTGAAATAGGGTTTGGCAAAATAACAAGGGTAAGTCCAATATATTTATACTTACTACTAATAATGATAATTCCTCTAACTAACTTCAATATATTTACTTCAGCATGGTGGCCATGTGGCGGATGTTTGGGGTGATAATGTAGAAAAGGGTGATTTTACTGCAATTGAAGGGATTGTTGAATTAGAGTGGAAAGCTACTAAAGGAGAGGATGTAAGTAAACTCATCATGTATTAACTTCCTGAAGTGGGGAGGACAAACGTCGTAGGGTTTAAAGTATGAAGAGAAAGGTTGTCTGGCAGAGAATAAGAGAGAAAATGGATGTTAAAGTCTTTTTGGAAACTAATTCGAATGTATGTTGTCTTGCTCATAAATCCGCAAGCACTATAATCAAGTGCGATTATGAACATTCAAATAAAGGTCCTTGATGCATTCCATTTTTGTATAAAACATTTTTGTCATAGTTTTGTTGATCATAATTTAGTTTCGTGTATGAATTAATGGAGGATTATGGATGTTCTTTTTTGTATGTGATTATGAATGTTCTTTTTAGTTCAAAATTAATATCGTTGGCAAATTTAACTGTTTTTTTGATATGCTATTTACTTTAGCGTTCACAATTGGATGATATTAGCTTGATATATATATATATATATATTTTATTTTTTTGGAATTATATATATATATATACATATACACACATACATGCATACATACATACATACATACATATATAGACTGATCAGAAGGGGAATAGCGATGGATTGCCAACTAATGATGTTAGATGAAATGTTCACATAATAAAATATTACCGATTAAATAAATATACTTTATCGTAATTCCTTTTTTAATTAGCAAGGGATTACCGATGAAAATTTATAAATAATAATTTCTCAAAATGCTTATTCGTCGCTAAACCATCGGTAAATAAATTTTAAAATAATTTAAAGTTAAAATTTTATTTTGAGAGAAATGACGGAAAATGGTCGGAGAGCTCACGCAAAAATCCGTCACAAAAGTTTGACACAAATACCGTCCTGAAATTTATCGACCACTAGGATCCGCTGGTAATATGTCGCTAATATCTATATAACGACGGATTACCAGTGGATTACGCTGCTACAAAATCAGTTTTTTCTTGTACTGATACAAACCATCACCCACTCCGTACCATCTAAATATCCAAACATCAAAACATTTCTACAAACCGTACAAATATATACAATGTGACAACCAGCCCCGCACCACCCGACATTTACTCCACAAGTGCGCTGTACGCATGTCCAGTTAGCACGGGAAGGTCGCCAGAAAAGGAAAGAAAGAAGACGAAGAATCAACAAGGAACCTGTAGAATGTCTCACAGCGCATAGAACAAAATATAATAACAACATACTTGACATAAAACAGGTGAGACAGTGCATAAGCTGAAAACAAACTATCATAGCAGCGGAAAATCCAAAGTACAGCTTATGATCCAAAGCCAACATTATTACAACTTTTAAAAACTGTCTCAAAAAGCTAAACAAGAAAGGTACACTACTAATGCCCAAAGTAGTGACCAGCAACGACACAGGGAGAATATATATATATATATATATATATATATATATCATACATGGAAGCCTCCTGCTCGCCTCCGAATCTGCTACTCGCGCATCACCAGCTAACCTGTCTCTAGTCTGCTCGTGTGAGCACCAGAGTAATAAGAAGAGGCATAAAACTCCGGGTCAGACAAAAAGTCTGGTATGAGCGATAAGCAGCTAAACAGAACAATAACAGGTATACTGAACCATACCTGAACCTGGACCTGCAACCAAAGAGTTAGCACTACATACTATACAACACTTTGAGGTGCCACTAACATATGGTGTAAAGATAACGGGGGTGGGGGTGTGCATGTCATAGTGATGACAAACAATCAAACATAGCAACCATCCTCACTTCTCTCACTCAGTGCGTAAAACATACGATATCCACCACTTCAATCACCCAATACTTTTCTATGATCACTATGCCCCATGAAGTCATAACGACCCCACTGCACTGATCCATGGCTACTAATCCTTTGCTATGTCCACTTTGCCTCATGGAGTCGTTCACACCCCACTGCACTGACTCATAGCCTTACTAATCCTTTACTATGTCCACTCTGTCCCATGGAGTCACAATGGATCCACTGCACTAGCTCATAGTCTTGCTACGATCACTTTGCCCCTCGAGTCACAATGACTCTACTGCACTGATACGTAGCCCATCATTCCTTTTCAGCGGTGAATCGAAGTTATGAATGTCGACAACTCCTTAGCACACGTCCCACAGCAAAGCCCAACCATGAAGCGAACTCATTGGTTCCCAACTGGATCCTGAGTTCTAACTTCCATTTGGACTACCTTTTCATCTCGGGTTATTGGTCATCACCGGTCGGTTCGGATCTCCTCCTAATCATCAGTTCGATTCGGATCGGAATGATCCTCCCTAAGCAATCGGATCGGTTCGGAATCTCCAGCACAAACCTTCCTCTTTGCTCCGGATCGGATCGAGTTTTACACTCCCTGGCAAGCTTCTTCGGATCGGATCGGAAGGTACCATCGGTTCGGGTCGGGGCACAGGCTTCCTCCTTTTCTCCCAACGTCGGATCGGAGGTCTTCTTAGAATGATGAATCGGATCAGACTCCTTCAGAGCACACCGGGTCGGATAGGAGTCTCCAAGTCGCGTTGCCATACAATGTTAACGGAGAGGATAAGAGCTTCTGAACTCGTGTGGGAGGTGGTTCGGATCGGGTCCTTTTCTCCGTTCCGATCCGGATCGGCCAATTTCCTGCACTTTTTCCAGCAAGCAGTTTACGCCACTCGACGACGTTTTCGATCATTCCAACTATTCTAATCAATCACAAAGCATACCATACAGTCATAGCAACATGTATAATCAACCACAAACACCAAAACAACAATATGATAGGTTAAAATGGATCAAACAAAGCTAAAGCCCCATATTTTCCCTTAAACATGTTCAAGCATAATTAATGATATGATTAGCAAAACTTAACGAAATTAACCCAAGTTCATGTCAGAGGTCTAAAACATCATTTAATAATTTATAAATATTTTTCTAGAATTTTATCATGTTTAAATTCGCTAATTAACACTAATTACCCTTAATTAACCATCATTAGTGAGGAACTGTGCAAATCACTCACCTTAGCCACAAATAAACTTTAGATCTGAAACAAATCTCTGTTTGGGTGCGAATAACAATGCAAATCAGCAGTTGTAACCTTGATTTGGTGAAGATCTCCCTTGATTTGGTGTTACTAAGCTTAATCCTTGATTAGAAAGTGATTTGGAGGTGATTTAGAGGTTGGAGGCCATTTTTAGGGTTTCTAAGAGGTAAGTGGAGGTTAGAAAACTGAAATGGAATGAAACTCTAACTCTTTTCAACCTCCCCATAACCCTAATCCCGAAATGGGTTATGGGCTCATTCACTAGTCACCCTATTTGGCCCGGTTAAGCAGTTTTTCACCTTCCAAACCTTACTTCAACCATATCTCCCAAACGGTAAGTCCGTTTGGCTACTATGACCACTCTACGGAAAGGTAAACCATCAAACAAATCTAATGGAAGTGGTTTCAGGTCAAAATTCCTTTCCAGACAAAAGTTATGGCCAAAGCAACACCAGCTAGGGGCAAAACGGTCATTTAAAAACCGGCAAAAATCATGATTATGGGAAATGACCTCAATAGTCGTCTCCCAAAGCCACATGACCATACGACTTCATATAAGAAAGAAATAAATATTCTACGATCCTCCGATGCGTAGAATGCGGGTTGTTACATACAAACCAACAAAATACATACAAACATGTCTCATCCACTCATACCAATATATACAACATCAAAACAAATCATATCTCCAAGCCAAACACTGAAAAACATACCTCAAGTTGCATCTTGTTCATCGTTGTGTCCTCTAGAGGCATACGATGAAGGAAAACTACGATGATTGTGCACGTACTTCGCAATCGTTTGATTTAGCTTCTCAATCTGCATAGCCTGCTGTAAAACTACGTAATTTCAATGGACATTAGAACAATAAACTAAAGAATACTTAACTAAATATTAGTAATGAAGTAAAATGGAATGTACCATTGCGTTCATCTCGGAATTCTACTTAAGACAAACTCCGAGTTTGCGTAAAAATGACTACATATGAAGAAGATATTGAGGTTAGAAGTATGTATACATATAAGAGAAAGGTATATAAAAAAAATCAAACCAGAAAATTCAAAATAGTTCAAAATCGAACCGGGAAGAACACGTAGGAATTCAACCCGTTGGGTGTCGACCCACACCTAAGGGGGTCGACCCTCTCAAGGGTGTGTCGACCCACCCTAGATCTTCCCAGGTTCATTTCCGGAACCTGGACTTGTTTTTGAGCGAGATTTGTCGGTTGTAGGCTATATATAGGACCTCATTTCTATTGTTTTTGTAATGACCCGGGATTTCCAGAAGGTAACTAAAATACGTCAAAACTAAAATTTTTGCAATACATTAATAATTTAGTTATTAATGTTGATATTCACTTGAATGACCCGGAAATGGTGATAAAGTTTATTTATTACATCATGAAGCGTCGCTAAAACTTGACAACTTTTAGTGTAACTAAACTCTGTAGTAAACCACAGCAGTAGAACTCTATAGCAGCGTTAGTGAAGCGCTATAGAAAAGCGTTACTAAAGGAACTGTAACTAAAGCGTCGCGAATCTTTAACTTGAGAAATCAATCGATCTGAGAGATAATTTCAACTGCAACTTAAATAGAAATTAATCAGATGGTAACTAGGCTACTGTAGGACCTTAGTGCAACCTGTTTTAGACATGAATTAGCAGTGAAATTTAGAGAAAACCATGGACTAATTTTAGTGCAACTTGCCTAGACCAAAGCCATGCTTTCATGCGACATTCAAGCCCAAACTTCAACCAAATGCTTGCGCATAGAAACTAAGTGAAACTGATGTACATTAAAACACACAAACAAGTGGACTTGTAGGCTATAAAATACCATAGAATCATGCAAACTAGAAAGCCTTAGCAGCCCACAGTATTGCGCAAGGAAGCATCCACACACAGCAAAGCAAGAGGGCCATATACAAGCAACCATTCATTCTAGAACAAGCCCATATATGAACCATACTTCATGCTTAAGATTGGCAAGTACTAGATGATAGTGACATGAGTATTAAAAGAATTTATGCATAATAAAAATGGAGATACTATAAGATCATGCGCAGGCTAGTATTGGTGAATCAAGCTAGAATAGAAACATATACATTATTTAAGACATCTTTCTAGAAGACAAGGACATGATGATAGTGATAGTTTGTCTTAGCTAAAACCAATGAATGGCTCTCATTCATCCAGCAAGATGTATGCATATAAAACAAACCCACAAGTGTTGCTTTCAAACATATTTTGTGTTGTACACAATCTCTTGCGAAATCTTGTGATAAAGGAAGAATTATGGAATTAGTAATATAGGAAAATACAAGTAGTTGGCTATCCTTCTTCCACCAAGGTCTATGCATGCAAAACAAAGCAACATGTTGCTTTCAACATATTTCTTTGCTGCGAAAATCTTGTGATAGGGGAAGGATAAGATATTAAGTTATATAAGCAAATACAAGTGTATGGCCATGATATCAACAACAAGCTTCTAGCATGTAAAACAAACACAATATGTTGCTACCAAATATTTCTTTGCTGCACATGATCTCTGCGCAACAATCTTTTGACAAAGGAAGATAAAGATTTAGAGAATTAAAACTAAAACTAAACCAATACAAAACTAATATGTCTGCCTATATATATATGAGAGCCTTCCTTCCATTTTACTTGCACCTGAGATTTGAGCAAAGAAGGGAGATCTGGAGATATATTTTTACTCCATCAAACTGCGTTACAACTGTGAGTAAACACTCACTGCTTTACTGTTTTAAATCATGCAAGTTGATGGTGTTATACATGTTAAACTTTACTGCTGTGTACATATATGGTTTGCAGGATTAGAACACCTTGGACACCCCAGTTTGAATGAAAACTCTAATGTGAGAATACCTTGTTAAAACCATTCCTGTATTTCTGTGTTAAAGGGTGTTTTACTGATGGGTTTATGGAAGTATTTGTGTAGTTTCTAAGTAGTATTAGGAGGTACTGTGTTTACAAACCTTTATGTAATGAACACATATTTAAAAGATATGCCCTGTCTTGGAAAACTGTGTAAACATATTTTCTGTTGAATGCCATCCCTCATAACTGTGTTGAAGATCAGACCCTAGTTCTTGTGCTAGTGATTCATTTGAAAATATCAGCAACATCAAACAAGTAAAAACTATATGTATAAGTTCATATATAACTCTGTTATAAATATATACTGTAAGAGACTTTCAAACTAGATTTTTCGACCATCATAGATGTGAATCTCAGGGTAATAGACTTGTTCAGAATCCAAAACCATGATTTTTAAAACAAATATCAAGATTTTTAATAGAGGGAATCATGAGAAAAACCAAGTTTTGTCGAAAATGGAAAAATGGCCTTTGCCAATGATCTACCCGATAACCGACGATGAAAGTTGATGGGGAGAGGCGCAATGATCCCTAGACGACAGGAAAAATACTAAAGAATTTTTCTAACATATAGTTTTAAAGTTAGAATGGATTAAAGAAGGGGTTTCTCGTTTTTCCTCGTGTTCAACTATTCGGGTTCATACCCGAACTGCACCACGCTGGTGGCAGCGGAGGGCACCGCACCAGGGGAAACGGAAGGGTTGGTTGTCGTCAAGGAGTAGCCGGAGGCGCTCGAGGTCCGGTGGACTGTCGTGGCCGTACGGGGGAGGTTTTTGGGTTGGGGCTGCTGCTGTTAAAAGATGGCGCACCACCTTTTTCTTTGATCACGAGATCGTGTGATCCGCACAGGCGGATCACACATTTTCACGTGATCTGGCTTTGCCAGATCACTTGGATCTGGCACAAGGCCAGATCACTCAAAAACTGATTGATCTGCCTTGGCAGATCACTAGTTTTTGAAGTGATCTGCCTTGCTAGTTCACTTGGATCTGGCAAGTGCCAGATCATTTGAAACTGAGTGATCTGCCTTGGCAGATCACCAGTTTTCAAGTAATCTGCCTTGGCAGATCACTTGGACCTGGCACGATGCCAGATCACACAAGATCGAGTGATCTGCCTAGGCAGATCACGTAATTTTCGAGCTAATCCGAGAACCCGACTTTTTGAAAAAAAAAAAAGGTTTTAGAAATTTATTTCGAGGATTTTTAATTAGTTTATTTAATAGTTAAAAAAAAAACAAAGACTTAAATTAATTATATAAATTAGGGGATAATTTATATAACTTATAATCAGACATTTGTAAACAGAAATCGAGTTGCAGATTATTAATCTGAAATCAAGTAAATGTTATTTTATTTGATCGAGTCTAACGATAAAGAAAAATAAAGGTAAAACAAGTGAAAGAGACTATAGTTAGTATGAACGTTTAATGTCTTGAATTAACATGAAGTAGGATCCTGTCATCCGAAGTCAAAAATCGATTAGAATGATTTATCGAATAAAATCATTAGTAATTAAAAGTGAATTAATTAAGTAATTAATTCTGGTCCATTTAAGTATCATATAATTAAATGAACCCAGTTAGTCGAGTTAATCGATATAAAGTTAATCGAAGGTTAGTAAATTACATAAATCAACTATTAGTTAGTCAAATGCATAGTTTAACACTTAGAAGTTATTCGAATCAGTTATTTGAACTAAGTTAAACACTTAGAAGTTATTCGAATTAGTTATTCGAACAAAGTTAAACACTTAGAAGTTATTCTAATTAGCTATACAAACATAGTTAAACACATAGGCGTTATTCGAATTTGTTGTTCGAAATAGAGTCAATCAAATAAAGGTAATCGAATAGTAAAGAAAGAAGATTTGACATAAGACAAGTTTTAAACCCGTGCTTCGCACACGGTATAGCATGATATAAAATAAAAGAGTTAAGCTAATATTTTTCGAAATAAAAATATTAAAGGAATGTGAATTTTTGAAATAAGAATTCAAATGGAATAACACAAATTAGGAACTGACTAGAATTAATAAGTCGAATGATTTTCTGAGTATTTATCTGATGTTGGTTTCGGCCTTCGGGGTTTATACTTAGGAAGTTGTTCTCTTAATGATTACAGTCAGCGACTGATTGATGTGAAGGGATAGTGATACGTAAACACAGAAATATCAATATATATACATATATGATGATTTATCAGATAGAAATTTTCAATTGGAAATTAGATTGTTGTTTGCACACGTATTTTCATTTGATAGTTAAGTCATCGACTATCAAAGTTTTGACCATTTTAACGTTGTTAATATGGAGAGACCGGTTGGATTATTATCCGAAGAACCACTCCGTATTGGCATAAGCGTTGCGAGTCAAGAAATGCTGAATATTGAAGACGGTGAAAAATGCAAGGGCTATTGTATAAATCTTAGATAACAGTGCCTAAGGTGGTTGTATGGAATAGTACCTTCGGTTTGTCCAGTCCCAGGACAACTTGTATGGACGAACGTCTGACGGAGTACTCCTAACTAATCACGTACGTTGATCTTTTCAAACGTAGTTATAAGTGGTAGCGAAATTCGTTTCTCTTACTTTATACTTGTAATATACTTTTGGGGAAGTCAATTAGTCGATTAGCGGGTTTGACGATGTGACGTTCAAAGCAAATCAAATGCATGTCAGGGTACGTTTAGCTTCAAGCTTCACAACCGGAAATGACAAAAATCGGGCAGGCAGCATGGCTATGTGGGTAGCTCCCATTAGGATGTATCATCATCTGATCTAGAGTTTCAATTACTTCTTAAAATCTATTGTCGATTCTGACCCGTTTCGGGAAACGGTGGGTAGCTCCCAACCGTTGGTGATATACATTCGATACACTCAAGAGAAATGAGTGGTCGGTCATGTGTGGCCGGGTTACAAGACGTTCTTGTTGAACCCGTGTATTCGTATCTAGAGATACACCTCCGGAAGGTGATCCCATACCTTGTCATAGTTGGAAACCAAATATCCATAAGCACTTAACGGTTTTGTTTGTATACTATAAGTAGAATGTGAGATGAAAGCATTCTACTAGATTGTAATTATTTGTGGACACCTAGACATTATCATAATATCTGTTTAAATATGCAAACTGTTTTGATCTCATAAGGTAAAAACCCGTTCCGTATTCACGGCGTGGTCTTATGAATCATTGTGATTTATTTAAACTTGTTTATAAATCGTTTACTCATACCAGTCCCATGACTGACCCGGAGTTTATTTTCTGTGTTTTCCCTTAAACTCTTGGGTACTCATAATATTTATTATGAGTAGACAAGTGATCCAGGTTTTAAAGTAACTTGGAGTAGCTGGATGGCAGGATCTGAAGTGTTGGCTTATCGATCATATGTTATGTAGAATTATCTGCAAGTTAGTATCACAAGTGTTAAGTAAGTAATTGTGATGATATGTATCCCTATGTATGAAGTATTCCAATGTACTTGAATTATGTTATGTAATATTTTGGGTTATTAATATATTGAACCAAGTTCCGCTGTGAGATTCTGATGTCTTTTCTTAGTTCTATTCTTCTATCTATTTCTTTTCTTTCATAATTATCTGGATTTTGTCGACTCTTGGACGCTCGATATGTGAGATATATCGGATATCCAAGGTCTCTGAAATCCGGGTCGTTACAGTTGGTATCAGAGCTTAGGTTATCGTATACCTAGGCTTTGGGTGAGTGTGAGAGAGCGTATTTTAAAAATTTGGATGCTATTATATATATTTAGAATGAACATACTTAGGATAGATCGACCTAAGTTTTTATAGACCAAGTATCCTAATATCCGATCGAGTTTTGATATCAACCTGTACATTCAGGTTAGTGAGTATGACTACCCGTGCACGAAGAGGTCGAGCTAGTGGAACCACCACTGCCAATGGTCGTAACACTACTCAAATCCCGGTAGAAACCGTGGAAGAAGTTGCACCAGTTATAGAAGTTGCACCAACTACACCAGTCCAACCTAGAGCGAACTTTGCAAAAATTTGTAAAGAGTATAATACACTGGGAGGGAAAGTTTTTAAAGGAACTGAATCCTTTATCGAAGTTCAAGCATGGTTGAGGTCCTGTGAGAGGATTTTCAAAGGACAGAATCTGAATAATGAACAGAAACGACTTTTGGCTTCATGGCAATTACAAGGAGCAGCTGCAATCTGGTGGGACGCACAGACGGCAAACGTTTCTGAGAATGATTTTTCCTGGGGAAAGTTCAAAGAAGAGTTTGAAGCACAATTTTTACCTGCAGCTGGAAAGACTAGGATGTATCGAGACTTCATCGATCTGAAACAAGGTAACATGTCTATCGCTGAGTATGAGAATAAGTTCAACGCACTATCTTGCTTTGGCCCAGACCTGATCAATACCTCGCTCAAGAAGAACGAAATGTTCATAGCTGGTTTAAAGGAAGATCTACAGGATAAGGTGATCGGACATCTAAAGAGTCCATTCATCGACATAATCGATATGGCAATCCGTTATGAGGCACTAAGCACTAAGAAGCCAGTGGCAAAGGCAAAAACCGGAGCAGCCAGTGGGGAGAATCCTCTGAAGAGGAAGTTTAATCCGAACTGGGAGGGCAAAGGAGAGATGGGTGAGAAAGCTAAGGAGCGTTTCAAGAATACCATATGCCACAATTGTAAAGAGAAGGGCCACATTGCTAGGTTCTGTAAGAAGCCAGCAGCAGAAAAGCCACAGCAACCTCAGCAAGAGCCACAGGAATCGGATAATGCTTCTGTCCGACAATATATATGCTATAAGTGTAATCAGCCTGGACATATGATTTACGATTGCCCATTTATGAAGAAAGGAACGCAATCAACAGTCTTGGCCTTAATGGATAAACCATCTACCTCTGAGGACGTAGAAGGAGTTACGGAAGGTACCTTATTCTTTTTAATAATGAAGTTAGGATTATTAATTGAATTAAAATTTGGATTTTCACCAAATTAAGTCTAGACTTAAGTTAAACTTATGAAAAGGGAACTTATTGATATTCGAGATAAAATCAGGTTAATGAGTCCTGAAACGAAGATAACTAATTCAGGAATTAATTAGTATAATACTTAACGGAGTTAAGTGAAGTGGGCTTGAGATCGTTGGATATAGATTCAAGTAAAAAGAGAATTCAGAGTAGATGAATATTTTTGGAAATGAGTCAATTCAAATGGAGGGAGTTAATAAAGATTTGGGATTTATTTTCCCAAATATAATTGAAGAGATTTTGAGTAATATGGATGATGAGGAATTGAGATGTGAAGAAATTAGAACCTAACTGGAAATGGATTAAGTTGAATAATTTTTCTAGGTATCAATCTGACGTTGATTTCGGTCTTCGAGGTTGATATTTAGAGGGCTATTCGCTTACAAATTTACGGTCAGGAACTGATGGATGTTGAGAAAAAGTGATGCACTAATAGAAATGTTTTCTAACGGTAGTAACCGATATAGTAGTTATGGAAATAACTGCGATAAATAAAAATTGGCTGATGTGTGTTGATTATTTATGGATATAAGTTTATAACTTTAATTATAACTTGAATTTACGCCTTACTTACAAATTTCGAGGACGAAATTTTTATAAGGGGGAAAGATTGTAATGACCCGGGATTTCCAGAAGGTAACTAAAATACGTCAAAACTAAAATTTTTGCAATACATTAATAATTTAGTTATTAATGTTGATATTCACTTGAATGACCCGGAAATGGTGATAAAGTTTATTTATTACATCATGAAGCGTCGCTAAAACTTGACAACTTTTAGTGTAACTAAACTCTGTAGTAAACCACAGCAGTAGAACTCTATAGCAGCGTTAGTGAAGCGCTATAGAAAAGCGTTACTAAAGGAACTGTAACTAAAGCGTCGCGAATCTTTAACTTGAGAAATCAATCGATCTGAGAGATAATTTCAACTGCAACTTAAATAGAAATTAATCAGATGGTAACTAGGCTACTGTAGGACCTTAGTGCAACCTGTTTTAGACATGAATTAGCAGTGAAATTTAGAGAAAACCATGGACTAATTTTAGTGCAACTTGCCTAGACCAAAGCCATGCTTTCATGCGACATTCAAGCCCAAACTTCAACCAAATGCTTGCGCATAGAAACTAAGTGAAACTGATGTACATTAAAACACACAAACAAGTGGACTTGTAGGCTATAAAATACCATAGAATCATGCAAACTAGAAAGCCTTAGCAGCCCACAGTATTGCGCAAGGAAGCATCCACACACAGCAAAGCAAGAGGGCCATATACAAGCAACCATTCATTCTAGAACAAGCCCATATATGAACCATACTTCATGCTTAAGATTGGCAAGTACTAGATGATAGTGACATGAGTATTAAAGGAATTTATGCATAATAAAAATGGAGATACTATAAGATCATGCGCAGGCTAGTATTGGTGAATCAAGCTAGAATAGAAACATATACATTATTTAAGACATCTTTCTAGAAGACAAGGACATGATGATAGTGATAGTTTGTCTTAGCTAAAACCAATGAATGGCTCTCATTCATCCAGCAAGATGTATGCATATAAAACAAACCCACAAGTGTTGCTTTCAAACATATTTTGTGTTGTACACAATCTCTTGCGAAATCTTGTGATAAAGGAAGAATTATGGAATTAGTAATATAGGAAAATACAAGTAGTTGGCTATCCTTCTTCCACCAAGGTCTATGCATGCAAAACAAAGCAACATGTTGCTTTCAACATATTTCTTTGCTGCGAAAATCTTGTGATAGGGGAAGGATAAGATATTAAGTTATATAAGCAAATACAAGTGTATGGCCATGATATCAACAACAAGCTTCTAGCATGTAAAACAAACACAATATGTTGCTACCAAATATTTCTTTGCTGCACATGATCTCTGCGCAACAATCTTTTGACAAAGGAAGATAAAGATTTAGAGAATTAAAACTAAAACTAAACCAATACAAAACTAATATGTCTGCCTATATATATATGAGAGCCTTCCTTCCATTTTACTTGCACCTGAGATTTGAGCAAAGAAGGGAGATCTGGAGATATATTTTTACTCCATCAAACTGCGTTACAACTGTGAGTAAACACTCACTGCTTTACTGTTTTAAATCATGCAAGTTGATGGTGTTATACATGTTAAACTTTACTGCTGTGTACATATATGGTTTGCAGGATTAGAACACCTTGGACACCCCAGTTTGAATGAAAACTCTAATGTGAGAATACCTTGTTAAAACCATTCCTGTATTTCTGTGTTAAAGGGTGTTTTACTGATGGGTTTATGGAAGTATTTGTGTAGTTTCTAAGTAGTATTAGGAGGTACTGTGTTTACAAACCTTTATGTAATGAACACATATTTAAAAGATATGCCCTGTCTTGGAAAACTGTGTAAACATATTTTCTGTTGAATGCCATCCCTCATAACTGTGTTGAAGATCAGACCCTAGTTCTTGTGCTAGTGATTCATTTGAAAATATCAGCAACATCAAACAAGTAAAAACTATATGTATAAGTTCATATATAACTCTGTTATAAATATATACTGTAAGAGACTTTCAAACTAGATTTTTCGACCATCATAGATGTGAATCTCAGGGTAATAGACTTGTTCAGAATCCAAAACCATGATTTTTAAAACAAATATCAAGATTTTTAATAGAGGGAATCATGAGAAAAACCAAGTTTTGTCGAAAATGGAAAAATGGCCTTTGCCAATGATCTACCCGATAACCGACGATGAAAGTTGATGGGGAGAGGCGCAATGATCCCTAGACGACAGGAAAAATACTAAAGAATTTTTCTAACATATAGTTTTAAAGTTAGAATGGATTAAAGAAGGGGTTTCTCGTTTTTCCTCGTGTTCAACTATTCGGGTTCATACCCGAACTGCACCACGCTGGTGGCAGCGGAGGGCACCGCACCAGGGGAAACGGAAGGGTTGGTTGTCGTCAAGGAGTAGCCGGAGGCGCTCGAGGTCCGGTGGACTGTCGTGGCCGTACGGGGGAGGTTTTTGGGTTGGGGCTGCTGCTGTTAAAAGATGGCGCACCACCTTTTTCTTTGATCACGAGATCGTGTGATCCGCACAGGCGGATCACACATTTTCACGTGATCTGGCTTTGCCAGATCACTTGGATCTGGCACAAGGCCAGATCACTCAAAAACTGATTGATCTGCCTTGGCAGATCACTAGTTTTTGAAGTGATCTGCCTTGCTAGTTCACTTGGATCTGGCAAGTGCCAGATCATTTGAAACTGAGTGATCTGCCTTGGCAGATCACCAGTTTTCAAGTAATCTGCCTTGGCAGATCACTTGGACCTGGCACGATGCCAGATCACACAAGATCGAGTGATCTGCCTAGGCAGATCACGTAATTTTCGAGCTAATCCGAGAACCCGACTTTTTGAAAAAAAAAAAAAGGTTTTAGAAATTTATTTCGAGGATTTTTAATTAGTTTATTTAATAGTTAAAAAAAAAAACAAAGACTTAAATTAATTATATAAATTAGGGGATAATTTATATAACTTATAATCAGACATTTGTAAACAGAAATCGAGTTGCAGATTATTAATCTGAAATCAAGTAAATGTTATTTTATTTGATCGAGTCTAACGATAAAGAAAAATAAAGGTAAAACAAGTGAAAGAGACTATAGTTAGTATGAACGTTTAATGTCTTGAATTAACATGAAGTAGGATCCTGTCATCCGAAGTCAAAAATCGATTAGAATGATTTATCGAATAAAATCATTAGTAATTAAAAGTGAATTAATTAAGTAATTAATTCTGGTCCATTTAAGTATCATATAATTAAATGAACCCAGTTAGTCGAGTTAATCGATATAAAGTTAATCGAAGGTTAGTAAATTACATAAATCAACTATTAGTTAGTCAAATGCATAGTTTAACACTTAGAAGTTATTCGAATCAGTTATTTGAACTAAGTTAAACACTTAGAAGTTATTCGAATTAGTTATTCGAACAAAGTTAAACACTTAGAAGTTATTCTAATTAGCTATACAAACATAGTTAAACACATAGGCGTTATTCGAATTTGTTGTTCGAAATAGAGTCAATCAAATAAAGGTAATCGAATAGTAAAGAAAGAAGATTTGACATAAGACAAGTTTTAAACCCGTGCTTCGCACACGGTATAGCATGATATAAAATAAAAGAGTTAAGCTAATATTTTTCGAAATAAAAATATTAAAGGAATGTGAATTTTTGAAATAAGAATTCAAATGGAATAACACAAATTAGGAACTGACTAGAATTAATAAGTCGAATGATTTTCTGAGTATTTATCTGATGTTGGTTTCGGCCTTCGGGGTTTATACTTAGGAAGTTGTTCTCTTAATGATTACAGTCAGCGACTGATTGATGTGAAGGGATAGTGATACGTAAACACAGAAATATCAATATATATATACATATATGATGATTTATCAGATAGAAATTTTCAATTGGAAATTAGATTGTTGTTTGCACACGTATTTTCATTTGATAGTTAAGTCATCGACTATCAAAGTTTTGACCATTTTAACGTTGTTAATATGGAGAGACCGGTTGGATTATTATCCGAAGAACCACTCCGTATTGGCATAAGCGTTGCGAGTCAAGAAATGCTGAATATTGAAGACGGTGAAAAATGCAAGGGCTATTGTATAAATCTTAGATAACAGTGCCTAAGGTGGTTGTATGGAATAGTACCTTCGGTTTGTCCAGTCCCAGGACAACTTGTATGGACGAACGTCTGACGGAGTACTCCTAACTAATCACGTACGTTGATCTTTTCAAACGTAGTTATAAGTGGTAGCGAAATTCGTTTCTCTTACTTTATACTTGTAATATACTTTTGGGGAAGTCAATTAGTCGATTAGCGGGTTTGACGATGTGACGTTCAAAGCAAATCAAATGCATGTCAGGGTACGTTTAGCTTCAAGCTTCACAACCGGAAATGACAAAAATCGGGCAGGCAGCATGGCTATGTGGGTAGCTCCCATTAGGATGTATCATCATCTGATCTAGAGTTTCAATTACTTCTTAAAATCTATTGTCGATTCTGACCCGTTTCGGGAAACGGTGGGTAGCTCCCAACCGTTGGTGATATACATTCGATACACTCAAGAGAAATGAGTGGTCGGTCATGTGTGGCCGGGTTACAAGACGTTCTTGTTGAACCCGTGTATTCGTATCTAGAGATACACCTCCGGAAGGTGATCCCATACCTTGTCATAGTTGGAAACCAAATATCCATAAGCACTTAACGGTTTTGTTTGTATACTATAAGTAGAATGTGAGATGAAAGCATTCTACTAGATTGTAATTATTTGTGGACACCTAGACATTATCATAATATCTGTTTAAATATGCAAACTGTTTTGATCTCATAAGGTAAAAACCCGTTCCGTATTCACGGCGTGGTCTTATGAATCATTGTGATTTATTTAAACTTGTTTATAAATCGTTTACTCATACCAGTCCCATGACTGACCCGGAGTTTATTTTCTGTGTTTTCCCTTAAACTCTTGGGTACTCATAATATTTATTATGAGTAGACAAGTGATCCAGGTTTTAAAGTAACTTGGAGTAGCTGGATGGCAGGATCTGAAGTGTTGGCTTATCGATCATATGTTATGTAGAATTATCTGCAAGTTAGTATCACAAGTGTTAAGTAAGTAATTGTGATGATATGTATCCCTATGTATGAAGTATTCCAATGTACTTGAATTATGTTATGTAATATTTTGGGTTATTAATATATTGAACCAAGTTCCGCTGTGAGATTCTGATGTCTTTTCTTAGTTCTATTCTTCTATCTATTTCTTTTCTTTCATAATTATCTGGATTTTGTCGACTCTTGGACGCTCGATATGTGAGATATATCGGATATCCAAGGTCTCTGAAATCCGGGTCGTTACAGTTTTATTCACCCAAAAACAATGGAAACTACGAGATGTTGCCCTATCTTGGATTGATTATCCTATTTTCATCAACAATAGCCTATATGTATACAAGATCTCTTCTGCAATATCAGCATATTGTGTTCTTTAGATCTAGTCTCTGTGAGTTCATGTTACTTTTATATATAAACATTTAACATGAAATCCTGATATGTTTATAAATCTAATCTAAATCTATGCCTGTTAAGAATCTGATTCACACAAAAACAGTTCTGCCATCACGTGTGTTCTTCAGTATACCTGATCTTCTATTCAGTTCTTATGTGCCTATCTCTGATATGCATATTATGTTCTTCTTCCTCCCTCTTTCCCTTTTTATTTTTATAGCCAAGCTACCTTCGAGCCTAGGCCGATATTGTTGAAATATGCATACGAATGGAATTGGGTTAAATTGGGAATGATAATTTGGGGGCATAACTTGTACTGTGAACCATGACTGGGATTTGGGGGCATAAACTATACTGTGGAATATGACTATAATTTGGGGCATACCTTAGACCGTGAATTATGACTTGTGGTTTGGGGCATATAAATGTGTAGGCTTAAATTAAGATTAAGCGGAACATGTTAATGAAACTGTAACTAACCTGTAAAACATGTTGGGGGTTATGCATACTAGTTAACCTGTAATACTTATTCTGTTACATCTGTAGGGGTTATATACACATATAAACCTATTTATCTATGGCTTGTTTAATCTGTTGGAAGGGATTAAGTAAACATGTTGAACCTGTGGGGTTAAGTATATTTGTTGAATCTGTGGGGGGTTGTACGAACCCGTTAAAATTAACCTGTGGAAATCCTAGTTGATTGGGGAGACAAGTTTAGGGGTTGAATTGTGTCGTCTGTTGTGTGGGACCCATATTAGTCTGTAACCCATTCCGATATTAAACGGGGACCCCGCACTAGGTAGGGATCACGGCACGCTTACTAAGCTAATTGTAAGAGGTTTAATTGGGAAGGGATGTTCTGATGGTGTGTTCCAACGGGATCATGTGCGTGCATGGGTCCGGCTTTCTTGGGAAAATAAGTCGCCATAACACCTGTAAATAGGTCTGTGTCCTTCTGGTGGTTGCCACTTTAGGAAGTAATACACCTTACTTTGGGGCCGACATAGGGTATTTACGTGGTAGGGAGCCGTCACTGGGGTTAGTAATTAGGGTACATCTAGTTTTGTTTAGGTACTTGTTATTTCTGTTTGGGGGTAACACCCGTTATTTCTGTGGGTCCGTTTGGCACAGGTCCCAATTAAGTTTCAAAATTAGGCTCACATCCGGTCCTAAACTTATTGTAAATTAGGTCCCTTTTTCAAAAATTCTTAATAAAATATAAAAAAATCACGTAAATTCTTATTTATATATAACACGTTAACGTAAAAAAAATCAGATTAAAAAACCATCGAAAAACACGTTAAAAGCCAAAAAAAAAACAACGAAACTGTAGTTAAATGCCTAATAGTATAAACATATTTGAATTTTCTTGCATACATCCGTGCATGTATTTCAGTGATGCATCTCCGTTGATTTTCTTGCATACATCTGTGCAAGTATTGCATAAAACTGCTCAATAATTCGTAGCCGTGCAAGTCAGCTTAAACTTATTTGCATTCAAGTGTGCAATATTTTTAAAAAGTAGCACGCATGTGTGCAGCGATCTGCATGCGTAATTTTAGTTAAGTTTTCTTCATGAAATATTTACATGCACATGTGCAAGTATTTCAAATAGTTGCACACATGCATGCAAGTTTCAGTCCAGATTTTCAATAAAAACACCTTATGCAATAGTTGCATACATGTATGCCATTATTGATAATAGTTGCATACATGTTTTCAACTTTTTTATTTCCGTAAACTTCTCTTAAGGTTTTGCAGATTTTAGATTTTTTCCCTACCTGACAACGCTTTTTTTTGGGCAGGAAAACGTAAAATACGGAACTTTCAAATAGAGGGACTGGGTTTGCATTGAAAAGTAGGGAGGGATGTGAGCCTAATTAAGTTTGATTTTAGGGATGTGTGCCTAATTTTCACTATTTCTATTTAGGTACCTATTATTTCTGTTTGGTGTAAAGCCCGTTGCTAG
This sequence comes from Allium sativum, assembly GCA_030737875.1. Taxonomy (NCBI): domain Eukaryota; kingdom Viridiplantae; phylum Streptophyta; class Magnoliopsida; order Asparagales; family Amaryllidaceae; genus Allium; species Allium sativum. Next base: position 938,214,808 of record CM060922.1, read on the forward strand.
AAGTACACCTAAGTCTACCATTTATGTTTCTATTGCGATTATTCCTTTTTTGTTCAGTAATGGGAAAAAGCTTAATCCGGTATACTAGTATTGGTGCAGAGAAAGTAACTGAGAAGCATAGTTTATCCTGTTTATTTTGTATATCCTGTCCATCATGTATATACCTGTAATCTACTACAGTTATCTCTCATCCAGTTTATTTACTGTCATCATACTTTTACTTATTTATATGCTAAAAGTCACTGGACTCGCCAGACTTTATGTCTAACCCGTTTTGTTTCCTTTTCTCTCTCTTCCTTTCCCCCCAGTTTCTTAGGGTGGGAAAGCTCAGGCTTGATTAGGAATCTCTCTTCTGTTTCAGCTTGGATTTGGATTTGCTTCGATGAATCGCTTTGACTACCTGTCTACTTATTTATGGCTACTTATGGGGATTATGATTTTTCAGTTCTGCACTCTGATGGTTTTTAGCGCAAGACAGATGTTTTTATTTGATATATTATATTCCAGTATCCCAGTCTGATGTTGTAACTGGATTTTGAGATCATGATGCTTTCGGCTGAAAAATAAAGTTTTAAATTTCCGCTGTTATTTTATATCTGTCTTGTGATGTTCTATTTATGTTTACCTATACGCTTCACTGAACTTAATGCATTCTATTAAAGAGTGACATTTACGGATGTGGGGTGTCACATTTGGTATCAGAGCTGAAGGTTAGAAAATCGGATAAAGGTTTCGAAAATAGTTTTCAAAAGGTTTCAAAAAGAAAGTATTTTCAAAAGAAAAGTCTGTTTTTGAAAAACATATTCCCCAAGCTATAATAAAATATTCCGAATCTTTCAGAGGGTTTTTAGATACCAGCTTGGTTTTGTAGGTATCTTGAGGCCACGGCGCTTGCTGGAGGGCAACCAGATGCCCCTCCCTCAGTTGCAGCCGTCGTTCCTCCTCCTCCGCGAACGAATAATTTCTCTAAGATATGCAAGGGTTTCTGTGCTATGAGAGGAAAGCCGTTCCTGAGAACTTTGTGGAAGCATAGAATTGGTTAAAACAAATGAAGAACTTATTTTGGATTTCCGAGGTTGATGATCGCAGAAAGATACAGTTGGCTGCATGGTAGCTTAAGGACGAGGCTTTATTTTGGTGGGAGATGTTGCAAGTAGGGCGCCCAGTGGAAACTTGGTGTAATGTCCCGTATTCTTACGATATAATAATTTATTTATTTAAATTATTTAAAAAGTGATTCCGAGAATTAAATGGTCGTTGAATTAAATAATATTGAATAATTTATTAATATAATTATAGAATAATATATCTAAGTTCTGAAATAATTAGAATTAGCTGAAATGGCAATATTGTGTGAATTGTATCATTTATAATATATAATTCAATTTAGAGTTGAATTATATTAACGAATATATTATACAAACGACAATTGAATGTATAATTATACAATAATTATAATCGAGCTCGAAATGGCGCGGCAGTTCGTAATTTGGCGATTCGAACTTCTAACGAATATACAGAATCCGTTTTAAGTTGGATTTCTGAGAAACAAGAAACGTTCGGAGCTGGTGAAGTATATATTTCTAATGGAAGAGAAAAATGGAGATTTCATTGTATAGATTTTGAGTTATGGCCAAATCAAATTTTCAAAAAGTCACTATGGAATTCCTTTATAAATTATAACGATGTATTTATATTATAAATAGATTTTTCAATATAAATTGAATATCGATTCAACCGGGATTTGAATATCGAGTTATAAATCCAATTGGAGCTATATGATATTCTATTGTAAATATATATGATAATATTTATTTATAAATTTTTAATTTAATTATTTTTAAATATGTTAATATTTAAAAGGATTTATTTAGAGCTTTAAAAATTGCCAGTTTTGCAAACGATCTCCGTTTTCGATGAAACTAATTTTTGTTGGATCCGGAATATTAAATTATTGCTAGATTTCAGTTTTTCGTGATTTTTTTATTTAGTATGTGGCAGTACGGATTTTTAATGTGAAAAATAGTCGATAATCTGGCTTTAAAAATATGCTGTGTGAGCAAACGGATTCGGAATTCGACGAAACCAGTTTCGTTGGGTCCGTAATGTCGAACTATAGCTGCATGTCCATTTTCGTCAAAATTGGTTATTGTATGTGACTACACGGATTTTTAATCATCGAATACAACTAGCGGTAGATTAAAATATAATATTAAAATCGAATATTAAAATATAAAACTTTCCTATAAATTCACCATAAATTTTCCTAAATCTAATCCTCTTTTTTTTCTTCTCGTTAGTCAATAGGGAGAAATAATCCCGCCGCCGCTCTTCTTCAAACTCTTCAGCAACACAAGTTGTAAAAATCAAAAGAAATAGAAATAAATTTCTATAAATCGTAAAATATACATGTATGAGATTCTCTTGAGTTACTCTTCATTTCTATATGCATTTTGGGGAGTTCGACACTACTGGGTTCGTTGTTATTGGTACAACGTGTAGCTAGGGCTTGAGAAATGGTATGATTGAGGCCTTGATTTGAAGAATGTGGTTTATATTCGGAATTGGTGCTGGATTTCGAGTCTGTAGGGAAGAAACTGGGTACTTCAGTGCCAAACATTGTCGCTCGAAATCAGGAAGGGCTCGACATATTACAGTCGATGCAAATTTTGTATTGAGCTCGAGTTAAACACTACGGTTATGGAAGGATGAGGATTTGGAGGGAGAGAATGATGGTATTATTTTTGTGATTTTTGGTTGAGTAGAAATGGAGCGACGAGGGGTTAAAGTTGCGGGAATGGCCAAAAATGAGGAGCAGGAGTTGTTGTGGAAGACGGTGTTGTTGGAATGGGTAGGTTGTTAGACATGGGCCGGTTTAAGAAAAGTAAGGCCCAACTAAATATAAATGAAGTTTAATTTAATTTAAATGTATGTTATGACTTGTAATTATAATAACTTCCTCGTATGATATCAGAATCATACGATACAAGATCCGTTGGGATCGTATGGACGAGGGCTACACAATGGAACGGACTGGGAGTGGATTGGAGCTCGTTACAATTTATAGCAAAATAAATTGTCCGATCTGAATCAACGACAGTTTATCGTTATTTGACCATAAATTACCAATGTGAGTAAAACTCACTAACTCTATCAGTTTATATTTTTATAAAGATAATCAAGAATTGATAAATGTTGATTGATTGCTGTGTGATAATTGTTTGGTTTAATTGCCGATGTACTGGTTTAAATTATAGATAACGATACATATATAAATTGTTAATCAAAAACTGATTTTGTTTATCAGAATATTTCATATTGAAATGAAATCGATGTTAATTATATCGTTTAACATATGTGGATGCAGGGAAACAGGTCGGAGGAATCCAACTGGATTCCTCAACATTTATTTTACTGTTCTTCATATATGGTGATATATGATGTGATATATAATCTTTTGTTGATGATGTGTGTTAGAATGATATTGATCATTGTTATTTGGTATTTTAAATACCATAAGAAATACTGGAATATAAAAAGGGAATTTTCAATGTTTATTGAAAAATAAATATTTATAAAATCAAAGGATTTTATAAAAAGAAATATTTTTAAATTATTTACAAATAGAATTGAAAAGGAAACATTTATAAAAAAAATAGAATTGTATAAAAAGAGAATTTTACACTAGGAAGGTTTAGACCCATGCTTCGCACATGGGTATAACATGATATGAATTTAAAGTGGAGATTAAATATAAATTTATTTAAACAAATAAATTGAGAAGATAAATTTATAAATAAATAAAATATTTTTTATTTGATAAACATAATATATAAGACTGAATTTATATAGAGAAGTAGGAATCGGTTTTAACACCAATATTTTAAATGCAATTTGAGCAACATTTATAAAGGTGATTGTAAATGGGATTATAAGTGTTAAAAGAATAAAAAAAATGAGATTTTATATAAATAATTCTATAATTAGATGTATAAATAGAAATTGGATTTGGCATATTGTTTTAAATACGAAATCAAACTGCCTTGATTGCAAAGAAGAAATATTATTTACATTTAATGTGAATAAAGGATTTAAGTAAATATTTTACTAATAAAATATTTATAAAGGAAATAGGGTTTGAAATAGGAATTAAAATGAAGTTAAAGGAATTAGAAACTGACTGGAGATTAGTTAAGTTGAACAACTGTCTCGGTATTGATCTGATGTTGGTTTCGGCCTTCGATGTTAATATGTAGGGGTATTTCTCTGACTAGTTTATTGTTAGAGACTGATATATGTGAGAAGATAGTGATGCGTGAATCAGAAATGGAAACGTTTTCCAATGATTAATAACGTATATTTTCTTAATGTAGAAAATAAGGAATGTTGAATATATGGAAATGAGAAACAAATATGTGGACTGATGATTGATCGATAAAATTTCCATCTAGAAATAATATCGTTGTTTGCACACATGTTTTTCTTTGATGGTTAAATCACCGACTATCAAAGTTCTTGACCATTTTTCCGTCGTCAATATGGAGAGACCGACATCGGATATATTATCTAAAAACCACTCTGTATGGCATTAGCGTTGCGAATCAAATATGTTGAAGATAATTGAAGACGGAGTTATGCAAGGGTTGTTCAGTAAATCCTAGGTAGAAGTTGCCTAAGATGGATTTACAGAATATTGCCTTCGGGTTGTCCAGTCCCAGGACAACTTGAATGGACGAATTCTGACACAGTATATCTGGTAGATTGCGTAAGTTGATCGTTTCAAACGTATTTACATTGGTGGAGGAGGAATTCGTTTCTCTTAGCATATACCCATGGTATTTTTGGGGAAATCAACTTGTGATTTGGCGGGTATGACGATGTGGCATTCAAAGTAAATAAGGAGTGATCTGTTAAAGATACGTTATGACCTCAAGCCTCATCAGTTGGGAAATGACAGAAATCGGGCAGACAGCTTGGCTAAGTGGGTCGCATCCAAGTAGGTTATATTATCACCATCTTGAGAATATTCGCATTTGTTACTTCTTTCAATTCTGTGTCTCCCGGGAACGGTTATGTTGGTATACCAACCAAAAGGTGACAATATATTCGGAACATTCAAGCGAAATGCATGGCCGGTCATGTGTGGCCGAGTTACAAGATGTTCTTATTGAACTCCAGTGTATCGCTTCTAGAGTACATTGATCGGAAGGTGGTTCCATACCTTGTCATAGTTGGAAATCAATTACCCAATAAGAGCCCGTAGTTTTGATTGTATATTATATATGTAGAATGTGATATGAAAGCGTTTCTGCTAGATTTTTATTTACTTGATCAAGACATTATTATAATATCAGACAAGTATCATTTTAGAAAAATATTTTTGGTTATTGTAAGGTAAAAACCGTCCATGTTTATGTGTGGATCGGTCTTACGATTATCCTTTGGTTCAAAAGATTTTTGAAAGTTAAATCAAATGATTTGAGTTTACTCACACCAGTCATATGACTGAACCAGAGTTTATTTTGTTTTGTTTTCCCTAAACTGTTGAGTGCCCGATTTTGTACGGGCAGTCAAGTAGTCGGGGTTTACAGATACTAAGAGCTTGGAGCAGGAGGCTTCAGGATTATATAGCTATTGTTATTTCCGCTGTGTTGTAAGTTTTGTACTCTGATAATGTTACTGTATAAATATACTAGTTTTATTTCAAAGTTATGTACCTATTATATATTGTTCGTTCCGCTGTGAGTTTCATTTTACTCTGATGATGATGTATGTTCTTCTTCTTCTTCTGTTCTAAGTTTCCGTCTTATCTATTCTCACCCTCTGTTTTCTTTCTATTAGTTTTCTGGTTTCCAGCGCAATTTGAGTTGGACTTGTGTTATTTGGTCAGCTCAAATGTTACTGGAAATTTGGGACACTACAGTTGGTATCAGAGCATAAGGTTAAGTGATTACCTTGGCTCTGTGGCGTGACTCAGTAGAGATGGGGTTAGTAATACCCTAGATTGAGTTGAGTGTATATATACGAGTGAACGTATTTGTAGATTCTTTAAAAATTGTTTTATATTGTGGATATTTATTTGTTGAGTTGTTTAAGAGTTCTGATCGATCAGTTTGATCTACTGTATCGGTAGGATTTTCTAAACACTCGAACACGATGAACTGGCATGGTATGTTTTGAAAAGAGGGTAAATGAAATAATTTTACTCAAATTATATTTTGAAATAAAAAGATGATTTATATTGGAAATATTATAATATTGGATGTGTTGGTTGTGATTATAGTCAGATATGATTATAATTAAAATGGTTATGTAAATAACCAATTAAAATTCATATAAGTGTTACGACATGAATTAAATCTGAAATTAATATCAGAATTGGAATTGAAATTCCCAAAATTTGGAAAAGTGTTTGTAAATGGACTTGGGTTAAATAATGAAAATTTTAAAATCCTGGGAGATTTTAAATTGTTTTACAAACATTGAGAATGGTATTTTGAAATGAATTTCAAAATGGAAGTGTTTAGATATGGTTTTGAAAGTGATATAGTATTGAACTCAATTTGATAGCTGGAAATTAGATTCCGATGATGATCATGACATCATCGGTGTTCATTTTCGAGTTGTAAGTGACGAATTCTACCAATTTTTTTTTATTTGGAAATGTTTTGAGAAAACAAGTTGTTTTGATATTCCGAAATCAATATTTGATTTTTGAGAAAGCAAAGTTGTTTAAAAACTCCCAGAAACGGATTGTTTGAATCAAAACAAATTAGATGGAAATTTGTGGAACTTAATTGAAAATCAAGAATGGTAGTTGAGATTGATAATGGAATTTGGCTTGGATAAACGAATGGTTGTGTTGGAGATAAAAGTGATTTGAGTTTGTTTGGGATGATATTGTTATATCCTGAATTAGCAGCAAATGGAAAGAATACAATGATATGTTTTACAAAAAGGTACAAGTTTATATGTATATTGGGTATGAGATTTATGAGCCGATTGGCTGTTTGATTTTCTTTTGGATTGGAGAAGGCCCCGAGAGGCAAGTTGTAGTTGTACCGATTGAGCCGTACAAAGGAGGTACCAGCGAAATTTTTCGAAAATTTCGGGTATTAGAAAATTTTCAGGATTTTTGAAAATTTTCGTTAATAAGAATGAGTTCATATTTTAATTGAAATCAATTGGTTCAATTTAATTTGAAGTTAATAAGTAAGCCAAATAATTTTTAACGCAGTTAATAGGGTTTGTTTTCTGCCTTAGCAATTTCGAGGATGAAATTATTTTAAGGGGGAAGAATGTAATGTCCCGTATTTTTACGATATAATAATTAATTTATTTAATTATTTAAATAGTGATTTTGAGAATTAAATGGTCGTTAAATTAAATAATATTGAATATTTTATTAATATAATAATAGAATAATATATTTAAATTCTGAAATAATCAGAATTAGCTGAAATGGCAATATTGTGTGAATTGGATCATTTATACTATATAATTCAGTTTAGAGTTGAATTATATTAACGAATATATCATATAAACGACAGTTGAACGTATAATTATAATATAATTATAATCGAGCTCGAAATGGCGCGGCAGTTCGTAATTTGGCGATTCGAACTTCAATCGAATATACAAAATCCATTTTAAGTCGGATTTCTGTGAAACAAGAAACATTCAGAACTGGTGAAGTATATATTTCTAATGGAAGAGAAAATCGAGATTTCATTGTATAGATTTTGAGTTATGTCCAAATCAAAATTTCAAAAAATCGCTATGGAATTCCTTTATAAATTAAAATGATTTATTTATATTATAAATAGTTTTTTCAATATAAATTGAATATCGATTCAACCGGGATTTGAATATCGAGTTATAAATCCAATTGGAACTGTTTGATATCCTATTATGAATATATACGATAATCTTTATTTATAAAAATTTAATTTAATTATTTTTATATATATTAATATTTAAAAGAGTTTATTTAGAGCTTTAAAAGTAGCCAGTTTTGCAAATGATCTCCGTTTTCGATGAAACTAATTTTGTTGGATCCGGAATATTAAATTATTGCTAGATTTCAATTTTTCGTGATTTTTGGAGTAAGTATGTGGCCGTACGGATTTTAATGTGAAAAATAGTCGATAATTTGACTTTAAAAATATGTTGTATGAGAAACGGATTCGGAATTCGACGAAACCTGTTTCGTTGGGTCCGTAATGTCGAAATGTAGCTGTATGTCCATTTTCATCAAAATCGGTTATTGTATGTGACTACACATATTTTTTTATCATCGAATACAACTAGCGGCAGATTAAAATAGAATATTAAAATATAAAACTTTCCTATAAATTCACCGCAAATTTTCCTAAACCAAATCCTCTTTTTTTCTCGTTGGTCAATAGGGAGAAATAATCCCGCTGCCACACTTCTTTAAAATTTTCAGCAACACAAGTTGTAAAAATCAAAAGAAATAGAAATAAATTTCTATAAATCGTAAAATATACATGTATGAGATTCTCTTGAGTTACTCTTCATTTCTATTTGCGTTTTGGGAGTTCGACACTACTAGGTTCGTTGTTATTCGTACAACGTGTAGCTAGGGCTTGAGAAATGGTATGATTGAGGCCTTGATTTGAAGAATGTGGTTTATATTCGGAATTGGTGCTGGATTTCGAGTCTGTAGGGAAGAAATTGGGTTCTTCAGTGCCAAACATTGTCGCTCGAAAACAGGAAGGGCTCGACATATTACAGTCGACGCAAATTTTGTCTTGAGCTCGAGCTAGACACTACGGTTATGGAAGGATGAAGATTTGGAGGGAGAGAATGATGGTATTATTTTTGTGATTTTTGGTTGAGTAGAAATGGAGCGACGAGGAGTTAAAGTTGCGGGAATGGCCAAAAATGAGGAGCATGAGTTGTTGTGGAAGACGGTGCTGTCGGAATGGGTAGGGTGTTAGATGTGGGCCGGTTTAAGATAAGTAAGGCCCAACTAAATATAAATGAAGTTTAATTTAATTTAAATGTATGTTATGACTTGTAATTATAATAACTTCCTCGTATGATATCAGAATCATACGATACAAGATCCGTTGGGATCGTATGGACGAGGGCTACGCAATGGAACTGACTGGGAGTGGATTGGAGCTCGTTACAATTTATAGCAAAATAAATTGTCCGATCTGAATCAACGATAGTTTATCGTTATTTGACCATAAATTACCATTGTGAGTAAAACTCACTAACTCTATCAGTTCATATTTTTATAAAGATAATCTAGAACTGATAAATGTTGATTGATTGCTGTGTGATAATTGTTTGGTTTAATTGCCGATGTACTGGTTGAAATTATAGATAACGATACATATATAAATTGTTAATCAAAAACTGATTTTGTTTATCAGAATATTTCATATTGAAATGAAATCGATGTTAATTATATCGTTTAACATATGTGGATGCAGGGAAACAGGTCGGAGGAATCCAACTGGATTCCTCAACATTTATTTTACTGTTCTTCATATATGGTGATATAGGATGTGATATATAATCTTTTGTTGATGATGTGTGTTAGAATGATATTGATCATTGTTATTTGGTATTTTAAATACCATAAAAAATACTGGAATATAAAAAGGGAATTTTCAATGTTTATTGAAAAATAAATATTTATAAAATCAAAGGATTTTATAAAAAGAAATATTTTTAAATTATTTACAAATAGAATTGAAAAGGAAACATTTATAAAAAAATAGAATTATATAAAAAGAGAATTTTACACTAGGAAGGTTTAGACCCATGCTTCGCACATGGGTATAACATGATATGAATTTAAAGTGGATATTAAATAGAAATTTATTTAAACAAATAAATTGAGAAGATAAATTTATAAATAAATAAAATATTTATCATTTGATAAACATAATATATAAGACTGAATTTATATAGAGAAGTAGGAATCGGTTTTAACACCAATATTTTAAATGCAATTTGAGCAGCATTTACAAAGGTGATTGTAAATAGGATTATAAGTGTTAAAAGAATAAAAAAATGAGATTTTATATAAATAATTCTATAATTAGAAGTATAAATAGAAATTGGATTTGGGATATTGTTTTAAATACGAAATCAAACTGCCTTGATTGCAAAGAAGAAATATTATTTACATTTAATGTGAATAAAGGATTTAAGTAAATATTCTGCTAATAAAATATTTATAAAGGAAATAGGGTTTGAAATAGGAATTAAAATGAAGTTAAAGGAATTAGAAACTGATTTAAGTTGAACAGCTGTTTGGGTATTGATCCCATGTTGGTTTCGGCCTTCGGGGTTAATACGTAGGGAGCTGTTCTCTTACTAGTTTACAGTTAGAAATTGATATATGTGAGAAGATAGTGATGCGTGAATTTGAAATGGAAACGTTTTCCAATGATTAATAACGTATATTTTCTAAATTTAGAAAACAAGGAATGATGAATATATGGAAACGAGAAATAAATAAATGTGGATTGATGATTGATCGATAGAATTTCCATCTGGAAATAATATCGTTGTTTGCACACATGTTTTTCTTTGATAGTTAAATCAGCGACTATCAAAGTTCTTGACCATTTTTCCATTGTCAATACGGAGAGACCGGGATCAGATATATTATCTGAAAACCACTCCGTATGGCATTAGCGTTGCAAATCAAATATGTTGAAGATAACTGAAGACGGAGTTATGCAAGGGATGTTCTGTAAATCCTAGGTAGAAATTACCTAAGATGGATTTACATAATAGTTCCTTTGGGTTTTCCAGTCCCAGGACAACTTGAATGGACGAATGTATGACAGAGTATATCTGGTAGATCGCGTAAGTTGATCGTTTCAAACGTATTTACGTTGGTGGCGGAGGAATTTATTTCTCTTAGCTTATACCCATGGTATTTTTTGGGAAATCAATTTGTGATTTGGTGGGTATGACGATGTGGCATTCAAAGTAAATAAGGAGTGATCTATTAAAGATACTTTATTACCTCAATCCTCATCAACTGGGAAATGACAGAAATCGGGCAGCATGGCTAAGTGGGTCGCACCTAAGTAGGGTATGTTGTCACCATGTAGAGAATATTCATATTTGTTACTTCTTTTGATTCTGTATCTCCCGGGAACGGTTATGTTGGTATACCAACCATAAGGTGACAATATATTCGGAACATTCAAGCGAAATGAATGGTCGGTCATGTGTGGCCGAGTTACAAGATGTTCTTGTTGAACTCTAGTGTATCGCTTCAAGAGTACATTGATCAGAAGGTGGTTCCATAACTTGTCATAGTTGGAAATCAATTACCCAATAAGAGCCCGTGGGTTTGATTGTATATTATATATGTAGAACGTGAGATGAAAGCGTTTCTGCTAGACTTTTATTTACTTGATCTAGACATCATTATAATATCAAACAAGTATCGTTTTATAAAAATATTTTTTGTTATCGTAAGGTAAAAACCATCCATGTTTATGTGTGGATCGGTCTTACGATTATCCTTTGGTTCAAAAGATTTTTGAAAGTTAAATCAAATGATTTGAGTTTACTCACACCAGTCACATGACTGACCCATAGTTTATTTTGTTTTGTTTTCCCTAAACTCTTGGGTGCCCAATTTTGTACGGGCAGTCAAGTAGTCGGGATTTACAGACACTGAGAGCTTGGAGCAGGAGGCTTCATGATTATATAGCTATTGTTATTTCCGCTGTGTAGTAAGTGTTGTACTCTGATAATGTTACTGTATACATATACTAGTTTTATTTCAATGTTATGTATTTATTATATATTGTTCGTTCCGCTATTAGTTTCGTGTTACTATGATGATGATGTATGTTCTTCTTCTTCTTCTATTCTAAGTTTCTATCTTATCTATTCTCACCCTCTGTTTTCTTTCTTTTAGTTTTCTGGTTTCCAGTGCAATTTGGGTTGGACTTGTGTTATTTGGTCAGCTCAAATGGTACTGGAAATTTGGGACACTGCACTTGGGATAATTTCCGACAAATGTTTGAGACAAAGTTTCTTTCTCAAGCAGAAGAGAGTACATAAATGGAGAGGTTTCTAGCACTTAACCAAGGAAACATGTCTGTCAAAGAGTATGTCAATAAGTTCAATCAGTTGGCTAGGTTTGGTCTGGAGCTGGTGAATACTCCACACAAGAAAGCTTTAAGGTTTGCAAGAGGCTTGAATCAGCCCCTTCAAGCATTGGCATTATCTCACATTCCGATGTGGGCTACTTTTGAGAGACTAGTTGACATGGCATTGATGCACGAAGATGGAAAAGAGGAGAAAAAGGAGGCTAAGATCGATAAGACACAAAACAATAGGGTGTGGCCCAAGAAGGAACAACAAAAGAAGGGCGAAAAGTACGAGATAGCTCAAGGAAAGAAGAAATGTCATGGTTGTGGAAGATTGGGTCATTTGATCAAAGATTGCAGAAAAAGGAAGAATGCTTGTTTCCGGTGTGGTAAGGTCGGACATTATTCTAGGGAGTGCCCGAATAAGCAAGGACAAGGCTTATGGGCAGGATCTTCTAGAGGGCAGGTGCATGCTCTCGAGGCCAGTGTACTGGACAGAGGTTTTCTGTTGAAGGTTTGATTTCTCTTTTCGGTCATCCAGTTAGGACTTTTTTGATTCTGGGGCTTCTCACTCTTTTATATATGATTCTGTGATTGAGTCTCTCACCTTAGTACTAGTATTGTTTTTGATCCCATTATTGTCTCAAACCCTATTGGGGGAACGACTCATCTGTCTATGATTTGTCAGGGTTGGAGGATATATGTGTTGGGCGTCAAGGTTGAGTGTGACGCATATGTATTTGGTTTTACAGGTTATGGTCTGATTCTAGGGGTGGATTGGCTAGCCTTGTATCGTGCCATTCTAGATTGTGAGAGGAGGGTCGTTAGACTTTTGACTTGCTGGGGAAGGACTCTCGAGATTTCCTGTGACCCAAAGGGGTCTGTTATGTTTAGTTTCCTAGAATCACTTGATGCTTCTGTCAATGATTTACGACCTGTACCAGTTATCTGTGAGTATCCAGATGTTTTTGAGGAGGTTAGGGGCTTACCTCCAAGGCGCCAGATCGATTTATGGATATATTTGGTGGATAATGCGAAACCAGTCGCTTTGCCTGTGCGCCACATGGCTCCTAGGGTAAGAAGGGAGCTTAGGAAGCAGTAGGGGAGCTATTTGAGAATGGGTTTATTAGGCAAAGCATATCAGAATGGGGTGCTCCTGTTGTCTTTGCAACTAAGGTGGATGAATCGCTTCGTTTATGTGTGGATTACAGGGAGTTGAATAAGCTTACTAAAAAAAAATAGGCACCCACTTCCGAGGATTGATGATCTGTTTGACCAGCTTTTTGGTGCATCTGTTTTCTCTCAGTTAGACTTCGCTATGGGGTTTCAACAGTTGCGGGTGGCTGAGGATGGTATAGATAAGACCGCTTTCAGGACTCCAGATGGCTTCTTTGAGTGATTGGTCATGCCTTTTGGTTTGATGAATGCACTCGCATATTTTGTGGATCTGATGAGTAGGGTGTTTCGGGAGTTTCTGAATAAGTTCGTCGTGGTCTTTGTTGATGAAATTTTGATCTTCTCGAAGAGCAAGGAAGAACATGCCCTACATTTAGGGGAGGTTTTAAGGACTCTCCGAGCACACCAACTTAAGGCGAAATTCTCCATATGTCACTTTTGGAGAGAGCAGGTAAGACTTCTAGGGCATATGGTCTCCAAGGAAGGGACAGCAGTGGATCCCACGAAAGTATTTGCAATTTAAGATTGGAAGGTTCCAAGAATGCAATGAGGAAAGGAGTTTTCTCGGTTTAGCGGGCTATTAGAGGAAGTTTATCAAGGATTTCGCGAAGATATCAGCTCCACTCACCAGATTGACGAAAAAGAATCTGACCTTTTCTTGGAGCAGTGACTGTGAGGATGCTTTTCAGCGGTTAAAAGAGGGCTCTGACAACAACCCCGATCTTGACTTTGCCTGATGGGAATAAAGTGTTCACAGTGTACACTGATGCATGTGGTACAAGACTTGGTGCTGTCTGAATGCAAGGAGCAAGAGTAGTATGTTACAGTGGTAAAAAACTGAGAGTTCAGAAGTAGAACTACCCTACCCACGATTTGGAATAGGCTGCTACAATATTTTCACTTAAGACTTGACGGCATTATCTAATTGGAGAGAGGTTTGAGTTGTACACGAATCATAAATCTCTCAAGTATCCGTTTTCGCAGAAGGATCTCAATTTGAGACAATAGTGGTGGATGGAGTTCCTAGCGTCCTATGACTTTGAGATTGCTTATACCTCTGGCAAGGGTAATGCGATGGCATACGCATTGAGTATGCAGAGCATGACTTTCAGTCTTCTGTTCGTAGAGAGGTGGAGCTTGGAGTACATATCGACTTTTGATTTTAGGCCATCTATGGATTTTACACCTGGATTGTTGGCATCCTTAGAGATGCGAGCTATTCTTATGGATCATATAGGATATTTGCAGCGAGAGCACCCATAGATAGAAGACATCTTGGACATACTTAGTAGAGAGGAGACTTTTAGTCACCTCAGTAGATATTTCACAGATGGTGGAGGGTGGTTACGACGGGATGGAAGGCTATATGTTCCCCGAGTTGGGAGCCTGTTGAAGACAGTCCTTGAGGAAGCCCATCATTCTAGGATGACTATCCATCTAGGCAATGATAAGATATATAAAGATATAAAGAGGGTTTCTTTTGGAATGGGATGAAAAAAATACGTAGCGGAGTTTGTCTCTCGATGTTTAGTTTGCCAGCAAGTTGAAGCTAAGCAGACGAAAACTGGCGGTTTGCTTCATCCTCTCGAGGTCCCACAGTGGAAATGGGGCGTTTCTATGGATTTCATTGATGGTTGTCCTAGATCGAGGAAAGACAACACCAGTATTTGGGTTATAGTAGGCCGACTTACTAAGAGCGCTCATTTTATTCATGTTAAGAGCAAGAGAATGGAAACATGGTTGGCATCTGCTTATCTTCATGAGATAGTCCGTCTACATGGAGTATCTTCTAGCATAGTGAGAAATCCTGATCCCATCTTCACTGATGAGTTCTGGAAGAGCCTACAAGAGGCATTAGGTACACAGTTATGTTTGAGCACCGCATATCACCCAAACTGATGGACAAACTGAGTGGCTGAATAGATTTCTTGGGGATCTTTTTAAATTGTGTATCCTAGACTTTGGAGGGACTTGCGAAGAGAATCTTTCATTGGTGGAGTTCTCCTACAACAACAGTTATCAGGCTAGTATTGGCATGGCACCCTTCGAGGCACTATATGGTCAACCTTGTAGATCCCCAACTTGTTGGTAGGAGTCTACAGATAGGCCTCTACTTGGACCTAAGATGATTAGGGAGACTTCAAAAAAGATTGAACTTATTCGAAGACGCATGAAGATAACTAGGGCAGGCAAAAATCCAACGCAGATAAAAGAAGGACTGATATTGAGTTTGAGGTGGGAGACGTGGTTTTCATCAAAGTATCACCTTTAAGGAATGTGGTTCGCTTTGGATCTATAGGGAAGTTAGCGCCAAGGTTCGTAGGGCCATTTCCCTAGTGGAAAGGATAAGTCAGATGGCCTATAGGGTGAGACTACCAGAAAGATTAGCGGGTGTTCATGATGTTTTCCACATTTCTCATTTACGGAAGTGTCTACACGATACACCAGAGGAAGTTGAGCCGAGCATGCTTGAGGAAGTAAAGGTAGAATGGGAGGCGACAGTTATACGAGTTCCTACCTGTATACTTGGATCAGAGGTTAAGAAACTTCACAACCGAGAAGTCAAATTGATGAAAGTTCAATGGAGAGAAGACTGCAAAGATGCAACTTGGGAGACTGAAGACAAGATTCGCGCTTCATACCCTTTTCTTTTCAAGGGTATGTTTTTAACTTTTTTTTTCCAAGCTTTTATTCATACTTGTTTCTATCATTTAAGTATATCCTATCGATCGAATCTTCAACCTTTAGGTAGAAAACCAATGGATGTAAACATGTGTTTGAGACATGTTATGTTTGATGGATGCAATTGGATGCAAGTATTTGCTAGTGGTTGCTCGTGGATGCATATACACATACTAGGCACTAAATCGGCTCAATCACTTACATAATTGCATATGGATGTGTGTGCACTTTAAAAAATTTTATGGATAGGAAATGATTGTATCAACATATGGGTGTTTCGTTTGGATGGATGATTGTGCACACATATAGAGTTTACATGACATACTAGAAATATCTGCATACATGTTGGATTCATGACACTAACATACATTGCATTAAGGAGGTCAACTGAATCAGTAGACCGCCAGATTTTTCACACTAGCATAGGGACATATACACACACCTTTGCATATGTTCATACAAGCATTAGAAATCTCTTAAGGACAATGAAGGCCTATAATTGATGGATGAGTAGATGGTTGATGGATGCTAGAATAAATATTCTTCCTAAATTAGAGATTTCAGGGAAATCCTTTAAGTAGGGGAGAATGTAACACCCTGTAATTTTAAAGGACATTAAAAAATAAACTAAAGATTGCTTAATTAAATACTAGGAATTAAGTAAAACGAACTGTACCATTGCATTCGTCTCAGAATTCTGCTTAACATAGACTCCGAGTTTGCATAAAACGGACATCATATGAAGATGATATTGAGGTCAGAAGTTTGTATACATATAAGAGAAATATATATAAACAAAATCAAACTAGAAAATTCAAAACAGTTCAAAATCGATGTGGGAAGACCACGTGTGAATTCAACCCGTTGGGGGTTGACCCACAGTCCACGGGGTCAACCCGTGGGTCGACCCACTCAAGTGTGTGATGACCTTAGGGTCGACCCTGGGTCGACCCACCACAGATCTACCCAGGTTCATTTCATGAACCTGGACTTGTTTCTGAGCTGGATTCGTTGGATGTAGGCTATATATATGGCCATATTTCTATTGTTTTATTCACCCAAAAACAATGGAGACAACGAGATGCTGCCCTAACTTGGATTGAATTAGGCTATATTCTTCAACAACAGCCTATACGTATACAAGAATATCTTCTGCAATATCATCATATTATTCTCTGTTCTTTAGATCCAGTCTCTATGAGTTCAAGTTACTTTTAGAAATAAACATTTAACAAATAATCCTGATATGTTTATAAATCAGGATATAAATCTATGCCTGTAAAGAATCTGATTCACACTTAAACAGTTCTGTTATCACATGTATTCTTCAGTATAGCTGAGTTGCTGTTCAGTTCGTATATGCCTATCTCTGATATGCCTATTTCTGTTCTTCTTCCTCCCTCATTCCCTTTTTATTTTTATATCCAGGCTACCTTCGAGCCTAGGCCGATATTGTTGAAATATGCGTATGAACAAAATTGGGAATGATAATTCAGGGGCATAACTTGTACTATGAATCATGACTGGGATTTGGGAGCAGAAACTATACTGCGAAATATGACTAAAATTTAGGGCATACCTTAGACCGTGAATTATGACTTGTGGTTTGGGGTATATAAATGTTTAGGCTTAATTTAAGATTAAGTGGAACATGTTAATGAAATTGTAACTAACCTGTAAAACATGTTGGGGGTTATGCATACTAGTTAACCTATAATACTTATCCTATTATATCTGTAGGGGTTATATATACATATAAACCTATTTATCTGTGGCTTGTTTAATCTATTGGAAGGGATTACGTAAACATGTTGAACCTGTGGGGTTAAGTAAATTTTTTAAATTTGCGGGGGGTTATACGAACCTGTTAAACTTAACCTTTGGAAATCCTAATTGATTGGGGAGACAAGTTTAGGGGTTGAATTGTGTAGTCTGTTGTGTGGGACCCATGTTAGTCTGTAACCCATTCCAGTAATAAACGGGGACCCCGCACTAGGTAGTGGTCGCGGCATGCTTACTGAGCTAATTGCAAGAGGTTTAATTGGTAAGGGGTGTTCTGATGGTGCGTTCTAACGGGATCATGTGCGTGCATGGGTCTGGCTTGCTTGGGAAAATAAGCCACCATAACACCTGTAAATAGGTCTGTGTCCTTCTAGTGGTTTCCACTTTATGAAGTAATACACCTTACTGTGGGGCTGACACAGGGTATTTACGTGGTAGGGAGCTGATCACTGGGGTTAGTAATTAGGGTACATCTAGTTTTGTTTAGGTACCCGTTATTTCTGTTTGGGGTAACACCCGTTATTTTTGTTTAGGTGCCTGCTATTTCTATTTGGGTTAGAAACCCATTACTAGAAGTACACCTAAGTCTACCATTTGTGTTTCTGTTGGGATCATTCTGTTTCTGTTCAGTAATGGGAAAATACTTGATCCAATATACTAGTATTGGTGCAGAGAAAGTAATTAAGAAGCACAGTTTATCCTGTTTATTTTGTATATCCTATCCATCCTATTTATACATGTTATCTACTATAGTTATCTCTCATCTAGTTCATTTGCTATCATGATACTTTTAGTTATTTATATGCTAAAAGACACTGGACTCGCCAGACTTTATGTCTGACATGTTTTGTTTCCTTTTCTCTCTCTTCCTTTTTCCCCAAGTTCTCAGGGTTGGAATGCTCAAGCTTGATTAGGACTCTCTCTTCCGTTTCATCTTGGATTTGGATTTGTTTCGATGTATCGCTTTGACTACTTGTGTACTTATAGGGATTATGACTTTTTAGTTCTGTACTCTGATGGTTTTTAGCGCAAGACATATGTTTTTACTTGATATATTCTATTCTAGTATTCTAGTCTGGTGTTGTAACTAGATTTTGAGGCCATGATGTTTACTGCTGAAAAATAAAGTTTTAAATTTCCACTGCTATTTTATATCTGTCTTGTGATGTTCTGTTTCTGATTACCTATAATGCTTCACTGAACTTAATGCATTTTGTTAAAGAGTGACATTAACGGACGTTAGGTGTCGCCCCTACGCACGATTTTGGTCTTGCAGCTGCTCAATCAACGCTCGCATCTCCTTAATTTCTTTTTTGTCCTGGGCCTTCTTAGCTTGTGAAACCTGCAAATACAAGTATAGAAGGAAACAGTCGAAAGATACCCTTGAACAAGCATGAATTGAAATCATAACAAAATGGTTTAGGAACAAAGATGCATATCCAAAAAAAGTTGAAATGGTAGATAATTATTTGTTGATATATAGATGTGGTAATACCATCCATTTCTTTGCTAATGCATTTATAGGACCAATTCTATGTTGTGCTGCAGTGAAGATAACCTATGTCGAACATTACATGCTATGAATGATTATCTAATTAAACTTTCAATTAAGCTCACTTCTAAAATGTTTTTTCAAGTCATTATTGTAAGTAATGCACAAGTTACACACTCATTAATAACTACATATGTTGTATGCAACTTTAAAATTTTTATTGTCATATATCAATTACAAATTAAAATGATATTCAATTATCGCTAGTTACATATATCTCTAGCTATTAATGTCTTAACAGAGAAAAAAATCTTAATAATGTAGATGTAAATAATTTATGTTATAAGAGATATATTTATTATATGTATGAGTAAATAAACAATTTTTACATTCTTGTTGTATAGTTTTTGTATGTACATTCAACTATACAATAGGTCCTATAAATATTGCTAATACATCCATTTCTTTGCTAATAATGGTAGATATTTATATATTCATGCTCAACGATATGGTTTATGTATTGACATTTTGTACTCCATACGAATATTGCAAAAATCAAATAAATATTGGTTAAATCATACGAATATTACCCTCAGGTTACCGAATCCGTAATGCATGCTCCGCTATGATGGGTCCATACCAGGATCAAATAGGTAGTCTTCTTCCTCCTGCGTCAACTCATTACGACCCGACTCCTCAAGCGCATGAGCCTGTGCCTCCAAGAACTTTCCCTATAATGCAAAAATCAATTTCAGTTGAATAATAATAGAATGTTGACTTAATTTACATTAACTTGTAATTAATAAACTAATAAATGTGATAATAAAATTCAAAATACACATACGTATCAATTCGGCTAATTTCTAGGGGTGACTACCTAGGTAGTGTGAAGGCGTTGAAAAATCGAGGTATATCACTACCCGTGGTGTTTACTAAGACAGACAAGCAATGGCTTGAGTGAAATATTAGGTTCCACACGTAAATCAAAAAAAAATACACATACGTATGCAGCTGTCGCCTTATCCAGATCATTCCACTTATATGTGACGTTGCCAACCTCGTCTATATGCCTGGATGCGTAGGTGTGAGTAAATACGTCCATGTAGGACACGAGATGTCCACCAGCTCGTTCCTACAGTTGATAATTTGAATAGTTCAATTCTACATAGTCAATCACTTAACTGAACAATATATAAATGTAATAATTGGCAAATTTACCAAGTCCTCGCGGTGATGCTAGAAAGACTTGGATCATCCACGATGAGTTACTGGACCCTTGCTCCTGTTTCCGGTGTTCCTTGCCGACTCAGCTTGCAAATGTACATTGACTAATTATTTAAAATCGACAAAAAAATTAATTAGATTCGTTATAGATTTACCTTGAACTCATCCATGTCCCACCACACAACCATCTTATAAAAGACTTCATTGCCCATCCCCCTTGGTTTCTTCCCCTTTTTCTTAATCTCAATCATCTTTTCTCTATAATTTTTGGCGACCTTTGAGTTCCAGTGTCGTTGAACTAGGCTCATCTCAGTCTCCTTCACATTTACTGCCTCCTGTATACTGAGAAAATATTGTTAATCTCATTTATTTGTATTTAACCAATTTATAAAGCAGTATAAATGTACTAGAAAATCTTGTCAGATAGTCTCTTTGACGTCAGTTGGGACCCTACTCTACTTAGGTCAGAAATTGTAACAACTCGGAATTTCTAAACCAATTTAAAATTTTATTTTTAATTGATTTAATGGATTTTAAGCATTTAAAATGATTTATTTTGAGAATTAACGATTTAAAATTTATTTAAATCGAAGTTAAAATGTATAAATATTTAATTTAATTAAAACAAATTCGAAATGGCACGGTAGTTTAAAAATTCGATTTTTAACTTCAAATGAATACAGAATGCAAAATAAATCGGATTTCAGTAAAACGGAAACGTTAGAATCCGTTTAATTATATCTTTCTAATGAATGTGAAAATTTAGATTTCATAAGATAAACTGTAAGTTATGCCCAGTTTAAAATTTATAATAGTCGCTATGGAATATATATATATATATATATATGTGTGTGTATATATATATATTAATACTACATAGCCCTTAAAAATAGCCATTTTGCAAACGACCTCCGTTTTTGATGAAACCACTTTTGTTGGATCTGGAATATCAAATTATTGTTAGGTTTCAAATTTCATAATGTTTGGAATCAATATGTGAGTGTACTAAATTTAAACGTGTTTTGTTAATTCAGTTTAAATTTAATCGACCAGAAAAAGGTCATTTTTCAAACGGTCTCCAAATTCTACGAAATTAGTTTTGTTCAGACTATACTGTCAAAACATAGCTAGATTTTTGTTTCTATAATTTTTTGAGTTAGTATGTGGCCCTAGTAAATTAAAATGTATGTTCAAATTCAATATTGACCGTTATATTAATTAATATTTTAGTTTTGACGAAAACTGATCGAAACAGTCGAACTGGCTTACGAAACATATCCCAATGTGTCCATAATGGGGGTATTTAGCAGGGGACGATAGCCGTTGGGTTTGATTTGGAATTCAGATCGATAAACTAGTAATTTGGAAATTAAATAATATTAAAAATTCTATAAATACCCCAATTTTTATTCCTAAACCCTAATTCCCGTTACAATTTTCAGCATCTCCCCTAAAGAAACCAAGGGCCGATTTTTCTCCACTCTTTTCCCTAATTTTATTTTAATCCGCTCAGCAATTTTCGACACTCCTAAAACAAATATTCTAGAGATTCGAGAGCTCGTTCGATCTATATGGTGATGATGGGGTATTGTTGCCTAGACCGTGTGATTTCAATGCTCATAGTCATCGAGTACAACCCCGATTTCAAGGCCACTTGGGTTGTCGAGTTGGTCAATGGGGGGTGACGGCGATAGAGAGGAGGAGGGCTTCGAAGTGGTAGCGTCGGATCGTGCTCCAACATCCCCTGGCGGCGTGCGATTTTGGATGTTGGCAACGAAGAGGGGTTCGGGTTTTTCACTGAAGAGGATGATGAAGAAAAGGAGGTGTTTGTTTTCTTTTTGTCAATGTAATTAAGGCTAATTATTTAATTATTATTTCTATTATGTAATCGATGTATAAAAATTACCGTAACTTCTTCATACGAGGTCGGAATTCGACGATTCAAATTGCGTTGGAATCCTCTCGACGAACACTATAACATGGAACTGACAAGAATGGAACCAAAGAAAATTGGATTTTCAGCTAAATTAAATGCGTGTTTAATTTATTTGAAAAATACAACCATCAATTAAAGACTGACGGAGTGGAACCCAAATTGAGAATTCTCTCACTAAAATATTGTATATTTATTTATTTTATTACTGAAAATATATGAATTACCAGTGTTGATTTTTATTTGTTGTATGTGACATTATTTGAGTTCAATACATGAACTATTCATGACTCATCTGCACAAGAAGCGTTGTTTGAACATACGACACTCGTATTTCAAACAACGTGGATACACACTTTGTGGTGGTGAAATGAGATATAAATATTCATTTATAATTTAAACAGGTAAAAATTTTTAATTTGAAAAATAATTCGAATCGAATTAGAATTGGTTGAATTCATTAACCAGTGATCAATTTGAATCGATGTTGTTATCCAAAAAAACCACACGGGTATTGGGATGATACTTGATATACACTAATCCCAATAATTAGTTGTATGTCAATCGATTGGTTGACAGACTGTGGTGAGTGTTATTTAATTATTTAACGCTTATACAGTTGTAGAATGCACTCTGGATGATTTTTGAATGTGTAATGATTATTTATCTTTATTTTTGAATACATGCTATGTATGGAATCCACATAACTGAAATTATATGGTAATTGATTGAGTCGCATTCCGATTCAGAAATAACGAATATTTTAAAATAGCGAATATTTTAAAATAATATTCAGTGAAGGATTAAATTATGATTTTGTTGTTCGATTTTGGATGGACACGAAAATATTAGAAAATATATGAAGTCGAGTTAAGTAGTTAAATGCCATTTTAATTCAAACGGGTTTATAAATCGATTTTATTCATTTTATACTGAATATCGAAAAGGAAATGGATTTCAAAATCAAATATTGTCAATTTAATATTATAATGATATAGAATATTCAATTTTGTTTTAAAATTGAAAATGAAGTTTAAATCATTTTAAAACGAATTTATAAATATTTTATAAAATTAAGTTTTAAATAGAAATTGATGAAATATATATATTATATATACAAAAGGTTTAAATAGAACGCGCGGCGCAGCAACCGTTCGTGAATTCAACCATTGACTTCAAATTGATGTACAAGGAGATCCGATCGTCCGACTCACCTAAAGCTGGAACCGTTGGATTCGTATCAAAAAGAAATTTCCAATAAATATAAGAGATTTAAATTTTAATCTTTGGATTTTAAATTATGTCCAAATCAATTTCAGAAAAGGTCGCTATTGATGCAGTTCGGTGACCGTTATTGGAAACCGACTGTAAGGGCCTTAATAAAATCATTAAAAATGTGGAAAAATTATGTAAAATCATAATTACTGATTTGGATGGATTTTGGATGAAAAATTCCCTATTTGAAAAGATAAAAGATATTTTTATCTAAATGAACTAGTTATTAACTAGAATAATATTCCATTGTTTTTAATAAATGAATTGAATTTGTAAATGGTTTCGATATAACTAGAATTTTCCAACGTATGAATTGGAATGGATTTAAATGAAAATAATCTTCGGAATATTTCAATATTGGATTCCATGATT
Organism: Allium sativum; assembly: GCA_030737875.1. Taxonomy (NCBI): domain Eukaryota; kingdom Viridiplantae; phylum Streptophyta; class Magnoliopsida; order Asparagales; family Amaryllidaceae; genus Allium; species Allium sativum. The sequence goes on from CM060922.1 coordinate 938,238,848, forward strand.
ATAGGATATTGTTGAGGAATTTGGAAGATATAAATATTGTTATTCCCAATACGATATTTGTTGGTTTCAAAATTTGATATTGAATATAAGCCGATATAATTTCTATTTAGAGCCTTGTATATGATATCAAATTGGATTATGGGTTTGTCATGAACATTGTATTAAATAACAATTGTTCTTTAACCCAATTTATAGTAAAGATATGATTTGGAATTAATAATATTAATTAAGATTAGGGGAATTTTCCAAATTAAAGTTTTCCAATGTAATACATTGAATTAGAATTGAATGGAATTCGATTAATTAATAATCGAGATGAGCTTTCGTAAAAGAAAACCATTATTATATATGGAATTTAAAATGCTTTGCTGTTATTCTATTTATATTATTACTCAGATACGGAAATTTATATCGATTATGTATTGATTTGTTTTCCGTGGAGATTCCATAGTATTTGGAAGATGATTTGGGTTTATTGCGTATTGTGTTTTAAATGACATTGATTCTTTAACCCTGTTAAAGGCAAGATTAATTTTCAAAAGTTGGAAAATCATTGAGTAATCTTTTCTGGACGATTAAAATTGAACTAGATTTTTAACGAATCTTTAAATATATTAAAATGAGATTAAATTTAACGAATTCATGAAATGATCGAGAATGGAGTACCACCAGTTTTACTCCAGGCGATAGTTAAATCTTTAATTAGATTTGAAACATGAAATGGTAATTAAATTTACCGATAACACAATGGGTGTTAGATATGGAGTATCAGCAGTTTTGCTCCGTGGGATGAATAGGTTGGGATTGGGAAAAATAAAATAAATGATTAATTCGGTAAGGCTAGATAATCCTGACTAGTTTTAAAAACCTTAATTTAGTTTAGAATTGTTAAAGGATAAAATAAAATCTTTGGAAATGGTTTTTAAAGGAAGATTAAAGAATAAGTTTAAATGAATTTATCTTTGATAAAACTAATGGGAACCTTTCCCTAAAGATGTGTATATTTGAAACAAGAATATTCTGGATTGGAATGAGGCGTATAATGTATTTATTTATCACTTGATTATAAAATACACGAGTTATTCGAAAAGACCGAGTTTATCCCATTCTGAATAACTGATACGATGATTAAATGTCGACGATGAAGACGGTGGTTGAAGACCGGAGATCTTCACATCGAATGGATGATTACTGATGTCTTGATTGGGCTGATCCCCTGAGACATGGTAATAAGCGGTGATCGTCCAGACGTACTTGGAGATCGACCGGATATGCGAGGACCACTCTCCTGTATTGGACATATGGGACAAGGAATAAGGTGCCTCCGGTTTCGTTCAGACCTAGAACGGACTTGTAAATGGATGTGCGTCTGACATCGGATTTCATTCTATGTTGATTGATTTCTATTAAATATACATCTGTTTGGTGGCGTAGAATTTATTCTTTTGGTTAACACCCTTCTCTGAGACGTACAAGCTTAGAGGTTATATATTAATAGACATCGGTCGTATGACATGGATTGTCAATGTGGCATGCTAAGATGCAATGATTAAGGCTTTTGTTGAAAAGCAGAGTCTTATGATTGATGATCAAAGCACGACTTTAAATAACATAGCTTTGTATATAGCGTTAATTCGCGAGCCTCACACCTGATATGAGTCAAAAACGAGATAGTGACTACGGGGAGTGCATGCGTTTCTTTCTAGCTAGAAGTGGTGTCATGGCCCTGACATTTTTACTTATGTGGATGATGGATTGTGAGGCACCTCAGATTTGAGTCCCTAGTGGCTCTTGGTATGGTCGACGTATTGACTAGATTTTATACGCCTTTGGGTAGGGAAACGTATTGATTAGGAATAACTAATCCACTAAAGTAAGTGTGGACTGAACCTAAAGATCCAGGTGTAGTTGTGACTGAATCCTGAGGCACGGGCTAGAGTGTCTCGAATCGGAGAGGAGCCATCCTTTGCCTAGACTCATAGATGGAATCCAATTTCCAATACGTGACTTTTCGGTTTTTGTTGTAAACCTATATGGCGACATAGTAGGATGGGGTACTATGCCGTCTGTGATTGATACATTTATATTTGAAGTTGTTTGGTACACTATGCACTTATAGTAATATCAAAATGATTTGTATTAAAACGTACCAAGCATGTTTGGCTATTATAAGGTAAAATTCTATCCTTCGGCTAGCATTGCATTGTGTGATAGGACCTGAGTCTTATAATAGCTCCATTTTTTCAAAAAGCATTGCGTTGTTTATTAAATCGTTTTATTTCAAGTTTGGTAATCGTGAGAGGAAACCCGTTCCGTGCTATATGGCATGGTCCCGTGAATTACCCTTTTTTAAAGTAATATTTTAATAACTGTTTTAAGTTCTCAAACCAGTCCAATGACTAGCCTGGAGTTTGTTGTTTTCTCCTAAACTCTAGATGCCCATATTTTCCACACGGTCAGTCAGTAGTTTTGGTTTTGCAAATTTCTCTTTAACAAGATCCTGGTTTACTGCTAGAGCTATATTCAGAAAGCTTTGCATCCGTGTATTTCTTTCAGTTGTGATAGTTGATGTATTTCCGTTGTGCACTGTATTTATACATTTTTATTTCCGCTGCTATGTATTTTAAATCTTTGATATTATTTTTCTGTTGTGTAATATTTATTCGTACTCTGATATTCTTGTACTCTAATGTAATTATTGTAATTGCAATGATATGTTCTATTGTTTATGTTCTGATGCGTCGTGTTCTCAAAGAAATCCGGGCTCATGATTTATAGGGTTTTCGGGTCGTCTCAGTTGGTATCAGAGCTTTGGTTTACAGAGCTCGAGAACAAGACACATTAGAATCGAATGAAAGAGTTTATCAGAGATAGAATTAGTATATCCTATAAGAAACTCATTAGAGATGGGGTTAGTAATCCCCTAGAATGAGTTGAGAGTGATATATTTATATGTAACGTATTTGTGATTATTATATAATACGACTTTAGAAGTTATATTTTGAGAATATAAAAGTTATATTTTTAGAAAGATAAATAACCAATTAATTGTTTGTGTGATTGTTTGATTTTTTGTTTGCTTACTTATGGCGTCTGATTTAAATAAATTAGACGTTATCTCTTGTACTTTTTTATAGTTAATGTACGAAAACCCTTGTTATTTAATTTAATTGAGTCAAGTTAAGCTGAATTACAAGTTTTGTTAGAATTGGAAAAGTATACATATATGTGTTGAACAGGTTAATGGCTTCGCGTTGAGTAAAGAAATAAATTGTGTGCCCAACAAACAGGTGCACCTTGTTGAGTTGGTTGCGCAATTTTATTATTAAATAAACTCCGGTGAATGAAATTGGATGCGTTGTGATGGTTGTCCTGTGTGAGATTACAAACCACGCTATTGGATAGCAACAAATAAATTATGAACTACATCGCATGGCATACTACATGAAGACAACATATCATATCATATTCCATATGGGTATTTGGCACTTATATGACGAGGTTCAGATTACCATATGAGCGAGATGCTTGTATGGCGAGGACTGAATTACAGGTCGAACAAAAGATTGATTATGGACATAATTAAGGAATACATGTAACGGTGCTCGAGGTAGGATTTAATAAAAACCCTACACAGGTCTGAAGATGACAAAATTTCACGTCTCTCTTGTTTTAATTTAAGGCACATGGAATATTTTATTTCCAATACTGGGGCAAGGTATGAGATTATGATTTTTTACACGTCTCCCTTGGGCGTAGATAGGTCACAAAACATGCGTATGCTTATTATTGATTTATTGGGTGCCTAATATAGCCCAATAAAATTTTCAAACCCTCCCCGTACAAAGGAGGTTATAGCAAAATTTTAGTGTGTTAGCCAAATTTTTGAGAAATTAGAAAGTTCTTAGAAACTGAAAAGTTAAAGAACTCAAGCTGGAATGAAAGTTGAGTTGGTTTGTTAAACAACTTTCAGCTCCATTCCTTTTCGTGGACGAAAAGATTTTAAGTCGGGGAGATTGTAACAACCCGGAGTTTCTGAACCAATTTAAAATTTTATTTTTAATTGATTTAATGGATTTTAAGGATTTAAAATGATTTATTTTGAGAATTAACGATTTAAAATTTATTAAAATCAAAGTTAGAACGAATAAATATTTAATCTAATTAAAACGAACGCGAAATGGCGCAGTAGTTTGAAAATTCGATTTTTAACTTCAAATGAATATACAGAATGCAAAAAAAAAATTCAGATTTCAGTTAAACCAGAAACGTTAAAATCTGTTTAATTATATATTTCTATTGAATAAGAAAAATTCAGATTTCATAATATAAACTGTAAGTTATGTCCAGTTTAAAATTTAAAATAATCGCTATGGAATTTATATATATTTTTAATAATATATAGCCCTTAAAAATAGCCATTTTGCAAACGACCTCCGTTTTGGACGAAACTGCTTTTGTTGGATCCAGAATGTCAAATTATTATTAGGATTCAAATTTCATAATTTTTGGAATCAATATGTGAGTGTAGTAAATTTAAACATTTTTGTCAGTTCAGTTCAAATATAATCGACCAGAAAAGGCCATTATTTAAACGGTCTCCAAAGTCGATGAAATTAGATTTGTTAGGACCGTATCATCAAAACATAGCGAGATTTATTTTTCTATAAGTTTTGGATGTGGCCCCAGTAAATTAAAACGTACGTTTAAATTCAATATTGACCGTTATATTAATTTATATTTTAATTTTGATAAAAACTAATCGAAATAGTTGAATTGGCTTACGAAACATATCCCATCGTGTCCGGACTGGGGGTATTTAGCTAGGGCGACAGTCGTTAGGTTTGATTGGGAGTTCGAATCGATAAACTAGTAATTTGGAAATTAAACAATATTAAAAAATTTATAAATACCCCAATTTTTATTCCCAAACCCTAATTCCTGTTACAATATTCAGCACCGCCACTAAAGAAAGCAAGGGATGATTTTTCTCCACTTTCTTCCCCAAGTTTCTTTCAATCCGCTTAGCAATTTTCGATACTCCTAAAACAAATATTCTAAAGCTTCGAGGGCTCGTTCGATCTATATGGTGATGATGGGGTATTGTTGCCTAGACCTTGAGATTATGGTGCTCATAGTCGTCGTGTTCGACCGTGATTTCAAGGCCACTGGGGCTATTGAGTTGGTCAATGGGGGGTGGCGGCGATGGAGGAGGAGGTGTGCTTCAAAGTGGTAACGTCGGATCGTGCTTCAACATCCCTGGGCGGCGTGCAATTTTGGATATTGGCAACGAAGATGGATTCGAGTTTTTCGCTGAAGAAGATAATGAAGAAAAGGAGGCGGCCATTTTTTTGTCAATGTAATTAAAGCTAATTATTTAATTATTATTTCTATTACGTTGTCGATGTATAAAAATTATTGTAATTTATTCATACGAGGTCGGAATTCGATGATTCAAATTGCGTTGGAATCCTCTCAACGAACACTATAACATAGAACTGACTAGAACGGAAATGGAGATAATTGGATTTCAGCTAAATTAAACGTGTGTTTAATTTAGTTGAAAAATACGATCATAAGTTAAAGACTGACGGAGTAGAACCTAAATTGAGAATTCTCTCACTAAAATATTGTACAGTTTTTTATTTTATAACTGAAAATATATGAATTGCTAGTGTTGATTTTTATCTGTTGTATGTGACATTGTTTGAGTTCAACTTATGAACTACTCACGACTCATCTGCTCAAGAAGCGTTGTTTGAACATATGAAACTCATATTTCAAACAATGTGGATACATACTTTGTGGTTGTGAAATGAGATATAAATATTCATTTATAATTTAAACAGTGAAATTGTGTTAATTTGAAAAATAATTCGAATCGAATTTGAATTGGTTAAATTCATTAACCAGTGATTAATTTGAGTCGATTGTTGTTGTCTGAAAACCCCACATGGGTATTGGGATGATACTTGACATACACTAATCCCAATAATTAGTTGTATGTCAATCGATTGGTTTACAGACTTTGGTGAGTGTTATTTAATTATTTAACGCTTATACAGTCGTAACATGCACTGTGGATGATGTTTGAATGTGTAATGATTATTTATCATTATTGTTGAATACATGCTATGTATGGAATTCATATAATAGAAATTATATGGTAAATGATTGAGTCGCATTCCCATTCAGAAATAAGGAATATTTTAAAATAACGAATATATTAAAATAATACTCGGTGAAGGATTAAATTATAATTTTGATGTCCGATTTTGGATGGACACGAAAATATTAGAATATATGAAGCCGAGTTAAGTAGTTAAACACCATTTTAACTCGAACGGATTTATAAATCGATTTTACTCATTTTATACTGAATATCGAAAAGGAAATGGATTTCAAAATCAGATATTTTGAAAATATTATCATTTTAATATTATAATGATATAGAATATTCAATTTTGATTTAAAATTGAAAATGAAGTTTAAGTCATTTTAAAATGAATTTATAAATATTTTATAAAACATGTTTTAAATAGAAATCAACGAAATATATTATATATATATAAATGGCTTGAATTGAACGCATCGTGCAGCGACCGTTCGCGAATTTCAACCATTGACTTCAAAATGATGTAACGGGAGATCCAACAATTGGATTCTCCTAAAGCTAGAACTGTTGGGTTCATATTGAAAAGATCTTTCCAATTAATACGAGATATTTAAATTTGAATGGTTGGATTTTAAATTATGTCCAAATCAATTTCAGAAAAGGTTGCTATGGATGCAGTTCGGTGGCCATTATTGGAAACCGACTGTAAGGGCCTTAGTAGAATCATTAGAAATATGGGAAAATTATGTAAAATCATAATTACTGATTTGGAAGGATTTTGGATGAAAAAAAAATCCATATTTGAAAAGATAAAAGATATTTTTGTCTGAATGAACTAGTTATTAACTAGAATAATAATCCACTGTTTTAAATAAAAAAATTGGATTTGTAAATGGTTTTGATATAACTAGAATTTTCCAACATATAAATTGGAATGGATTTGAATGGAAATAAACTTTGGAATATTTCGATATTGGATTCCGTGATTATACGGATATGGTTGAGGAATTTGGAAGATATAAATATCGTTATTCCCAATACGATATTTGTTGGTTTCAAAATTGGATATTGAATATAAGCCGATATAATTTCTATTTAGAGCCTTGTATGTGATATCAAATTGGATTTTGGGTTTGTCATGAACATTATTTTAAATAACAATTGTTCTTTAGCCCAATTAATAGTAATGATATGATTTAGAAATAATAATCTTTTAATTAAGATTAAGGGAATTTTCCAAAGTAAAGTTTTCCAATGTAATACATTGAATTGGAATTGAATGGAATTCGATTAATTAATAATCGAGATGAGCTTAAAAGAACACCGTTATTATATGTGGAATTTAAAAGGCTTTTTCATTATTCCATTTATATTATTACTCAAATACGGAAATTTGTATCGATTATGTATTGATCTGTTTTTCGTGGAGATTCTATAGTATATGGAAGATGATTTGGGTTTATTGTGAACTGTGTGTTAAATGACGTAGATTCTTTAACCCCGTTAAAGGCAAAATTAGTTTCCAAAAGTTGAAAAATCATTAAGTAATGATTTTTGGATGATTAAACCTGCACTAGAGTTTTAATGCTTTAAATAGATTAAAATGAGAATAAGATAAATAAATTTATCGTATTCATGAAATGATTGAGAACGAAGTGCCACCAGTTTTACTCCAGGAGATAGTTAAATCTTTAATTAGATTTGAAACGTGAAATGATAATTAAATTTATCAATAACTGTGACGGCCCGCCCCGCACCAACCGACAGTTACTCCAAAAGTGCGCTGTACACATATCCAGTTAGCACGGAACGGGTCGCCAGAAGGGGAAAAAGAGGAAGAAATGAACAGACAAGGATCCTGTAGAATGTCTCACAGCGCATAGAACAAAATATAATAATAACATACTTGACATAAAGTAGGAGAGACAATGCATAAGCTGAAAATCAGAACTAAACATCATAGCAGCGGAAATTCAAAATACAGCTTATTACAACTTTCAAATTGTCTGAAAGCAAAACAAGATAAAGGAGGTACACTACTAATGCCCAAGTAGCGACCACCAACGACACAGGGAGAATGTGTATATATATATATATATATATATATATATATATATATATATATATATATATATATATATATATCATACGTGGAAGCCTCCTGCCCGCCTCCAGATCAGCTACTCGCACATCACCAGCTAACCTGTCTCTAGTCTGCTCGTGTGAGCACCCAGAGTAATAAGAGGGGACATAAAACTCTGGGTCAGACATAAAGCCTGGTATGAGCGATAAGCATCTAAAGTGAACAATAACAGGTAGACTAAAACATACCTAAACCTGGACCTGCAACCAAAGAGTTAGCACTACATACCGTACAACACTCTAAGGTATCATATCAATCAATATAAGGATACGGAGGTGGGGGAGGTGTGCATGTTGTAATGATGGCAAACAATCAAACATAGCATCCATCCTCACATCTCTCACTCAATGCGTAAAGTATACGATATTCACCACTTCGATCACCCAACATTCCTTGCTACGATCACTTTGCCCCATGAAGTCATAAATGGCTTCACTGCACTGATAACGTAGCCACTAATTCCTCGCTATGTCCACTTGCCCCATGGAGTTATTCACCCCATCTGCGCTGGCTCATAGCCTTACTAATCCTTACTATGTCCACTTGCCCCATGGAGTTATTCACCCCATCTGCGCTGGCTTATAGTCTTACTACGCATCACCTTGCCCCTTAGGTCATAATGACCCTACTGCACTGATAACGTAGTCTTGCTACCATCACTTTGCCCCTCAGGTCGTAATGACCCTACTGCACTGATAAGTAGCCATCATCCATTCTTAGTGGTGAATCGAAGTTATGAACGTCGACAACTCCTTAGCACACGTCCCGCAGCAAAGTCCAACCATGAAGTGAACTCATTGGTTCCCAACTGGTTCCGGGATCCTGAGCTCTAACTTCCATCTGGACTACCTTTGCATCTCGGGTTATTGGTCATCATCAGATCGGATCGGGTCGCCTTCAGCATTCTTCATCAGATCGGGTCGCGCCTCCTACGTCGGATCGGGTCGTGGTCCTCCAGGTGATCAGGTCGCACTCCCCCATCGTCTCGTGAATCCAGTCTCCATCAAATCGGGTCTCCACTTCTGGTCGGATCGTGAATACCCCATACGAATCGGATCGCGCTCCTCCATCGTCTCGTTGTGCATCGGATCGTGGATGCTGCCTTCCTCTAGTCGGATCGTGATATGAAGCACGAGTGGATCGGATCGGATCGTAATGCTCATTGGCGATCCGGGTCGGAGTACTTCAATTTGAGCACGGCGCTGCATTGATTCGTCTCGTGGGCCTTGCGCAGATGGTTCAGTTCGGAGGAGATGACTCGACTCGTGGGGATGCCCCCACGATCCCATAGGCGATCCGATCGTCCCTCAACCCCCTATGCGATCCGAACCCTTGCACCTTGTCCAGCGAGCTGTTTACGCCCCTCGACGGCGTTTTCGACCGTTCCAACTATTCTAAACAGTCACAAAGCATTTCATACAGTCATAGCAACATGCATAATCAACCACAAACATCAAAAACATCAATATGATAGGTAAAAAGAGATCAAGCATACCCAAAATCCCAAGCTTCCCCTTAAGCATATTTAGGTGAAACTAATGATAGGATTATCAAAACTTAACCAAATTAACCCAAATTCATATCAGAGGTCTAAAACATCATTCCGAATTTTATAAACATTTTTCCAGAATTTTATCATGTTTAAATTCGCTAATTAACACTAATCAACCCTAATTAGCCATAATTAGTGCAAAACTAAGCAAATCACTCACCTTAGCCACAAAACAAACTAGGATCTGAAATGATTCTCTGATTTGGTGCGAATTTCAATACCAAACAGCAGCTCCTTTGTTGATTTGGTGAAGATCTTCCTCGATTAGGGGTTGCTAAGCCAAATCCTTAACCTAAAGGTGATTTGGAGGTGATTTAGAGGTTGGAGGCCATTTTTAGGGATCCTTGGTGATAAGTGGAGGCTAGAAAACTGAAATGGAATGAATCTCCATCTCATTTCAGCCCTCCCATAACCCTAATCCCGAAATGGGTTATGGGCCTACTCACTAATCACCCGATTTGGCCCGGTTAAGCAGTTTTTCACCCTCCAAATCTTGTTTCAGCCATATCTCCCAAACGGTAAGTCCGTTTGGCTAATGTGACCACTCTACGGAAAGAGAAACCATCAAACGAATCTAATGGAAGTGGTTTCATGTCAAAATTCCTTTTCAATCAAAAGTTATGGCCAAAACAGTACCAATTAGGGGCAAAATGGTCATTTAAAAATCGACAAAAATCATGAACATGGGAAATGACTCTAATAGTTGTTTCCTAAAGTTACATGACCATAGGACTTCATATGGGAAAGAAATAAATATTCTACGATCCTATGACATGTAGAATATGGGTCATTACACTCTCCCCCCCTTAAGAAATTTCGCCCCCGAAATTCCCTAATCCCAACATATATAAAGGTTCCCACATGCCTATCAATCATAAAGCAACAATCAAACATGCAAAACAAGCTAAACAAGTCTATCCTAGCATGCGGAAAACTAGATCGCAAAGTAAATCTTACCAAGCGAAGAGTTCTGGATATGCCTTCCTAATGCCCTCCTCTGTCTCCCAAGTACAATCATTCTCGTTCTTGCCCCACTGAACCTTGACTAGTTTCACCGCCTTCCTTCGAAGTTGCTTCGTATCGTGCCCCACAATACGAATCGTCTTGCGGTTCCCAACCGCCTCGGGTTCTACCTCGAAGTCCTCTAACTGATCAGGTGAAATAGTCACATCTGAGTCGTGAACGAACTTCCTCAGCTGGGAAACATGAAATACATTATGAACTCCCGCCATTTTCTCTGGTAAGCCAACTCTATATGCCAAATTCCCGACTAATTCAAGAACAGGGAATGGCCCAACAAATCTTGGTGCCAACTTGCCTCTCCTGCCAAATCGAATCACGCTCTTCAACGGAGAGATCTTTACAAACACCAAGTCACCAACGGAGAATTTCAAGTCTCTTCTCCTCTTATCAGCATATCTTTTCTGTCTATCTTGAGCAGCTTTCATTCGTTGTTGAATGACCTTAATCTTATCGGAAGTTCCCTCACCACATCTGGTCCAAGCACAAACTTCTCGCCAGTCTCTATCCAACATGATGGTGATTTGCACGGTCTTCCATACAAAGCTTCATATGGAGCCATACTGATACTGGATTGGTAGCTATTATTATATGCAAACTCTACTAGATGCAAATGGTCATCCCATGATCCACCAAAATCCAATATACACGCTCTCAAGAGATCTTCCAATATGCGATTCACCCTCTCCGTCTGACCGTCGGTCTGAGGATGATATGCGGTACTGAGATGTAATCTTGACCCTAGAGCCTCTTGTAAGCTCTTCCAAAACCCACTGGTGAACAACGGGTCTCGGTCACTCACAATGCTTTTGGGTACTCCATGAAATCTCACTACCCACTTCATATACAATTCTGCCAACTTGGCTGCCGTCCTGGTCGATTTGACCGGTATAAATCTTGCGCTCTTAGTCAATCGATCCACAATTACCCAAATGCTATCATATCCCGATCTAGTCCTTGGTAAGCCATCAATGAAGTCCATCGAAACTTGCTCCCATTTCCATTCGGGAATTTCTAGTGGTTGTAACAACCCACTAGGCTTCTTTTGCTCGGCTTTAACTAGCTGGCAGTTCATGCATTTGGATATAAACTTCCCAACGTCTCTTTTCATCCCTTCCCAGTAGTAAGTCTGTCTCATGTCTCGATACATCTTATTACCACCGGGATGTATAGTCAGTTTTGAGTGATGACATTCTCTAAGCACTTCATCCCTCAAACCATTTACGTTGGGCACAACTAGTCTCCCATTCTTTCGAAGCCATCCATCTCGATCAAGCCCATACACATTCACCTCCTCATCGATACCCATCTCTAACTTGGAGATGATTTCTTATAGATTAGGATCGTCCCTCTGGCTGGAACCAATCCGCTCTATCAAAGTGGGTCTGATCGTCAAACTAGCTAGCATAACTGGATCCAATTCGCATCTTGGTCTGAAATCAAACCCCGCGATATAGTCCAGTTGCTTCCATTCAAGAAACATTGCCCTTAAGCTGGCATGTCTCCTACTCAAGGCATCGGCTACCGCATTACCCTTCCCAGGTGTGTACGCGATATCAAAATCATACGAAGCCAAGAACTCTAACCATCTCTGCTGACGGAGATTCAGATCTTTCTGAGAGAAGAGATACTTTAACGATTTATGATCGGTAAACAACTCGAATCTTTCTCCCAAGAGATAGTGTCTCCACATCTTTAGCGCAAATACAATCGCTGCCAATTCCAAATCATGGGTAGGGTACTTCTTCTCATGCGGCTTTAGCTGTCGACTAGCATAAGCAACAACCCTACCTCCTTGCATCAATACAGCCCCCAGTCCGGTACCACAAGCATCTGTGTATACCGTCATCTCTTCATTCCCTTTAGGAATGACTAACACTGGCGCACGCGTCAACCTCTCCTTTAGACTTTTGAAGGCATCCTCACACACTCCGTCCCAGACGAAGGACTGATTCTTCTTAGTCAACTGAGTCAACGGTGCTGCAATCCTGGAGAAGTCCTGGATAAACTTACGGTAATATCCGGCTAATCCCAAGAAACTTCTTACATCTGTAGCATTCTTGGGCGTAGGCCAATCCTGTACCGTAGCCACCTTTGCAGGGTCCACGGCAATACCACTCTCGGAAACAACATGACCCAAGAATCTTACTTCCCTTCTCCAAAAATGACACTTAGAGAATTTCGCTTTCAATTGGTGTTTCCTCAACACCTCCATCACTATCCTCAAGTGTCCCTTGTGTTCCTCCTCTGTCCTTGAGTAAACAAGGATATCATCCACGAACACAAGAACAAACTTATTCAACTGATCTCTGAATACTCGATTCATAAGATCCACAAAATAGGCTGGTGCATTGGTCAACCCAAATGGCATAACCAACCACTCATAAAATCCAGACGGCGTCCTAAATGCCGTTTTCGGAACACTCTCATCCGCCACTCTTAGCTGATGAAATCCTGTCGCGAGGTCTAACTGGGAGAACACTCTTGCTCCTTCCAGCTGATCAAACAAATCATCTATCCGCGATAGAGGATACTTATTCTTCCTTGTCACCTTATTCAACTCGCGATAGTCCACACACAAATGAAGGGAACCATCTGCCTTAGTGGCAAACACAACTGGTGCTCCCCACTCGGAGACACTCCTTCTAATAAATCCCTTCTTCAAAAGATTGCTGACTTGCACCCCAAGCTCTCGCTGCTCCCTTGGTGCCATACGACGAAGTGGCATCACTATAGGTCTGTCATCTTTCACTAAATCAATACGGAACTCAATCTCTCGGTGTGGTGGAAGCCCGGTCACCTCCTCGAAGACGTCCGGATACTGGCCAACCACGGGCACATCTGACAACTCATCCTGCGGGATGTCGAGGGAATTTACAAAACTAGCCATAACCCCATCACTAGGTAGACTACCAAACACTACCCTCTTCCCATCATCCGCCCTCACTGTCACCAAAAAGCCCTCACAGTCTACCACCACCCCGTATCTTTGGAGCCAATCGACTCCCAATATAATGCCATACCCAGTAAAGCCCAAAACAAAGCAATCACATACAAACATACATCCATGACTCGATAAGACCAAATTCCTGCAAATCATACTAAGGCTAGTCGAACCACCAATCGGGTTCATCACAATTAATGGTCTATCGACTATCTCGGGTTCCAGTCCCAACCTATCTACCAGGTCACTAGATATGAAGGAACGGGAAGCCCCAGTATCAAACAAAACTCGAACTGGTATATCATAAATAGAAAGCATACCTTGAATAACAACATTCTTTCCTTTCTCCGCCGCAGTTGGGGCATTCGACGAAGAAGGAATAGCATCAAGAGCATATGCTTTCACAATCTGCTTCTCCTTAAGAGATTGCGGACACTTATCCTTCTGATGTCCCACTTGACCATAGTTGTAGCACTTCCTTTCCGCTGGCTTGGCCCGACATTCCTTAGCATAATGGCCTTTCTTTCCACAGCTGAAGCACTCAACATCTTTCTTGCTCTTTTTCTGGCCACCTTTTCATTGGTCCTGCTTCCTCTTATTCTGAGAGTTATTCTTGCCTCCACCGCCTGCTTGCGGCTTTAGCCCTTCTGCAGATGCAGCCTCAGTCTTTGACTTAGGGTAAAGGCTCTCTGATCTCAAAGCTTTTCCCACGATCGATTCAAAAGTCTCATCGATGTGGTTGATGAGCCTCTCCCCCAAGTACCCATCCAGACCAGTAATGAACTTCTCATTCTTCTTCTCAGGAGTATCGATAAGAGACAGTCCATACTTCGACAAAGTGTCGAACTCAGCAATATAATCAGAAACTTCCCTCCCATTCTGCTTGAGTTCCAAGAACCTCTTGAACAACACTGACTTCTGGGCAGCTGGAATGAACTTTTTGCTAAAGCGAGCCTTGAACTGAACCCAAGTAACCTGGTCCTCTGGAGTAGCTGTTCTAATGGCATTCCACCAATTCATTGCTCGCCCTTGCAGCTGACGAGACGCTAGCCTTCTCTTCATCGCATCCTCAAGACCCAAGTCATCAAAGATACGGTCACAGCTATCCATCCAGTCTTGAACATCCGTGGCCGACTCCGTTCCGTGGAACGGCTTCCCACCAAGATTAGTGTAATCTTTGCACAACTTGGCGAAATCGACCCTAGGCGCCTGCACTACTGGGCCAACACCAACTCCGGGATTGGGAATTGCCCCTTGCACTTCTCTAAGCATGTCTCTCATGAGGTTAGTAAACATAGCCCTCATGTCAGCGGCATTCCCTTGGTTGGTCCCTCTACCAGCACCCCTCGTTTCTCGGCTCATCGTTAATCTGTAAAAAGGGAAACGATTAACGACTCCATAGTGGTGCTAGTGTAGTGCGACTTCATCTTTATACTACTAATAGTATATATACATACATAGCTTTTGGAAACCAAAGTAATCACAAATACGCGCTCTCATATACGTACTATCTCTCCCTAGTGTCTTTCCCTAGGTTAACTACGCAACCTAGAGCTCTGATACCAAGTGTGACGGCCCGCCCCGCACCAACCGACAGTTACTCCAAAAGTGCGCTGTACACATATCCAGTTAGCACGGAATGGGTCGCCAGAAGGGGAAAAAGAGGAAGAAATGAACAGACAAGGATCCTGTAGAATGTCTCACAGCGCATAGAACAAAATATAATAATAACATACTTGACATAAAACAGGAGAGACAATGCATAAGCTGAAAATCAGAACTAAACATCATAGCAGCGGAAATTCAGAATACAGCTTATTACAACTTTCAAATTGTCTCAAAGCAAAACAAGATAAAGGAGGTACACTACTAATGCCCAAGTAGCGACCACCAACGACACAGGGAGAATGTGTATATATATATATCATACGTGGAAGCCTCCTGCCCGCCTCCAGATCAGCTACTCGCACATAACCAGCTAACCTGTCTCTAGTCTGCTCGTGTGAGCACCCAGAGTAATAAGAGGGGACATAAAACTCTGGGTCAGACATAAAGCCTGGTATGAGCGATAAGCATCTAAAGTGAACAATAACAGGTAGACTAAAACATACCTGAACCTGGACCTGCAACCAAAGAGTTAGCACTACATACCCTACAACACTCTAAGGTATCATATCAATCAATATAAGGATACGGAGGTGGGGGAGGTGTGCATGTTGTAATGATGGCAAACAATCAAACATAGCATCCATCCTCACATCTCTCACTCAATGCGTAAAGTATACGATATTCACCACTTCGATCACCCAACATTCCTTGCTACGATCACTTTGCCCCATGAAGTCATAAATGGCTTCACTGCACTGATAACGTAGCCACTAATTCCTCGCTATGTCCACTTGCCCCATGGAGTTGTTCACCCCATCTGCGCTGGCTCATAGCCTTACTAATCCTTACTATGTCCACTTGCCCCATGGAGTTATTCACCCCATCTGCGCTGGCTTATAGTCTTACTACGCATCACCTTGCCCCTTAGGTCATAATGACCCTACTGCACTGATAACGTAGTCTTGCTACCATCACTTTGCCCCTCAGGTCGTAATGACCCTACTGCACTGATAAGTAGCCATCATCCATTCTTAGTGGTGAATCGAAGTTATGAACGTCGACAACTCCTTAGCACACGTCCCGCAGCAAAGTCCAACCATGAAGTGAACTCATTGGTTCCCAACTGGTTCCGGGATCCTGAGCTCTAACTTCCATCTGGACTACCTTTGCATCTCGGGTTATTGGTCATCATCAGATCGGATCGGGTCGCCTTCAGCATTCTTCATCAGATCGAGTCGCGCCTCCTACGTCGGATCGGGTCGTGGTCCTCCAGGTGATCAGGTCGCACTCCCCCATCGTCTTGTGAATCCAGTCTCCATCAAATCGGGTCTCCACTTCTGGTCGGATCGTGAATACCCCATACGAATCGGATCGCGCTCCTCCATCGTCTCGTTGTGCATCGGATCGTAGATGCTGCCTTCCTCTAATCGGATCGTGATATGAAGCACGAGTGGATCGGATCGGATCGTAATGCTCATTGGCGATCCGGGTCGGAGTACTTCAATTTGAGCACGGCGCTGCATTGATTCGTCTCGTGGGCCTTGCGTAGATGGTTCGGTTCGGAGGAGATGACTCGACTCGTGGGGATGCCCCCACGATCCCATAGGGCGATCCGATCGTCCCTCAACCCCCTATGCGATCCGAACCCCTGCACCTTGTCCAGCGAGCTGTTTACGCCCCTCGACGGCGTTTTCGACCGTTCCAACTATTCTAAACAGTCACAAAGCATTTCATACAGTCATAGCAACATGCATAATCAACCACAAACATCAAAAACATCAATATGATAGGTAAAAAGGGATCAAGCATACCCAAAATCCCAAACTTCCCCTTAAGCATATTTAGGTGAAACTAATGATAGGATTATCAAAACTTAACCAAATTAACCCAAATTCATATCAGAGGTCTAAAACATCATTCCGAATTTTATAAACATTTTTCCAGAATTTTATCATGTTTAAATTCGCTAATTAACACTAATCAACCCTAATTAGCCATAATTAGTGCAAAACTAAGCAAATCACTCACCTTAGCCACAAAACAAACTAGGATCTGAAATGATTCTCTGATTTGGTGCGAATTTCAATACCAAACAGCAGCTCCTTTGTTGATTTGGTGAAGATCTTCCTCGATTAGGGGTTGCTAAGCCAAATCCTTAACCTAAAGGTGATTTGGAGGTGATTTAGAGGTTGGAGGCCATTTTTAGGGATCCTTGGTGATAAGTGGAGGCTGGAAAACTGAAATGTAATGATTCTCCATCTCATTTCAGCCCTCCCATAACCCTAATCCCGAAATGGGTTATAGGCCTACTCACTAATCACCCGATTTGGCCCGGTTAAGCAGTTTTTCACCCTCCAAACCTTGTTTCAGGCATATCTCCCAAACGGTAAGTCCGTTTGGCTAATGTGACCACTCTACGGAAAGAGAAACCATCAAACGAATCTAATGGAAGTGGTTTCAGGTCCAAATTCCTTTCCAATCAAAAGTTATGGCCAAAAACAGTACCAATTAGGGGCAAAATGGTCATTTAAAAATCGACAAAAATCATGAACATGGGAAATGACTCTAATAGATGTTTCCTAAAGTTACATGACCATACGACTTCATATGGGAAAGAAATAAATATTCTACGATCCTATGGCATGTAGAATATGGGTCATTACAATAACGCAATGGGTGTCAGATATGGAGTATTGCCAGTTTTGCTCCATGGGATGAATAGGTTGGGATTGGGAAAGATAAAATAAATGATTACTTCGGTAAGGCTCGATAATCCTGACTAGTTTTAAAAACCTTAATTTGGTTTAGAATTGTTAAAGGATAAAATAAAATCTTTGGAAATGGTTTTCAAAGGAAGATTAAAGAATAAGTTTATATGAATTTATCTTTGATAAAATTAATTGGAACCTTTCCCTAAAGATGCGAATATTTGAAACAACAATATTCTGAATTGGAATGAGGCATATGATGTGTTAATTTATCACTTGATTATAAAATACACGAATTACTCGGAAAGATCGGGTTTTTTCCATTTTGAATAAATGTTACGACGAATAAATGTCGATGATGAAGACGATGGTTGAAGATCGAAGATCTTCACATCGAATGGATGATTACTAATGTCTTGATTGGGCTGATCCCCTGAAACAAGGTAATAAGTGGTGATAGTCTAGATGTACTTGGAGATCGACTAGATATGCGAGGACCTCTCCTGTATTGGACATATGGGACGAGGAATAAGGTGCCTCTAGTTTCGTTCAGACCCAGAACGGACTTCTAAATGGATGTGTGTCTGACATTGGATTTCATTCTATGTTGATTGATTTATATTAAATATATATCTGTTTGGTAGCGTAGAATTTATTCCTTTGCTTCACACCCTTCTCTGAGACGTACGAGCTTAGAGGTTATATATCAATAGACATCAGTCGTATGGCGTGGATTGTCAATGCGGCATGCTAAGATGCAATGATTAAGGCTTTTGTTGAAAAGCAGAGTCTTATGGTTGATGATCAAAGCACAGCTTTCAATAGCATAGCTTTGTGTATAGCGTTAATTCGCGAGCCTCACACCCGGTATAAGTCAAAAACGGGATAGTGAGTGCAGGGAGTGCATGCGTTTCTTTCTTGCTGGAAGTGGTGTTATGGTATGGGACCCAGATATTTTTTCTTATGTGGATAATGGATTGTAAGGCGCCTCGTATTTGAGTCCCTAGTGGCTCTTGATATGGTCGATGTACTGACCAGATTTTACGCCCCATAGGGTAGGGAAACGTATTGTTCAGGAATAACTAATCCACTAAAGTAAGTATGGACCGACCCTGAAGATTCAGGTGCAGTTGCGGCTGAATCCTAAGGCACGGGCTAGAGTGTCTCGAATGGGAGAGGTTCCATCCCTTGCCTCGACTCATAGATGGAATCCAATTTTCAATACGTGATTTTTCGGTTTTAGTTGTAAACCTATATGGCGACATGGTAGGATGGGGTACTATGCCGTCTATGATGGATACATTTATATTTGAAGTTGTTTGATACACTATGCACTTATAGTAATATCAAAATTATTTTTTTAAAACATACCAAACATGTTTTGTTATTATAAGGTAAAACTCTATCCTTCGGCTTGCGTTGCATTGTGTGATGGGACCTGAGTCTTATAATAGCTCCATTTTTTCAAAAAGCATTGCGTTGTTTATTAAATCGTTTTATTTCAAGTTTGGTATTCGTAGGAGGAAACCCGTTCCGTGTTATACGGCGTGGTCCCGTGAATTACCCTATTTTAAAGTAAAATTTTAATAACTGTTTTAAGTTCTTAAACCAGTCCCATGACTGACCTGGAGTTTATTGTTTTCGCCTAAACTTTGGGTGCCAATATTTTCCACATGGGCAGTCAATAGTTTTGGTTTTGCAGATTTCTCTTTAACAGGATCTTGGTTTATAGCTAGAGCTATATTCGAAAAGCTTTGCATCCGTGTATTTCTCTCAGTTGCGGTAGTTGATGTACTTCTGCTGTGCATTATATTTATACATTTTTATTTCCACTGCTATGTATTTGAAATCTCTGATATTATTTTTTTGCTGTGTAATATTTATTCGTACTATGATATTCTTGTACTCTGAAGTAATTTATTAATAGCAATGAAATGTTCTATTGTTTGTGTTCTGATGTGTCATGTTCTCCAAGCAATCCAGGCTTCTCATTTATGGGGATTTTGGGTCGCCTCATAAATTGCTCATTCTAGACTTATACGCATCTTAGAGATATCTAGAACCGTCCGAGATGACTCCAACTCAACCGACCAACGTTAAATATAAATTAGAACTTTATAGAATATAGTTATATTATGTAAAAAAACATAAAATTGTTATTCTGCTAATTTTGGTACTTACGTCTGATCAGCCTTAGGCTTTAAGTAAACAACCGGACGAGCTAACTATTTTCCACTACCCACACCGGCATGCGGGGTAATGCTACGTCGTCTAGAGCCTAAGCCTAAAGTAGGGTCAGACATAATAAACATGCAACATAGATGTAAAATTGAATTTCAAATGCCACAGTTGGTGTATCATACATTAATAAATCATCTTAGAACATAATCATTTTTTTTATAAAATGCGTAAATAATATGAATATGAGCAACACAACATGATTGGATAAAGATACATTTTTAGAATATATAATTAAGGAGAAAAAGATAGCTAATATGCTAAAAAAACATGAATATTTTGAGAATATTTTTCTTTAAACATGATTTAATAATTTCTTTAAACTTAATCTAGTCGAAATTAAAAGAAATTAATTTGTGTTAACAATTGAATGATAATGATATTTGATATAACCTGACCTAGTATTTTGGTTGCAAACATTAAACATAATTACATCTTCAATGTATAGTGAAGAATGAACATTTCATTTCCAAAAAATAAAAACATTCATAACAAATTGATTAAGAAGGCTAATGTTACAAAGTGAATTCAGAAAAAAATTGCAACATATTCTGATAAAATTGAACTTGTACATAAAAATTTATATTTTCCTTATGCAATATTATTTTTATATTTTCTTTTACTTCAGTCATAAAATATTTCTTACAACTTTATTTTTCTATTATATTTTTGTTTGAGAGAAAAAAAGAAAAGGACTGACTTTACCTCTATTTAATTATATAGAACAACTTATGGTCTACTGATAAATGAAATGCCAAAGTCATATTTTAAAAAAAAAAATCAAATGAAAATGGTTTTTAGTAGAAAACGCAAGGAATATAAAATTATAATTGCAACATAAAAATTCTTATATTAATGTTACCATTATTACCATTTTAAAACAAAACACGTACCAACCCAATAAGATTATAAAACATTTCCTTTTTCGGTAGATTAAATGGAATTTATGTTTCACAGAACAATTATTTCTCTTTATAATAATTTTGAAAACTTAATAATTTATCTTTATATATTTATTTTATTAACATATTGCTTTTTTAAAATGCTAACAATTCATGGCAACAAGTTTTTTCATTTAAGGGTTCGATTAGGTTGCATTGTAAAGTGCAAAAACCAAGCATATGCTATACATGCTAACAATTTCTAATAGTTTGATCAATATGGTGATAATAATAGCAATTAGGGAGTAACATGATGTAATATACATATACAAACAACTAATAATCGAGTAATATTCATATTAAACCCGAAATTAATGGAAAACCTACAAATTAGATTTATGAAGATTACCTAATTCCGAGAGCAACAAGCGTGGAGATGGGTTGGAGAAGCTTGTAGATGACGTCGGAGGTGCTTGCGGTGGTTGTTGGGGGTGGAGGAACCGAAATTGAAGATGGAGAGATGGTAGGAAGGGGAGAGAAATCGAATTGGGGAAGGAAGAATTAAGAAAATTAGCGGCAAGTCGGCTCTCTGGAAGATATGTAGGAAAATTTCCAATAGCTTCTAACGGACGCCAACGGTATTTATTCTATTGGTTTCCAACTGCTTCCAATGGTCCGTTAATAGCCTTTAGCGGCCGTTGGAAATGGGACGTTGGAATATACAATTCATTTAGTAGTGATAGTGCATGTGCAGAAAAAAATATGTGAACACTAAGACGATGTCTACCTTGTGGTATTTACAGTGAATCGCTGTGAATATCACAAGCAGTCTAGACAAAGATGGGTACATATATACATCAGAACTAGTCATGAAAAATGATGAGAAACACACCAAAATTCTTAGGAAAATACATTTTTAAAATAAAAATCATATCTGCTAGAATTTAAAAATATTTTTGTTTTAGTTTACTGTATGTGTTTCTTGTGTTAGGTAAGTAGGTGCCTAGACTGATGGTGAAGACAGGCAGAAGACAAGTGTGAGACAGTGAATGTATATGAGTGAATGTATGTAACAGTGTAACTGAGTGAAACTGAATGATTGAGTGTTGTAGTGTAAGAAACGAAATGGAAATTGAAATTGAATTGTAAAATATCAGTGGAATGTAGAAATAGTAGAGTTAGAAAAATATGTACTATTCAGATGTTAAAATAAAATATTATATTTTAATAAAATACTGTTTGAATATTTAAATTCTTATGCAATAGTATTTTATTAAATATAAATATTTAATTCTGTTTTTTATGTAGTAGAATAGTACAGTAGCAAATACATTTATAATAATATATATATGTTTGTTATCATCAAACAAAAATTATAGAATTGTTATATACAACACTAGTCCCTACATAGTGCAGGACTAGTTCGATAAAAAGAAGGTAATAATTGATGTGGATTTCAACCAGACAGCAGATTAACACAAGTCACCCCTAGGCTTGTACCCCAAACAAGGATTTTAAGAGTCCCCTAAAAATATATTAATCGCATACATGTACCTCTTAGCTTGTTATTCAAACAGATCTAACGCTGCCCATTTAAGTTCATTAATAAACTTAATATAACCCTATGTTATCTTCCACTTTTGTAAATGACATTTCTATTAAAAGTAACAACCCTTCTCCAAATTATACAGGCACCTGCTCGTATGTTTACGTAATACAGTAACATGTTTTACTTAACTTACATCTGATTTACGTTTCTTTTCATAATATGTTCTACTTAATATAAAATTAAGTCCAACCTATTCAAATTAGCATATTTGCATATACTTCCTTTATAATTATCCTAGTTATACTGTCAATGGTTCTCATATTCAGATATGCCCAAATCTCCTTTTTATTGTCATTACATACTATTCCAATTTATCCCAATTTTACGCAATTCAAACGGAAATGGCGTAGGCTCTCGATGGCCTAAGCTCAGTGCAAACAAAAAAAGAAAAAGGAGAAAATAGATCCAAACTCAAATTGAATAAATAGGCATAATAAGACTGTAAATAAAACTAAGATAGAAAGGGGATAAGGAAGATGTGTGTGTGTGTTTGTGTGTGCGTGTAAGCAGGCAATTACTAAAATGAATAGGTAATTGATAGTAATTCAAAGAACAATAACATATAAGAATAAACTTATAAACACTGATAATTTCAGATCCAATATATTTACTGTCAAAATCCTTTATGAATTGCAGATATAAAAATAACGTAGAACTCACAGAGAAATGTATAAGATCCAGAAAAGGCATTTGAAATAGTTGTAGAAGAAGAATTGTCCTTTCAACCTATATTTTGACAATACCCTAACCCTTTTCTTATTTTATTTCAGAATATAGCTTTGTATTGGAGGAAGATGAAGAAATACTGTGTAGGAAAAAATAGTGAGGGTTGCTAGTCTATATATATCGGTGTGCTAGGATAATATAAACCATAGGACCTTAGATTTTAAAATCAAACCATTGAATACACATCACTGCTGAGTCAGCATAAGAATTTAACAATAACATCCATCCAAGTTCAAGCTTACTGCCTGACCAAAGTGGGTCTATCCACCTACTATATGGGTCGACATAAGGGTCAACCCATGGTCGCCCAACGACCGTTACTTTTCTGAGTTTATATATTTAATTTATCTTAAGCTTCTTTTGATTATAACTTGTTCACACTTAGTCGATTTACGAGAACCAAGAGTCCAACTGAATCAGAGTTTCATAACAAACGCAACGGTAAAGTCTATTTTACACAATTCTGAATATTTTATGTAACGATCCGGAGATTTCGAAGCCCGAAAATAATACACCAATCCTGTAATACATGCCAGAACTCAAGTATCGAAACACCAGATAGTTATTAGAAAGAATTAAGAGGGTGAGATAAGAAAGAAATATTAGAATAGAAGAAGAAGAATAACCAACACAACGCAGAGTCTCACATCGCAGCGGAACAAAATATAATACAGAAATAATCTTTATTGAGAGCTTTTTAAAAATACTTACAATTATCAGAGCACAACACACACCTGGACAACTATAACACACAACGGAATAGTAGCTATATAATATCATACGTCTGAACATCTCCAGCTCGTTTGTAGACTTCGCAGCATCTGATAACCTGGACCTGTACAACCCGGGCTAACCCGATCATTTACAAAACACTGGGTCAGTATGGTGAACCAGAATTAGAAAACCTCACACAGTATTAAGGTATCACACAACTTGATTTTAAATTTCAAAATCTTTTCAAAAGAAAGGATAATCGTAAGAACAAATCCATACATAAATACGGATGGTTTTTACCTTACGATAATCCAAAACACTTTTGAAATCAATATCTTTTCCTGATATTATAATAATATCTAAATACAAGTAGATATCAATCTAGCGGAACGCTTGCATCTCACGCTCCACATATATAGTATACAATAAAAACCACGGGCACTTATTGGAGATTGGATTCCGACTATGACAAGATATGGGAGCACCTGCCGATAGTGTACCTTTAGAGGTGAATACACTGGGTTCAACAAGAACATCTTGCAACCCGGCCATCACATGACCGACCACTCATTTTGCTTGAGTGTATCGAATGTATATCACCAATGGTTGGGCTCAAACCACCGTTTCTCGATAAGGGACAGCATCGAAATAGATTAAAGAAGGAAATAGATTTTCTCTAGATAGGTGATTATACACCCTAATGGGAGCGACCCACGTAGCCATGCTGCCTGCCCGATTTTTGTCATTTCACGGTTGATGAGGCTTGAGGCTACGCTTTATCAGTACATCAGATTCACTTGTAATGCCACATTGTTAGATCCATCAAAATCACTAATTGACGTCTACAATAATACATTACGTGTTAGCTAAAGAAGTTTCCTTCTCCGCTTTCACTCTTGGTATGGTTGAAGAAATCAATATATGTGACCTCTCTGGAAATACTCCGTCAGACATTCATCCATACAAGTCACCCAGGAACAGAACCGAAGGTATCCTCCTACTGCATTCTAGGAATCACCCTGAGAATCAGCAGCGAGAAGTCCTTGCGAAACCGTAGATTCCAACCACGATAGAATCACAATTTATCTCTGCTTGCAATCAGATATTTTAAGTAATCCTTCCGCTTATGAAGATCCACGGTCTTCAATAGCTCTATCTTGAATCAGCATCTTCAATGTATTCACATTTGCTGGACAGAATGGTTTTCGAATATATTCGATCCCGGGCTTTCCTACCAACAATCGTATGGGCCAAATTTTGATAGTCGGTTATTTAACTATCAAATAAAACAGACATTCATCCATGTATTCACTGATTTACTACTCAATATCATTTAGCCTCTTCATTGAACCGTTTGTTAATTACATTATTTAAATTTTCCAATATTTGAAACATCGCTTTTACTTCTTATTTTAAAATAAGAATATTCTCCAAACTATTTTATTCAACTTATAAACTTTTCAAATACAGTTTGTAATATCCTTTATGGAAATCATAACTTATGTTCCCCTCAAGTACTCTCATTTATAAACTTGTTTAAATCTTGATCTCATTTACTTAATTAATTATTAAGTAAATTCTTAATAAACTCTTTATATTTACGTTCATGGTTCTTTATAATATTATATACAAGCTTCGATTCTATTATAAATAGAATCCTTAAGAAAATTCATTAATATCTCTTTATTATAATATTACAAATCATTTCAAATTCATTTGTTTTAAAAACCATATAAACAACGCTTTAAAAATCTAATATTAATATCTTATATAATTAAAATATTTATGCCTTTCCAAATTATTATATTGATATTTGTCAAAACGATTCAACTATTATATGTAACAAACGTTATAGATTTCATTCCCAAGCCATGTTTACTTTTATCTTATACATTCCCTTTAAATCATGCTCGATAACTTATTCGTTATTTTAAACCATAAAAAATCCTTTATAAAATATTATATCTCTATTTGTTATATTTTATATCTATTCATAAAAATTGTAAATTTCACCTTAACTATTATCTTTACAATAAAATCATATTTTCAAAAACCTATAAAAATATTATATCTTTGAAACCATTCTAAATTCATTTAATATCGATTTCGAAAAATCATTCCTTTCAATTTGATGGTACTAAAGAGGTGAATGACTACTATAGTACAAAACCGTGAAATATACACTAATTTCACATTTCATAACAAAAATTTTATCATATTGATAAACGTTATCAATATTATCCAACCTGTTATTCCCTGCAAAACAATGGTTACCACAATTCAAATCATTCAGTTCAATATGGCCAATCAAGATTCAGTTTCCATCTGAACAGATGACATAAACAGTTTAATAATAACAGTCGACAATAACTGTAAGGGATAATAACAGAAATTCAAGCATTCACTATTTATTTGTAACATTTATAGTGTAATAAATGTAACCACTGAAGTAAGTTACCTCAATAGGATTTAATTGTTAAAAATAATGATTTATTTCAGTTAAATTAAATGAACGTTTAATTTAACTGTTTTAGTCAATCCATGAATATAAATAACAAACAAAGAAACAACCATAAACAAGCATAGCACACAATTCTAAAACCCGATTTATAAAATATAAATGGGGAGAACGGAGTGAGTTTAACTCACCTGAATTCATTTGTCGCTTGAGCGATTCCGTTAAACTAAACAGTGTTTAATTTAACAATAATTTCAGCAGTCTCCAATTTAGTTCAAGTCAGTTTCAGCATGTGGTACTCTCGATATGGTCGCCAAATAACTTGTTCTATTCCATTCTGATATCATAGGCACAAGTTATAATTTTTTTAATATGATAATTAAATTAGAAATAGTAGATCCTTTAATATAATATAAATATCATTGATTACTTTTTAGATAAGTTTATAGACCGACAAATATTTTTGTCCTTATTGCTTCTCACCGTTGTTTCTTTCAGTCAGCACGATACACGGCTTCAGCACCTCTCTGCCTTATTGGACTGCATGAATTGGTAAATATTATTGTTATAGGCTTAAATAAAAATCAATTTAATTTGAATTAACTGATTTTTATATAAATTACTAATGTTTACAGACCTTATGCTTCATTCCCTTTTCTGTTCGAAATGCATGCTGCTTCCTTTTTGAGCACAACTTTCGGTTTGATGACAAAAACAAGCCCGCTCATCCTTCTTGTTGCACGCTTCACTGCAGACTCCAAACACACGTTAGTAGCTTCGCAAAACCCCACCGTAATTCACTCTTGCCTCCTCCACAACTACAACTCATACCCATGGACCCTTTTCTAGTCTGCCTCGCAAACCCTTGTACTCTTCCGGTCTCGCTCCTCTGTTTCGCTCTTTCAAAAACTTCTTTTTTTCCTTCTTTTTTTTCTTTTTTTCCCTTTCTCGCATGGCTCAAATTATTTGCACTTCAACATGTTTCCTTCCTTATTTGGTTTATACTGTCTTTCCCTTCTGGCCATGAACCGCCTACTCCTGCTACAGATTATTCATGTCGCACATACGTGATTCCCCCTCCCACCTTCATTTTTTCGAAGCCAAACTCCACCCATAACGCAAAACACAGACCTAGTCACTTTCGTACCCATTCCTGACTACCCCCTCCAAGCTGGCATCCGGCGAACCCCATACTCCTCTTCCCTGTACCGTCGAACCACCCTGACATCTTCCTCTACATCACCTTTCTGGTCCGCACTCCCATAGTTACGATTCCCTCCACTTCCACCTAACCCGCGCCTTGCGACCTAAGCCTGACGCCGTCCCCTAGCTCACGATTTCACCGATAACACAAGCTGTATGGTGCAACACCCATTTGCACCACCTCGAAACAAGAAAGAGTAGTAAACTTTCAGAATGTGATCGCAAAGTTTTGTTTTATTTATTGAGGAAGTGCGGTTTTGGTTATTTATATATATTTGGTGGAGTAAGGTTTCGATCTGGTTGGAAGAAAAAGAAAATACTGGGAGGAGCAATTAAATAGTAGAGGATACCGTGCGAAGCACAGTTACGTGGGGCAGAAGGAATCAAAAGTTTGGCTTGGAAGTATCGTTGGTTGGCTGTCACGTTCTACTAAGGTAGCTGTTCAGTTGCGTGGGATGGATTTCGACGTGTTACTTGGCTATCACGGATCTTCGATAGATTGAGATGCATGTTATTAAAGGGACTGTACACAAGAAACTAATACAATTTGGCATGTATACATTTCGGCATGTTATTAAAGGGATGGATTTGGTATGTTATAAAAGGGACGCAAGTCATTAAAGGGATGGATTTATAAATATTATAAAGTACGAAACTTTGTCATGAGAAATCCATTAAAAACTACTACGTACGATTTCTGTTTTCTGATAAAAAGGCAAATCTTAGTGTAAAAAAATATTCCGGACCCAATGGGACAAGTTTCGTCGAATTCCGACATCGTTTGCAAAAATTCCCTTTATAAAACCAGAAATAAACACGCGTTTCAATTTTCCACGGTCACTAGATAAATCTAATCAAATTGAAACTTTGAAATCCTTCAATGATTAATCAATACGAACCCAATGGTACCAATTTCGTCGCATTCTGAGACTGTTTCCCCGATAGGCTATTTTTATACATGCATTGCATTGCCATTTTGGATACCAAATTAACTGGTCTCCAAAAATAACAACTATATGCTTATCCTGACTCTAATCGTCGATACGAACTCAATTTAACTGCTTTCGCGGCTTAATTCGATCGTCTGCTCAAGCTACACTCGAATATCCCTTTATTACATTAATTACGTGCTATAGAAAATAAGTGGGCGTTTACAGCTACCGTGACCACATACGACATCGGTTTGCAATTCAACACCATACAATAATTTAATGCTACGGTTCCAATGAAAGTAATTTCGTCGAGAACGGAGTCCATTTGCAAAATGGCTATTTTAACGCGTATATTTTAAATAACCATTTCCATAGCGACTGTTTTAAAATTTGATTTGGCCATAGCTTACAAATTATAACACAAAATCTAAAATTTTCTCTTTCATATGGAAATTACCATTAATACGTTTCCAACGCTTCTTGTTTCACAGAAATCCGACTTATATCGGGTCCTGTATATTCAATGGAAGTTCAAAACTCCATATTACGAACCGCCGCACGATTTCAAGCTCGGTTTATATTATGAATAAAATTAACGTTAAAACATCGTTTTAAATAACGATTAAATATTAAAATCCATTAATATTCCAAATAAAATATTTAAAATAAATAAATAAAATTAAATATTTGACTGCCAAAAATACGGGACGTTATATTCTTTCCCCCTTAAAATAATTTCGTCTTCGAAATTGCTAAGATAAGAAAGAACGTTACAAACCCATTAATTTCCAGATCCAAATTTATTTTAAATCGAAAACCAAATCAATATCATAAATAAATATTTTCAAAAATATCAAAGAAATTTCTAACACTTTAAATTCTCGGAAAATTTCGGCAGAGTCTACCCTGCACGGTGTGACATTTGCGATGTCGCTGGAACAAATAATATATATCCATCGACCAACACGATCGGAAAACAAAAATAAAAAAAACCAAAATTTATATTTTCACGTAAGCGTACCTTTTCGAGTGCTATTTAGCAGACTTGCTCGATTTATCGCGATCTACTTAATCAAATCAATGCTCTAGCCTTTTGGCATTTGTACTTAACTCATTTGTCATATGAGTAACAATTCATGATATATCTAGATGATATCTCATTAACCAACATGTATAAATTCCCAAAATCAACATAAGTATCAATTCATTTGCAAATGGAGGTTTAAATCATTTATTTTAATCCATATGCAGTTTCATTCTTCTTTAATTATACTGAAATTTTGTTTTCTTGTGGTTTCCAATTCATTTAACTATTTATGAATTTATATACAACCAACTTATTATTCAATCAACACACAGACAAAATTTTCACTAACAACATCATCAATTCATTCTATAATAACTTATTTTTAAGTTAACTTATGGTTTATTTAATTAGATATTTGAATTTTTTTTCATAAGTTCTTCGAATTATATTAAACCGTTCAAATTCAAATTTCCATTTGAATCTCATTCTTACCAACCGAACACACCAATATCTAAATAATTTGATGAAATTATTTATTTTCTATACAAAAAATATAATTTAGGTAAAATTATTTCATTTACCCTCTTTTCAAAACAATACTTTATCCCTTGTCAGTTCAACGCTTCTCAACGCTTGAACCAATCAACCAACACAATACAAATCATTTGTATATAAAATTTACAATTACGCTCTCATATATATACACTCAATCTCGATCTTGGGTATTACTAACCCAATCTCTGTCAAGTTGCACCACAGAGCCAAGGTTATTACTATACCAATAGCTCTGATACAACTGCAACGACCCGGGGATTTCGATGCCCGGATCCCGAAAATAATACACCAATCCAGTATTACTTGCCAGAACTCAAGTATCAAAACACCAGATAGTTATTAGAAAGAATTTAGAGGGTGAGATAAGAAAGAAATATTAGAATAGAATAAGAAGAATAACCAACACAACACAGAGACTCACATCGCAGCGGAACAAAATATAATGCAGAAATAATCTTTATTGAGAGCTTTTTAAAAATACTTACAATTATCAGAGCACAGCACACACATGGACAATTATAACATACAGTGGAATAGTAGCTATATAATATCATACGTCTGAACATCTCCAGCTCGTTTCTAGACTTCGAAGCATCTGATAACCTGGACCTGTACACCCCGGGCTAACCCGAGCATTTACAAAACACCGGGTCAGTCTAGTGAACCAGAGTGAGAAAAACTCGCACAATATTAAGGTATCACACAACTTGATTTTAAAGTTCAAAATCTTTTCAAAAGAAAGGATAATCGTAAGACCGAATCCACACATAAATACGGACGGTTTTTACCTTACGATAATCCAAAACACTTTTGAAATCAATTTCTTTTTCTGATATTATAATAATGTCTAAACACAAGTAGATATCAATCAAGCGGAACGCTTGCATCTCACGCTCCACATATATAGTATACAATAAAAACCACAGGAACTTATTGGTGATTGGATTCTGACTATGACAAGGTATGGGAGCACCTGCAGATAGTGTACCTCTAGAGGCGAATACACTAGGTTCAACAAGAACGTCTTGCAACCTGACCCTCACATGACCGACCACTCATTTCGCTTGAGTGTATCGAATGTATATCACCAACGGTTGGGCTCAAACCACTGTTTCCCGATAAGGGACAGCATCGAAATAGATTAAAGAAGGAAATAGATTTTCTCTAGATAAGTGATTATACAACCTAATGGGAGCGACCCACATAGCCATGCTGCCTTCCCGATTTTTGTCATTTCACGGTTGATGAGGCTTGAGGCTACGCTTTATCAGTACATCAGATTCACTTCGAATGCCACATAGTCAGATCCATCGAAATCACTGATTGACGTCTACAACAATACATTACGTGTTAGCTAAAGAAGTTTCCTTCTCCGCTTTCACTCTTGGTATGGTTGAAGAAATTAATATACGTGACCTCTCTGGAAATACTCCGTCAGACATTCATCCATACAAGTCACCCAGGAACAGGATGAACCGAAGGTACCCTCCTACCGCATTCTAGGAATCACCCTGAGAATCAGTAGCGAGAAGTCCTTGCGAAACCGTAGATTCCAACCACGACAGAATCACAATTTATCTCTGCTTGCAATCATAGATTTTAAGTAATCCTTCTGCTTATGAAGATCTACGGTCTTCAATAGCTCTTTCTTGAATCAGCATCTTCAACGTATTCGCATTTACTGGACGGAATGGTTTTCAGATATATTTGATCCCGGTCTTTCCGTATCAACAATCGTATGGCCCAAATTTTGATAGTCGGTTATTTAACCATCAAATAAAACAAACATTCATCCATGTATTCACTGATTTACTACTCAGTATCATTTAGCCTCTTCAATGAACCGTCTGTTAATTATATTCTTTAAATTTTCCAATATTTGAAACATCGCTTTTACTTCTTATTTTAAAATAAGAATATTCTCCAAACTTATTTTATTCAACTTATAAACTTTTCAAATACAGCTTATAATATCCTTTACGGAAATCATAACTTATGTTCCCCTCAACTACTCTCGTTTATAAACCTGTTCAAATCTCGATCTCATTTACTTAATTAATTATTAAGTAAATTCTTATTAAACTCTTTACATTTACGTTCATGGTTCTTTATAATATTATATACAAGCTTCGATTCTATTATAAATAGAATCCTTAAGAAAATTCGTTAATATCTCTCTATTATAATATTACAAATCATTTCAAATTCATTTGTTTTAAAAACCATATAAACAACGCTATAAAAATCTTATATTAATATCTTATATAGTTAAAATATTGATGTCTTTCCAAATTCTTATATTGATATTTGTCAAAACGATTCAACTATTATCTGTAACAAACATTATAGATTTCATTCCCAAACCATGTTTACTTTTATCTAATACATTCTCTTTAAATCATGCTCGATAACTTATTCGTTATTTTAAACCATAAATAATCCTTTATAAAATATTATATCTCTATTTGTTATATTTTATATCTATTCATAAAAATTGTAAATTTCACCTTAACTATTATCTTTACAATAAAATCATATTTTCAAAAACCTATAAAAATATATTTATATCTTTGAAACCATTCTAAATTCATTTAATATCAATTTCGAAAAATCATTCCTTTCAATATGACGGTACTAAAGAGGCGAATGACTACTATAGTACCAAACCGTGAAATATACACTAATTTCACATTTCATAACAAACAATTGTATCATATTGATAAACGTTATCAATATTATCCAACCTGTTATTCCCTACAAAACAATGGTTACCACAATTCAAATCGTTCAGTTCAATATGGCCAATCAAGATTCGGTTTCTATCTGAACAGATGACATAAACAGTTTAATAATAACAGTCGACAATAACTGTAAGGGCTAATAATAGAAATTCAAGCATTTACTATTTATTTGTATCATTTATAGTGTTATAAACGTAGCCACTGAGGTAAGTTACCTCAATTGGATTTAATTGTTGGAAATAATGATTTGTTTCAGTTAAATTAAATGAATGTTTAATTTAACTGTTTCAGTCAGTCCATGAATATAAATAACAAACAAACGAACAACCATAAACAAGCATAGCACACAATTATAAAACCCGATTTATAAAATATAAATGGGGAGAATGGAGTGAGTTTAACTCACTTGAATTCATTTGTCGCTTGAGCGATTCCATTAAACTAAACAGTGTTTAATTTAACAATAATTTCAGCAGTCTCCAATTTTGTTCAAGTCAGTTTCAGCATGCGGTACTCTCGATATGGTCCCCAAAATAACTTGTTCTATTCCATTCTGATATCACAAGCACAAGTTATAATTATTTTAAGATGATAATTAAATTAGAAATAGTAGACCCTTTAATATAATATAAATATCGTTGATTGCTTTTTAGATAAGTTTATAGACCGACAAATATTTTTGTCCTCATTGCTTCTCACCGTTGTTTCTTTCAGTCAGCACGATACACGGTTTCAGCACCTCTCTGCCTTATTGGACTGCACGAATTGGTAAATATTATTCTTATAGGCTTAAATAAAAACCAATTTGTTTTTAGTTAACTGATTTTTATATAAATTACTAATGTTTACAGATCGTATGCTTCATTCCCTTTTCTGTTCGAAATGCATGCTGCTTCCTTTTTGAGCACAACTTTCGGTTTGATGACAGAAACAGGCCCGCTCATCCTTCTTGTTTCACGCTTCACTGCAGACTCCAAAAACACGATAGCAGCTTCGCAAAACCCCACCGTAATTCACTCTTGCCTCCTCCACAACTCCAACTCATACCCATGGACCCTTTTCTGGTCTGCCTTGCACACCCTTGTACACTTCCAGTCTCGCTCCTCTGTCTCGCTCTTTCAAAAACTTCTCGGTTTTCCTTCTTCTTTTTTTTCTTTTTTTTTCCTTTATCGCACGGCTCAAATTATTTGCACTTCAACATGTTTCCTTCCTTATTTGGTTTATACTGTCTTTCCCTTCTGGCCATGAACCGCCCACTCCTGCTACAGATTATTCATGCCGCACATACGTGATTCCCCCTCCCACCTTCATTTTTCCGAAGCCAAACTCCACCCATAACGCAAAACACAGACCTAGTCACTTTCGTACCCATTCCTGACTACCCCCTCCAAGCTGGCATCCGGCGAACCCCATACTCCTCTTCCCTGTACTGTCGAACCACCCTGACATCTTCCTCTACATCACCTTTATGGCCCGTGCTCCCACAGTTACGATTCCCTCCACTTCCACCTAACCCGCGCCTTGCGACCTAAGCCTGACGCCGTCCCCTAGCTCATGACTTCACCGATAACACAAGTTGTACGGTGCAACACCCATTTGCACCATCTCGAAACAAGAAAGAGTAGTAAACTTTCAGAACGTGGTCGCAAAGTTTTGTTTTATTTATTGAGGAAGTGCGGTTTTGTATATATTTGGTGGAGTAAGGTTTCGATCTGGCTGGAAGAAAAAGAAAATACTGGGAGGAGTGATAAATAGTAGAGGATACCGTGCGAAGCACGGTTACGTGGGGCAGAAGGAATCAAAAGTTTGGCTTGCAAGTATCGTTGGTTTGGCTGTCACGTTCTACTAAGGTAGCTGTTCAGTTGCGTGGGATGGGACGTGTTACTTGGCTGTCACGGATCTTCGATAGATTGAGATGCATGTTATTAAAGGGACTGTACACAAGAAACTAATACAATTTGGCATGTATACATTTTGGCATGTTATTAAAGGGATGGATTTGGCATGTTATAAAAGGGACGCAAGTCATTAAAGGGATGGATTTATAAATATTATAATGTACGAAACTTTGTCGTGACAAATCACATTAAAAACCACTACGTACGATTTCTGTTTTCTGATAAATAGGTTAATCTTATTGTAAAAAAATGTTCTGCATCCAATGGGACAAGTTTCGTCGAATTCCGACATCGTTTGCAAAAATTCCCTTTTTTAAACCAGAAATAAACACGCGTTTCAATTTTCCACGGTCACTAGATAAATCTAATCAAATTGAAACTTTGAAATCCTTCAATAATTAATCAATACGAACCCAACAACACCAATTTCGTCGCATTCTGAGACTATTTCCCCGGTAGGCTATTTTTATACACGCATTGCATTGCCATTTTGGATACCAAATTAACTGGTCTTCAAAAATAACAACTATACGCTTATGCTGACTCTAATCGTCGATACGAACTCAATTTAACTAGTTTCGAGGCTTAATTCGATCGTCTGCTCAAGCTACACTCGAATATCCCTTTATTACATTAATTACGTGCTATAGAAAATAACTGGGCGTTTACAGCTACCGTGACCACATACGACATCAGTTTGCCAAGCAATTCGACACCATACAATAATTTAACGCTACGGTTCCAATGAAACTAATTTCATCGAGAACGGAGTCCGTTTGCAAAATAGCTATTTTAACGCGTATATTTTAAATAACGATTTCCATAGCAACTGTTTTAAAATTTGATTTGGCCATAACTAACAAATTATAATACGAAATCTAAATTTTTCTCTTTCATATGGAAATTACCATTAATACGGTTCCAACGCTTCTTGTTTCACAGAAATCCGACTTATATCGGGTCCTGTATATTCAATTGAAGTTCAAAACTCCATATTACGAACTGCCGTGCGATTTCAAGCTCGGTTTATATTATAAATAAAATTAACGTTAAAACTTCGTTTTAAATAACGAATTAAATATTAAAATCCATTAATATTCCAAATAAAATATTTAAAATAAATAAATAAAATAAAATATTTGACTGTCAAAAACACGGAACGTTACATTTTATTATTTAGTATTTATATAATTACCGTGTATTAAATTATGGGGTGTTAGAATAAACCATTGATTTAGGAATTACCGTTACAGCTAATATACACAAATAAAAAAGCAATCAACTGTCATACGAGAGCAAATCACCTGTATGCAAATCCTGTATCGCCTTTCATCAACTTCGCTTCAACATATTTTCATAAGTTGTTCCTGAAGCTTCACTTCCTGCTGAATGCATTCTCCACTAGGTGCCAAGAATTGCAGGCCTCACGAACAACAGCTACAAGAGCTTTATCTTGTTCACTAAACAACCTTGTAACTATTCCGGAAGCTCTAGGCATGCGACCGATTCTGTGCAGAGAATCCATAGCTGAAGTTGCAAACTCTGCCTGAATAACATGTGATACATTTGGAATGTCAAGACCAGGAGCCGCAACATATGTGTAGACAAGCATACAACCATTTTCCCAAAATATGGACAGGTTTCTTGTTCTTTCATCCAAGGATGTTTCACTGTGATAGCATAAACATTCCACGCTTATTTTATTTTTAATATTCTAGCAATTGATTTATTGCTTCTACAGTGTTTGTATTTGTAAACACCATGGTACGATTTGCCCTGAGATTGGGATTCTCATGTTTAGCATATTTGCCTCATAGGAAACCACAAAGTTTACACTACGCAAGAATCTAGCATGTCACATTCATATCTGGGTCATAGTTGAAAAAAAGATAATTCAAAAGAGAAATTAGGGTCGAGACAACAATGTCAGGGGATTTACAGGCCATCCCTACCCTCCACAAATAGCAGCAACTTTTACACGAGATTTGCCTGAGTCATCAAGAAAAGAGTTAGCCCTACGAATGGCTTACTCAATAGCATAATATTAGGACAAAGCACAAGGGACATTTTATGTATTGGATGATTTAAATTAGCGTCGTTTGTTTCTTTTTCACTTTCCTTGTTTCCATCTACAACAATTAATTTAACAATCAGCGGAACAAGGTAACTGTGAGTTTTACCACTGTCCGTCTCTACAGCAATAACCACATCGTTCCCAGTAAGAATATGTGGTAGCGATGCTGCCTGCACAAGAGAAGGCTCAAAAATGGACTCACTGAACAGAGACTATGTAAAGCACTCCGAAATTCCAATAGACTTCCAAGAAACTGCGTCGCCCGCCAAAATCCGCTGCCTTCGCCATTAGCTTATTCATTTTGCTTTGAACCATTAATCTCCATTACCATTTCAGTCCCAGATACTCGACACTAAATGGAATAAATTTTGTTAAATGCAGACGAGAAGGAAGAGGAAGTGAAGAGGTTAAGATGGTGCGCGAGTAGAACCCTGCCCATACTGTTAAATGGTGATAGAGCATGAGAAGGGAATGATGCATGTTTCATAAACTCTTTAGTTTTGGCTGACAGCATTCAATTATTCAATGAGCAAGTAAAAATGAAAACAGAATCAGTGATTAAAAAGTTATAACTTGCCTGCCTACATAAAAGTCTGTTGTATACCATGCATTAAGAACCGTCATCAGATCTATCTGCTCTGGTTCTTTTGAGCTTATGTCATTTTTTCACCTTTTTGTCGATATAATAACTAAAAGGATTAGGGCAACTTCAGTCGATTAAGGGTTGAATATTCTGGGACCTGAATATTCAACTCTGAATTGGGGTTGCCAGGTCAGTGATTCTGGCGCCTACTTATTAAGAATCAGAACTTGGCGCCTACTTTGTAGACACTAGGATCCTAGCGCGTAATAAGTAGACACTAGGATTCTGGCGCCTATAAAACCTCCTTTCCCGCCATTTTTTTTCATTTCATTCCTTGTAAATTAAAGATTTGAGAACAAACAAGATCCATATACTATTTTGCATAACGATGCAATTAACAGTAAACATAATCCCACAACAAATCACAAAGATACATCAATTACTGGTACACGATGTCATTCATTTTATTTATTCGATACATACACACTGGCTTAAAGAAAATGAGATACCATTGATTAACTCAAACTAGAAAACAATATATATGACCGTTTATGGTCGTTGAAACTTTCATACGACTGTTTATAACATTGTTAGTTAAAAATGCGACCGTTTATAGCCGTTGTAAGAGATAACAAGGTAATAGAACATGTTATACGAGCAGCGCGGAGGGGGGGGAAGGAATTCCGGTGCCTATTTTTTAGACGTTAGAACCTAACGCCTAAAAAGTGGGCACCAGAACCTGACACCTAAAAAGAAGG
The DNA here is from genome assembly GCA_030737875.1 of Allium sativum. NCBI lineage: Eukaryota > Viridiplantae > Streptophyta > Magnoliopsida > Asparagales > Amaryllidaceae > Allium > Allium sativum. The sequence goes on from CM060922.1 coordinate 938,277,335, forward strand.
CGTCAGGATGGGCTTTAGGATCCTGAACGGGATCCTAAAGCTTAGCCTTAATATTAAGGCTGAAACGAGCCACTGGCTCGCTTCCTCTTAATATTAAGGGAGTAAATCCAACCACTGGAGTTGCCCTTAGCGTAAAGCATGTTATAAATCATGTTATAAGTTCAGACAATAATTAAGACCAAGTTAAAAATGCATATGTATGTGCCAATCACGACTGAAAATTCCCAGAGAATTAAACACGGTTATGCTACTAAAATCTCAAATGTAATCTTACCTAGTGATCATAACAGTTGTTGCCAGAGGAAGTGAAACTTTTAACAGGCAACTTAAACTGCAGAAGAGATCAATAATGAGTATTAACAAGAATAAGAGTTGATGATGCATTCTTTAGCGCTTGGTCGAACAATTTTTTTTTAAATGCTTTATATGTTGGCAGAGGTTTCAAATCCGCAACCATGTGTATAACCAATATTATCAGCGGCCATTACCAGTTTATAAGTTGACCACACCATGGGATACCAAAGGCAGTGATAGAGTACCTCCTTTTAAATTTAAAAGTAAAGAATCCATAGGCAACATCCTGGATAAGTTTGAAGCTAACAAAATTATGAAAAGGTACGCCATTTGCCATGCCTTTCCATAAACATTGCACATTGGGCCATAACGCGTGCGTTTCATAATTATATGGATTTAAAACTCATTTCGAATGTAAGTCTACTTATACCAAGAACTCAATGTTCTTCACATGTTGACCATACTTTCATTTTAATTTTTTCATAGTGTGCGCGTATATATTGTTGCAGTGACAAAATTTAATGGGGTGAGAATCAGTTGAGGTATCAAGCTTTACATAATATGCAGCCCAATGGTAGACTTCATGCTTTAGCTCCGAGTCCAACTTCCTATGTAGTTCTGACAATAATTTTTGCATAATTAGCAAAATATTAATATCAATAACACAACAATATGCTTAAGCAACAAAGAAATGAATTTTCTACCTTTAATATGATTTCAGGAGGAATGCAATTAACTAGTAGTTCATATAATTTTGCCACGAATTGTAAACAGCCTGAGAAAACAAACTGCATTTTCTGGCATTGCTTCTCCAGTGTTGTTTATCTTGAATCTTTGTGACAGGTAATATGTTGACGACAAACTGGAATTGACAGTTGATTTTGCCTCAGTGAAAAAAGCTAAGTTGTATTTTCATCCACGACGTCCGTTAGTGAATCCACCATATTACTTTAAAAGTTGATCCACAACTATTTTGTAAGTTAATCCACAAGAGGATTAACATAAAGATTTCATGTTAATCCACAAATCTACATGTCATGCTGTAGGAATTCTTGAGCTTCAAGCATTGATCCTTACTTTAGCATATATGGAATTTATCATAAAATGCCTTAAATAAGAGGAGATTTTTTGCTCATCGAAAACTAATCAGGATAACCATCCTTTGTGTAGTTGAAAGGAATCAAGGCCAAATGACTTAATGGAGTAATCATCAAACGCTAATGACTATGACTTCAGTCCAACAAACTAATCAAAACAATTAACTTCTATAAATTCAGTAGGCTTCTACATAGGTATATAATAATCCTCATATGCCATAAGTCTTACAATTAACAGAGTTGGTTTTTACTTAGAAAAAAGAGTGCAAAATATTGCGGTGAATCAAGAATTTGTGGAAAAGAAGATCATCACTTATGCAGTGATGAGACTAACAAAGGAAATTGTAAGAATTAGGAACAAGTAACAATTTGCATGAAAAGATTAAGAACTGAAATTGTTAATTGCAGGAAATTTTACAAGCAAAAAAAAATGCAGTAATTTGCAAAAGAACTGGAATGGTAAAATTGTAGAAAAGATGAAATTAACAATTGCAGGAAGATGGATTAAGAACTGAATTTAGATGAATGTACGAAATGTGAATTGCAGGAAATTAAACTAAACTAATAACATGAATCTAAACTGCAGGAATTTGTAAACAAGATTATATCTAATAAAAGCTAAAGGAAATTAAAATAGAGCACAGGTTGAATTGGATTTGAATGGTGGAACTGGAACAACAGGAACTGGAATAGAACTGAAACTAGAATTTGTTTTTTTGATTTACTTCACACCACACGTTACATAGACTGCTCTCCATATTTATACACAACCAGGCACATGCCTCTTTGACTCTGCCGAACGACAACTCAAACTGACCCAAATATAAGCTTGTTAACCATCAGATACGAGTACAACATGCAGTAGATCAAAGAACATCCAAAATAGCACAGTAAATCAGTTGTACACATGCACATATATATGCGCAAACTAACACTTGTTTATCTTCCACTTCTGTCGCTAAACAGCAGTTCCTCATCTTCATAACCATTGTTATGATTCCAGGGATGTTACAATGATTCATCACACTTCCATGTCATGTGAAAAAAACACGTTATTAAAATTCTCCATTAAGAAAGATAAGGTGTAAACTAATTAAATTTTAAATGTTATGAAAACTCAAAGATCCTATTTTATAGGGTGGATTAACTGATTAAAATATGTATTAGAATAAAATTTGCCAAAAAATTGAAAAATTAGCTCGGCAGTTCAGAGATGGAATCAAATCAGTTTGGTTTTCGGATTCCAGTGCTGCTTGGCTTGGAGCGTGATAATAGACGTTTCAGGTAAGGTTTCTTTTCCAATTTCTGTGTAATTTTCCATATTAAAACTACAATCCGGTAATCAAAGTATCTGCGATGTTATTACAAATTTCGTTAAATGGTGATTTCATAGTTACACTTTTTGTTAAATTGATAATTGAATGTTTACTAAAATGCATTGTACCGATTATTTACTATAAATAATGTGAAGAAATACATACTATTTGACTAAATAAATGAGAAAGTAAACAATGGGAATTGACGTATATTAAATAAACAACTGCCACATTATTTGCTTGGGCTTTTAATAGTATGTACGATATGTGTCTACTTTTATGGTCATTGTAATGATCTATGAAATTTGAAACACTTAATTATATTTCTTTTATATTTTGATAATGGATACTTATCGAACTGCACATTTTTTTCTATATTTAGTGCATATATCCTAACTATGTTAATTGAATTTAGTTTATTTTAATTGAATTCAGAGAAACCTCTGTAATAAACAATGCCAAAAAACATTAGCAAATTGCTAATTCCATTATCGACATGAATTGATTACCAGGTAGATTTATTACCTCATGTTATGCTTACGCGTTTAACAGTATGTTACAATATTTTTTCTCCTTTGACAATTGTTCCTATATTGCACTTTTATTACTTGAATTTTAATTATACTTTCATTACTTGAATTTTAATTGGTCATTTATATCCTTCAGCAATTTCAGTTTCCGTTTTTGATGCATGCTTTCAAAGAGCTAATAAGTACAGTTGTTTAAGAATTTATCATACGATAAAACAATTCTTATTTCTTTTATCTTTTTACTCATAACAACATAGTTTTAGTACAAAATGGAAGAATTGAAAGAACATTTTTCACACATGCTAAAAATGTGGTTTACAAAGATGTTTTACTCACATGTAATCAAACATTGAATTAGTTAGTACAGTATAACAATCTCACATGCGCACTCATTTTTATATATGAAAACCATGGTTTGAGATTCCGGCAGGCACCTTGAAATTCCGGCAATTCGGCCCGGTTCCGGTGGTGTCAGAATTTTGTTTCTGTGGTGGTAGATGTAAAAAAATGCAAAAACAGAAGAAAAATAGGATTGTTCATAATTTATATAGTAATATCGAGCAAAAAAATAGTGTCGAAGAAGAGCAATAGCACACAAGCCAAATTAATCTAAATAAAGGTATTATTTAGGAGTAAGAGAAACCAAATTTGAGATGAAGAAACCGCTATGAGGGAGAAAGACACAGGCTGCTGATGGAGAGAAGAGTTAAGTAATGTCCTTTTAGGAATTAATAATGACAACATTTTGGGATTGCTGTTTGAACTTTGCTATTGAGATTTGCTATCCTCACTCGCGCAAAACGCGACTGTGCACGCAACTCGCTATACTACTGGCTAAATAATGTAGATGGGACCCACTTGTCACTGAAGATCATGTAAAAATAAATAAAAAGATACCTATCCAGCCAATCACTTTGGTGAGTCTCCATTCACGCGCTGTGCGCGAGTGAGCCTAGACATTTCCCTTTGCTATTTGCGTTTGGCTTTGGCATGAGTGCTGGATAATTATACAATGAGCTAGTTAATTTATCTTTTTTCTACTGGAAAATATTAAAGTTAAACTATAGTATAGTATTGCTTTTTTATGCTCATTAAAATCTAGGCTTTAAGTAGGCTTAGTTACACTAACATTTGTTGTAATCATGGTTCGAGATTCCGACCGAGACATCGGAGTTCTACCCATTTCTGTCCGGTTTCGGTGTTTATGGGATCGAAATCCACCCAAAATTTCGTTTCACTCGCAGATTTGAAAAAAACATGAAAAAAAGATGGAGACAAAATGAGTTCGGATATTTTAGTATTGCATATTTATTTGCATATTTGTGAAAAGAAAGTATCAAAATTTTTAGTATTGCATTTTTTTGTATATTTGTAAAAAGAAAGTACCGGAATTAGACCGGAATATCTGGAATGGAGCCAGAATTTTAATTTTTCTACTTGACGAAATGGAAACAAAAACCGGGATTTAGAACCTTGATGAAAAATATTATATATTTGGTAGAATCATTTTCGCTTATTTTTAAACTTAACATCATTTGATATATACACAAACATTTAACTCTTCCATTGTTAAATCTTTTATTTAATGTAGTTCTCGGGTCTGAAAAGGAGAAAATGTTTTCTTATATGGTAGATAGCTTAATTATGAACTAATTCCATAAGCTCATTTTCTTTGTATTTTGCTGTTGCATAATTTAACACTTTCCCATATACTACCATTTGTGTTGTTAGCTACTACAAACCTACATAGGATGTTTGTCTTATTTTTGACACTTGGGATCATTGCCACTTTTGCTTCATTGGACTCATCAATTATCACAGAGCAATAGTACAGATACTTTGAAAGTTGCAACAACATGGGTGATTTTGGTAAATAGTGTACAACATTTTAGTAAATTTGTAGCTATAATTATACAAGAAAATTGATGTGGTGCCATATGTAGCATAAAATTCTACAACGCAATAGACATGCATGGTTTGTTATGTGTATAAAGTCTTTTTTTGATCTATTATCATTTGTTACTTTGTTTTATTTTGTCTTATAGGTTTCGCAGAACATCAAATCTTTTGCAAAAGAATAGAAAATGATATTCCATTTGCTTCACATTGTAAGTTAAATTCCAAACTTCATTCTTTCTTTTATTGTTCCATTAAATTGGTTTTCCGAGTTTACTGATGACAGTTTAACCTAATAATTTTTCAATCTCATGATGGTAGAAAATAAAATAAGCGTTTGTATTCTGAGAATATAAATTTACATAAATCCTTTTATATGCAGTATGATAACTTCGTTAGAATAAGTAATATTGCGTACGATATCTACTTGGACATGCCATTATATTGGTCCTATTTAACGATTTAGGTGTTGTCTATTAGGCATATTAACGAAATCAATGGTAAGAAAAAGTTGTTACCAAATTAAGATTTAGCATATATTTATTTGAATTCCATCAATTAACATTAAGAAGTTATCTCAAATGCTCTTTTTATATTAACTTTTACTGTGACTCTTTCTATATTATTGATTGTTAATATAACCAAACCTAACTGCATTTTTAATGTCTATCTATTTATGTTTGAGCATAAATCTAAACTCAGTAATAGTTAACAAATTATTTAAAGAAAATCTATTCAAATAATACATGTTTCTACAACAAAAATGGTAATTGATAACCACTAAACTCAGTATAAACTATTAATGTAATTCAAAGTTACTGTAAGTAGGACCAAATGCTAACGTTGCAGATGCATAAACACATTATGTAAATCTTAAGAAATCTATAATCAACTGTGTCCAAAAATAGAGTTAAGCTTAAATTTAGAGTCAGTTTTTTGAATATAGCTATATGATGATGATGATAATAATAATAATAATAATATAAAGTAAGCGGTGCTAAGCGAAGAACTTAAGGTTGTAATAAAATCTTACACATTTATGACTTTGATTTATACAACTACTTCCATGAGAAAGAAAAAATTGATGTGTCCATTGAGCAGAAAAAGCCTTTCCACTTTTTCTGTAACATTTAACTTCTTTTATTTTTCGACTATAATTATTTAATTGACTTTAGTTTGTTTAGGTGATATAATTTATGATTAAATTGAGTTAATTTAGTTATTTTACTCTTATTATTTCATCAAAAAATAACTACTTACATAATTTTCATAACATATCCAAAACTTGAGATACTTGGTATAAATATGTCTTCTTGCTACTAAATTGTTTTTTTTCAAGATATATGTGACATAGCTGCAACTTATATCTACCCTTGGTGATATGATACAGTCACATGCATTTAACAAAGGTTTATGATGTACATGATGCCTACGTGGAATGTGAATCAAAAGAATATTACAATAAAATTAACTTCAATAATAGTATGTGTGTGTTTTATTAATATGATGTAGTTGGTATGTTTTTAACTAGGTTGATGTTTTTGAATTTATACATCTGTTTGCATCATCGACTCATAGATCTTACATGTTTTCGGTATTTGTACTGCAGTGCACATGTCCAAAAAAATTCTTTCTTTGGATAAATGAAAAAACTTTGGTGATATAAAGTTCATCCTTATTGTCATAATATATTATAAATTCGGTGTTTAGAACTATCATATCTGGATTTTTGCCGGTGTACTAATATTTCCCATTATATTATTCCATGTAGATATACAATGGCTCTGCATTCAAGTGGAGTCTTTTGAAGTTTCAAAGGTTATCACATCTGTAGAGCGCTTAACCAAATGATATAGAGCAGAGCATGTTATTTATCTTATAATTTACTCCTTCGTTTTTTTACTATTTTTTTCCTAATGTATATATAACGTACACACTAATACATTATGAATATAAGGTTACATGAATTATTGCTTCGCTATTAAACTTCCATTCAACTATTTCTGCTTATATACATCCAGTGTTATGTGTTAAAATAAGCCATCTGACATAACTAATATACATCTCTGGACAAATGTCTCACTATCAAAGAATTAAAGTACATATAAGATGGTAATGCTCAATTTCGTCTTTAAGCGTGGTTTTCTATGCATTCGTCCAACGGACGTGCATGCATACTAATATGTGGTGAACTGTTATTAACATAGCAGGGGAACACAAAAGAGAATTCACACATAAAAGAAACCAGTATTTTGTTATGCCTTATTTGATTTGTACAGAAGTATGGCGAAGTGTGGTTAATACTCAAAACATACATACGTGGTGAACGTGAAAGTGATCCATCTGCTTTTGCCTAAAAAACCAGATATATCATCATGCACCTTCTTTTATAGTTCTATCCACCACCTAATCATATATGATTGGAACTACCCATTAATAAAATTATGGCAGCGAATTGATAATGATCAAGGGGAAGTTGTTTTCAAAGGAATAATTAACACATAAACTATGCTGAATATTTGAGGACGTTCCCATCAAAGAGACCTAATAGAGTGCTCAGTTGAAAATTTTCAATTAGTTATTCATGATAATATAACATTATTTCTTGGTATCTGTAACGACCCGTATTTTTACTGTATAATAATTAATTAATTTAATTATTTAATTGTTGATCTGGTTATTTATAATGACTTGAATTAAATAATTTAGAATATTTAATTAATATAAATAATTAAATAATATATTTAATTTACGAAATAGTCAGAAACAGCTGAATTCACAATATTGTGTGAATTGGATTTTTTTATAATATTTAATTCAATTTAGAATTCAATTATAATAACGAATTTATTTTTAAATGTCATTTGAACATATAAATTATATTATAATTACGATCGAGCTCGAAATGGCGCGACAATTCGTAATTTGGCGATTTGAACTTTAAACGAATATACAGAATCCGTTTTAAGTCGAATTTTTGTGAAATAAGAAGCGTTCGGAGTTGGTGAAATATATTTTTCTAATGGAAGAGAAAATTCGAGATTTCGTCGTGTAGATTGTGAGTTGTGCTCGAATCAAATTTTCGAAAAGTCACTATGGAATTCCTTTATAATTTATAATGATTTATATATATTATAAATGGATTTTCAATATAATTTGAATATTGATTTAATCTGGATTTGAAATGACGGGTTATAAATTCAGGTAGGATTATTTTGGAGTTGTATGATATTGTATGTGAATATATATACGATAATATTAATTTATTAATATTAAATTAAATTGTTTTTAAATATATTAATATTTAAATGGATTTATTTAGAGCTCTAAAAATAGCCATTTTTGCAAACGACCTCCGTTTTCGACGAAACTAATTTTGTTGGATCTGGAATTTTAAATGATTGTTAGATTTCAATTTTTGTGAATTTTGGAGTCAATGTGTGGCCGTACGGGATTTTAATGTGAAAAATAGTCAATAATTTGACTTTAAAAATACGCAATGTGAGCAAACGGACTCAGAATTTGACGAAACATGTTTCGTTGGGTCTGTAATGTCAAACTGTAGCTGCATGTCCATTTTCGTGATTTTTGGATGTCATGTGTGATCAAAGGGAATTTTAACAACAAATACATATAGCGATTGGTGAAAATTTAATATTAAATTGAATAAAAATATATTAAAACCTTCCTATGAATACCCTTACACATTTTCTAACCCTACCATTTTCATTCCCGTAGTCAATACTTCACAGCCGCCAGTTCTCCCCCTTCTCAAACAAAATCGTGGCAATTAAAATCCAAGGAAAAGGTAATAAATTTGTATAAATCCCAAAACTTGTTTATTTGGCTTTAGCATGAACTTATCTTCATTCCTGTATGAGTTTAGTTTGGATCGACGACCTTGTATATCGCTGAGATATAGGTGCCATGAGTTAGGGTTGGAATATTTGGGTTTGTGAAGTTTTGTTGGAAGAATTCAGTATTGTTTTCAGAATTAGCATGGCGAATAACACTGGTATAAAGAAAATTGGGTTGATCGATGAAAATTCACGTCGATGTTATATGCTGCCGTGACTTCGAGGTGTCCAAGTCGAGAGCCATGGAGTCAGTTCGAATTGATCCAAAGGTTAATAGAGATGAAGTAATCGCGAGGAGGGGGTTAATGCAGGTCTTGGTTTCGAAAATATTGGGGAATGGAGGGAGCTGTTTTGGTATAAAGATTGGAAATGGCCGGTCTGAAGTCTGAAACGTGCTTTCATGGTTCGGGAAGAAGGATGAAGTAGATACATAGAGCGTGGGTTGTGAAGTAAGGGATGGGCCGGTTTCAAAAGTTAAGGCCCATATTTAATAATAATTCATGTTTAATTTAAATTAAATACTATAGAAACTTGTATAAATCATTACTATCTCATACACGATCAGAATTCAGCAAACCAAGATCCGTTGGGATCGTATGGACGACAACTACACAATGGAACTGACTGGGAGTGAATTGGAGCTCGTTACAATTTATAGCGAAATAAATTGTCTGTTTGAATCAACCGGCAGTTATCGTTATTTAACGATGGCAGTCCAATGTGAGTAAATCTCACTAACTCTACCAGTTCATATTTTTTTAACATATTTTTAGAATTGATAAATGATGGTTGATTGTTTAGATGAACTGCTAATTAATTGGTTGAGAATATAGATAACAATATATAAATATATATCGTTAATCAAATATAGATTCTGTTTATCAGAATAGTTCATATTGAAATGAAATTGATATTAATTATATTGTTAACATCTGTGATGCAGGGAAACAGGTTTGAGGGATTCAACTGGATTCCTCAATATTTATAATACTGGTTTTTTACATATATTGTGATATATGACATGATATATAATCTGTGATTTGATTATGATGACACTGGTATTGTTATTTGGTATTTTAAAATACCATAAGAAATACCAAAATGTAAAAAGGGAATTTTCAAAGCGCATATTGAAAATAAAATATTTATAAAATCAAAGGATTTTATAAAAGGAATATTTATTTGGGAAAATGAATAGAATTATAAAAGGAATATTTATTTGAAAAAAAAAATAGAATGATAAAAGGAATATTTATTTGGAAAATAAATAGAATTATAAATGGAATATTTATTTGGGAAAATTAATAGAATTATAAAAGGAATATTTATTTGGAAAATAAATAGAATTGTAAAAGAAATTATTTGGGAAATAAATAGAATTATAAAAGGGATTTGACGAGATATAAAAAAACAACGAGAAGATGATTTCAAAGTAGATTTTAAATAGAAATATGTTTTAACAGATAAATGGAGATGATTAATTTATAAATAATATTTTATAAATTAAGTAAAATATTTATCCTCTGATAAATGGAATACATAAGTCCGAACTTATATAGAGAAGTTGAAATTGGTTTTAACACCGATATTTAAAATAGGATGTGAACTCAACATTTATAAAGAATTTATAAATGAGAGTTAAGTGTTAGAAATAAAAAGAAGATTTCGTATGAATAAATCTATAAATAGAAGTTGGAATTGGGTTATTGTTTTAAAATATGAAATCAAACTAAATGGATTATATAAAAGAAATATTATTCACATTTGATGTGAATAATGGAATTAAGTAAAGATTTTGCAAATAAAAACATTTGTAAAGGAAATTGGATTTTTGAAACAGGAATTTAAACAGAAATGGAATTTCGAATGGCTAGAAATAAATAACTTATTTAATAATGAAAACAAGTGTTGAGATTTATAAACAATGTTTATAAATGAATTAAAATATAATTATCAGTGGATAATTGAGATTGCAAATTTAACAGTGAATGTAAAATGGGAAAGTTGGAGTTGTTGAAAAAGGAAAGGATGGAATGTATTTCGATGTTCGAAATATGAATAGAATTAAATAAAATACATAAAGATTGGTAATTAGAATTCAACTAGGCCAGATGTTATAAAATAATTTATTTAAGAAATAATATATTGAATAAAATCAAAGATTTGGCAAGATAAAATTAGTATTCGGTTGGAAACCAATGTCTTACAATCGAATATAAGTTTTTCGGAGCGAGTTAATCGAATCTAGTTTATTCGAAAGTGAATAAATCGAATATAAGTTATTCGAAGTGAATTAATCGAATATAAGTTATTCGAAAAAGAGTTAATCGAATATAGGATATTCGAAAAAGAGTTAATCGAATAGAGATTACTCGAAAGTGAGTTATACGTCGGAATCGATCATATCGAATTCGGGAAAGTACTATTTATTTTCCGGTTTTTTAATCAAGGTTTATTTATTTAATAAAAAAATTATTATTTATTCAAATTAAGAATTAAAACTTATATTCTTAAGTTGGATATTTCAGAGGTAGGATTTATATAGTTATTGTTATAACCAATGTTTTTCATAAAAGAAGTTGATTCGTAAACTGAATTCGAGAATGTGCGTAAGCGACTGTTGTAAAAATTAGGGTGTTGAGATCTATCTGTTACGATGTTAAGAACGTTGTTCAGTTAAGGTCTGAGAGGTAATTATACCCCAACTTGATTGACTTCGTAATTAACTAAGAAATAGTTAAGGTTCGATGACGAAGATTGGTTAGAGATACAGTAAGTAATAAGAGATTAATCAATTGAGCGGTCGTGACAATGTTTTATATAACATTCGTTGAAATCCATATAAATGAGTTCTGAAAACGTTTTCCTAATATAATTAGTGTTGTTTTCTAAGTATAGAAAAAGAAATGATTTGTTGATAAGAAATGGAAATGTTTCCCCATGTTAATATAGTATATTTTCTAAATTTAGAAAATAAGAATTTCTGTATATATATGGAAATAGGAAATGGGTAAATGAATAAATTAATTATAAATTAATATTAAGAGATAAATAATGATTGACGATTGATCGATAGTATTTCTATCTGGAAATAATATCGTTGTTTGCACATGTGTTTTTCATTGATAGTTAAATCACTGACTATCGAAGTTTTTGACCATTTTTTCGTCGTCAATACGGAGAGACCGGGATCAGATTCATTATCTGAAAACCACTCTATATGGGTGTTAGCGTTGCGAATCTAATATGATGAAGATAATTAAAGACAGGGTTATGCAAGGTTGTCCTGTTTACAGAATAGTGCCTTCAGTTTGTCCAGTCCATGACAACTTATATGGAAGAATATCTGACAGAGTATATCTAATGGATTGCGTAAGTTGGTATCTTCAAACATATTTACGTTTGGTGGTGGAGGAATTCATTTCTCTTAGCTGTATACCCGTGATAGGTTTGGGGAAATCAATTTGTGATTTGGCGGGTATGACAATGTGACATTCAAAGTAAATGAAGATCAAAAGATACGTTGTGAGTTATGACCTCTAGCCTCACAATCGGGAAATGGTATAAAATTGGGTAGGTCGCATGGCTAAGTGGTTGGCTGCCAAGTAGGGTGTATTGTCACCTGATCTTGAGAAATTCCTTTTGCTTCTTAAATCTACCAATGTTGTCCCTTTCGGAAAACGGTTGCTGATCCCAACTGTTGCTGATAATACATTCGGTGCTTTCAAGCGAAGTGTGGGGTCGGTCATGTTTAGCCTAGGTTGTAAGATGTTCTTGTTGAACCCGGTGTATTCCTCTCTAGAGATACACTGTCGGAAGGTGATCCCATACCTTACCAGTTGGAATCCACTATCCAATAAGAGCCCACAGTTTTGATTGTATACTATGTATGTAGAGCGTGAGATGCAAGCATTCTGCTAGATTGATATTACTTGTATTTAGACATTATTATAATTTCAGACAAATATTGACTTCAAAGAATGCTTTGGGTTATCATAAGATAAAAACCATCCGTGTTTATGTGTGGATCGGTCTTACGATTATCCTTTCTTTTAAAAGGATTTTAAAAGTTAAACCAAGTGGTTGGAGTTTACTCACACCAGTCCTATGACTGACCCAGAGTTTATTTTTGTTTTGTTTTTCCCTAAACTCTTAGGTGCCCAAATTTGTACGGGCAGTAAAGTAGTTCAGGTATTTTCAGATATCATTGGAGGAGCTTAGATCATGAGGCTTCAGCGTTATCTAGTATTGTTATTTCCGCTGTGTTGTAAGTGTTGTACTCTGATAATGCTATTGTATATATATATACTGTTTTATTTCAAAGCTATGTTATATTTTATTCGTTCCGCTATGAGATTCGTGTTACTTTTATGTGTTGTATGTTCGTCTTCTTCTTCTATTCTAATTTTCTATGTTACCTATTCTCACCCTCTATTTTCTTTCATTAACGTTCCGGTAAATTTTGGATGCTTGGTTAGACGACCGTATTTAGTTGATAATCAGGATCGCAAATCCCACGGGCCGTTACAGTGGTATCAGAGCTGAAGGTTAAGTAAATACCTTAGCTCTGTGGCGTAGCTCAGTAGAGATGGGGTTAGCCATACACTGGATTGAGTTTGAGTGTATATATATGAGCGCGTATTTGTTATTTGATATAAAAATTGTTTTATATTGTGGAGATTCATTGGTTGAGTAGTTTATGAATTTTGGTCGATCAGTTTGATCCACTGTATCGGTAGGGATTTATAAACACTCGAAGATGATGAACCGACATAGTATGTTTTGATAAGAGGGTAATGAAATAATTTTACCCAAATATATTTTGATATAAAGAATATATATATATATATATATATTGGAAATATTATAATATTGGATGTGTTGGTTGTTATTATAATTGAATAAGATTATAAAAGTGAAATGGTTATAAATAATCAATCAAATTTCGTATAAGTGTTACGAAATGAATTATATTTAAATTTAAATCAGAATTGGAATTAAAATTCCTAAAATTTGGACAGGTGTTTGTAAATGAATTTGGGTTAAATATATAAGAATTTTAAATCTTGGGAGATTTTAAATTTGTTTTACAAGTATTGTGAATGATATTTTGAAATGTATTTCAAAATGAAATGTTCAAAAATGATTTTGAAAAAGTGATATAGTGTTGAACTCACTTCGGTTGCTGGAAAATAAATTCCGATGTTGATCCGAACATCATCGATGTTCATTTTCGAGTTATAAGTGACGGATTACTACCAAAGATTTTGTTTTTAGAAATGTTTTGCGAAAACAAGTTGTTTGAATTTCGAAAAGGATTATTTGATATATTTTTTTTGAGAAAAACAAAGCTGTTTAAAATTTGAGGAAGAGAAGATTAGAAAAAAAACAAATTAAATTAGAATTTGTAAATGCAGATAGAAATTGAAATTAGTTTAAAATCAATTAAGTGGAATTAAATTGGATGAAAACGATACTGAAATCAGAATTTGAATTAAAGATAACTGGCTAGAGAAATTAATTAGTTAATGAAATATATGGATGGAACTTAATGAGGTTAAGTAAGTTGGATTGATATGTTAAGAATATGGAATCGAGAATGGAACTCGAGTTGAAATAAGATTTGGTTTGAAAACAAGCGAATAGCTGTGTTAAGGATAAATTGATTGGAGATTGATTGGAATGACATTGGTATGTACTGAATTGGTATACTAAATTGGTAACAGATGGAAGGGACATAATGATATGCCCGAAAAAAGGTACAAGTTTAAATATTATATTGGGTATGAGATTTTTATGAGCTGAATTGGAAAGCCACTTGGCTATTTGATTTTGTTTTGGGTTGAAGAAGGCCTTAAGAGGCGAGTTGTAGTGCCGATTGAGCCATAAAGAGGAGGTGGTAGCGAAACTTTTCGAAGATTTAAGGTGTTAGAATATTTTCAGAATTTTTGAAAATTTTAGTTGATAAGAATAAATTAATAATTTAACTAAAATTTGTTTGTTTAGTTGAAACTGAATTTAAAAAAGTAAACAAATAATTTTTACCCAGTTAATAGGGTTTGTTTTCTACCTTAGCAATTTCGAGGCCGAAATTATTTTAAGGGGGGGAAGAATGTAACGACTTGTATTTTTACGGTATAATAATTAATTTATTTAATTATTTAAATGTTGATCTGGTTATTTATAATTACTTGAATTAAATAATTTAGAATATTTAATAACATAAATAATTAAATAATATATTTACTTTTCGAAATAGTCAGAAATAGTTGAATTCACAATATTGTGTGAAATGGATTTTTTATAATATTTAATTCAATTTAGAATTGAATTATAATAACGAATTTATTTTTAAATGTCATTTGAACGTATAAATTATATTATAATTATAATCAAGCTCGAAATGGCGCAGCAGTTCGTAATTTGGCGATTCGAACTTTAAACAAATATGCATAATCCGTTTTAAGCCGGATTTCGATGAAACAAGAAACGTTCGGAGCTGGTGAAGTATATTTTTCTAATGGAAGAGAAAATTCGAGATTTTGTCGTGTAGATTGTGAGTTGTGTCCAAATCAAATTTTCGAAAAGTCGCTATGGAGTTCCTTTATAATTTATAATGATTTATTTATATTATAAATGTATTTTCAATATAAATTGAATACTGATTTAATCTGGATTTGAAATGTCGAGTTATAAATTCAGATAGGAATATTTTGGAGCTGTATGATATTGTATGTGAATATATATACGATAATATTAATTTATTAATATTAAATTAATTTTTTTTTAAATATATTAATATTTAAATGGATCTATTTAAAGCTTTAAAAATAACGATTTTTGCAAACGACCCCCGTTTTCAAAAAAACTAATTTTGTTGGATCCGAAATATTAAATTATTGTTATATTTCAATTTTTGTGATTTTTGGAGTCAGTGTGTGGCCGTACGGGATTTTAATGTGAAAAATAGTCAATAATTTGACTTTGAAAATACGCCATATGAGCAAACGGACTCAGAATTCGACGAAATAAGTTTCGTTGGGTACGTAATGTCAAACTGTAGCTGCCTGTGCATTTTTGTGATTTTTGGATATCATGTGTGATCATAGGGATTTTAAACAACAAATATATATAGCGATTGGTTAAAATTTAATATTAAATTGAACAAAAAAATATTAAAATCTTCCTATAAATACCCTTACACATTTTATAACCCTATCATTTTCATTCCCGTAGTCAATACTTCACAACTGCCAGTTCTCCCCCTTCTCAAACAAAATCTTGGCAATTAAAATCCAAGGAAAAGGTTATTAATTTGTATAAATCCCAAAACTTGTTTAGTTGGCATTAGCATGCACTTATCTTCATTCCTGTATGAGTTTAGTTTGGAGCGATGGCCTTGATAGAGATATAGGTGTCGTGAGTTAGGGTTGGAATATTTGGGTTTGTGATGTTTTGTTGGAAGAATTTGGTATTGTTTTTAGGATTAGCATGGCGAGTAACACTGGTATGAAGAAAATTGGGTTGATCGATGAAAATTCACGTCGATGTTATATGCTGTCGTGACTTCCAGGTGTCCGGGTCGAGAGCCATGGAAGCAGTTCAAATTGATCCAAAGGTTAATGGAGATGAAGTAATCGTGAGAAGGGAGTTAACGCAGGTCTTGGTTTCAAAAATAGTGGGGAATGAAGGAAGTGGTTTGGGTATAAAGGTTGGAAATGGCCGGCTTAAAGTCTGGATCGTGCTTTCTTGGTTCGGGGAAGAAGGATGAAGTAGATACAGAGGGTGTGGGTTGTGAAGTAAGGGATGGGCCGGTTTCAAAAGTTATGGCCCAGATTTAATAATAATTCATGTTTAACATAAATTAAATACTGTATAAACTTGTATAAATCATTACTATATCATACATGATCAGAATTCAGCAAACCAAGATCTGTTGGGATCGTATGGACGACGACTACCCAATGGAACTAAGTGGGAATGAATTGGAGCTCGTTACAATTTATAGCGAAATAAATTGTTTGTCTGAATCAACCGAAAATTATCGTTATTTAACGATGACAGTCCAATGTGAGTAAATCTCACTAGCTCTACCAGTTCGTAATTTTATAATGTATTTTTAGAATTGATAAATGATGGTTGCTTTTTGTGTGTTCACTGTTTAGATGAACTGCTAATTAATTGGTTGAGAATATATATAACAATATATATAAATATATATCATTAATCAAATATTGATTCTGTTTATCAGAATATTTCATGTTGAAATGAAATTGATGTTAATTATATTGTTAACATCTGTGATGTAGGGAAACAGGTTGGAGGGATCCAACTGGATTCCTCAATATTTATAATACTGTTTTTCATATATTGTGATATATAACATGATATATAGTCTGTGATTTGATTATAATGACACTGGTATTGTTATTTGGTATTTTAAAATACCATAAGAAATACTGGAATGTAAAAGGGGAATTTTCAAAGTGTATATTGAAAATAAAATATTTATAGAATCAAAGGATTTTATTAAAGGAATATTTATTTGGGGAAATGAATAGAATTATAAAAGGGATATTTATTTGGAAAATAAATAGAATTATAAAAAGAATATTTATGTAACGACCCAGAAATTTGGACAATTTTAAACGGAATTAATCAAAGTTTAACTATTTATGATCAATTTTATACTGATACTGGGAATAAATATCGAATGTATATGAATTCAATTCAATTCAGAATGGTTGTTAGAAATCAAATATTTATTGTTAAATGTTTGAATTGAATTTGGATGGATATTAAATTAAAATTTATAGGAAAATATAAACGGTTGAATTTAAAAATAAACGTAGTTGATATTAAATGAATTGGAGATTTTATTTAAAAAAATATGAAACTGGCTTGGATATATGTGTATACACATACGTTAAGAAATTGAAAATATAATATTTAAAATTTGGAATTAATCAGAGTGGGGTTGTGAAAAGACAAAATTAAATTGGGAACCAATGAACAATAGAAATTAAAATATCAGATTTTGACAAAAACAAGTTCCATTGGATTTTGGGCATCAAAATATAGCAGCACGTAAATTTCCATTGCATTTGAAAACTCGTTGTGACGGTATGAATATTTACGCATTTAACAACATATAGCGGTAATTTAAGTGTCTGGATATACCAAATTCTTGGCTAGCAACTTATCTATTTCTTCAAAGGCAAGAAAATGACACCATGCAAGCCACATTATCCAACTTTCTTCATGCTAAAGTAATAACGTACATTAAATAAATAAATAAAAACAGTGGTTCCTTCCTACGCACACAATTAGTTCCTTGGCCACCACGGAAACGTGGTACCCACGGTACCTGCTTTTATAAAAGAATGGCCTCTTTCCCAAATTCTTCAGCACAAAATCGTTTTCCTCCTTTTAATGTTTAATGGCCGAATCCCTAAATTTCAAGCCATCACCAAATTAAAATCGAATCCACGGAAACCCTTCTTCCCAAAATTTAAAATGGGTCCTTTCCTCCTTCGCACCACCAAAGCCGACGTCTTTGGCAACTTCGTCGCCTGAATTCTGGTCCACCTGAAGCGTTGTCACCATCACAACAAGCATCATCATCAAGCTCATACCTTTTAGTTAAAGCTTGAGAAGTTGGAGCAACTGCATCGACGCTTATTTCTCAAAATCGTGGCTTCAGCAGTGAAGAACGTTGAAGCCACTGCTTGTCCTTTTCTATACCGTTCAAGGTGCATTATCACTCATGATTAATCACAAGTACAAGTAAATTTCAACTCAATTTTTAGTTGGGATATAATAGTTAATTGTGTGCTGTAACACCCCGCGAAATTCTATAACTGTGAAATTCACAAATTAAAGTATAATTAATTTCAAATCAAAGAACTAAGGGAAACGGGATACGCCATTACATTCGTCTCGGAAAAATACGCGAAATAAAGTCCGAGTTTTCGAAAAACGGAGTCCGTATGAAGAAGATATGGCCTTCGGAAGTTTCTGAATTAAATTTAAAATTCAAACAGAATAAAATAAGCTCAGAAAATCAAGTTTAAATTCGAAAATGGGGCCCAATGGGCCAGGGTGGAAAAACGCCGCCCGACGCACCCAGGTCGACTGGGCTGTCGACCTGGTCTAACCAGGTCGACAGGGCTGTCGACAGGCATGTCGACCTGGTCCAGACCCAGGTCGAACCCAGTCTAACCCGGCTGGCCTATTCTCTGTTAGTCGATTTTCTGTGGTCTGCTTTGTCATTAGGGCTAGGTGGCAGGCTCTAATTGGTCTCTCCTTAGGATGAATGGCTACGATCAATCCAAGCAACATCAATGGTCCTAATCAGTTCATTTCCCCTATAAAAACAACCCTAGACTAACCCTAATCTATTCATTCAAAAAATAAGAACAAAGCCGCCATGTTGCTGAGGAACGACTAGGGGTAGCCACCAATTGGAAAGAGGATTAGGAGGAAAACTCTAAGGCATAAAGCAACTCAATCAAATCAAACCGCATCTTCAAATCCCTAAATTAGAGAATTCGCCACACCATTGTAAGTAGAGTATTACTTTGGTATGAACAAATAACTGTGTTGGTTTGTATACTTAGTTGTGGTGATAAATAATTTATAATTTGTGCGTTACTATCGATTTGGAATATTGTATACGTTTGGATATTCTTGAATTATGTTATTCAATTATAAAGAACTACATGCGGTAGTTCTATGCAAGTATACGTTTGGAATATTCGCAAATTATGTAATCCATGTTGAAGCTACATGTATGTAGTTGATTAATTTAAATTCATGCAAGTTTGGGGTTTTGCCACTATGCCATCATGATGTATATTTTTGTGTATAAATCATTTTGTAAGTAATTGGAACAAGTTTGGTTGTTATAGTTCATATGAAACTATGTTGAAATTTTGGCACCATGATTATGTATTAAGCCATGCTTTTGTACTAGAAAACCTATTTGCAAACTTATGAATATGACTAGGCTATGATTGATAATTTGCATAATTGAAATTGTTAACAAGAATTATATGGTGACATATGTGGTACATAGCTAGGTTAGGTTCAAAAATCCCTTTTTGCAAGTTTGCATGACTAAAGTAAAAATCATGATTTCATGTTAGAAATATTTATGCCATGGTTATGTGAACAAATTTAACTATACTTATGCCATGCTTATGTTTGACATTATGCCATGCTTATGTTTGACATTATGCCATGCTTATGTTAGAAATATTTATGCCGTGCTTATGTTTGACATTATGCCTGAAATAAAAATATAGGTTTATGTTGTAGTTAGGCCTATGTGTCAATAGTGATATTCTTAACTTAACTACAAGTTTACATGCTTTGATTCATGTCACCTATGCTTTATGACCAAAGTATATGTTACCACTATGCAAGTACACCAGTTCTATTTTGTATTTCCAACGTCATATTGCAAGTTCATATGCTCACCTTCCCCTTTTTGTGTATGTAATCACGCTTTAAGCCTCCCCTTTTCGCATGGCTAAATTGGGCTTTAAAAGGCTAAGCCCAATATATATAAACGGACGTGTAAAACGGGGGAAAATAACGTTGGGTTAAAATTACTAATGAATGAAAATATAAAGTAGAAGGGCCCAAGTTCAAGTATGGGTTGGGCCCATGATTGGTGTAACCTTTACACCATTAACTTAATAATTGGCCGCAAATATTTATATATAAGAAAATAAAGAAGAAAGACAAAATATGTAAATGTAGAAAATACGATGTGTTTAACCCGAGGTTGGATTGAGTTGTGATGTAAACCTGCCCGGAACCGCCCGGCTGTCCAGTAGTCACAACAATACCTATCCAATGTGGGAGGTTAAACATGGAGCCCAATAAGGACCCGAGGTTAGACTGAGTTGTGGCGTAAGACTACCCGGAACCAACCGGCAACAGGCAGCCACAACAATACCTGTCTAATGTGAGAGGTCAGGGCCTTAATAAGACAATTAAGGCTGAGTCAGGATTGTTAGGATTAAGTGAACTAAAGACTTAATCAAAATGGAACATGCTAAACTAAACGGACTGGTGGGGGTTAGGTTAGAAAACACTTAACCAACTTAGCATGTTGGCTAGAGATAGAAAACCTAGTAACGGGGGACCCTTTTCAGCAGTAACCCTAGAAGGTGTATCTGGATACCCTGAAACTAGGCAGGGTGGGGCACGATTACTGGGCTGATTGTAAGAGGTCAAATCGACGGCGGTGGTGTAGCAGTGTAGGTTCTAACGGGGTGCGGGCGTGCACACACTCCGGCGCAGAAAAATAAGGCACTGGACACCAGTAGCATACCTGTGCATTCTAGGATTGTGTCGGGCCGCCTCCATGGGACTTGATACACCCCATGGTGGGACCAGCATAGGTAACTACAACATCGGGGGCCGTAAGACACATGTAACTATGCGAGTAGGAGCCGATCATCATAGAATGGATCACATCACCCTGATTAGGGGGTGCCAGTTGGAAACTAGTTTATATGGGTTCAGAGATTAACATGGGGTACGATAGTATATTCGACCCTAGACAACTTAACCAAGTTTATTGTGCTTGCCCACTTCCTGTTTATACTTATCATACCCAGTTCTTTATTCATAGACAGAATAGTACTAGACTTACTCAGGCTTATGTCTGACTCTACTTTTCTTTCGTCTTCTTTTCTTCCGTTCCCCCCCCCCTCCAGGTCCACAGGGAGGGAACACAGTAGCTTGACCAACCTTAACATCCAGCTTGAAGAAGAGAAATGTATTGCTTGGACTTTCCTGTTTTGAACTATGGCTTTGGACAATCCACTATGGGGCTTTTGCAGTTTATCCATGTTTTATTTATGCTTCTTTTAATAATGTACTCAAGACAGATTATGAAAATGTTAAGTTATGTTTTTGGAAAGGATGTAAGACAATCATGGTGATGTTTTGTAACACGTATTTGATTTTATGAAATAAAAGTTGTTGTTCTTCCGCTGTTTACAAATATGTGTTCCTATATCTGTCTTGTATATCTGTGACTTATACTTATAAACCTCCACCAAAATTAGGGCATTCCCTTTGAGAGTGACCCTAACGGAGGTGGGGTGTTTCACTTGGTATCAGAGCATAGGTTTACCAGATAAGATAAAAAGTTTTGAAAAATTATTTTCAAAAAGGAAATTTAAAGAAGCATTTTTAAAAGAAAAATATTATTTTATTTGAAAAAGGCAAAGTCCACTCCCCAAAGCCATAGGTACTTTCTCTTATCCTTCGTTTTGAATCTATCCTTTTTGTTTCAGCATGTCCGAAGATCTTAACTTGCCAGAAGGGGTGCCAATACCTGGTTGGTTTAGATGGTTCTTAGAAGCAAGAGCCACTCAGCCAGGTCCTATCGTTCCTCCTCCCCCAGCTGCAGGAAATCATCCAGCTGCAGCGGCACCTTTTCCTCCACCTCCTCCTCGGGGAAACACGTTTGCTAAGATATGTAAAGATTTTAAAGCTATGGGAGGAAAGGATTTCCATGGAACTGAGTCCTTCGTAGCAGCTAGAAATTGGCTGAAAGAAACTGAGGACCTATTCATCATCTTTGAGGTAGAAGATAGACAAAAAGTACAATTGGCAGTGTGGCTATTGAAGGGCGAGGCTTCCTACTGGTGGGAAGTCACTAATGCTGAAAGACCAGTGGAGACATGGGAGGACTTTAGGGCAAGGTTTGAGACCAAATTTCTCTCAGATGCAGAAAGAAGTTTGCAGTTGGAAAAATTCTTATTTCTTAAGCAAGGGGACAAGACAGTCAGAGAGTATGTGAATCAGTTCGATGAGCTGGCTAGGTTTGGGCTTGACCTAGTCAACACCCCGCACAAGAAGGCTCTCCGTTTTGTCAAAGGGTTGAATGAGCCATTACACAGTTTGGCCATGACCCAAATACCCATGGGAGCCACGTATGAAAGATTGGTGCAAATGGCATTGCTGAATGAAGAGGATAAGGGCAAGAAGGAGACAAAGGCAGAAAGCTCTCAAGGGAAGAAAGAGGGTTTGCAGCCTAAGAAGACAGACTTTAAGAAAGGCGGGAAAGGCAACAAAGAGAAGAGGAAGTGCAATTTCTGTGGCAAAGTGGGGCACTTAGTAAAGGACTGCCGGAAAAAGAAGGCCAAGGAGAATGGTGGGTGCTTTTCTTGCGGTGAGACAGGCCACAGGGCTAAGGACTGCCCAAAGAAACGGGGACAGGGGCAGAGGGCTGGATCCACCCCAGGGGCACAGGTTCATGTGCTGGAAGCGCCACCTCTGCAACAGCGAGGTATAAATACTTCTGTAGAAAGTGTAGTTTATCTTTATGATCACCCCGTTCGCACTTTATTTGATTCTGGCGCATCACACTCCTTTATCTCGTCTGCTTTAGTAGAATCTCTGCACCTAAAAACTAGTATGGTAGAGGACCCCTTAATTGTTTCAAACCCAATTGGGGGCCCAGCTCATTTGTCTATGATCTGTTTGGGATTGAAAATTTCTATTCTAAGCGTAGAATTTCAATGTAGTGCCTTTGTTTTGGGCTTTTCGGGTTATGGTTTGATTTTGGGTATGGATTGGCTATCCAGTAATGGGGCCATCCTTGATTGTGAGAAAAGGGTTGTTAGGCTCCTAACCCAGCTCGGTAATACTTTGGAAATTTCTTGTAATCCCTCATACGCGGTTATGCTTAGTTATCTTGAATCGCTAGATGCCTCTGTTGAAAATTTGCAATCAGTTAAAGTGGTCCGGGAGTATCCGGATGTCTTCGAAGAGGTGAAGGGCTTGCCTCCGAAGCAGGAAATAGATTTCCGCATATATCTTGTAGATAATGCAAAGCCCGTTGCGTTACCCGTTAGACACATGGCTCCACGGGAAAGGAAAGAGCTCAGTAAACAGATTAAAGAGCTTCTAGAAAAGGGGTTCATTAGGAGGAGCATTTCAGAATGGGGCGCTCCAGTGGTGTTCGCTACAAAGGCGGATGGTTCACTCCGTCTATGTGTTGACTATAGGGAACTCAACAAGCTAACGAAAAAGAATAGGCACCCTCTCCCTAGAATTGACGATTTATTTGACCAGCTTGTAGGAGCGTCTATTTTCTCCCAAATCGATCTAGCAACCGGTTTTCATCAGCTAAGGGTGGCTGAAGATAGCATCGATAAAACGGCATTCAGAACCCCAGACGGCTTCTTTGAATGGCTTGTCATGCCTTTCGGCTTGACAAATGCACCTGCTTACTTCGTGGACCTAATGAGTAGGGTATTTAGAGATTTCCTCAACAAATTCGTAGTGGTCTTCGTAGATGATATCCTTATCTTCTCAAAGGGTGAAGAGGAACATGCTCAGCACTTAAGGGCAATCATGGAAACTTTGCGAGCCCATCAATTGAAAGCCAAGTTCTCCAAATGCCACTTTTGGAGAGAAGAGGTGAGGTTCCTTGGGCACATAGTATCCAAACAAGGGTTAGCGGTGGACCCTGCTAAGGTAGTGGCGGTACAGGATTGGGAGACACCAAGGAATGCAACTGAGGTTCGAAGCTTCCTAGGACTAGCAGGTTTCTATCGAAAGTTTATAAGGGATTTTGCGAAAATCTCAGCTCCACTCACGAAATTGACTAAGAAGAATCAAGTGTTCAATTGGGATTTGGATTGCGAGTTTGCTTTCCAACGACTGAAAAGGGCTCTCACAACAGCCCCAGTTTTGACGCTGCCAGATGGGAGCAAGATGTTCACTGTTTATACGGATGCATGTGGGACAGGGCTAGGCGCCGTCTTAATGCAAGAAGGAAGGGTAGTAGCTTATGGCGGGAGGCAGTTGAAGGTGCACGAAAAGAACTACCCAACCCACGATCTTGAGTTAGCCGCCATCGTCTTTGCACTCAAGTCTTGGCGACACTATCTCCTAGGTGAGAAGTTCGAACTTTACACTGACCATAAATCGTTGAAATATCTTTTCTCGCAGAAGGATCTTAACTTGAGGCAACAAAGATGGATGGAGTTTCTTGCCTCGTACGATTTCGAAATCTCCTATACTCCGGGCAAAGGCAACGTAGTGGCAGACGCGTTGAGCCGAAAGAAATTGACCCTAAGCCCGTTGTTTGTTGAAAGACAAAGCCTAGAGTTTATAGCCAGCTTCGACTTTAGGCCTTCCACCGATTTCGTACCGGGCTTGCTAGCATCTCTCGAAGTGCGCCCAACTTTAGTGGATTCAGTAGGGGCAGCACAACGCGAAGACCCTCAGCTCGTGGAAATGATTGATAGGCTAATTAGGGGTGAGACTTCAAGTCACCTCAACAGATACTCCATTGACGATAAGGGCTTACTAAGGCGAGACGGAAGACTATGCGTCCCACAGACAAAAGATTTAGTAAAGAAGGTTCTCGAGGAAGCACATCACTCCAAGATGACGATACACCCAGGCGGAGATAAAATGTACAAAGATATAAAAAGGACTTTCTTCTGGAACGGCATGAAAAAGGACGTGGCAGAATTCGTTTCTAAGTGTATGGTGTGCCAACAGGTTAAGGCGGATCAGAAAAAGCCTGGCGGACTGCTACATCCTCTGGAGGTCCCGCAGTGGAAGTGGGATAGCATCTCAATGGACTTCATCGATGGGCTGCCTAGGTCTAGGGGAGGCAACACTAGCATTTGGGTAATAGTGGATAGGCTTACTAAAAGCGCCCACTTTTTACCTGTCAAAAGTAAAAGAACTGCCTCATCCCTAGCATCACTTTATCTCAAGGAAATCGTTCGACTCCATGGAATACCATCTAGCATTGTTAGTGACCGAGACCCCATCTTCACCAGTGAGTTTTGGCGGAGTCTGCAAGAAGCAGTAGGAACGCAGTTATGCTTGAGCACAGCCTATCATCCCCAAACCGACGGCCAAACAGAAAGAGTGAACAGAGTTTTGGAAGGCCTTTTAAGACTATGCGTCCTTGACTTCGGAGGGACATGGGAAGACCACCTTCCTTTGGTGGAATTTGCCTACAACAACATCTATCAAGCAACCATCGGAATGGCGCCCTTCGAAGCTTTATATGGAAGACCGTGCCGATCGCCCACTTGTTGGTGGGAGTCCACGGATAAGCTCATACTTGGACCAGATATGATCCGAGAGACCTCAGAGAAAGTAGACTTAATACGAAGAAGGATGAAGACGGCCCAAGACAGACAAAAGTCCTACGCCGACAAGAGGAGGACCGACCTTGAATTTGAAGTTGGAGACAGAGTTTTTCTCAAGGTATCACCGCTAAGGAACGTTGTTCGTTTTGGAACCACAGGAAAACTGGCACCAAGGTTCGTAGGGCCATTCCCTATTATCGAGAGAATTGGGAAAATGGCCTATAGATTAGAGCTACCCGAGAAGTTGGCTGGAGTCCACAACGTTTTTCACGTTTCACATCTCCGAAAATGTCTACATGAGTCTGCTGAAGTGGTAGAGCCAAATATCCTCGAAGAGGCCGAAGTGGAACGCGAAGCAACCATAAGAAAAGTTCCAACCCGCATCTTAGGAACGGAGGTGAAGAAGCTATGCAACCGCGAAGTCAAGCTCGTCAAAGTTCAGTGGAGCGACGCCGAGGGAGACGCGACTTGGGAAACTGAAGCTAGAATACGTACTGCCTACCCTTTTCTGTTCGAGGGTACATCCTTGATCTTTCTTTTTCCTTAAGTTGCGCTTTTATCTATCTTTTTAGGTATATTTCCTCGACCTTATCTTTTAGGTAGAATCTTTTTGGATGGAAACATGTAGTTGAAACATGTTATGGATGATGGTTGCAAGTGGTTGCAAGTGATTGCTAGTGGTTGCTCGTGGTTGCATATACACACACAATCTAGGTTTTAGATCAGCTCAGTCACTTCATATTGCATATGCATATATGGTTGCATTCGTATATGGTTGAACTCTAATGTGTTGTCATATGGATGTTGCATTTGTATTGAATGATTGTGCACTCATGTAGAATCAAGAATAGGAAAATTTGCATACATAATGGATTCATGGCACTTACATAATTCGCATTAAGGAGGTCAACTGAATCAGTAGACCGCCTGATTTTGCATTAGATAAGTTCATGTACACACACACTTCGCATATGATCATGAAGCATTAGAAGTCTTTTAAGGACAATGGATGCTCGTGTTTGATGGATGAGTAGATGGATGATTGGATGTTAGGATATACATTCCTCCTAACTTGAAGATTTCGGGGACGAAATCCTTTTAAGTGGGGAAGAATGTAACACCCCGCGAAATTCTATAACTGTGAAATTCACAAATTAAAGTATAATTAATTTCAAATCAAAGAACTAAGGGAAACGGGATACGCCATTGCGTTCGTCTCGGAAAAATACGCGAAATAAAGTCCGAGTTTTCGAAAAACAGAGTCCGTATAAAGAAGATATGGCCTTCGGAAGTTTCTGAATTAAATTTAAAATTCAAACAGAATAAAATAAGCTCAGAAAATCAAGTTTAAATTCGAAAATGGGGCCCAATGGGCCAGGGTGGAAAAACGCCGCCCGACGCACCCAGGTCGACTGGGCTGTCGACCTGGTCTAACCAGGTCGACAGGGCTGTCGACAGGCATGTCGACCTGGTCCAGACCCAGGTCGAACCCAGTCTAACCCGGCTGGCCTATTCTCTGTTAGTCGATTTTCTGTGGTCTTCTTTGTCATTAGGGCTAGGTGGCAGGCTCTAATTGGTCTCTCCTTAGGATGAATGGCTACGATCAATCCAAGCAACATCAATGGTCCTAATCAGTTCATTTCCCCTATAAAAACAACCCTAGACTAACCGTAATCTATTCATTCAAAAAATAAGAACAAAGCCGCCATGTTGCTGAGGAACAACTAGGGGTAGCCACCAATTGGAAAGAGGATTAGGAGGAAAACTCTAAGGCATAAAGCAACTCAATCAAATCAAACCGCATCTTCAAATCCCTAAATTAGAGAATTCGCCACACCATTGTAAGTAGAGTATTACTTTGGTATGAACAAATAACTGTGTTGGTTTGTATACTTAGTTGTGGTGATAAATAATTTATAATTTGTGCGTTACTATCGATTTGGAATATTGTATACGTTTGGATATTCTTGAATTATGTTATTCAATTATAAGGAACTACATGCGGTAGTTCTATGCAAGTATACGTTTGGAATATTCGCAAATTATGTAATCCATGTTGAAGCTACATGTATGTAGTTGATTAATTTAAATTCATGCAAGTTTGGGGTTTTGCCACTATGCCATCATGATGTATATTTTTGTGTATAAATCATTTTGTAAGTAATTGGAACAAGTTTGGTTGTTATAGTTCATATGAAACTATGTTGAAATTTTGGCACCATGATTATGTATTAAGCCATGCTTTTGTACTAGAAAACCTATTTGCAAACTTATGAATATGACTAGGCTATGATTGATAATTTGCATAATTGAAATTGTTAACAAGAATTATATGGTGACATATGTGGTACATAGCTAGGTTAGGTTCAAAAATCCCTTTTTGCAAGTTTGCATGACTAAAGTAAAAATCATGATTTCATGTTAGAAATATTTATGCCATGGTTATGTGAACAAATTTAACTATACTTATGCCATGCTTATGTTTGACATTATGCCATGCTTATGTTTGACATTATGCCATGCTTATGTTAGAAATATTTATGCCGTGCTTATGTTTGACATTATGCCTGAAATAAAAATATAGGTTTATGTTGTAGTTAGGCCTATGTGTCAATAGTGATATTCTTAACTTAACTACAAGTTTACATGCTTTGATTCATGTCACCTATGCTTTATGACCAAAGTATATGTTACCACTATGCAAGTACACCAGTTCTATTTTGTATTTCCAACGTCATATTGCAAGTTCATACGCTCACCTTCCCCTTTTTGTGTATGTAATCACGCTTTAAGCCTCCCCTTTTCGCATGGCTAAATTGGGCTTTAAAAGGCTAAGCCCAATATATATAAACGGACGTGTAAAACGGGGGAAAATAACGTTGGGTTAAAATTACTAATGAATGAAAATATAAAGTAGAAGGGCCCAAGTTCAAGTATGGGTTGGGCCCATGATTGGTGTAACCTTTACACCATTAACTTAATAATTGGCCGCAAATATTTATATATAAGAAAATAAAGAAGAAAGACAAAATATGTAAATGTAGAAAATACGATGTGTTTAACCCGAGGTTGGATTGAGTTGTGATGTAAACCTGCCCAGAACCGCCCGGCTGTCCAGTAGTCACAACAATACCTATCCAATGTGGGAGGTTAAACATGGAGCCCAATAAGGACCCGAGGTTAGACTGAGTTGTGGCGTAAGACTGCCCGGAACCAACCGACAACAGGCAGCCACAACAATACCTGTCTAATGTGAGAGGTCAGGGCCTTAATAAGACAATTAAGGCTGAGTCAGGATTGTTAGGATTAAGTGAACTAAAGACTTAATCAAAATGGAACATGCTAAACTAAACGGACTGGTGGGGGTTAGGTTAGAAAACACTTAACCAACTTAGCATGTTGGCTAGAGATAGAAAACCTAGTAACGGGGGACCCTTTTCAGCAGTAACCCTAGAAGGTGTATCAGGATACCCTGAAACTAGGCAGGGTGGGGCACGATTACTGGGCTGATTGTAAGAGGTCAAATCGACGGCGGTGGTGTAGCAGTGTAGGTTCTAACGGGGTGCGGGCGTTCACACACTCCGGCGCAGAAAAATAAGGCACTGGACACCAGTAGCATACCTGTGCATTCTAGGATTGTGTCGGGCCGCCTCCATGGGACTTGATACACCCCATGGTGGGACCAGCATAGGTAACTACAGCATCGGGGGCCGTAAGACACATGTAACTATGCGAGTAGGAGCCGATCATCATAGAATGGATCACATCACCCTGATTAGGGGGTGCCAGTTGGAAACTAGTTTATATGGGTTCAGAGATTAACATGGGGTACGATAGTATATTCGACCCTAGACAACTTAACCAAGTTTATTGTGCTTGCCCACTTCCTGTTTATACTTATCATACCCAGTTCTTTATTCATAGACAGAATAGTACTAGACTTACTCAGGCTTATGTCTGACTCTACTTTTCTTTCGTCTTCTTTTCTTCCGTTCCCCCCCCCCCCCCCAGGTCCACAGGGAGGGAACACAGCAGCTTGACCAACCTTAACATCCAGCTTGAAGAAGAGAAATGTATTGCTTGGACTTTCCTGTTTTGAACTATGGCTTTGGACAATCCACTATGGGGCTTTTGCAGTTTATCTATGTTTTATTTATGCTTCTTTAAATAATGTACTCAAGACAGATTATGAAAATGTTAAGTTATGTTTTTGGAAAGGATGTAAGACAATCATGGTGATGTTTTGTAACACGTATTTGATTTTATGAAATAAAAGTTGTTGTTCTTCCGCTGTTTACAAATATGTGTTCCTATATCTGTCTTGTATATCTGTGACTTATACTTATAAACCTCCACCAAAATTAGGGCATTCCCTTTGAGAGTGACCCTAACGGAGGTGGGGTGTTTCATGTGCCTTGTGGGTTGATCTATGCTTTATTGACACTTTGATTTGTGTGAAGTTTCTCCTTTGTCTACGTTGATTTAATCGGCCATAAAGGAATGAATTTATCGACAGTATTGATGTGATTGTTGCCAGTACTCACGCATGATTTATGGAAAACAAATAGATTTGATTTTTGCCCAGATTTGTGTTTTTGATTTAGCTAGCAAAAAACGTTTGAGTCCTTGTGTGATTTTTGCTGATTTTCACATGTTCAAAACCGGAAACAAAAGGGGTGATTTCATTCCTTAAACCCAAACTATAATTGTCAGGTAAGTAATCAAATTGTGAATCATTCTTCGATTAAACTAAGTGAACCAAGTTAACTCTGATTGACCTATGCAGTAATTAAAAAGAATCAAAAATTAATTAAGGATCTAGATGAAATTGTCTATTTTTGATTTGTAAATGCTCACTGCTTTTGATTCGGTCTTTGCCATCAAATAATAATTCAGGCTTTACTGGTTTGTATTTAAAACAAATTTGTCATTTCATCATTCAAATATCGAGTGTGGATTCCATGTAAATACTTATTCTTGAATCTCTTGGCATGTCATTTAAACTTATTAAATTCATGCCATTATAGATGGGATACTCATAGTGATAGAGCCATGGTGTAAACGGACATTTGCATGCAAGTTTAAATTGAGTTATAAAGGAGTATCACCATTTAAGGGTATAGGAAATTATACGTGTTTGGTATGACAACTATAGGAGCCTAATATGACTTATTGAACTAAAGCAAGCATGTACTCATTTGAGTTGTGATGATATAAAACATAAATATAACTTACTGAACTATTTTCAAGGGTTCAATCTAAATGTTTGTTGAAAAATTTCTTTCAAATGGTGTTACTGTTATACAACATTTATTTTACCATTTAACGAATGCTGAAAATGATACTTACAAGGGAAATTTTATTAGGAAACCACTAATCATCATCATCAAAATATTGATTGGTGCTGCGGAAAGCTGTCTACTCTTATCTATATAAAATCTGTTAATGTTTAGAATAGTTTCATTGCTTCCTTTCATTTCTTACGCGCATGCTACTTTACAATGGGAAGTCGAATTGTTCACATTTTTAAGATATATTTTACATAAATGCTTGACTTGCCTTAAGCTTATTGTTTAATAGCTGCTATTATTTGAGTATGCTTGCACTATCCTTCCTTTTCATATGAAGTTAGTTTGTACTTAAAAGTGCAGTTGACTGATACATAAACTGAACCCGCAATACACATATATCCTGACATATTTTTTTGGAATTGGTTAGACGTTCATTAGGCATGCGCATGTGCCTTGCTGAAACACATGCAGCGCCATATATAACACCTGGATTTATATGTTTGCATCTGAACCCATACAGGTAGGCATCCGAACCTATATGGTTTCATGAGTGAGCTAAAACTTGGCACTTTTATTATCGAAATTTGCACCCTTTTATTTGACAAATATGGGGCTTGAAATTCTAAAATAACTTTGAAGTTTTGTTAGTATTAACCATTTTTATATATAGATGATAGTGGCACTTTGAACTCATATTGTTTTCTATGTACAGTTTGACACTTAAACCCATAACCTTTTATATTAGTGCAGACCTGTATGTTAAACTAAAAAACATGTAGGTAGGCATGCCCTGAAATTCATAAATCATAACTGGAATATCATGGTTGACTTTAGAAATATTAAAAAGCATATTGTTATTTCATGGTGATATAATGTCTTAACCATGTGTATGTTAATCTGCTATGTCAATTGTATTGAAACTCTTATGGTCTTCGCTGTTTGTCAACCTGAACTCAAGTTATATGCCAAAATTGCTATTCCCCTTTGTATGTGATTCATGCGACAGTAAAATCTGAAGTAAGCATATAGGAATATGTGAATATTGTCTGTCTTTTTTTTCATATGGCATGTCTGTTTGAATTCATGCTAGTCTAATTATGTGCCCAGGTCGGTTACGTTGCACTAATATATTGAATGATCATTCCAGTCCATTGAGTAATTTCCTAATGACTCATTTGCACACGTACACTATTAGATCGTATCCGTTCTCAGGATGCTAAGGCAATACACGTGTGTGTACATATACACGAACGTGTATGTGCAAGCTCCTGGAATCACCTGTGTTATTCTTTATATTCGGTTTGGAATGTTGAGGCTGTATACATGTGTGTATTATATACATGTGTACACTTGCAAACTTCCGAAACCGTTTGTCCCTAAAAGCAGATAAAAATGATATGAACAGATACCTCCACTATTATTGTACGTATGACATTGATGTGAGGATCAACTATTTTATTTCATTTCATCTTGAAGTTAATTTACTTGAACAATGATTAATCCTGACCCGAGTGTTATGTTCTTGAATGGATCGCTCGGGTTAGACCTGAGCCTTTCAGATTACAGCTTAGGATTCGAAGGTTTGCAAATCTGGGGATTTAAAAGACGGCGCACTCTGAAGATTTTAAACTAGTAAAGATGTTTCTTGTATTAAATTGTTTCTTTTAAATTTCCGCTGTATTTAAAATATTGTACTCAAAACTTTGATTTATAAACAAAAGATTTATTCTGTTGTTCAATACTGTGTCACTTATTTATTCTGTATTTTTTGTGTGTTGATTCTATCTTGTAAACTCTGTAAGTAATAACGATCCGTCGATGTGGACGTTCTAGATTGGCCTAAATACCAATTTAAAGTGGTCAAATTGGCGGGACGTTACAGTTGGTATTAGAGCTTTGGTTTATTCAAAGCTTAGCTTATTGGGTTTAAAAACGAATATTGAAAACAAAAAGGTTTTGAAAAATAAATTTTGAAGATAAACTATTTTAGATATATCAAGTATTTTGAAACTAGTGTTTTGAAACTAATACAGCGGAAATAAAAATTTATTTTTGAGATTTGAAAATTTTGGAATCCGTAGTCTTCGAATCCGGATTTTCCAGAGCTGTTCGTCGATAAGTTCTCTTAGGATTGAATCTCGAATCTGTTGTCGAATGGTATCAAAGGAAGATACGCATAGGAGAATAAACGAATAAAATTTCTAAAATTATGAATTTTAGAAATGAAAGCCAAATGAAATTGACTTGAAATAAGAATTTAGATGAGGATTTGAATGAAAAAGGGGAAACTTGGAATCGTTTCAGAAATAAAACGCTGAATTTTATTTTGATATTCAGGCTAGAAATAAGTGAAAATAAAATCGGGGCAAGATATAATTGGAATACGACTGTGCTAAATTTGAAATGTGACAAGGAAAATTATAATTGGTTTCAAACCAATAATGTATTATCGAATATATGAATTTGATAGTGAATTATAGACATGAAGATTTAGTAACAAGAGGTGAACTGTAAATGAGAACTGTGAATGAATATAGTGAAGAATTTTGAACCGGTATTTGAATGGAATGAAAATTAATTTGACGAAACGAATTCGGATTTCAATAAGAGGAATAATAATTACTTTTTAGAAGTAATTAACGGTTGAAAGCGAAAATGTCGCAAATGGAATTGGAGGAAAGAAAATGGAGTTGACTAGGACGGTGAGATTACTCTGAAGTCCATAATATAAATCAAGTGAGATTTTTTCGAAATTTGGAATATATTATCGAATAAGAAATTATTCGAAAAAGAGTTGTTTATGGAAGTCAATTATGTTGAATTTCAAAAAGGTGTGTTTACTTTCCGTTTTAATCAAAATTTTATATATTAATTATGTATTTAGATTAATAATTAACGTATATTTTAGAGTTAAATATCTTGAAGGCATGAATTGTTGTCAACGATTTTTGTAAAAGAAGCAAATTCTTAACTTGAATTCAGAAGTTACGAGAATTGAGTGTTTTATTCGAAGTTGTGGTTTTTATCTCTTTCGAAGTTAATGGTGTTGTTCGATTAAGGTTGAGAGGTAAATACACCCCAACTTGATTGACTTCGTTGTTGACTAAGAAATGGATAAGGTTCGACAATAAGAATTGGTTTAGTAGAGGAAGTTAATGAGTGTCAACAGCCAAGTGAGAATAACTATATTTTAATCCAAATAACGAATTCATAAATATTTCTCATGAGAATAAAGTGTATTTTCTATAGAAAATAAAGATTTGTGAAAATTGGAAATATTTTCCAATGGTAACAAGAGATTCTTTATAGTATAGAAATAAATATGATAATTGAAAATGTTTTTCAAAAGTCCGTTAAAGGCTAACGGATTTGATAAATCAGAATAGCGAGAACTGAAGAACAAAAGCCGCACATCGAGAACAAAGGACGACAGGACGTAAAAGAAGTGGGTTCGTAATTTGAATCCGAGAGTGGTGTAAGAAGTGTTTTGATATGTAATTAAGAAATGAAGTTAAAAAATTTAGAAACTAACTGGAGATTAGTTAAGCTAAATAATTTCCTAAGTATTAATCTGATGTTGGTTTCGGCCTTCGAGATTGATGCTTAGGAAGTTGTTTGCTTGTTAATCTACGGTCGAAAATGTGAATATGGAGAAGTAATAATGCGTGAATGGAAATTTGATATAAAAATGTAAAATTTTGAAATTTTGAGAATATAAAATTTGAAGAAGGCGATGAATTTGATAATCGGGAAATTGAAAGAGATTTTGGAAATTTACATTTAAAGGGTATTAAATATCTGAATTGACAAAGAGATCAAATTGAAATTTTGGAAATTTGAATGGAAACTTGAGGATATTCGATTTGAGATAATTGATATAGAAGTTTTTGAAAATATAAATATGAATATAATGAACCCGGAAACCATTGATTTGGAAGGTAATGAATTGAGATAAATTTTATATAATAGAATTTATATAAGAATGAGATGAGATGTTTGAAATATGATTTGAAAAGTAGATCTTATATAAGTTGACATAAGTATGATTTATGAGGATTTTTGAAATAAAGTACTATATGTATATTGTATTATATGTTTTCAAAAGCAAAATAAGGGATTACCATCCTTCTCCTTTGAATTTCGAGCTTAGTTGAGATATGATGCTGGTGGTAGTAGGTTGTCCAGACATAAAACTCATGAGTTGCCATTGAGCACGACTGCCAGCGTAATTCGCAGGGCTGCAGATAGCCTACGGCGGTCGGATGTTTACTGAGGGAATCAGGCGTAACCATTGTGATCGCTGCGATCTGGAGTCGTTATAATTCGACCGAGTAGCGAAATTCACAGGGCTGCAGATAGCCCACGACGGACGGATGTTTCTTGGGGGAACCAAGCATAACCATTGTGATTGCTGCGATCTACAGTCGAATTATAAGGGAGTAGTCCACAGAGCTGTGAAAGCTTATGGGTATGGATGTTTCCTGGGGGACCCAGGCGTAACCATTGTGTACCTGCGGTCTACTGAGATATCTAAGTGATAGTGAGCCACCTGTTAAATGCAGCAGTTTGTCTTCGTGACTTGATTGTCTTCATAACTTGATTGATCCTCATGACTTGAGTTAATTTGATTTAGTGATCCTGAGATAGAGCAACCAACGATCAATGACCTCAGATTGTCTTTTGATTCTTGAATATCTTCTGTTGATTTGTTTATGACGAAATTTGCAGGGAAGCGATTTCCTACGGATACAGATGTTTTCTGGGGGATCCAAACGAAGCCATTGTGTATCTGTGATTCATGAACGATCAACATCAATATAACATTGGTACTTTCCGTATCTGTTTTTTTAAAAAAAATCGAAATATTTTCATTGGGAGTTAAAGCAAGGATATTTAGTACTTGAAGATTTTAGTCATGCACCTGGCCAGCGTATGCCTAACATCTGTGAGAACGACAATATACTTGTCAAACTTCGAGTTATTAAGTATTTTCGAAACAATAATTTAAATAAGTTAAGAAGAGAGGTTTTCGAGTTATTTTCAATTATATACAAATATTTTCTACATGAAATTCATATTATAAAAGATTTTTGATCATGGAAAATTTTCAAGTAGACAATTGGTAACTTAAAGAAATAATAATTACACTCTTCAATGAGGAGAAGATTAATAGACTGAATATATGGAGATGTGGTCGAACTTGTGAAACGATGGGTAAGTAAATATTGGGAGAAGAGATTAATTTGGAAAGAATTTGACTTTTCCGAGTTAATTGGATGTGATGACTAAACAAAGAAGGTCGATAATTTGAATATCGGTATTTAAATTTAGTTGTGGAATAATTTCACACAAACATGAGAATTTGAAGTATAAGTTGGTATAACCCTGACAATTTCTCCTTTTCGAGGACGAAAAGTTTTAAAGGGGGGAAGAATGTAACGACCCAGAAATTTGGACAATTTGAAACGGAATTAATCAAAGTTTAACTACTTATGATCAATTTTATATTGATACTGGGAATAAATATCGAATGTATTGTTTAGTGTATGAATTGAATTCAATTCAGAATGGTTGTTAGAAATCAAATATTTATTGTTAAATGTTTAAATTGGATTTGGTTGGATATTGAATTAAAATTTACAGGAAAATATAAACGGTTGTATTTAAAAATAAACGTAGTTGATATTAAATGAATTGGAGATTTTATTTAAAAATATATGAAACTGGCTTGGATATATGTGTATACACATATGTTAAGAAATTGAAAATTTAATATTTCAAATTTGGAATTAATCAGAGTGGGGTTGTGAAAAGACGAAATTAAATTGGGAACCAATGAACAATAGAAATTAAAATATCATATTTTGACAAAAACAAGTTCCATTGGATTTTGGGCGTCAAAATATAGCAGCACGTAAATTTCCATTGCATTTGAAAACTCGTTGTAACAGTACGAATATTTACGCATTTAACAGCATATAGCAGTAATTTAAGTGTCCGTATATACCAAATTCTTGGCAAGCAACTTATCTATTTCTTCAAAGGCAAGAAAATGACACCGTGCAAGCCACACTATCCAACTTCCTTCATGCTAAAGTAATAACGTACATTAAATAAATAAATAAAAACAGTGGTTCCTTCCTACGCACACAATTTGTTCCTTGGCCACCACGGAAACGTGGTACCCACGGTATCTGCTTTTATAAAAGAATGGCCTCTTTCCCAAATTCTTTAGCACAAAATCGTTTTCCTCCTTTTAATGTTTAATGGCTGAATCCCTAAATTTCAAGCCATCACCAAATTAAAATCGAATCCACGGAAACCCTTCTTCCCAAAATTTTAAATGAGTCCTTTCCTCCTTCGCACCACCAAAGCCGACGTCTTCTACATCTCATTCTCAGGATGCTGAGGCAATACACGTGTGTACATATACACATACGTGTATATGCAAGCTCCTGGAATCACCTGTGTTATTCTTTATATTCGGTTCGGAATGTTGAGGCGGTATACATGTGTATATTATATACATGTGTACACTCGTAAACTTCCAAAACCGTTCGTCCCTAAAAGTAGATAAAACTGATATGAACGGACACCCCCACTGTTATTGTACGTATGACATCGATGTGAGGATCAACTATTATATTTCAGTTCATATTCAAGTTAATTTACTTGAACAATGATTAATCCTGACCCGAATGTTTTATGTTCTTGCATGGATCGCTCGGATCAGACCTGAGCCTTTCAGATTACAGCTTAGGATTTGAAGATTTGCAAAGCTCGGGATTTAAAAGATGGCGCACTCTGAAGATTTTAAACCAGTAAAGATGTTTCTTGTATTAAATTGTTTATTTTAAATTTCCGCTGTATTTAAAATATTGTACTCAAAACTTTGATTTATAAATAAAAGATTTATTCTTTTGTTCAATACTGTGTCATTTATTTGTTCTGTATTTTATGTTTGTTGATTCTATCTTTTAAACTCTGTAAGCTAATAACGATCCGTCGATTTGGATGTTCAAGATTGGCCTAAATACCAATTTAGAGTGGTCAAATTGGCCGGACATTACAATTTATTTGGAAAATAAATAGAATTATAAAAGGAGTATTTATTTGGGAAAATGAATAGAATTATAAAAGGAATATTTATTTGGAAAATAAATAGAATTGTAAAAGAAATTATTTGGGAAATAAATAGAATTATAAAAGGGAATTGACAAGATATAAAAGAACAACGAAAAGATGGTTTCAAAGTATATTTTAAATAGAAATATGTTTTAACAAATAAATGGAGACGATTACTTTATAAATAATATTTTAATATCATTTGATAAATGGAATATGTAATTCCGAACTTATATAGAGAAGTAGAAATTGTTTTTAACACCAATATTTTAAATAGAATGTGAACTCAACATTTATAAAGAATTTATAAATGAGAGTTAAGTGTTAGAAATAAAAAGAAGATTTCGTATGAATAAATCTACAAATAGAAGTTGGAATTGGGATATTGTTATAAAATACAAAATCAAACTAAATGGATTATATAAAAGAAATATTATTCACATTTGATGTGAATAATGGAATTAAGTAAAGATTTAGCAAATAAAAGCATTTGTAAAGGAAATTGGATTTTTGAAACAGGAATTTAAAAAGAAATGGAATTTCGAATGGATAGAAATAAATAACTTGTTTAATAATAAAAACAAGTGTTGTGATTTATAAACAATGTTTATAAATGAATTAAAATATAATTATCAGTGGATAATTGAGATTGCAAATTCAATAGTGAATGTAAAATGGGAAAGTTGGAGTTGTTGAAAAAGGAAAGGATGGAATGTATTTCGTTGTTCGAAATATGAATAGAATTAAATAAAATACATAAAGATTGGTAATTAGAATTCAACTAGGCCAGATGTTATAAAATAATTTATTTAAGAAATTATATATTGAATAAAATCAGAAATTTGACAAGATAATTAGTATTCGGTTGGAAACCAGTATCTTATAATCGAATATAAGTTATTCGAAGTGAGTTAATCGAATCTAGTTTATTTGAAAGTGAATAAGTTGAATATAAGTTATTCGAAGTGAATTAATCTAATATAAGTTATTCGAAAAAGAGTTAATCGAATATAGGTTATTCGAAAAAGAGTTAATCGAATAGAGATTACTCGAAAGTGAGTTATACGTCGGAATCGATCATATCGAATTCAGGAAAGTACTACTTACTTTCCGGTTATTATTTATTCAAATTACGAATTAAAAGTTATATTCTTAAGTTAGATATTTCAGAGGTAGGATTTATAACGTTATCGTTATAACCAATGTTTTTCATAAAAGAAGTAGATTCGTAAACTGAATCCGAGAATGTGCGTAAGCGATGGTTGTAAAAATTAGAGTGTTGAGCTTTGTCTGTTGCGATGTTAAGGACGTTGTTTAGTAAAGGTCTGAGTGGTAATTATACCCAGACTTAATTGACTTCATAATTAACTAAGAAATAGTTAAGGTTCGATGACGAGGATTGCTTAAAGATACAGTAAGTAATAAGCGATTAATGGATTGAGTGGTCGTGACGATGTTTTATATAACGTTCGTTGAAATCCATATAAATGAGTTTTGGAAACGTTTTCCAAATATAATTAGTGATATTTTCTAAGCATAGAAAATGAAATCATTTGTTGATAAGAAATGGAAACGTTTTCCCATGTTAATATCGTATATTTTCTAAATTTAGAAAATAAGAATTTATGTATTTATATGGAAATAGGAAATGGGTAAACGAATAAATTAATGATAAATTGATATTAAGAGATAAATAATGATTGACGATTGATCGATAGTATTTCTATCTGGAAATAATATCGTTGTTTGCACATGTGTTTTTCATTGATAGTTAAATCACTGACTATCGAAGTTTTTGACCATTTTTTCGTCGTCAATACGGAGAGACCGGGATCAGATTCATTATCTGAACCACTGTATATGGGCGTTAGCGTTGCGAATCAAATATGATGAAGATAATTGAAGACGGAGTTATGCAAGGGATGTCCTGTTTACAGAATAGTGCCTTCGGTTTGTCCATTCCCTGGACAACTTATATGGAAGAATGTCTGACAGAGTATATCTAATGGATCGCGTAAGTTGGTATCTTCAAACGTATTTACGTTTGGTGGCAGTGGAATTCGTTTCTCTTAGCTGTATACCCGTGATATGTTTGGGGAAATCAATTTGTGATTTGGCGGGTATGACAATGTGACATTCAAAGTAAATGAAGATCAAAAATACGTTTTGAGTTAGGACCTCTAGCCTCACAACCGGGAAATGGTATAAAATCGGGTAGGTCGCATGGCTAAGTGGTTGGCTGCCAAGTTGGGTGTATCGTCACCTGATCTTGAGAAATTCCTTTTGCTTCTTAAATCTGTAACACCCCACATCCATTAAGGTCACTCACAAAGGGAATGCCTTAACTTCAATGGAGCATTATGGGTACTGGAACAAAAATATTACAAGACAGACATATATAAAACATCGGAAAGTAAAGTGGAAGTACTTAAAATCATTTATTAAATATAAATGTTTACAGTAAAAGCCTATCAACTTCCAATACCCAATTACATAGTTAAGATATCTGTCTTGCTCAAAAACAAAGAAGCATAAAAATAAGTTATAGTATTCCCCAATAAAGCAAAGCAAGCCATAGGCAAGAAAAATCCAAGTCTTGCATGAAAGAGCCTTGGAGCTTGATAAGGTCCGAGCTAAGCTGTATTCCCACCCTGCGAACCTGGGGGGGGGGGAACGGAAGAAAAAGAGGTGAAACAAAACGGGTCAGTCATAAAGACTGAGTAAGTCCTAGTGACTTTCAGCATAAAAATAGTTAAGGATAATATGGCATGAGTAAACTGAAAGTAAACATAAGCATGATGACAAGATAAGCAACAGGCAAGATAACTAAGGTTAACATGATGTGATTTTTGTCAAGTAACATCGCAAGGTTCCCATTCAAGATAAACTAAGTATAATTTCGTAGGATTCCTATCAAGCATAACAAGATTCCTCTGCTTCGCCATTAAAATATTTCTATGAGATCTATTTGCTCTGCACCACCTAACTAGCATCCTTACAATTGTCTTGCAAGGAATGATCTGTATTCTTACTAATACTTCAACTAGCGTCCTCTGTAACAAGGATCCTTACCCCCTACTAGTGTCCCAACTAGTAGCCCGTGTTATATAATAAGGTGATCCCACCCACTACTTAGAAATCATAATACTAGTCTTATGTACCCCAAGCTGACTACATAGGCGCCGCCTGCCCCTACCTCCACTAGGTGTACCCACCAACCCCCATGCGATGGGCTCCCTAACTCGTAGATACCCGTGCTGGCCCCACAGTGGGGTGTATTACTCCCCTAAAGTGGCAACCCGATACAAGTTGAGGATGCACGGCTTATACCTACACGATGCAACAACGTCTTACCTACCAGCCCGGGTCCACACATGCATATGAAACCCGTTGGACTTGCGTTACCACCGCTAACCCGTTTTGACCTCTTACAATCAAACCCAGTATGCGTGGCCCGTCCTCGACATGGGTCGAGCTCACAAAGATACGTAATGGGCTACTGGTCTGAAAAGGGTCCCCTTTCCTCGACACAAGCTTCCCTCCTATGCTTGGTCCCCTCTAGTAATTCTTACTTAACCCCTTCTTATTCATGTCCACTTACATGCTTAAATTTTGGTTAAGTATACACCAGTTATGTCTTACATGTTACCCATGTCCTCCACTTAACCCCTACATCATCCTCATGTCTTAATACATGCTTTATCTTGGTTAAGTGCTTATAGGTTATATTTTACATGTCATTCATATTACCCCCAACGTCTGGGTTTAACCAAGCGCCTTGGCTTTATTTGTCATTAGACCCTATGTCTATCCATTAACTATGCGCTTGTGCTACCTCATCAGTCTTATCATTTAACTTGGTTATTTCCATTTATACCAACCTTCAACTTGCTTATTAATTCAATTCTTAACTTGAACTATACTAAGTCCATTAATAAGCACGCAACATGTTATTCCTATGATTCATACATTAACCCCTGTTATGGTACAATAACATGTTCTTATTCAATCTTTACAACCAAGTACCCCTTAACTTACAAACACACTGGAGAGAGAGAATAATTCCCTAAATACCAACCCCGAAGAGCAGAATCAACATCAGATTGATACTCAGAGGATTATCCAACCTAACCAATGTTTTTTTTCCTTTTTATAATATAATTTATGTCGCCTTCAATTGTAAATTCATTCTTGTCTTTACATATTGCTTAATCTATAATGAAGCACATATTTCCTTATTACATAAGTTATCTCATCTTATCTATTGTTCCGCCTAACTTACTTT
Source organism: Allium sativum (assembly GCA_030737875.1). NCBI lineage: Eukaryota > Viridiplantae > Streptophyta > Magnoliopsida > Asparagales > Amaryllidaceae > Allium > Allium sativum. The sequence goes on from CM060922.1 coordinate 938,320,173, forward strand.
ATTCCATAAGTTATCATTCCCACTTAGGCATTAATTAAGATTTACTTAACTCAAACATTCATGTCATAACTGTTAAGTGTCATTATCCTGGTCATATTACTTAACCCACCCATTCATACCATATTGGTTAAGTGTCATTAGCCTAATCATATTACTTAACCCACCCATTCATACCATATTGGTTAAGTGTTCTTAGTTTACTTAACCCTATCCACTGGTCTAATTACCATGTTATGTTGGTTAAGTATTACTATTCGTATTTCCACATGTCACCCACATGTCACCCACTTAACCCCCATGTACCACCACATGTTTATCTGGTTAAGTATTTCTTAATTCATTAAGGCCGTAACCCTATAAAGACCTCTCACATTAGACTGACATTTATGGCAATTGGATTTGTCGGGCGGGTCCGGGCAGTCTTACACCATAAAAGAGTCTAACCTCGTGTCCTTACAACTGTTACGCTTTTAATTTGCGCCTAGGACCTCTCACATTGGGCTACCATTTGTGACTACTGGATTTGCCGGGCGGGTCCGGGCAGTTTTACGTCACAAATGAGTCCAACCTCGTGTCCTAAGCATTGATTATCGCTTATAATCTTTTACCCCAGTCTTAATAATTTCCTTATTCAAATTATTAATTAATTCCTAATTTAACGATGTCCATAATTGACTCAATTATGTTCATCAATTAATGGTATGCAAAATCATACCAATTTTATCACAATTTATCTTATGCCATTAAAGGCAACTTATCTCAATTTATATTTATCCCTCCTTTAAGGCTATATTACATGCCAACTACCCAAAACCCACTTAGGCATGTTCATATTAGCCCTTTTTCAAGACATAAATTATCATATGTGTTTCAACTAGAAATCTCAAGTTCTAGATTACATATCAGTTTTACATATGCCCAATTCATACCAAATCTACAAATGTTCAATTCACGCCGTTTTATACGTATGTAAATTTTTATGTCAATTTACACATATCAAGTTCTAGCCAAAAATTACATATGCCAATCCCAATTCTTACAATTACCATTTTAATGGCAATACCCAATTATCCAATTCTATATTATGCCTTCGATTCTACCAAACACACATATATCTAACTAGGCAATATCTCGGTATTTCCCCCGTATCCAATCGCAAATAAATCGCAGTTTAGGCCTAAGTCCGAAATTGACCTAGGTTCATCATAGGAAAATAAATAGGGGGAGGTAGAAGTTGCAATGAAACAAGATCAGGGAGAAAACAACATAGATCGTCATGATAGGAATAAAGATTAGATATTGATAATAATATCAACATTAATCCAAGAAACTGATTTACAATGATTAAATAAAGCATGAACTAGACATAAGAATGGAGATGAACAAGTCTCAAAACTCAAGGTTCCAAGCTAAACAGGAATAGATCTGAACTGATAAACATGCTTATATCCAATTACACTTTATTCCATAGCCATATTAAAATTAAGTATTTTAATCTAAAAAGTAACTAGAACTTACATAGCATGGCTAGCGAATTTAAGTACTGAAATCGATGTTGTAGCGTTGTTGATTCATCTCCTTGAATCGTTGTAGAAGTCTTCATCTTTGCATTGGATTGCTTATGAGAGCTTAAGAAGATTAGAGACGGCGGCCATGACAAAGAGGGATCTCAGCAGCATAATGGTGGCTAGACGTGTTGTAGTGAATTAGGGTTTAGGCGTCAGGGGGTTTATATAGGATTAGGTAGACGAATCTGGACAGAAATCGAGACTAGAAACATCAGAATGCACCCAGGCCCAAAAGTGGGCTCGGGGACCAGGTCGACACCCAGGTCGACTGCCCAATCGAACTGGTCTGGGGGGGTCGACTCCCCAGTCGACCTGGGTACTGGGAGGGAAATTCCCCCCCCCCCCCCCAGCCTTTTCTGGGTTTTGAATTCGAAATTTGAATTCGAATTTGAGCTGTTTTCGATTCTGAAAATCCTAAAACTTCAGAGGGTCATATCTCTCTCATACGGACTCCGATTCTCGCAAACTCGGACTCGTTTTCAAGCAGAATTTCGAGACGAACGCAATGGCGCAACCTATTTCCCTTGATTCTTATTTTAAAATTTAATTCTACCTTGATTCTTGTATTAACATGTTATAAAAATTCAGGTTGTTACATTCTCCCCTCCATAAAGGATTTCGTCCCCGAAATCTTTAAGTTAAGAAGAATGTGTCCTACCATCCATCATCCATCTACTCAAAAAATCACCCACTAGCAATCATTGTCCTTAAAAGATTTTTAATGCTGTATGAACATATGCGAGAAGTGTGTGTATGTGTTCCTTATCTAATGTAAATGATCAGGCCTGATTGATCCTCTTAATGCAAAAATATGTTTAGTGTCATGAGTCCAACATGTATGCAAATAGTCCTACTCACATAAACACTATATGTGTGCACAAACATCCATCCATATGCCACATCCGTATGATAACACATTCAATTTCATCCACAAACAAGTGTAAACACTCATGCATATGCAATATGAAAGGTGACTGAGCCGATCTAGTGCTTAATGTGCGTGTATATGCATCCACGAGCAACCACTTGCAACCACTTGCAACCATCAATCATAACATGTCTCAAACACATGTTTACACCCAACTGTTCCTACCTAAAGATATAGTCGAACGATAGAAGCAAGTAAAAACTCTGCACCCATCAAAGCTAGAAATCTACGTCACATATACACTGATTAGGAGAAGAATTCCCTAAGCACCATCCCCGAAGACCTAAATCAACATCAGACTGACACCCAAAGAAATTCTCAACCCAACCAATATATATGTGATTCTAGGAAACTAAGCATGATGGACTCCTTTTAGGTCACAAGAAATCCCTTCCTAAAACCAACCCATATCCTATAAAACCCAAAAGGTTTAATCAACCCAACGGACACCCTCAAGCCCCAACATGTAAAACTAACAGATGAGTCATACTCCCTATGGGGTTTGCAACAGAAATTGGATTGAGAATAGGACCGAGAGGATATACACAAAAGATAGCATGCAAGTAAGCTCTACAGGAAAAAGGAATCAAGAATATACTCTTAAAACGAGATGTGATGCACGAATATAGTCTTCATTCTTCTAAGCCACATTCCCTTGAGCTTAACTCCATTGTGCTTTGACCAACTTTAACTTCACAATTTCATAGCTCCTTGATTCTTATTTCCAAAATACGAGTTGGAACTCATTTCGCTGTTGCCTCTCGTTCCACTTTCACTTATTCTCCCTCTAGTATACTCGGTCTCAAACATAACTGTGTACTCATGGTTTCACACAAGCTCTCCAAAATTCACTAGTGAATCTTATATCTCGTTCACTTACTAGAAGGTATTCCACATAGATGAATTATCTCTTGAAAATAAACAAATGTCAACCATGTTGCTAAATGTACTTACTAAGGCGATTTTCTACATCACATGCATAAGTGAAATGAACCATCCGCCTTAGTGGCGAACACTACTCGAGCGGATCAATAAATGTATCTAGAGATTCTAGGTAACTAAGCATGGAAAAAACCCTAAGGGTTACACTAGACTTCGAGGGCATTACCGAGGCAAATCAAGAGTCTAACTACCCTCCTTTCAAAACCGAGAATGGCACCCTTATTGGATAACCACTCCATCCCTAGAATCCACTCCTAGCCCAAAAATCATAAGCATTCCTTCTAAGCTCAATACCTAGTATAGACATTCTCAAATCCAAACAAATCATGAATAAATGAGCCAATTCCCCAACAGGATTTGAGACAAAAATTGGGATCCTCCAATACGCTAGTACTAAGGTGCAGAGACTCAACTATCGAAGCAGAATTAAAAGGATATGATGTACAAAAACAAAGTTCTAGCCGGATGATAGAAAAGAAAAGCTAAACCTTTAACGGTAACGTTACCACCTCCCTTAGGTACGCTAGTAGTGAGAGCATACAATTGCCCTCTCGACGATCATGTCCCTTGCCCTTGTCCTTGTCCTATAATACTTAACTACACTCCCTCCTTACCATACTAAAGATACTCTCTCTTGTCATGGATTTCACTATTCTTTCACTTTGGCCTCTTTCCTTTCACCTTTTTCCTCCTTCGTGGATTAATCTATAACAACTAGTCTCTTGTTCTTACTGTCCTTGTATAGTTTGTTGACAAGTCCTTCGAAGCTACCTCCAACGCACGGCAACTCTACACAACTTGAAATAAGATTAGACGCAGATGGAACTACTACGGCTACAGATGGAGGTTGGGCACTTCTTTGCCCTCCGACATATGTCGGATGCCTACGAAACTATGGTGAAAAGAGAGAGAGGAGAGATTTCAAAAGGGAATCAAAAGATAGTGCATATGGCTTTGGTGAATATTCCTTTTAATCAAAACAATTTTTTTTTGAAAATTTGCTTCTTTGTAAATGTTTTGAAAACTAGTTCAGAAGGTTTTTGAAAACTTTTGCCCAGTCTGGTAACCTTTTGCTCTAATACCAAATGTAACACCCCACATCCATTAAGGTCACTCACAAAGGGAATGCCTTAACTTCAATGGAGCATTATGGGTACTGGAACAGAAATATTACAAGACAGACATATATAAAACAACGGAAAGTAAAGTGGAAGTACTTAAAATCATTTATTAAATATAAATGTTTACAATAAAAGCCCATCAACTTCCAATACCCAATTACATAGTTAAGATATCTGTCTTGCTCAAAAACAAAGAAGCATAAAAATAAGTTATAGTATTCCCCAATAAAGAAAAGTAAGCGATAGGCAAGAAAAATCCAAGCCTTGCATGAAATAGCCTTGGAGCTTGATAAGGTCCGAGCTAAGCTGTATTCCCACCCTGCAAACCTTGGGGGGGGGGGGGACGGAAGAAAAAGAGGCAAAACAAAACGGGTCAGTCATAAAGACTGAGTAAGTCCTAGTGACTTTCAGCATAAAAATAGTTAAGGATAATATGGCATGAGTAAACTGAAAGTAAACATAAGCATGATGACAAGATAAGCAACAGGCAAGATAACTAAGGTTAACATGATGTGATATTTGTCAAGTAACATCGCAAGGTTCCCATTTAAGATAAACTAAGTATAATTTCGTAGGATTCCTATCATGCATAACAAGATTCCTCTGCTTCGCCATTAAAATATTTCTATGAGATTTATTTGCTCTGCACCACCTAACTAGCATCCTTACAATTGTCTTGCAAGGAATGATTCGTATTCTTACTAATACTCCAACTAGTGTCCTCTGTAACAAGGATCCTTACCCCCTACTAGTGTCCCAACTAGTAGCCCGTGTTATATAATAAGGTGATCCCACCCACTATTTAGAAATCATAATACTAGTCTTATGTACCCCTAGCTGACTACATAGGTGCCGCCTGCCCCTATCTCCACTAGGTGTACCTACCAACCCCCATGCGATCGGCTCCCTAACTCGTAGGTACCTGTGCTGGCCCCACAGTGGGGTGTATTACTCGCCTAAAGTGGCAACCCGATACAACTTGAGGATGCACGGCTTACACCTACACGATGCAACAACGTCTTACCTACCAGCCCGGGTCCACACACGCATATGAAACCCGTTGGACTTGCGTTGCTACCGCTAACCCGTTTTAACCTCTTACAATCAAACCCAGTATGCGTGTCCCGTCCTCGACATGGGTCGAGCTCACAAAGATACGTAATGGGCTACTGGTCTTAAAAGGGTCCCCTTTCCTTGACACAAGCTTCCCTCCTATGCTTGGTCCCCTCTAGTAATTCTTACTTAACCCCTTCTTATTCATGTCCACTTACATGCTTAAATTTTGGTTAAGTATACACCAGTTATGTCTTACATGTTACCCATGTCCTCCACTTAACCCCTACATCATCCTCATGTCTTAATACATGCTTTATCTTGGTTAAGTGCTTATAGGTTATATTTTACATGTCATTCATATTACCCCCAACGTCTGGGTTTAACCAAGCGCCTTGGCTTTATCTGTCATTAGACCCTATGTCTATCCATTAACTATGCGCTTGTGCTACCTCATCATTCTTATCATTTAACTTGGTTATTTCCATTTATACCAACCTTCAACTTGCTTATTAATTCAATTCTTAACTTGAACTATACTTAGTCCGTTAATAAGCCCGCAACATGTTATTCCTATGATTCATACATTAACCCCAGTTATGGTACAATAACATGTTCTTATTCAATCTTTACAGCCAAGTACCCCTTAACTTACAAACACACTAGAGAGAGAGAGAATAATTCCCTAAATACCAACCCCCAAGACCGGAATCAACATCAGATTGATACTCAGAGGATTATCCAACCTAACCAATGTTTTGTTCCTTTTTATAATATAACTTATGTCGCCTTCAATTGTAAATTCGTCCTTGTCTTTACATATTGCTTAATCTACAATGAAGCACATCTTTCCTTATTACATAAGTTATCTCGTCTTATCTATTGTTCCACCTAACTCACTTTATTCCATAAGTTATCATTCCCACTTAAGCATTAATTAAGATTTACTTAACTCAACCATTCATGTCATAACAGTTAAGTGTCATTAGCCTGGTCATATTACTTAACCCACCCATTCATACCATATTGGTTAAGTGTCATTAGCCTAATCATATTACTTAACCCACCCATTCATACCATATTGGTTAAGTGTTCTTAGTTTACTTAACCCTATCCACTGGTCTAATTACCATGTTATGTTGGTTAAGTATTACTATTCGTATTTCCACATGTCACCCACATGTCACACACTTAACCCCCATGTCCCACCGCATGTTTATCTGGTTAAGTATTTCTTAATTCATTAAGGCCGTAACCCTATAAAGACCTCTCACATTAGACTGACATTTATGGCAGCTGGATTTGCCGGGCGGGTCCGGGCAGTCTTACACCATAAAAGAGTCTAACCTCATGTCCTTACAACTGTTACGCTTTTAATTTGGGCCTAGGACCTCTCACATTGGGCTACCATTTGTGACTACTGGATTTTCCAGGTGGGTCCGGGCAGTTTTACGTCACAAATGAGTCCAACCTCGTGTCCTAAGCATTGATTATCGCTTATAATCTTTTACCCCAGTCTTAATAATTTCCTTATTCAAATTGTTAATTAATTCCTAATTTAACGATGTCCATAATTGACTCAATTATGTTCATCAATTAATGGTATGCAAAATCATACCAATTTTATCACAATTTATCTTATGCCATTAAAGGCAATCTATCTCAATTTATATTTATCCCTCCTTTAAGGCTATTACATGCCAACTACCCAAAACCCACTTAGGCGTGTTCATATTAGCCCTTTTTTAAGACATAAATTATCATATGTGTTTCAACTACAAATCTCAAGTTCTAGATTACATATCAGTTTTACATATGCCCAATTCATACCAAATCTACATATGTTCAATTCATGCCATTTTATACGTATGTAAATTTTTATGTCAATTTACACATATCAAGTTCTAGGCAAAAATTACATATGCCAATCCCAATTCTTACAATTACCATTTTAATGGCAATAACCAATTATCAAATTCTATATTATGCCTTCGATTCTACCAAACACACATATATCTAACTACGCAATATCTCGGTATTTCCCCCGTATCCAATCGCACATAAATCGCCGTTTAGGCCTAGGTACGAAATTGACCTAGGTTCATAAAAGGAAAATAAATAGGGGGAGGTAGAAGTTGCAATGAAACAAGATCAGGGAGAAAACATCATAGATCGTCATGATAGGCATAAAGATTAGATCTTGATAATAATATCAACATGAATCCAAGAAACTGATTTACAACGACTGAATAGAGCATGAACTAGACATAAGAATGTAGATGAACAAGTCTCAAAACTCAAGGTTCCAAGGTAAACAGGAATAGATCTGAATTGATAAACATGCTTATTTCCAATTACACTTTATTCCATAGCCATATTAAAATTAAGTATTTTAATCTAAAAAGTAACTAGAACTTACATAGCATGGCTAGCGAATTTAAGAACTGAAATCGATGTTGTAGCGTTGTTGATTCATCTCCTTGAATCGTTGTAGAAGTCTTCATCTTTGCATTGGATTGCGTATGAGAGGTTAAGAAGATTAGAGACGGCGGTCATGACCAAGAGGGATCTCAGCAGCACAATGGTGGCTAGACGTGTTGTAGTGAATTAGGGTTTAGGCGTCAGGGGGTTTATATAGGATTAGGTAGACGAATCTGGACAGAAAACGAGACTAGAAACATCAGAATGCACCCAGGCCCAAAAGTGGGCTCGGGGACCAGGTCGACACCCAGGTCGACTGCCCAGTCGACCTGGTCTGGGGGGGGGGGGGTCGACTGCCCAGTCGACTCCCCAGTCGACCTGGGTACTGGGCGGGAAATTTCCCGCCCAGCCTTTTCTGGGTTTTGAATTCGAAATTTGAATTCGAATTCGAGCTGTTTTCGATTCTGAAAATCCTGAAACTTCAGAGGGTCATATCTCTCTCATACGGACTTCGATTCTCGCAAACTCGGACTCGTTTTCAAGTAGAATTTCGAGACGAACGCAATTGCATAACCCATTTCCCTTGATTCTTATTTTAAAATTTAATTCTGCCTTGATTCTTGTATTAACATGTTATAAAAATTCGGGTTGTTACAAAATCTGTCGATGCTGTCCCTTTCGGGAAACAGCGGCTGATCCCAACCGTGGTGATAATATATTCTGTACGCTCAAGTGAAGTGAGGGACCAATCATGTTTAGCCCTGGTTGCAAGATATTCTTGTTGAACCTGGTGTATTCCTCTCTAGATATACACTGTCGTAAGGTGGTCCTATACCTTGCTAGTTGGAATCCATTATCCAATAAGAGCCCACGGTTTTGATTGTATACTATGTATGTAGAGCGTGAGATGTAAGTGTTCTGCTAGATTGATATTACTTGTATTTAGACATTATTATAATATCAGATGAATATTGATTTCAAAGAATGCTTTGGGTTATCATAAGTTAAACACCATCCGTGTTTATGTGTGGATCGGTCTTACGATTATCCTTTCTTTTAAAAGGACTTAAAAAGTTAAACCAAGTGGTTGGAGTTTACTCACACCAGTCCCATGACTGACCCAGAGTTTATTTTTGTTTTGTTTTTCCCTAAACTATTGGGTGCCTAAATTTGTACGGGCAGTCAAGTAGTTCAGGTATTTTCAGATATCATTGGAGGAGCGTGGAGCAGGAGGCTTCTGTGTTATCTAGTATTGATATTTTCGCCGTGTTGTGAGTGTTGTACTCTGATAATGTTATTGTATATATATATATATATACTGTTTTATTTCAAAGTTATGTTATATTTTATTCGTTCCACTATGAGATTCGTGTTACTCTGATGTGTTGTATGTTCTTCTTCTTTTGTTGTTCTAATTTTCTATCTTACCTATTCTCACCCTCTATTTTCTTTCATTAACGTTCCGGTAAATTTCGGATGCTTAGTTAGTCGATCGTATTTAGTTGATAATCAGGATCGCAAATCCCCCGAGTCGTTGCAGTATCATAGACACAAATGGTATCGTATTATAGAAGTTATTATGCATGCGCAAACCTACAAAGAAATCTAAGTTGGTATCAAAACTAGTGAAGATCAATAGTTTTCCTTTATTAACTCATTAAGCCCTATACAGATTAACAAGGAGAAAACAAGACAAGTGCCAACCTATTGGGACTTTGCACCTTGATCATGTCAGATGTTATTTCTGAAACATACTGTAATAACCCGGAAATCCGAGCCAATTTAAAATTTTTATTTTGGCAATTTTAGCGAATTTTGATTATTTAAAATGAATTATTTTAAATAATAAAGACGAGAAGTTTATTTTGAATAGAATTAGAACGTATATATTTATTTGAATCGCCGTTAGAATACAAATATTTATTTTAAATTATAAAAGGAATTGAAAATGGCGCGGTAGTTCGATAATTCGATTTCAAATTTCAAATGAATGTACGGGATTCAAAATAAACCGGATTTTGGCGAAACCAAAAATATTTGAATCTAATTGAGAAAATCTTCCCAAAGAATCTGAAAAATTGAAATTTCATAGCGGGGATAAAAAGTTATGCCCAGATGAAATTTCAAAATAGTAGCTATGGAATTTTGGCCCTTAAAAATAGCCATTTTGCAAATGACCTATGTTTTCACGAAACCACTTTTGTTGGAACCGGAATGTTGAATTATTGCTAGATTCCAAAATTCATAATTTTTCGAATCAATATGTGAGCGTGGCAAAGGAAAACGCGTTTGACCAGTTTCAGTTGATTTTAATCGACTGGAAAATGGCCATTTTTCAAACGGTCTCAGAATTTGACGAAATTGGTTTTTTAGGACCGTACCGTCAATACGAAGCTAGAAAATTGAAATGTGCATTCAAATTCAATATATAGAGTTATATTTTGATTTTGATGGAAACTGATTGAAATGGCCTGAACTGGCTTGCGTTACAAATCCCATTGTGTTCCAAATGGGGGTAATTAGCTATGGACGACAGGCGGTGGGTTCGATTTCGAGGTCGAAATTAAAAGTTACTTTTTGGAATTAAATAAATAAAACCCTCTCCCCTCTTTCCTTTCTCTCAAGCCCTCCCCCCACCCCGTACAGATTGGATCGAAGAAAGAAAATTAAAAAAAGAAAAAAACACGAGACCTCTCCCCTCACCAGCAGCGTGCCGCCGCCTCCTCAGGCGCGCCGCCGTCAGGAAGGCCCCCCCTCTTCCCCCAACCCTCTGTATGCCCCACGCACCCCCTTCTTCCTCCTCTGCTCAAAGACCCCGCACCCAATCTAAAACCCGCCGCCACCCTACGATGAAGCACGGCGCCCCCCTAAATCCGCCGCCACCTGTCCTGACCGCCCACCTGAAGCTCCTGTGACACCCCCGCGCGCCATCCCCTCCGCCGACAGTAAAACAGTAAGTTTTTATTCATTTTTATTTATTTAGGTTATAAAAAAAGGGTATTTTCATATGAATAACAATAGAAAGTTGAAATTTTTATTATAAAAAGTTTATATTTTTAATTAAGAAAAGTTTATATTTTAATTAAGAATAGTTTATATTTTTAATTAAGAAAAGTTTATATTTTTAATAACGGAAAGGTGGGATTTTTATTCGTATAAAGTCATGATTTTTATATTATAGAAGGAATAAAAATACAATTTTTATATTATAAAAGGAATAAAAATATAATTTTTATATTATAGAAAGAATAAAAATATGATTTTTATATTTTAGAAAGAATAAGAATATGATTTTTATATAGGAAAGATAATAAAAATATGATTTTTATGTAGGAGAGATAATAAAAATATGATTTTCATTTAATAGAGAATATAAAAATATGATCTTTATATATGTGGCGAAATAAAAATATGATTTTTAGTGAAGTAAAAATAGAATTTTTATATACTAGGAAATATAAAAATGTGATTTTTATATATGTAGTGAATACGGGAAACGAAAGTGACAAAAGGCGAGCACGGCGAAGATTTCCTACATATGAAGAGTCGTAGCGTTGGTTTAGCTTGTCGGTGAGAACTCCTCACTTTTATTTTAATTTCTAGTTGAAATATATACTAGGATGCAGACGCTGCTTAGTAGCACCCGACACCCGTCGTCCACAGACCATGGATGACTTGTTTGTTTGATTGATGTGTTGTGAAATTTATTGTGTGATGTGAAGTGAAATAAAATATTTTATAGTCGAAAATATTTTATAGTTATAAATATAATTTTTAACGTGTAAATAAAATAAATATTTATAAACAAATCGAACGATTTGTTTATATACACTGAATTGACTGATATTGATTGGGACGATAAATTTTACACATCACCCAACTGCACAAATAAAAATCTGTGTTTGTTGATTTGAAACCCCACACAGGTATTGGGTTGATATTTAACGTACACTAATCCCGATTGTTTAGTTGTATGTCAATCGATGGGTTGACAGACTGTGTAAGCTTTAATTATTTATATTTAATGCTTATGCAGTTGTGTGGTGCACTCTGGATGATGGTTGATTATTTATCGTTGCTATTATATACATGTGTTGTAGAAAATCCATATAATTAACATTATATGGTAATTGATTGGGCCTCATTCCAATATAGAAAATAAATTCATGTGTTGAATAGAAAATAAATTCATGTGTTAAATAGAAAATATTCATGTGTTGAATAGAATAAATATTCATGTGTTGAATAGAATAAACATTCATGTGTTGAATAAAAGCCGTGTTGATTAGATTGACGCCATTTTGACGTGAACGATATTTATATCGATTTTATTCATTTTTCAATGAATATTGATAGTGATTTCAAAATTCGAATTAAATTGAAATGAATTGAGATTCGAATAATTGAAATGAATTGAAATTCGAATTAAATTGAAATTGAATTGAAATCGATTTGAAATGAAATTAAAACGAATTTATATTGAAAAATTCAATCTTGATTTGAATTTGAAAAGGAAGTTGAAATTGTTTTGAAAACGAATTTAAAACGATTTATAAAATACGTTTTAAAAGGAAATCGACGAAGTATATATTATATATATTATATGTATAATATAATGGCCTGAATAGAACGCGCCGCGCCGCGGTAGTTCGCGAATTTCGACCATTGACTTCGAACGGATATTACGGGAGATCCGATCGTCGGATTCTCCTAAAACTGGAACTGTTGGGTTCGTATCGAAAAGAGCTTTCTAACGGATATTAGAAATTAGAAATCTAATGGTTGGATTTGGAATTATGTCCAAATCAAATTTGGAAAAGGTCGTTGTAAGTGCAGTTCGATGGCCGTTGATGGAAATCGACTGTATGGGCCTTGATAAAATTATTAAAAATAGTAATAATTTGTGTAAAATCATAAGAAATGATTTGTGAAGAATTGGGATGAAAAACTCCATATTTGAAAAGATAAAAATAGATTATTATCGAAATGAACTAGTTTTGAACTAGAATAATAATTTATTTATCTTTAAATAAATAAATTGGATTTGAAATGATTTTGAAAATAACCAGAAATTTCCAATAATTGAATTGGAGTGGATTTGAATCGAAATTGTCTTTGGAATATTTCGATGTTGGATTTCGTGATTATACATATATTGTTATGGAAATTTGAAAGATATATTTATATCGTTATTTCCAATACAATATTTGTTGGTCGTAGAATTTGATATTGAATATAAGCCGATATATTTTCTATTCAGAGCCTTGTATTTAATATCAAATGTGATTTGGGGTTTGTCGTGAATGGTGTCTTCATTAACACTGTTCTTAAGCCCAGTTGAGAAAAAGATTAAATCTTTTTGTTTAGATTTAATGAAGTGTACCAATTAAATGGTATTTAATTGGAATTGAATTTGAACTGATTTTTGGGTTTATCGTGAACGGTGTTTTAAATAACACTTGTTCTTTAACCCGATAATTAATGTAATGTGATTTTGGGTTTATCGTGAACCGTGTTTTAAATGACATTGGTTCTTTAACCCAGTTAAAGACAGGATATTGATTTCTGTGAAGATTAAAACCAAGTGGAGTTTTAATGAATCTTTAATTAGATTGGAATACTCGAGAATGGAGTATCACCAATTTTGCTCCAAGCGACAGTTAAATCTTTAATTAGATTTGAACGTGAAATGATAATTGAATTTACCGATAACACCGTGGTGTTAGATATGAAGTATGACCAGTCTTACTTCAAGGGATGAATAGGTTGGGATTGGAAAATAAAATAAATGATTACTTCGGTATGGTTCACTAATCCCGACTAATTTGAATTGATATTTAAAGAAGATTAAAGAATAAATTTAAAGAATTTATCTTTGATAAAATTAATGGGTACCTTTCCCAAAGTATAAGAATATTTGAATGAAAGAATATTATGAATTGGAATGAGGCGTATTATGTGTTTGTGTAACACTTGTTTATTATATACGCGAGTTATTCAGAAAGACCGGGTTTATCCCATTCTGAATAACTGATTCGACGTGGTGTCGAGGATGAAGACGGTGGTTGAAGACCGGAGGTCTTCACATCGTTTAGGTGATTACTGATGATCTTGATTGGGCTGTATATCCAAGAGGAGGGAATAAGTTGGTGATCGTCCAGACGTACTTGGAGATCGATGGATATGCGAGGTACAAGGTGCCTCCGGTTTCATTTAGACCCAGAACGAACTTGTAAATGGGTTGTGTGTCTGACATTGGATTTTAGTCTGTGTGATTGATTTCTATTAAATATACATCTGTTTGGCGGCAGAGAATTTATTTTCTTGCTTAACGCCCTTCTCTGAGACGTACGAGCTCAGGGGTTATATATTGATGGATATCAATCGCGTGGAGTGAATTGCCTGTGTGGCATGCCTAAGTAGCAAGTGATCAAGGCTTTTGTTGAAAAGCAGAGTCTTTTGGTTGATGATCAAAGTACGACCTGTGTGGCATAGCTCTGTGTAGAGTTGATTCGCGAGCCTTACACCTCGGTTGTGAGCCAGAAACGGGAGAAGGATCCAGGGAGGGCATGCGTTTCTTTCTAGCTAGTGGTGGTGTTAGTGCTTAAACTGGCTGACATTTATACACTTTTCACCTGTATGGTTGTTGCTGTTGCGAGGCGTCTCGGATATATCGGTGACTGTGTGAAGCTGATGGAGTCATTCGGCTCATTTACACCCCAAAGGGCGGGGAAACGCAGTGTTCAGGCATTTTAATCCACATCGGTGGACCGGCCCTGTGGCTCCTAGGTGCAGTTGCGGCTATAGCCCGGGACATGGGCTAGATTGTCTCGAATCGGTTGAGGACTATCTTTTGCCTCGGTTCATAGATGGAAATCCAGCTTCCAATATGTGATTTTGCTATTTTATTTGTAGAGCCTAGTATGGCAACATAGTGGGATGGGGCACTCATGCCGTCTATGATTGATACTTATGATTGAAATTGTTTTATACACTATGCACTTATAATAGTATCAAATGATTTGTTTTTAGCATATCAACCATTCTTTGGCTATTATAAGGTAAAAACCCTATCCTCCGGCTTTTGTTGCATTGTGTGATGGGACCTAGGTCTTATAATAGCTTCATTCTTCTTTATTTAGCATTGCGCTGTTTGTTTTATGCACTGGTACTCTTGCGAGGAAACCCATTCCATGGTACACGGCGTGGTCCCTTGATTTACCTAACTTTAAAATAAAGATTAATAACTGTTTTAGTTCTCACACCAGTCACATGACTGACCTGGAGTTTATTGTTTTAACCTAAACTCTAGGTGCCCATATTTTCCGCATGGGCAGCTAGTAGTTTTGGTTTTGCATATTTATATTCACAGGAACCTGGTTTACAGCTGGAATGATATCCGGAAAGTTCTGTATCCGTATATCTCCTTCAGTTGTGCTTTGTATTATTTTCCGCTGCGATGTATTTAAATGTAATTTAAATCTCTGTTATTTTCTGTGTAATATTTATTCATACTCTGTATATTCTTGTATTCTGATGGAATTGTTGTAATATACAATGAAATGTTCTTCTGTTTGTGTTCCAATGTGTGTTGTTCTCAAAGTAATTCGTGCTTTCCTTCACGGGGAAGTTACGGGATATCTCACATACTACTCCCAATCCATGGGTAGAATCATTTGATTAGCAGTGAATGGATATCTACTTGCTTTTAAAGTTCCTTGGTCGTATGAGACCTAGTTGAGTGTTTGTGGATGAATATGTACTCAAACTTGCTTTTAAATTTGGTTACTTAAGGCGGTTACTCATGGGTGTGCTGGGGATTTTGCGGTTTGAGACTATTGGAGGAGGAATGATTGTCGTACTTCAGACTTTAAGGATCTATGGAATAGATTCTTTCATACAATAGTTCAACCCACTAGGTACAGAAGGGTTATCGAACTTTCGACTTTCAAGATTCAATAAAGCCTTGGAACAGCGAAATTAGATTCAAAATTTATACGACTTTGATATGATCAAGAACACTCTGATTTTGATTATCTGAAAATGCAATATAGTAGGGAACAAAGAGGTAGAAGAATCAGTTTTACAACGCCTTAAGAATGTTGCAAATTCAAGAATTTGCGACGGTTTATGTTGTTGGCAATGTCGTTGCAAAAACTGAGAGGAAGAAGAAAAGTTGCAGATTTCGAAAGTAATCTGAAACACTTTCAAACGTTGGTATATATAGACAGCGAAAGGGTATGTATTTTCATGAACTGTTGCGACTGTTAGTAACAGTTATTTCTGTTTGAATTCAAACTAAGCATCTTTTCATTTGCGACACTTTTGAAGCGTCTTGTCCATTCGTTCGCAGCGGTTCTCCAAAAAATCCCGCACAATTTAAACATGCATTCGGGTCCATATTGGGCCAAAATTCTACCCGATATAGAATACAAAATCTGTCCAAAAATATATTTATTTGATTAAGACCCAAACCTGAAACCCGTACTCGGCCCGCTTCGGTCGAACGAACGGCAGCGACGGCGTGCGCGTGCATGATATAGTTAAGCATAGTCTCCCTCCTCACAACAAAGTAAACATTTGGGTGCCCCAAGTCCCCAACACACTTGTGAGAATGCCACTTAAGTAGTGGCATACCCTTACATCTTCTACAATGTGGGATAAATCAATATACCCTCTTTCTTCTTCCTTCTTTCTTATCTCTTTAAAACAAACCCATACCCCCAAAAAATATTTGAAAATTTCACAACAATCTTCCCTAATTTTCAAAATAAGAAATATAAATAAGTGGAGGCTTGAATCACTTGTGTTTCCTACATACCTAAATGGGATCAAGCCTATGTAGTTCTAAGATCAAGTTTTTCATCATCGTGGAAACAACACATAAATAAAAGGTATCTTTTGGATTTGAACCTTTAATTAGTGTAAATTATTCAGCGTTATCAAGATTCTATGGTGAACGAATCTTGAACCAAGTATCCCTTAATGATAAAACTGGAACAATTACACATGTTGATTTCCTTAGTTAGAGTGTTCCGTATTGCTCAGCACCTTAATGGTCATGTGCATTGATCCTGGTTCATGAGTCTACTTTAGAAAGCGGTCTTACTTTCCTAGGAAACGACCTGATATCCATACTCATATAGGTAAGTCCCTTAAAGTGTTTATGCGATACACCTTTTAAGATTTCTAGACTTATTAAGGACATTTATCCATCCTTTGTTCTTGCTGAATCCAACACTAAACATTATGGGATTATAGACTTAGTGTTCCATAATCATATTCTTAACTTGTTGGTGCCCACTGAACTTTATCTATCCTTTTTAAGGCACAAGTTGGGTTTCTGTTAAGGATGATCAATCTTCATTCACAGACCATAGTCCCATTTCTTTTAACTTTATTGAAACCATAGCCTTTGGAAGACTTTTTGTAATTGAGTCAGCCAAGTTTTTCTTTGTTTCTATGTAGTCAACAATTATAACTCCACTTTTGAGTAACTGTCTTACCATTCGATGTCTTAGACCCACATGTCTAGACTTTCCATTATATGTCTTATTAGAGACATTATATATCGTTGCTTGATTATCATAGTTAATCAAGACGGCTGGAGATGGCTTCTTCCACAATGGGATTTTCGATTAACAAATTACTAAGCCATTTCGCTTTCTTACATGCATCTGCTAATGCAATCAATTCTGACAACATAGTTGAATCATATATACAGGTTTGCTTCTTGGAATCCTAAGACAGAGCAGCGTCTTCTAATGCAAATATCTATCCAGTCGTAGACTTGGATTTGGATTCTACATTGTTCCAGGTTGCATCACTATATCTTTCTATTACAGTAGGATATCCTTTATAAGATAAACCATAGTTTATGGTTCCTTTCAAATAAGCTAAAACCCTGGAAATAGATTTCCAGTGTTCGAAACCTGGATTACTCGTAAATCGACACAATACAATTATAACATGTGCAACGTCCGATCTAGTGCAATGCATAACATACATAAAACTCCCAATAACACTAGAATATTCCAATTGAGAAATGATATGTCCAGTGTTTTTTCTAATTTAATACTTGGATCTAAAGGTTTTGGTGCTGGTTTATCATCGTAATGACCATATTTTTTTGGAACCTCCCAACGTAATGAGATTGGGTTAGTAGTAACTCCCCCGCTTTCCTAATTATTTTAATTCCTAAATTACATCAGCCTCTCCTAGATCTTTCATATCAAATTTAGAAGACAGAATATTCTTAGTTTCATTAACACATGATGTATTGGAACCAAATATTAGCATGTCATCAACGTATAAACATATTATAACATAGCTATTATTATCCGATTTTCTATAAATACATTTATCAGCATCATTAACAATGAGTCCATATGACAGTGTAACTTTATCAAACATCTCATGCCATTGCATGGAGCTTGCTTCAGGACATAAAGAGATTTGACTAGTTTACAAACTTTCTTTTCTTGGCCTAGGGTAATGAAACCTTCAGGTTGTTCCATATATATCTCTTCTTCTAAATCTCCATTTAAAAAAGATGTGTGACCAAATTATGAATTGATGCAAGTGCCATTAAACAACGTTTTGAAGATATGCGAGCAACCAGAGCATATGTATCAAAATAATTGACTCCTTGTCATTGCTTATACCCCTTAGCAACTAATCTGGCTTTAAACTTATCAATGGAGCCATTTATATTCAACTTTTTCTTGAATATCCATTTACTTCCTATAGGTTTAGCACCAGGAGGTAAATCGGTTAAAACCCAAGTTTGGTTTAACATTATGGAATTCATTTCATCATTGATAGCTTCTTTCCAGAAATTAGAATCTCTAGAACTCATAGCCTCAGAATAATTTTTGGGATCATCATCGATGTTCATTACATATCTTGTCACATTAAGGATTTCGTCCTTATTGCCTTCTACGAGATGTTATGAAGTCAGGACCGCAGCCCTTCTCTGTTCACGCTCTTTTACTTCTCCTGTGTTCAGTACTATTATCTAGTACTGACACTTCCTTGCTGTTTTGAGCAGGAGCATATTCATCATCATTGATACCATTAGTCTCAGTTGGTTCTGGATTAGCTAGATGATATCAATGGATTCTCAATAGTTTGATTTTCAAAAAACCTACATCTGCAGATTCTATAACTTCTAAGGTGTCAAGAATAAGGAACCTATAAGTTATACTATTAAGAGAATATCCTATGAAAATACACTTAAATTTCCCTATTACCTAACTTTGGTCGTTTGGGGTCAGATTTTCTAACATATGCTAATCAACCCCAAACTTTAAGTCTAGTAAGGTTATGTTTTCTACTAAACCATAATTCATAAATGTAACATGCTGATAACACAGCATCACCCCATAGGTTATAAGGTAAATTAGAACTTACGAGCATGGCGTTAACCATTTCTACTAAAGTTCTATTTTTCCTTTCAGCAACACCTTTTTGTTGTGGTGTATACAGGGCGGTACACTGGTGAACTATACCATGTTGTTTACAAAACAAAGTAGTTCATTTGAAAAATATTCACCACCATGATCTGAATGTAACACTTTAATTTTAATTCCTAATTGTGTTTCGATTTCTGCTTTGTAAATTTTGAATTTATCAAAAGCCTCATCTTTAGATTTCATTAGATATACATATACATATCTAGTATCATCATCAATAAATGTTATATAGTATTTATTGGTTAACACCATAGGTGATATGATTCTTTAAGTCACCCACATCACTATATACCAAATCAAGCAAACCAGTTTTCCTTTCAACAGATTTAAAGGATTTCCGGTGTATTTTTGCTTGAACACAAATTTCACATTTAAAGAAGGAATTGAAATCACAATCAGAAATTAACCCCAATTAGGCATATTTCTAATAGAGTTATAATTAACATGTACTAATCTACCATGCCATAAATTATCAGAGTCAACAATATAAGCAGAAGATTTCTTTACTAGATTCAACTTAATCATGTCATTACAAGAATGTCCTTGTCTAATAAATTTGATGTTTTTTGACAACACTAACTTACCAGGCTCATACACCATCTTGAATACTTCTTTGTTAAGAAGGTATCCAGAAACCAAATTCTTACACATACCGGGTACATAAAATACATTGACTAATGTAAGAACTTTCCCAGAGGTGAATGCAAGTTCAATTGTGCCTTTTCCCAGAACTTTGCTTGCAACTTTGTTTGAGCCAGTAACTTCGTTGGATTCTCCATTATTCTCTTCGTAAGTCTTGAACAGATTACGGTCTTTACAAATATGAATGGTTGCTCCAGTATCGAGCCACCAATCATTATCAATGCCACTAACGAAGTTCGCCTCTTGTACAACAGCCACAAGCTTTTCTTCGACCATATTCGCTTTTTGTTGTTTCTTCCGAAGATGACAGTTTTGGACATAGTGGCCAGGTTTGTTACAATATTAACAAGCACCCTTCTTTATGTTCTTGGAATTATTATTTTTCTTCTTAAACTGTATCTCATTCTTAGGCTTCAACTTATCATTAATTTCAACATTATTTGCCTTAAATTGAGACTCAGTTTGCGGATTATCATATAGCTCATGTTTACATGAATCCTATTCAATACAAAGATGACGTTGTAAACCGTCTAAATTACAATCCGTTTCTGCATGTTTCAATTTTTCTCATAATCATTCCAACAATTCAGGAGTCTTGAAATACTATGTCCAACAACAAAATATTCAGGGAGATTAATACTGGCATCTTTAAGTTGATTCACCAACAATAGTATTTCACTTACTTGTCCAACTATGGATTTGTTGGAAAACATTTTTAAATTCATAAAATCACAAATAAGAAAATTTTATAACTTGCCTCGGATATGCGATACTTGCTCTCCAATGCATTCTAGAGGTCCTTTGCAGTTTCCAAGGTACTGTGAGTGTTGTAGACCGAAGTAGACAATGCATTCAGAATATGCCCTCTACATAGGAAATCGTGCTCTTTGCGCTTTGCACATTTTGCCTTTAGAGCAGCATCCTCGCCAGCAGTTCCTCCGGTATAACTTCCAATCCATCTTCCAAGACGTAGAACAATTTCACAGTGATCAGAAAGAACTCCATGGTATCTTGCCAATGAGTGAAGCTTTTTCCATCAAATTGCTCCAATTTAGTCAAATTCTGATTCATAACTTGTAGTGCGCTCAAACCTTCCATGATTGAAGATATTGTCTGAAAATTTGTTGGGCATTTTGCAGTTTGAGACTATTGGAGGAGGAATGAATGCCATACTTCAGACTTTAAGGATCTATGGAATAGATTCTTTCACACAATAGTTCAACCCACTAGGTACAAACGGGTTATCGAACTATCGACTTTCACGATTCAATAAAGCCTTGGAACAGCGAAATCGAATTCAATATTTGTACGGCTTTGATCCGATTAAGAACACTCTGATTTTGGTTATCTCATGATGCAATATAGTAGAGAACGAAGCGGAAGAAGAATCAGTTTTACAACGCCTTAAGAATGTTGCAAATTTAAGAATTTGCAACGGTTTATGGTGCTGGCAATGTCGTTGCAAAAACTGAGAGGAAGAAGAAAAGGTTGCAGATTTCGAAATTAATTTGAAGCACTTTCAGACATTGGTATATATAGGCAGCGAAAGGGTACGTCTTTTCACGAATTGTTGTAACTGTTAGCAACAGTTATTTCTGTTTGAATTCAAATTAAGCATCTCTTCATTTGCAACACTTCTGAAGCATCAAAGCCATTCGTTCGCAACGTTTTTCTAACATCACAAAATCCCATCCAGTTTAAACTTGCATTTGGGTCCATATTGGGCCGAAATTCGGCTCGATACAAAATATAAAATCTATCCAAAAATATATTTATTGGATCAAGACCCGAACCTGGAACCCGTACCCGGCCCGGTTCGATCGGACGGACGACGACCGCGACATGTATGTATGTGGTATAGTTATGCATGGTCTCCCTACTCACAACAAAGTAAACATTTGGGTGCCCCAAGTCCCCAACACACTTGTGAGAAGGCTACTTAAGTAGTGGCATACCCTTACATCTTCTACAATGTGGGACAAATCAATATACCCTCTATCTTCTTCCTTGTTTCTTTCTTCTCTCTTGAAAACAAATCCCATACCCCAAAACATATTTGAAAATTTCATTCATTAAGCGCGTATATCTATAAAATTATTTTAAATTGAAAATTTGCATCAAGGGCTTACCAGATTGGTCGAATTTGTTTTAAGGACACAGCTTCATCGGAATTTGTTTTAAGGACAAAAGTTTATACGCTCCTCATTTCAGAAACACTTTTGTCCCTTTCTCAAATTTAAAAATCAAACTTCATCAAACTTCTTTACTTTGATCTGTGTCTTCTTCAAATTTCGAATTAATATCTGCAGATGGATGTGTACTAGCGTCAACTAATTAACAGAAATCAGTACAAATCAGTAAAAACCGCAGGTACTGAGCACAAATCGCCACAAATCGCAGATAATCGCATGTATTCATCTTCTTCAAACTTCATGTGTAGAAAATCAGCACAAATCAGTGCATCATGAACGGTTTTATCTTTTTCCCAGAAAATCATATAACTTATACTTTTAATAGAAAAAAGAAAAACGGATTTATCTTTTTCGCAGAAAATCGTATAACTTATACTTCTAATAGAAAAAATATAAATGGTTTCTCAGAAAATCATATAATTTAATCTTCATTGGCTATTTTGTAATGGCATAGTAAAAATTTAGTAGAAGATGATGGGCTAAACCTTGCAAAACTACCAACAAATAGTAGCTACAAAAAGATAAAGCAAAGACCAAAGACATTTATAATATAATAAAATACAAAGAAAAGATATTTCAAATATGACTTGTTAATGATCAAAAATAACTTTTGATTACAAAATTGCATTTTTGTAATTAACAATTTTTAGATTTTTAGTGGAATATCTTATTTTATTTCAAATTAAAAAAGATAGTTGATTCTATCTTTTAGTAAAAGATAAGTTAAATCGAATATCTTATTTTATTTTAGATTTAAAAAAGATAATTGGATTTTTTTTAGAGCTAAAAATGATTACAATTGTTTTTTTAATTTACTGTTTTCACTTGTTGTTTCATAAAGTCATAAAGGGGTGCCATGATACCTGTTGTGCATGATACAAGTGGTGAGAAATATGAATGTATAAATAACAAATGTCGCTAAAAAGATAAACATATGTATCTTTTTTCTGTTCTGTTGTGTAACACCCCACGTCCATTAATGTCACTCACAAAGGGAATGCATTAACTTCCATGGAGGTTTTAAGTGAATATAGAACAGAAAAATTACAACAAGACAAATAATAAGTAGTACTTGGAAATCTAAAACTTTATTTCATTGCAGCGGAAATTAAACATGTTTGTTATATCATAAAACCATAAATCAGAGTTAAGTACAATATCCATCTTGATAAAACAAAGTACATAACCCCATTACATAAATAGCCATTAAAGAAGATAACAAGCTGGACTTTACTTCAACGATCCAAGCTTTCCAAAAGAGAGATAAAGCAATCCAATCAAACTCCGCTAGAGCTGGGCCCACCCCGAGGACCTGGAGGGGAAAAAAGATAGAAATGGAGGGGGTCAGACATAAAATCTGGCGAGTATGATAATTCTAACAATACTATTATCAAAATAACTAGACTAAGGCATAAGCTGGAAAACAAGGAAATGTCTATGAACTATTGGGTATGGAAGAGCAGATAAAGATAATGTTAAAGGAACACCTAATTACTAACGAATAATTACTACACTGCACCACACTAGTCACCCTAAAGGTTGATCCCACTTGCTTCACTTAGAAATTATATAAATAGTTTCGTGTACCTCTAGCTGACTACATAGGTGCCACATGCCCCTATCTTCGCTAGGTGTACCCCACTACCCACTTCCGATCGGCTCCCTACTCGTAGATACCCGTGCTGGCCCCACAGTGGGGTGTATCACTCCCCTAAAGTGGCAACCCTATACAACTTGAGAATGCACGGATTATACCTACACGATGCAACAACGTCTTACCTACCAGCCCGGGTCCACACACGCATATGAAACCCGTTGGACTTGCGTTGCCACCGCTAACCCGTTTGGCCTCTTATAGTCAAGCCCAGTATGCGTGTCCCGTTCTCGACTTGGGTCGAGCCCACAAAGATACATTTGGGTTACTGGTTGAAATGGTCCCCCACAAGCTATCCACCTAAGCTTGTCCCCACTAGTATATCCCACTTAACCCTCTTCTTAGTCATGTTCATTTACATGTGTGTTTGGTTAAGTCTTACTAATCGTATTTCAAATGCCACTAAAGGCACCCACTTGATTCCTCATGCCACACAAGGCACCTACTTAACCCCCGTGTCCCACCTTACATGTTTATCTAGTTAAGTATTTCTTAATTCATTAAGGCCATAACCTTATAAAGACCTTTCACATTAGACTGGCATTTATGGCAGCTGGATTTGTCGGGCGGGTCCGGGCAGTCTTACACCATAAAAGAGTCTAACCTCGTGTCTTTACGACTGTTATGCTTTAGTTTGGGCCTAGGACCTCTCACATTGGGCTGAAATTTGTGACTACTGGATTTGTCGGGCGGGTCCGGGCATGTTTACGTCACAAACGAGTCCAACCTCGTGTCCTAAGCATTCATTAACACTTATAATCTCTTACCCCAGTTTTAAATATATCCCTATTCAAATCATTAATTAATTCCAATATTAATGATGTCCATAATTGACTCAATTATGGCCATCCACTTATGGTATGCAAAATCATATCAATTGCACCCCAGTTTCTTAATATTAAATCCTTAATATTACCCCTACCCCACGTCATACGTTCGCTTATTCAACGCAAAATATACGTTAGACTCGAATAGTCTAACTCATAGCACAAAGATAAATTATCACAATATATAGACAAATAAAATAGATCTAATCATAATAGGGGTGAAACTTGCATAAAACTACACATGTCATGGATCTAAAGGTGTCAACTTGTTTGGTTAAATGTCACAACTTACATAATATGATCATAATCCAAATTCATGTATAAACTTGCATATGTGGTTTATGCAACATAATGATGGTGTGAACTAGCATCTAACACATAGAACTCACACATGTCATAGCATAATTCTAGATCTAAATAGATGTCATAATTCTAGATCTAAATAGATGTCATAGGATATGTGAGATTATACATACTAATCAATCTAAACTTGCATAGGTACATGTGATTTATCATGTGAATCATCATAGCCCCAAACATATATATATAACCAACATCATGATTTGATCAAGCATAAGCTAACTATAACATATATAATAACATCATGACTTTGTAACATCGCAACTTAGCATAGAAACTTGCAACAACATATATAATATCATCATAGCATGATTTACAACATATAAGATATCATCATCACAAAACATAGGATTTACAACATACATGATAGCATAAGGTTTGCAGCAACATATATGACAATTCACATCATTTTCTTATGATCCATATCACATCTTAATCTAATTAGTTTGCTAATAATCTTGTTAAGATCATCATACTCACCACTCAAAAGCAGTCGAATTAGCGCTCCTTTGATGAAGAATCGTTGTTAGGGTTGGGTAGTTCTGATTTGGTTGCTGTTCTTTATCTTTAATTTGGTGGCGGCTGCTCTAGGGCTCAAAATAACAGCATGATGGCCATGGTCTTTGTTTTTTTTTTCTTCTGATATAGGGTTTGTGTATAGGGGTCTTTTTATAGAGTTATAAATTAATTTAAGCCGTCGGATGTTCTTAGGGTTAATCAAAACCATTCAATTATGATAGGGTGATGAGTCAGCCCTAATGACTCAGCAAGGAGTCGAAATGGACTCAACGAACGGGTCAGCCTGAACCAGAAAGCTGTGCAGGCTCCAGCCTCGGCCTGGGCACACTTGGTAGGTGCGCCAGTGTAAATATGTACTAGCGCACTTCCCAAGTGCGCCGGTGCATTTTTTTCTTTACTTTGCCACCAAACTTCGTTCGTCCATAACTCTTTCATCCGGTACTTGTTTCCCGCAAACTCGGACTCTATCTCCACTTGAATTCTGAGATGAACGCAATGGCGCAATCCAATCCCCATAATTCTCATGTTTGAGATTTATTATTCTTTAATTTAGTTAAATCGATTATTCAAAAAAAATCCGGGGTGTTACATTCTCCCCTCCTTAATGGATTTCGTCCCCGAAATCTCAAAGTTAAGGAGAATGTATATCCTACCATCTAGACAACCATCTACTCAACCATCAAACACGACATCCATTGTCCTTATAAAATTTCTAATGTTATATGAACATATGCAAGAAGTGTGTGTATATGTTCCTTATCTAATGCAAAATCAGGCGGTCTACTGATTCAGTTGACCTCCTTAATGCAAACCATGCTAGTACCATGCGTCCATTACGTTTGCGAAAGAACCTTATCGATACACATAATTTCTACATGTGTGCACAACCATTCACCAAAATGCAACATCCATATGATGATACAACCATTATTCACTCATTACTTAAATATGTATACACATTTATATGCAATATGCAATATGAACTGACTGAGCCGATCTAGTGCCTAAAGTGTGTGTATATGCATCCACGAGCAACCACTAGCAAACACTTGCATCCACGTGCATCCATCATCCATAACATGTCTCATACACATGTTTCAACCATAGGACTATCCTATCTAAAGGTCAGGGATACTAGTGAGAGGATATACTAAAGATAAGATAAGTACAAGATAAACGATAAAGGGGAAATTAAAATACATACCCTCGAAAAGAAAAGGGTACAATGAACGCATCTTCGCTTCCGTCTCCCAGGTAGCTTTGCTCTCATCATCTCCCCATTGCACTTTGACTAGCTTGACCTCTCGACTTCTCGATTTCTTAATCTCCAACCCAAGAATGCGCGTAGGAGCTCGTCGAATCGTCGCATCACGCTCGATCTCCACCTTTCTAAGCAAGCTCGGCTCTACCACTTCCGCGGTCTCGTGCAAGCACTTCCTCAAATGTGATACATGGAATACGTCGTGTACACTACTAAGTCTCTTGGGTAACTCCACTCTATACGCCATCTGCCCAATCCTTTCCTTAATAGGAAACGACCCTACGAACCTTGGTGCCAACTTCCCAACGGACCCAAAGCGAACGACGTTTCGTAATGGAGACACTTTGACAAAGACCATGTCCCTAACCTCAAACTCAAGATCTGACCTCCTCTTGTCCGCATAAGATTTCTGTCTATCTTGCGCCGTCTTCATCCTTCTTCGGATCAAATCAATCTTTTCCGAAGTCTCTCT
Organism: Allium sativum; assembly: GCA_030737875.1. NCBI lineage: Eukaryota > Viridiplantae > Streptophyta > Magnoliopsida > Asparagales > Amaryllidaceae > Allium > Allium sativum. The sequence goes on from CM060922.1 coordinate 938,347,607, forward strand.
AATCATATCGGGCCCAAGCAAGATCTTATCTGTAGCTTCCCACCAACATGTAGGCGAACGACACGGCCGTCCGTAAAGAGCTTCGAATGGTGCCATACCAATGCTAGACTGAAAGCTATTATTATATGCAAATTCTACCAACGGAAGATTTTCCTCCCATGTACCTCCGAAAGCTAAGACACATAACCTCAACAAGTCCTCTAGAATACGATTTACCCTCTCGGTCTGGCCGTCCGTCTGAGGATGATATGCGGTGCTCAAACATAACTGAGTCCCTACCGCCTCTTGCAAGCTTCTCCAAAATTCGCTAGTGAAAATAGGATCGCGGTCGCTCACTATGCTAGAAGGAACACCGTGCAAACGAACTATCTCTCGAATGTATACGGAGGCTAACCATGGAGCAGTCCTCTTACTCTTCACGGGAATGAAATGGGCGCTCTTAGTAAGTCTGTCTACCACGACCCAAATACCCATATTACCCTTCCTCGATCTCGGTAATCCGTCAATAAAGTCCATCGAGACGCTTTCCCACTTCCATTGTGGGACCTCCAATGGATGAAGCAATCCACAGGGCTTTTTTTGCTCCGCTTTTACTTGTTGGCACACCAAGCATCTAGCGAGATACTCAGCCACATCTTTCTTCATGCCGGCCTAAAAGTAAACTCGTCTCATGTCCATGTACATCTTGTCCCCGCCGGGATGGATGGTCATCTTCGAACGATGTGCATCATCAAGAATGGTCTTCCTTAGGTCATCGTCTTTTGGTATACAAAGTCTACCGTCCCTACGTAACCAACCCTTATCATCTAGGGTATACCTACGGAGATGGCTCGATGACTCCCCTCCTTTGAGCTTTTCTACTAACTCAACCAACTGTGGGTCGTCTCGCTGTGCCTCGCCAATACGTCCCAAAAGCGTAGGTCTAACCTCTAAGGATGCTAGCAAACCGGGTACGAAGTCAATGGAAGGTGTAAAGTCAAACATAGAAATGAACTCTAAACTTCGCCGCTCAACAAACAAAGGACTTAAGGATAATCTTCTTCTACTTAAGGCATCGGCCACTACGTTACCCTTGCCAGGGGTATATGCTATCTCGAAGTCGTAGGATGCTAAGAACTCCATCCACCTTTGCTGCCTTAAGTTCAAGTCCTTCTGAGAGAATAAGTATTTTAACGATTTGTGATCAGTGAATAATACGAATTTCTCGCCAAGAAGATAATGACGCCAAGACTTAAGCGCGAAAACAATAGCGGTCAACTCTAGGTCATGTGTAGGGTAATTTTTCTCATGCACCCTTAACTGCCTTCCACCATAGGCTATTACCCTACCCTCTTGCATTAAGATTGCGCCTAGACCTGTCCCACAAGCATCAGTATAAACAGTAAATGGCTTACTCCCGTCTGGCAGCACTAAGACTGGAGCTGAGGTCAAAGCTCTCTTTAAACGTTGGAACACATCATCACAATCTACGTCCCACGCGAAGACTAGGTTCTTCTTCGTCAGGCGTGTCAATGGAGCTGATATTTTTGCGAAGTCTTTGATAAACTTCCTATAGTAGCCAGCCAACCCCAAGAAACTTCTCACTTCGGTAGGATTTTTAGGGACCTTCCAATCTTGGATGGCCACCACCTTCGCGGGATCCACAGCTATCCCTTCTTTGGAAACCACGTGCCCTAAGAATCGCACTTTCTCTCTCCAGAAGTGACACTTAGTAAATTTAGCTTTAAGGTTATGTGCTCGTAGAGTCTCCAACACTTCCCTAAGATGTAGGGCATGCTCTTCTTCATTCTTAGAAAAGATCAAGATGTCGTCTACAAAGACCACCACGAATTTATTAAAGTACTCCCTAAACACCCTACTCATCAAATCAACAAAGTATGCGGGGGCGTTTGTCAAACCGAAGGGCATCACTAGCCATTCATAGAAACCGTCCGGAGTCCTAAAGGCAGTCTTGTCAATGCTATCCTCAGCCACTCTCAATTGATGGAAACCAATGGCTAAGTCCAACTGCGAAAACACTGAGGCGCCAACTAACTGATCGAAGAGATCGTCAATCCTCGGCTGTCGGTGTCTGTTCTTCTTAGTAAGCTTATTAAGTTCTCTATAGTCCACACAAAGTCTAAGGGACCCATCCGCCTTCGTGGCAAATACTACTGGAGCACCCCACTCCGATATACTACGTCTTATGAACCCCTTCTCAAGCAACTCCTTCACTTGCTTATTGAGTCCCCTCCTTTCACGAGGAGCCATGTGGCGTACTGGCAAAGATACTGGTTTTGCATTATCCACAAGATATATTCGAAAATCTATCTCCCGCTTCGGAGGCAAGCCCTTCACCTCCTCAAACACATCCGAATATTCTCGGACCACTCTAACAGATCGTAGATTCTCCATAGACGCGTCAAGCGATTCTAAATAACTTAGCATAACGGAATTTATGGGATTACAAAAGATTTCGAGAGCGTTACCAAGGTGAGTCATGAGCCGAACTACCCTCCTTTCACAATCAAGAACGACCCCATTTCTGGATAACCAATCCATTCCTAAAATTAGACCATAGCCCGTGAAGCCCAAAACATAAGCATCACATCTAAACTCAATGCTAAGTATAGAAATTTTCAAATCCAAACACATCATGGACAAATAAACTGAGCCCCCAATTGGATTCGAAACAACTAAGGGATCCTCTACTAAACTAGTGTTTAAGTGCAGTGATTCAACTAATGATGTAGAGATAAACGAATGCGATGCACCCGAATCGAATAAGGTACGGACAGGATGATCAAACAGAAAAACTAAGCTTTCAATAGAAATGGTTCTACCTCGTTCTTGCAGCGGTGGGACTGCGAGAGCCTGAACTTGTTCCCTTGCCTGCCCTGGTGCCATAAGAGCTTGCACCTGTCCTCCCGAGGTAGACCCTGCCCTCTGCCCCTTCTTTGGGCAATCCTTCACTAGATGTCCCGCTTCACCACAGTGTAAACAACCAGTCTTCTTTTTCTTTCTGCAATCCTTGCTGAGATGGCCTGGTGTCCCACAGTTAAAGCATCTTTTCTTTCCTTTGCCATTATTGTCTTTACCACCCTTCTTGTTTTGCTGTTGTGGTTTCTTCTGATCCCCTTTCTTCTCGGGTGCCTTATTAGCATTAGCGCCTTTCTCCTCGTGCATGAGTGCCATGTCTACTAGCTTCTCAAAGGTGGCCCCCATAGGGATGTGGGTCATAGCCAACCCTTGCAACGGCTCATTCAAGCCATTAACGAACCTCAGAGCCTTCTTCTCCGGCGTGTTCACTAAGTCCAAGCCAAACCTTGCTAACTGATTAAATTTGTTGACATATTCTTTCACTGATGAGCTTCCTTGCTTCAATGTCAAGAACCTTTCCATATATATATATTCTCTTCTGCCCTTGAGAGAAACTTTGCCTCAAACCTATGCCTGAAATCCGCCCAAGAATCAACAGGACGCTCCCCATTAGTGACCTCCCACCAAAACGAGGCCTCTCCCTTCATTAACCAAGCTGCTAATTTGACTTTCCTCCCTTCTTCTACTTCAAAGATTTATAGCAATTCTTCCACCTCCTTAAGCCAATCTCTAGCTTCCACAAACGTTTCTGACCCTTGAAAAGGTTTTCCACCCATAGCCTTAAATTCCTTGCATGTCTTTGCAAAAGTATCAGCGCGAGGATGGGGAGGAGGAGGAGCGGGTGCAACTGGTGGTGGAGGAACATTGGCTGGACCTGCAGCGGCCCTAGCTTCTAATAACCTCCTATACCATCCTGGTATCGTTACACCATCCGGAAGGTTAAGATCTTCAGCCATGCTGAAACGAAAAAGGAAAGATTCAAAATGGAGAATTCGAAAGATAAAGATATATGGCTATTGGGGATTATGTTTTTCATAAAAACTTTCCTCTTAAAATCACTCATTAAGACATGTTTTTGAAAACACTTCTTCCAAAAATACTTTAGGAAAATAGTTTTTCTAAAAATTTTATCTGTTTTGGTAACCTTAAGCTTCGATACCACGTGTAACACCCCACGTCCATTAATGTCACTCACAAAGGGAATGCATTAACTTCCATGGAGGTTTTAAGTGAATATAGAACAGAAAAAATACAACAAGACAGATAATAAGTAGTACATGGAAATCTAAAACTTTATTTCATTGCAGCGAAAATTAAACATGTTTGTTATATCATAAAACCATAAATCAGAGTCAAGTACAATATCCATCTTGATAAAACAAAATACATAACCCCATTACATAAATAGCCATTGAAGAAGATAACAAGTTGGACTTTACTTCAATGGTCCAAGCTTTCCAAAAGAGAGATAAAGCAATCCAATCAAACTCCGCTAGAGCTGGGCCCACCCTGAGGACCTGGAGGGGAAAAAGATAGAAATGGAGGGGGTCAGACATAAAGTCTGGCGAGTATGATAATTCTAACAATACTATTATCAAAATAACTAGACTATGGAATAAGCTGGAAAACAAGGAAATGTCTATGAACTATTGGGTATGGAAAAGCAGATAAAGATAACGTTAAAGGCACACCTAATTACCAACGAATAATTACTACACTACACCACCCCAGTCACCCTAAAGGTTGATCCCACTTGCTTCACTTAGAAATTATATAAATAGCTTCGTGTACCCCTAGCTGACTACATAGGTGTCGCCTGCCCCTATCTCCGCTAGGTGTACCCCACTACCCACTTTCGATCGACTCCCTACTCGTAGATACCCGTGCTGGCCCCACAGTGGGGTGTATCACTCCCCTAAAGTGGCAACCCGATACAACTTGAGAATGCACAGCTTATACCTACACGATGCAACAACGTCTTACCTACCAGCCCGGGTCCACACACGCATATTAAACCCGTTGGACTTGCGTTGCCACCGCTAACCCGTTTGGCCTCTTATAGTCAAGCCCAGTATGCGTGTCCCGTCCTCGACTTGGGTCGAGCCCACAAAGATACGTTTGGGTTACTAGTTGAAATGGGCCCCCACAAGCTATCCACCTAAGCTTGTCCCCACTAGTATATCCCACTTAACCCTCTTCTTAGTCATGTTCATTTACATGAGTGTTTGGTTAAGTCTTACTAATCGTATTTCAAATGCCACTAAAGTCACCCACTAGATTCCTCATGCCACCCAAGGCACCTACTTAACCCCCATGTACCACCTTACATGTTTATCTGGTTAAGTATTTCTTAATTCATTAAGGCCATAACCTTATAAAGACCTCTCACATTAAACTGACATTTATGGCAGCTGGATTTGCCGGGAGGGTCCGGGCAGTCTTACACCATAAAAGAGTCTAACCTCGTGTCTTTACAACTGTTATGCTTTAGTTTGGGTCTAGGACCTCTCACATTGGGCTGACATTTGTGACTATTGGATTTGTCGGGCGGGTCCGGGCAGGTTTACGTCACAAACGAGTCCAACCTCGTGTCCTAAGCATTGATTAACACTTATAATCTTTTACCCCAATTTTAAATATATCCCTATTCAAATCATTAATTAATTCCAATTTTAATGATGTCCATAATTGACTCAATTATGACCATCCACTTATGGTATGCAAAATCATATCAATTGCACCCCAATTTCTTAATATTATATCCTTAATATTACCCCTACCCCACGTCATACGTTCGCTTATTCAACGCAAAATATACGTTAGACTCGAATAGTCTAACTCATAGCACAAAGATAAATTATCACAACATATAGACAAATAAAATAGATCTAATCATAGTAGGGGTGAAACTTGCATAAAACTACACATGTCATGGATCTAAAGGTGTCAGCTTGTTTGGTTAAATGTCACAATTTACATAATATGATCATAATCCAAATTCATGTATAAACTTGCATATGTGGTTTATGCAACATAATGATGGTGTGAACTAGCATCTAACACATAGAACTCACATATGTCATAGCATAATTCTAGATCTAAATAGATGTCATAATTCTAGATCTAAATAGATGTCATAGGATATGTGAGATTATACATACTAATCAATCTAAACTTGCATAGGTACATGTGATTTATCATGTGAATCATCATAGCCCCAAAAATATATATAACCAACATCATGATTTGATCAAGCATAAGCTAACTATAACATATATAATAACATCATGACTTTGTAACATCGCAACTTAGCATAGAAACTTGCAACAACATATATAATATCATCATAGCATGATTTACAGCATATAGGATATCATCATCACATAACATAGGATTTACAATATACATGATAGCATAAGGTTTGCAACAACATATATGACAATTCACATCATTTTCTTATGATCTATATCACATCTTAATCTAATTAGTTTTCTAATAATCTTGTTAAGATCATCATACTCACCACTCAAAAGCAGTCGAATTAGCGCTCCTTTGATGAAGAATCGCTGTTAGGGTTGGGTAGTTCTGATTTGGTTGCTGTTCTTTATCTTTAATTTGGTGGCGGCTGCTCTAGGGCTCAAAATAACAGCATGACAGCCATGGTCTTTGTTTTTTTTTGATTTTGGGTTTGTGTATAGGGGTCTTTTTATAGAGTTATAAATTAATTTAAGCCGTCGGATGTTCTTAGGGTTAATCAAAGCCATTCAATTATGATAGGTTGATGAGACAGCCCTAATGACTCGGTAAGGAGTCAGAATGGACTGAACAACACGGGTCAGCCTAAACCAGAAAGCTGTGCAGGCTCCAGCCTCGACCTGGGCGCACTTGGCAGGTGCGCCAGTGTAAATATGTACTGGCACACTTCCCAAGTGCGCCAGTGCATTTTTTTTCTTTACTTTGCCACCAAACTTTGTTCGTCCCTAACTCTTTCATCCGGTACTTGTTTCCCGCAAACTCGGACTCTATCTCCACTAGAATTCCGAGACGAACACAATGATGCAACCCAATCCCCATAATTCTCACGTCTGAGATTTATTATTCTTTAATTTAGTTAAATTGATTATTCAAAAAAAATACGGGGTGTTACATGTTGTATTGTACAACTAATAGATATCAGCAGCTTCATTGTATAAACTATACTTTTGTTTTAAACAAAATAACAAAAATAAAAAACTTTTCTTTTATATTATTAACATTTTTTATTCTTTTAAGAACTAAATTCCATGGAAATTGAACACTTCAGGGCGACATTTTTAACAGAAAAAAAGATAAATGATTTTATTTTTTCCCAGAAAATCATATAACTTACTTTTAACAGAAAAAAGATAAACAAATTTATCTTTTGCGCAGAAAATCATATAACTTATACTTTTAACAGAAAAAAGATAAATGGTTTCTCATAAAATCATATAATTTTACCTTCGTTAGCTATTTTTTAATGGCATAGTAAAAATTTAGCAGAAGATAATGGGCTGAACCTTGCTAAACTACCAATAAATAGTAGCTACAAAAAGATAAAGCAAAGACGAAAGACACTTATAATATAATAAAATATGAAGAAAAGGTACTACAAATATGAATTGAAAATGATGAAAATTAACTTTTGATTACGAAATTGCATTTTTTAATTAACAATTTTTAGATGATTAGTAGAATATATTATTTTATTTCAGATTTAAAAAAGATAGTTGATTCTATCTTTTAGTAAAAGATAAAAGAAAAGTTAAATCGAATATCTTATTTTATTATGGATTTAAAAAAGATAATTGAATTTTGTTAGAACTAAAAATGATTACAATTGTTATGTTAATTTACTATTTTCACTTGTTGTTTCATAAAGTCATAAAAGGGTGTCGTGATACCCGTTGTATATAATACAAGTGGTGAGAAATATGAATGTATAAATAGCAAATGTCGCTAAAAAGATAAACGTATGTATCTTTTTTCTGTTCTGTTGCATTGTACAACTAATACATATCATCGGCTTCATTGTATAGACTATATTTTTGTTTTAAACCAAATAACAAAAGACAAAAGAACTTTTTTTTTATATTATTAACATTTTTTATTCTTTTAAGGACTAAATTCCATGGTAATTAAACATTTTAGGGTGCTATTTTTAACAGAAAAAAGATAAACGATTTTATCTTTTTCCCAGAAAATCATATAACTTAACTTTAATAGAAAAAAGATAAACAGTTTTATATTTTTCGCAGAAAATCATATAACTTATACTTTTAACAGAAAAAAGATAAATGGTTTCTTAGAAAATCATATAATTTTACCTTCATTGGCTAATTTGTAATGGCATAGTAAAAATTTAGTAGAAGATGATGGGTTGAACCTTGCTAAACTACCAACAAATAGTAGCTACAAAAAAAGATAAAGAAAGACCAAAGACACTTATAATATAATAAAATACAAAGAAAAGGTATTACAAATATGACTTGTTAATGATAAAAATTAACTTTTGATTATAAAATTGCATTTTTGTAATTAACAATTTTTAGATGTTTAGTAGAATATCTTATTTTATTTCAGATTTAAAAAAGATAGCTGATTATATCTTCTAGTAAAAGATAAAAGATAAGTTAAATCGAATATCTTATTTTATTTCATATTTAAAAAAGTTAATTGAATTTTTTTAGAGCTAAAATGATTACAATTGTTCTGTTAATTTGCTATTTTCACTTGTTGTTTCATAAAGTCATAAAGGGGTGCCATGATACCTGTTGCATATGATACGAGTGGTGAGAAATATGAATGTATAAATAGCAAATGTCGCTAAAAAGATAAACATATGTATCTTTTTTATGTTCTGTTGTATTGTACAACTAATACATATCAGTAGCTTCAATGTATAGACTATACTTTTGTTTTAAACAAAATAAAAAAAGATAAAAAGAACTTTTCTTATATATTATTAACATTTTTTATTCTTTTAAGGGCTAAATTCCATGGCAATTAAACACTTCAGGGTGCCCTTTTTAACAGAAAAAAGATAAACGGTTTTATCTTTTTCTCAGGAAATCACATAACTTAAATGCTGATTAAGTAAAACTAAAAAAACACTATTTTATCTTTTTATTCAACTATTAGGATTGAAAAGTCGGTGTGTATCATTTGAATCAGACACAACAGCATAATCAAAACGCATAAAAAGACAACATAAGAATAAAAAAGAGAAATTAGCTTATCTCTTTGAACAGAACTAACAACATCATATTCCAAATAACAGTTAAACATAAACACTTGCACGAAGCAAATGCATTATCTGTACTATGTCATACTGAATAAAGTGCCAATATAAAAGAAGATAGAATGAACTCATTTACATGGGACTTGAATCAACCCATATACATAAAACTGAAAATGCAGCAAAATACACTATAAAAGTGTCTATATATGCAGATTAGTATGAATCTACACTTATAGTTAAAAGATACAATTTGTGATGATAGCTTCTGGTGCTATTTTGTATAAAAGATAAGTTCTTTTATCTATTTATATAGAATGAAAATGCATATGAATTTATCAAATGTTGGGAAAGATGGCCAAATGAATCGTTCAATGAATGCCAGCAATAATGTTGCCTTTCCTTTTCTCACGTGAATCACCAACACACCAGTAAATAATGTTAGTGATGATCATCCACTAACACTTGATGCAAAAGCCAAAGCAATAGCCAGAGCCCAATCCTTCGTACATGCTTTTACTTCTCTTGGATCGCTTCCTGTGTGCACAAATAAAAAACTGATAATAGAAGCACAACCTCAAATCAAGCATCATGCTACACACCGGGTGCATAAGCAGAAATAAAAGGAATGTCATCTTGAAAAAAATGAATACAAAAGAGGATAAAAATGCTCCATTATAAATTTAAATTCTAGGCTTCTGTAACACCCCACATCCGTTAAGGTCACTCACAAAGGGAATGCCTTAACTTCAGTGGAGCATTATGGGTACTGGAACAGAAATATTACAAGACAGACAAATATAAAACAGCAGAAAGTAAAGTGGAAGTACTTCAAATCATTTATTAAATATAATTGTTTACAATAAAAGCCCATCAACTTCCAATACCCAATTACATAGCTAAAATATCTGTCTTGCTCAAAAACAAAGAAGCATAAAAATAAATTGTGATATTCCCCAATAAAGCAAAGCAAGCCATAGCCAAGGGAAATCCAAGCCGTACATGAAAGAGCCTTGGAGCTTGGTAAGATCCGAACTAAGCTGTATTCCGACCCTACGAACCAGGGGGGACGGAAGAAAAAGAGGCGAAACAAAACGGGTCAGTCATAAAGACAGAGTAAGTCCTAGTGACTTTCAGCATAAAATTAGGTAAAGATAACATGGCATGAATAAACTGAAAATAAATATAATCATGATGACAAGATAAGCTACAGGCACGATAACTAAGAATAATATCATATGACTTTTGTCATGTATAACTTTGCGAGGTTCCCATTCAAGATGAACTAAGTATAATTTTTGCAAGATCGCAAGATTTCTCTGCTTCACCATTAAAATATTTCTATGATATCCATTTGCTCTGCACCACCCGTACTAGTATCCCAACCCGTGTCATGTGTCGACTATAAAATGATTCCTAGCCCAATGTCATGAAATGACCCATTACTTGGTCCCACGAAACGATCTATTAATCGATCGACTCCTTACAAGTCCTATCTTGTTCATGTGTCTGTGTCATAAGGCCCTATCACGAATGTAGTTACCTGTGCTAGGTCCACCATAGGGTGTATCAAGCCCTAGGGTGCCAACCACCGGCACGAATCAAACATGCACAGTGCAAACCTACCGGTGCCCAATGCCTGTTTTTCAACTCCGGACTACGTGCACGACCATAATCCAACTGAACCTACAATGGTGCACCAACTCAGCCGTCGTTATGGTCGCTTACAATCAGCCCAGTAATCGTGCCCCACCCTGCCTAGTTCCAGGGTACCATGATACATCTAGTGGGTTACTGCTGAAAAGGACCGCGTAACTAGGGTTTCCGTCCAGCAGGTTAAGTGTTGTCATTTAAATTCGAGACTTAACCCCATCAGTCTATCATGTCAAGTTGGTTAAGTGTGGTCATTCAAGTTCGTGACTTAACCCGTCTACGTTTCATGTCAAATTGGCTAAGTGTTGTCGTTCAAGTTCATGACTTAGCCCTACGAATCATGTGTCAAGTTGGTTAAGTATGTTCAATCGGTTCATGGCTTAACCCTACCAAATCATCGTGTAAAATTGGTTAAGTATATTCAAGCGGTTCATGACTTAACCCTACTAAATCATTGTATCAAATTGGTTAAGTATATTCAAGCGGTTCATGACTTAACCCTATCATGTGGCATTAATTCATTAATGCACCCTAACCTCTCACATTAGACCTGTTGTTGTGGTCACTGGATATGCCGGGCGTTCCGGGAAGATTTACACCACAACTCAGTCTAACCTCGGGTTTCAAGCGCGATATGACCAACTACTCACATTGGATCCTATTGTTTGCAGTCACTGGATTTGCCGGGCGGTTCCGGGCAGATTTACACTGCAAACTCAACCCAACCTTGAGTTGGTCATTTTCATGTTCATGTTTCAAGTTTTTCCTTTTATCAAGTTCATAATTCATGTTCATAACCAATTCATGTTTTGCCTAATCTACCCAAATCGTATTCCCGTCGCACGTAAACATGAATCGATCCATACTACAAATAAATCCAAATCTCAAAATAAAGGGAATAACATCAAAACTATGATAGGAAAAAGGGATGAGCATAAAACGATAAAAAGGCTTATAAGACTAGCATGATATAACTTGAGATAATTGGTTACAACATCACTGTCATATAGGATTTCAAATCTAGCAGGCTAAGGTGATAGTCACGATAAAAGTTGACATAAAAGAATAGGCATGCGAAAGCGAGCCAAATACAAGGATAATGGATCCAATGGTTTTGGTGTACATAATAGCTAATAAACTAAGCAAGTCACACCCTAGGTATGAGATCCAACAAACTGCAAATTCAGTGTACAACATGGGTTTCAACTATGGGCATAACAATCAACTATAATAGTCTTAGGTAATTAACCCCAATAGTCAAAGCCATGGTCATAGGTAGAAATCTCATAATTAAGAACCATAAGCGATTAATCAAAATAGTCATGGTAATTATCCAAAATAGTTCTAGGCAATAGTCATAGGCAATTAACAGTAATAGTTTCAAAGTCATGGTCATAGATAATAGCCTTATGTTCATAATCATAGGTAATAATTCTCATAGTCAAGAGTCATAGGTGATTAGCCACAATTGTCCTTGTCATAGTCATAGGCAACAGTCTTACGTTCACCGTAATGGGCATAGGCATAGTCTTATGTTCACAGTCATAGGCTTATGCATAGTCTTATGTTCGCAGTCATAGGCATAGGCATAGTCTTATGTTCGTAGTCATAGGCACAGGCATAGTCTTAGGCCATTAACAATAGTTTCAACGTCATAGGCATGTCAAGGTTATAGTCATGAGAGAGTTTGATTTACAACATGAATAGGCCCAAAGTAATATTCACGAAAGTCAAGATCCAAGATGAACAAGAATAGATATGAATCAGTTATCATACATAAATCCAATTCCAATTTACAACATGGATATTAAGTTTACAGTTTTTATCTGAAAGTAACTTGAACTTACAGATCGTGGTCTAAGAAATTGAGATGCAGAAGTCGAATCTATAAACTAGTCATCGAATTGCTGAATCATTGAATCTTGATTTGATTGTAGAAGCAAATCCCCAAATATGCAATTCCTAGTCGTAGTCTTCAAGCAATAGTCTTCGCGTTTTAATTTAATTTAGAGGAATAAGAAGAAGCCATGATCATCAAGAGTTTGAATAGCATAAGGTTAGAGAAGAATGGTGTAAAGAGAATGAGGCTAGGAGGCTGTTTAAATAGGATTAGGCAAACGAATCTGGACAGAAAACGAGTCTAAATACATCAGAATGCATCAGGTTCAGAAAGTGGGTTCGGGAGGCAGGTCGACCCCCAGGTCGACACTATGGTCGACCTGGTCCCTGGGAGGTCGACAGTATGGTCGACCCCCAGGTCGACCTGGTCCATGGGCGGGAATTTTCCCGCCCAACCTGTTCTGGAGTTTGAATTCGAATTTCGAGCTTTTTTTTATTCTGAAAAATTTCTGAAACTTCGGTGGGTCATATCTCCCTCATACGGACTCCGATTTTCGAAAACTCGGACTCGTTTCCAGGTAGAATTTCGAGACGAACGCAATGGCATAGCCCATTTCCCTTGATTCTTATTTTAAAATTTAATTCTGCCTTGATTTATTGTTGTAGCATGTTATTAAAATACGGGTTGTTACATTCTCCCCTCCTTAAAGGATTTCGTCCCCGAAATCTTTAAGTTAGGAAGTATGTATCATACCATCCATCATTCATCTACTCAAAACATCAATCACAGGTATCCATTGTCTTTAAGAGATTTCTAATGATGTATGAACATATGCAGAAAGTGTGTGTATATGTTCCTTATCTAATGCAAATGATCAGGCCTGATTGATCTTCTTAATGCAAAATATGTCTAGTGCCATGAATCCAACATGTATGCAAATAGCCATAATCACATAAAAACTATATGTGTGCACAAACATCCATCCATATGCAACATCCATATGATAACACATTCAATTTCATCCATCATCAAGTATAAACACTCATGCATATGCAGTATGAAAGGTGACGGAGCCGATTTAGTGTCTAATGTGCGTGTATATGCATCCACGAGCAACCACTTGCAACCACTTGCAATCATCAATCATAACATGTCTCAAACACATGTTTACACCCAATTGTTCCTACCTAAAGATATAGTCGCATGATAGAAGCAAGTAAAAACTTTGTGCCCACTAGGCAATGTCAAAACTGGAAATCTACATCACATATATACTGATTAGGAGAAGAACTCCCTAATCACTAGCCTGGAAGACCGAAATCAACATCAGATTGATACCCAAAGAATCTCTCAACCCAACGGATACCCTCAAGCCCCAACATGTATTACTAACAGATAAGTCATACTCCCTATGGGGTTTGCAACAGAAATAGGATTGAGAATAGGACCGAGAGGATATACTTAAAAGATAACATGCAAGTAAGCTCTACAGGAAAAGAGGGATCAAGGATATACTCTCAAAAAAAGATATGATGCGCGTGTCTAGTCTTCAGTCTTCTCAGTCGCATTTCCTTGAGCTTAACTCCACTGTGCTTTGAACGTCTTTAGCTTCACAATTTCATAGCTTCTTAATTCTTGTTTCCAAAATATGAGTTAGAACTCATTTCACTGTTGTCTCTCGTCCCATTTTCCCTTATCCTCCTTCTAGTATACCCGGCTCAAACATAATTGCGTACTCATGGTTTCATGCAAGCTCTCCAAAATTCACTAGTGAATCCTGGATCTCGTTTATAGGATATTCTACGCAGAAGAATTATCTCTTGCAAATAAACAGATGTCAACCATGTTGCCAAATGTACTTACTAAGGTGATTTCCTATAACTCATGCATAAGCAAAATGAACCATCCACCTTAGTGGCGAACACTACTCGGGATCAACAAATGTATCAAGAGATTCTAGGTAACTAAGCATGGCAGAATCCTAAGGGTTACACTAGACTTCGAGGGTATTACCACGGCAAGTCAAGAGTCTAACTACCCTCTTTTCATACTCAAGAATGGCACCATTACTGGATAACCATTCCATCCCTAGAATCGACCCGTAGCCCAAAAACATAAGCATTTCTTCTAAACTCAACGCTTAGCATAGACATTCTCAAATCCAAACAAGTCATGAATAAATGAGCCGATTCCCCAACAGGATTTGAGAAGAAGAAAAAAAAATTGGGATCCTCTACTACGCTAGTACTAAGGTGCAGAGACTCAACTATCGAAGCAGAAATAAAAAGGATGTGATGTACCATAATCAAAAAGTGTACGAACAGGATAGAAAGATAAACTAGACTTTCCTACAGAAACATTTCTACCTTCTTGTTCTGAGCCTCATTCGTCTTAACCACTCTTATCCCCTCTTATATAACGTGTTAACAGGTCTCTCGAGAACTACCTCCATCACACGGCAATCCTACAAAGCTTGAAATAAGATTAGTCGCAGATGGAACTAATGTGACTACAGATGGAGGAAAGAAAGGAAAAGGGATTCAAACAAGGAAACAAAGGATAATGCTAATGGCTTTTGGGGAATAGCCTTTAAATAAAACAGGACTTTTCTTGAAAAATGCTTCTTTGTAAACGGTTTTTGAAAATAATTTCAAAAGGTTTTAAAAACTTTTGCCCAGTCTGGTAACCTTCTGCTCTGATACCAAATGTAACACCCCACATCAATTAAGGTCACTCACAAAGGGAATGCCTTAACTTCAGTGGAGCATTATGGGTAATGGAACGGAAATATTACAAGACAGACATATATAAAATAGAGGAAAGTAAAGTGGAAGTACTTCAAATCATTTATTAAATATAATTGTTTACAATAAAAGCCCATCAACTTCCAATACCCAATTACATAGCTAAAATATCTGTCTTGCTCAAAAATAAAGAAGCATAAAAATAAATTGTGATATTCCCCAATAAAGCAAAGCAAGCCATAGCCAAGGGAAATCCAAGCCGTACATGAAAGAGCCTTGGAGCTTGGTAAGATCCGAACTAAGTTGTATTCCCACCTTGCAAACCTGGGGTGGGGGGGGGGGAACGAAAGAAAAAGAGGTGAAACAAAACGGGTCAGTCATAAAGATTGAGTAAGTCCTAGTGACTTTCGGCATAAAAATAGGTAAAGATAACATGGCATGAATAAACTGAAAATAAACATAAGCATGATGACAAGATAAGCTACAGGCACGATAACTAAGAATAATATCATATGACTTTTTTCATGAATAACATTACGAGGTTCCCATTCAAGATGAACTAAGTATAATTTTTGCAAGATCGCAAGATTTTTCTGCTTCACCATTAAAATATTTCTATGATATCTATTTTCTCTGCACCACCCGTACTAATATCCCAACCCGTGTCATGTGTTGACTATAAAATGATTCCTAGCCCAATGTCATGAAATGACCCATTACTTGGTCCCACGAAACGATCTACTAATCGATCGGCTCCTTACAAGTCCTATCTCGTTCATGTGTCTGTGTCATACGGCCCTATCACGAATGTAGTTACCTGTCTAGGTCCACCATAGGGTGTATCAAGCCCTAGGGTGCCAACCACCGACATGAATCAAGCACGCACAGTGTAAACCTACCGGTGCCCAGTGCCTGGTTTTTCAACTCCGGATTATGTGCACGACCATAATCCGCCTGAACCTACAATGGTGCACTAACTCAGCCGTCGTTATGGTCGCTTACAATCAGCCCAGTAATCGTGCCCCACCCTGCCTAGTTCCAGGGTACCATGATACATCTAGTGGGTTACTGCTGAAAAGGACAGCGTAACTAGGGTTTCCGTCCAGCAGGTTAAGTGTTGTCATTTAAATTTGAGACTTTACCCCATCAGTCTAGCATGTCAAGTTGGTTAAGTGTGGTCACTCAAGTTCGTGACTTAACCCGTCTACGTGTCATGTCTAATTGGCGAAGTGTTGTCGTTCAAGTTCATGACTTAGCCCTACGAATAATGTGTCAAGTTGGTTAAGTAAGTTCAAGTGGTTCATGGCTTAACCCTACCAAATCATCATGTCAAATTGGTTAAGTATATTCAAGCGGTTCATGACTTAACCCTACCAAATAATCGTGTCGAATTGGTTAAGTATATTCAAGTGGTTCATGACTTAACCCTACCAAATCATTGTGTCAAATTGGTTAAGTATATTCAAGCGGTTCATGACTTAACCCTATCATGTGGCATTAATTCATTAATGCACCCCAACCTCTCACATTAGACCTGTTGTTGTGGTCACTGGATATGCCGAGCGGTTCCGGGCATATTTACACCATAACTCAGTCTAACCTCGGGTTTCAAGCGCGATATGACCAACTACTCACATTGGATCCTATTGTTTGCAGTCACTAGATTTGTCGGGCGGTTCCGGACAGATTTACACTACAAACTCAACCCAACCTTGAGTTGGCCATTTTCATGTTCATGTTTCAAGTTTTGACTTTTATCAAGTTCATAAATCATGTTCATAACCAATTTATGTTTTTCCTAATCTACCCAAATCGTATTCCCATCGCACGTAAATGTGAATCGATCCATACTACAAATAAATCCAAATCTCAAAATAAAGGGAATAACATCAAAACTATGATAGGCAAAAGCGTCGAGCATAAAATGATAAAAAGGGTTACAAGACTAGCATGATATAACTTGAGATATTTGGTTACAACATCACTGTCATATAGGATTTCAAATCTAGCAGGCTAAGGTGATAGTCACGATAAAAGTTGACATAAAAGAACAGGTATGCGAAAGCGAGCCAAATACAAGGATAATGGATCCAATGGTTTTGGTGTACATAATAGCTAATAAACTAAGCAAGTCACACACTAGGTATGAGATCCAACAAATTGCAAATTCGGTGTACAACATGGGTTTCAACTATGGGAATGAACAATCAACTATAATAGTCTCAGGTAATTAACCCCAATAGTCATAGTCATGGTCATAGGTAGAAATCTCATAATTAAGAACCATAAGCGATTAATCACAATAGTCATGGTTAATTATCCAAAATAGTTCTAGGCAATAGTCATAGGCAATTAACAGTAATAGTTTCAAAGTCATGGTCATAGATAATAGCCTTATGTTCATAATCATAGGTAATAACTCTCATAGTCAGGAGTCATAGGTGATTAGCCACAATTGTCCTTGTCATAGTCATAGGCAACAGTCTTACGTTCACCGTAATAGGCATAAGCATAGTCTTATGTTCACAGTCATAGGCTTAAGCATAGTCTTATGTTCACAGGCATAGGCATAGTCTTATGTTCGCAGTCGTAGGCACAGGCATAGTCTTAGGCCACTAACAATAGTTTCAACGTCATAGGCATGTCAAGGTTATATTCATGAGAGAGTTTGATTTACAACATGAATAGGCCCAAAGAAATATTCACGAAAGTCAAGATCCAAGATGAACAAGAATAGATATGAATCAGTTATCATACATAGATCCAATTCCAATTTACAACATGGATATTAAGTTTACAGTTTTTATCTGAAAGTAACTTGAACTTACAGATCGTGGTCTAAGAAATTGAGATGCAGAAGTCGAATCTATAAACTAGTCGTCGGATTGCTGAATCATTGAATCTATATTTGATTGTAGAAGAAAATCCCCAAATATGCAATTCCTAGCCGTAGTCTTCAAGCAATAGTCTTCGCGTTTTAATTTAATTTAGAGGAAGAAGAAGAAGCCATGATCATCAAGAGTTTGAGCAGCATAAGGTTAGAGAAGAATGGGGTAAAGAGAATGAGGCTAGGAGGCTGTTTAAATAGGATTAGGCAGATGAATCTGGATAGAAAACGAGTCTAAATACATCAAAATGCATCAGGTTTAGAAAGTGGGTTCGGGAGGCAGGTCGACCCCTAGGTCGATACTATGGTCGACCAGGCCCCTGGGAGGTCGACAGTATGGTCGACCCCCAGGTCGACCTGGTCCATGGGCAGGAATTTTACCGCCCATCCTGTTCTGGAGTTTGAATTCGAATTTCGAGCTGTTTTTGATTCTGAAAATTTCTGAAACTTCTGAGGGTCATATCTCCCTCATACGGACTCCGATTTTCGAAAACTCGGACTCGTTTCCAAGCAGAATTTCGAGATGAACGCAATGGCGCAGCCCGTTTCCCTTGATTCTTATTTTAAAATTTAATTCTCCCTTGATTTATGGTTATAACACGTTATTAAAATACGGGTTGTTACAGCTTCACTTGAAGAAACAAGAAGACTTCCCACCTAGTTTAAGACAAACCATAAATATTTAATTATAGTTAAAAGATAAAACCATTTAAGTGGTGTTCAATTAATAAACAGAAAACTATATGGTTTTTTGAGAAAAAGATAAAGCCATTTATCTTTTTTTTGTTAAAAGTATAAGTTACATGATTTCCAGAGAAAAGGATAAAACCTTTATCTTTTTAAGCTGCCAAACAAATTAACATGTACCACTGAATATATACGTATGGACAATTTCATCATCAATATAAATTGATTCATATTACGTGTTATCAACCCACCGAATATATATATATGATTAACAAAACAAAAAGTATGTTTACATGTATCGGTAATTTTCAAAAATTGCTAGATTTCAATACGTAATTAAATGATTCAAATCAAAAGATAAACACCTTTGTCTTTTTAAGTTGTCAAACAAAATAAATTCTACCATTGAATATATATGTATGAACAGTTTTATGTAGCAAATAAAATCAATTAGTGAATGGCTACTTACTTCAGCTTACAAAAACAATCGATATATAGAAAATAAAAAAAATCAAGGAACAACAAACAACAAAGACAAACAAGTACTTACTTGTTCAACAACTACTGAACAGAAATCGCGTCTTGTAAATAGTAAATTGAAATTGCGTCTTAGTTTCTTCAGCTAAATAAAGGTGAGGCGATTAACATCAGCAATCAACAATTAAAAACAACAGAAATAAACAATTACTTGTTTAGCTGAGAAAAGTGATGCAGTTTGATTTCTTCAACATACCAACTGAGTCGATTTTGTTTCGAAAGTAGATTAGCAGTAGATTTGATTTTGAAAGTATAAAGATGAAGAAGAAAGCGGATTTGAAATCAATTTGGGGTTTTTTTGAGCTTCGATAATGCTTATGGAAATGAAGAATAGAAGGAACAAATAGCCAAATTAATTTTTGTCCTGTAAATTAATTATTGTAACGGCATGTCCTCGAAACTAATTAGCGGTTGAAAGGAGGCGATTATGGTAAAATGCCCATATTTTTTAATGGCAATTATCAAATATGAATACATTCAAGGTTATGAGATGATGTGCTTACTGCTAAACTTTGCATGTCTCAAAAGACAACATGGCTTTTCTCAAGCATTTGCAAATTTTGCTGCAAATCCAAGCGGAAGTTGTAGGTTCTCCTTTTTGGCAATAAACTTCATCACTATGAGCATCTGATGCATTAAAAGCATTTAGATGATATGGATTCTAAACAGCACTACCATTTTAGGCCAAAGCATCGAGTGTCCAAAATCTCATTGAATCAAAGTAACTGGACAATAGTAAAAGGATCATTTCTTTTAGATGAAAGTACGCGATAATGCAATTAAGACATATGGCGATATAGAAATATACATGTGATTTACGCAAAAGCATAATTAACCATGAGAGCAACCATATTTACAGCTAGCAGAAATGAATGAACTTTTGTATACTAGCATAAACTGCGCATCCCTAGTTTGCTGCATGGTTATATAATAATAAATGTTATTTAATGTTTGCATTCATTGCTGTAGGAATAAATTACACGATAATATTTGCATTCATGGTTGTAGAATAATAAATGCTACTTAATGTTGAATAACATATAAATATCAGTAATGTATATATATGAGTGAAGTACAAAACCAAAATTTGTATACTTATTAAAAACATGAGTTTGACTATTCACATAAGGAATACCGTTAGAGTAAAATAGTAAACATTGCAAGTAAATATGTTATACTGTTTGAATTTTTTATATTAAAAGAATGGCAACATAACTACTTAAAGAATTTAACTTACATGAAGGTCAAGAATAACACAGTAGTATAAAAGTGTAGGAGGAGGAATAAATAAGCTGCAGTGTACAATTTAGTTGGTCACATAATCTCATCTATGGCTTCTCATATTCAAAGTTAAACATTTTCCTTATAGGTCGTACTAAGTGTAATAAAAATTTAGCATGCACGTAATCCTTATTAAAATAGGAATTTTCATAAAAAACACCGTGGAATATGCAACTTAGCTATTTGAAAGTGAAAGTAAAAGTAAATGAGTATATACCAATACATGTAAAGTGTCATAAATATACATGAATCAATCAAAATCCAGCCAAAATGTTTATTGAAATGTGATAAGGAAGGGGGAAAGAATGCAACTACATGGTCATATTATATTAATTTAACTAATTTAATTTTAAAAATAATTGATATCACTAGTCATATGCAACTCGAGTGGTTGAAAAAAAGAGAAAATGAATATACTATGTATGGTATTAATAAACTACGTCTACCAAGTAAGCACGATAATCCATACACAACTTTAAGAAATTAAAACAAGTCATGAAATATATATTTTTTGAAAAAAAGGAGCATGCTAGGACTAAAGGGTAAATATGGCATGCACAATGAGTTATTATAATATACTAAATTAAAAAATCGACACTCCTAGTCGATGTCCTCAGGCCCGGCCCCAAGAACATCCCACCAAGCCCTTGGGATAGGGCAGCAAACTAGAAATTTTTGTTTTAGTTATTCAACACATGATACATAAACCATACAATTGGTAGAAAATTATGTAGCTTGGTTGGCTGGGGTCTTGAAAAGTGTTGGAGGGCGCAGGTTCAATCCTCGGCAAAGACAGTTGGGTATTTTTTTTCCTATTGCTATCTTCAATATTTGTTTTGTGGCTTTAGGCATTAAATTTATCGCTTTGTGGGCTTAGGTATCAAATTTTCTAGCCTGGCACTGGATGTCCTACATTCAACTATGGTGAACTTACCACAAACTAAGTTACAAATTAATTCAATACAGGATGAAGTAATTGAAGTCGTTTTTCATATACTATCAACAACAATAGGCATTGCTAGATCACATAAAGAAGAAAGGCATAATATGTTAACTGACTATAGAAATGAACCCATATGAAAACAAATATCTACCCAATAATCACTATACTAACAAATATTTACCCAGTACATGCTAGTATAGACAAATTTATAGTACCAGCAACTAAAGAGAATTCAATAGGGATAAACAAGCTAAATTGAAACCATACCAAACAAATAAAAAAAAGATAATTTGCTAGTACTTATAACCGAGGGAAAAGGGAGAGAGAAACACTCATCCATGTTTTTGTAAACGATGATTAAGAAAGAGAAGGGATACAAGGGAACCCTATGTGGCAAAAGGGGAGGAGAATTCATGATGTTGTTCATGATTTGATTTTGTGCATTAGTGAAGAATTGGTATAATTTGGGATTTTATTTTCCAGATGAATTCATTGTTTTATTTTTGAAGTTCTAGGGTAAAATGAAGAGTAGGGGTTGTGAGGAGGAGAGGGAAGGAATGGAAAGCAAAACGGGCAGCATCATCCTGCCGTTATTTTATCAATTTTACTGAAAAACCCCACCCGACTGCCATATGGTACAGACATAGCGTTTCAATGTGGAGTTGCAGTTCAGATTTGCTAAAACGTCTGAAAGAAGACAGGGCCAAAAGATGCGAAAATTATCTGGTGTGCACAAGTCATTACCTCCTCCCCCAAAATATAGGTGTAGGGTGCTTTTTTGCACTTTTTGATGCCTACATTTCCAGGCCACCTAGCAAAGTCCTCTTGAATTTCATCCGTTCTTTAAATTAAAGATTACTGAGCAAACGTTATATTACTATGATGTGAAAAACTATGATAAATGATTTTTCTTGTATTGTGGGGTGTTACAACGTCACAGTGACGAATAGAAATGCTCAACGGAGCCGCAAATAAGTGGCATAGTAGTAGTAAAAATTCAGCATAGTTGGGGGCTATTATAATAACAAACTGATATGTACATAAAAGTAGGAAATAAGTTAACCATAGTAGCATGAAAATAGCATAGATGGAGACCCGTCCTAACGACAAACATACACGCACCTCAGAGCAGGAAATAAGTGACCCAATAGAGAAAGAACTGAAGACGGTAAGTCCTAAGGATAATCAGACGTGTTGGCATTAGGGTTGGAAACAATAAGACAATGTGGGTTCTTAGCACTAATAAATAATTGTCCATATGAATGGATACGCGGACGAATTTAGACCCAGAAATAAGGGACCACAACAGCTATTGTAACAACCCGCATTTTACGTATCGGAGGATCATACAATATTTTTATTTTGTTCCTTATGGGTTAGATCATTCTCATATTTTGATATGTTGTTCATGGGGATGTGAGACATGTTCGTGATTTTTACCAATTTTATTTATGACCATTTTACCCCTGTCAGTTTTGTACAAGGCATAAATTTTGACTTGGATTGAATTGGGTGTTGAGGTCGATCTCATTGAAAAGGAAATGATGTTTCCCATTCCATAGAGTGGTCACATTAAAGATTTTGTTCAACAATTTGAGAGAAATCGTTGTTTTAGTGTTTCACAGTTTTCTATTCAGGTTTTAAGCTATTAATGGGCTGATTTGAGGAGGCCCATTAGTGGCTGGTGGGAGGCTATAAATAGGGATTAGGGACATGGAGAGGGAGATACTTTCTTCATTCTCTCATTTGGTTGAGCTTGTGATTTATCCTTGCTCAAGCAAATACATCTTTCAACCATTAAAATTCTAGATCTACGAGTAGGGATTGAAGATCTACGTCAAAGGGAGCTAGATCTAAACCAAACGAAGATAAATCACATCAAATCAAGTGGATTGAAGATAAATCTATGCTGTCCGGATTAGAGAATCATCATTTTAGAGCTAGATTGAAGATTTGGTGAGTGATATGTATCTCTCGCGCAGATTCAATCAAGTATATGAGTTGTTTGATCTCATGTTCATCATTTCAAGTTGTTTTTGCATAGATCTAATCGATGTAAGTATGGTTTTAACTCAAAACATCATAGGATCAAATTAGCAACTTAAATCGGTAAGTTTTCTATGAAATTTCAAAGATAATTTTTGTTTAAATGAGTGATGATTGTTTGTGTGATTTTTGTTGGTTGAATTGATGACTGCAAACGTAGAAATCAAGTTGAGTTCGAAAACGAGATTGTGAAAGTTTTAAGATGGATCTAGTTGGGCTTGGCAAACATGGTTGATTGGATCAGGGGAGTATTGCTTGGGAACAAGCCAAGGTAGATCGACCTTGAAGAGGAAGATCAAGTGACATGGATTGAAGCAAAAATTGTAGATCGCCGATCGGGTAAGATCCATGATGTAACGACCTGGAAATCCACACCTTTTGAATCGACATTAATCCACACATGTCTAACTCAAAACCGTACGTATTTACATATTGTTAAATGACGATCCACATCTTTAACCATTATAGTAAAAAATATAGATAATCAAGGGAATTAATTTAGAATTAGAAAGAAAGAAGAAAACAAGCACAGAATCTCGCAACGGAATGAACAAAATATAATAATCAAATAACAGTTCATGAAGCTGTTTAAAATAAACATTTAATCATTTACAACATTTATCAGAGTTATACATTATCAATTGAGTTATTGAATTTATATACGTAACTGATAATACAGAGAAATGCAGCAGAATAGTAGTGGAATACAATACTAGTAATAATAATAGTATACCGTCTTCGTCTTCATCCTTCAGAAGATAACTTTTGAAACTGGGATGCTCAAGTCTGACCCGAGCATAATAGCGTGAAAATAAAACAAGCTCGGATCAGGCAAAAATATTCTCATCTAAGTCAAATTGACATCATATGAACATGCACACACATAACTCAAGAGATGTTATGGGAATTTCCATCTCCTAAGGATCCGTCAAACTAGATACTATATAATATAATTTTGCAATTATAATAGTGTCTATTCATAAATACTTGTCAGAAAAAATAATGTAAGCGGGGTTACATTGATTACCCTTACACAGTTTACAAGCACACGGTCTATGCAGGTCCTGTAACACAACCAGTAGAACGTCGGTAGCATTCTACGGGAACTTATCATTATTCCAAGATAATTCTTGCTATTTACTCCATAGCTTCAAAAACCTTTCCCGTCTTTCCTAGGCTTTAATCCTTAGATACTCCATACTTTCTTAAAACACGGTTTGCCTTTTCATTTCACTTTTCTTCCAAAATTAAAAGTATCAAAACTTTATTTTCCTTACCAAAACATACTTTTGCCAAACCATAAAACATGTCATTGTATAAAAAAATTAAATCATTTTTTTTATAATCACAAAAACTAGAGTAGACAAGAACAACTAATTTTAAATCAGGTTTACGACTGGTTCTTTCCTATAAGATCAGTTCAGTCTCTTACTGCAAGGTGCAAACATCTACTCTATTCTTAATTTCTACAACTTATTTTGTCCGCCCAACCAAAATTTCTTGCTAAACCAATTTATCAAAATGATTGTCAAAAGAATAGAGATTTCAAATCTTTACTGAAAATTTTAACAAAATGCAATATTTTCTAAGTTACGTTTTTAAATCCTTTCATGCAATATAACAAGAAAACTACCAAGCTATACATGCTCTATAATATGCACCTTTTACTGAGAGGGTTTTCTTTTACACAAAATTTTCGCAAGAAATTACTATTTGCAAAATATGTCCCATTTTACTTCAAAACCCATTACGTACTTCTTTACATATTTTAAAACTATACCTTTTAAGATTAAAACTTGAAAACACAATAAACTATCTTCCCAAAACTTTTATAATTTCAAGTTTTTAAAGTTAACAATGGGGTTAAACTCAAAGCGGGTTTCCAATTTTTCTAGGCTTTCCTATTCACTCCCACAAAGTCAATCCTCTCAACTATATGTATTCCTAATCCTGTTCTCTTTTTAACCTTTTCCAGTTTATAAGGTTTTACCGCCAAGCCCACTAATATGAAATATCAACATATGGGATCCTCCTTTTTCTATTTCAAAATATATTGTGCACTTCCCACCCAAATTTCCTAAGGGTCTCAAATTTCGGTATTCATTCCTTTAGTGTACAAAACAGTCATCCCAATTCTTACCATATTACAATCTTTCTATTTAGTTGGTTCCTCTATGGATTTAGGTATATATATAATATATTTATATTTTTAAAAATACAAATATGTTCACTCACTATTTATACGGGAATCCTAAATCTAAGCTCTGATACCAGATGTAACAATCTGAATTCTGATAGACCGATTTTTTTTTTTAAATTCTAATCTATCGAAACTCATGTTGGTTTGCTCTAGTATCCTATAGAAAAGACAGAGATATAAAATATGTCAGAGCTTGGAAAATATCTCATAGCGGAATGGATAAAATATAATGTAATCAAAATATAGCCTTACCGTAGTAATAATACTGCCTGACCAGTATCCAAAGCTATCATGTCTCTGCCACAATTCTAACCTGCGAGTATGTGATAAGGAGGGGGTCAGAACACAAGTTCTAATGACTGGATTTAAACTACGCACTTTGGATAATCCTACATATACCATTCAATCACATTTTCTTCTTTATTAGGTTACTTGGGTTAACAACACTTAAGGCTTACACACACGTCGTACCCATTTACTCCCTTGTGGATTAACCTAATACAGTATATATGTAGCTACCCCCAATATTGAGGGACACCCCATAGTACCCCACTCGCACGGTCCCTACCGTAATGCCACAGAAATGTATGCAGTCCATCATCGTACGCCGAAGTGATGTACGGATCTCTATATAACTATGTTACATTCTGCATATATCTGCCATTACTATGCTACATAACCGTACAGACTGCCACCTTCGATCGAATCAGATTCCATCACAGATTAATGCCCTTAAGTCTACGATACACCACCCTGCGAAGACATGCATGTATCTAGACTTTCTCACGTACGTATCGTTAATCGTACTCGATGCCCTAACTACACATATTCTCTACTTTGCACCGAGTCTCGTGGCAATGCTATATAGGAAACACGGAACTCGGTCTAGAGCTTTTCAGATATCTATATAAACAGATGCTAAGGTCTACATTTTCAGTGTCTATGGTCCCACCTGACCCCTCTCTCAACTATTGAAAGGCGAACAAGATTGAGAACTAATATCCTAGCCCCCTATAGCACCCCAAACAAACACCAAATCATATTTGGCCACCCTTACCCATAGCCTTGATAGCAAAAGGTATATGGTCACTTGGAGTTCTCTGCCTTTCCGCATCGCGCATCACGTAACGAGCCGACTTTCGATGGCAGGTTCCCGACGACTTACTATCTCCTAGGTTAGACCTATCGGGATATACAGGGTTGCTCATAACCTAGCCTAGTCACATGGCTCTGTGGATCGTTGAATCACATATGGCACCTTGTAGTCTTTTGATTGCCTACTATAATGGCAATCAAGGCATACTCACTGGTACAAACGTGCAGACCAACCCTCTGTGAGCCCGGGAAGACCCTTTTCACCACACAGAGGGCTACTAGGAGTACCCTCCACGTCCAAGGAAGTTGCGTGCTTCCCCTTCTAGTCCTTTGGAGCCAGCAGAATATCGAGCAGAATAATCAGATGGACGTGTGCTCCCCTCGTGTCCCATGACACCACAATGATCTACCCCGTTGGGTTATTCACCCTCAAACTTGCGGACTAGTCCAAGCGCCTCAGTTTAATGTATATTAGACCCTTGTCTAAAAATTCAGTTATGCGCTTGCTCTATCTCATTAGGTTTCCCGTTAACTTGGTTATCTCAAATCATACTATCTTTTTATTTAGGTTACCAAGTTCCTCTGGCTTATTAATTTCAGTCGTATAACTTAACCCATTTAAGTTTATTAATAAGCCCACAACATGTTATTTTCTAGATTGTGATCCAAGATCTGTAATCCACAATCCCTTTATATTCTTATTTGATTCAAGGTTACAATAACATGCTCTACTTAATATGAAATTAAGTATATCTCAATTCACATGTTTTCCATTTAACATGTCACTTATCATTTGTGATTAAATATAACATATTTCATTTCACAAGTTTGCCTCATTCTTTCTCATTTAATCATAATTCCTCCTTATCCTGTCACTATAACTTAAGTTGTTTACTTATTAACTTATTTCTCTTAACTAAGGTTTACTAATAAGTTTCCTTTTCATAAATATAACTTATGTTATCCTCATCCATAGATTTCATATTATCGTTCTCATAGATAACTTAATTTACAATTAAGTATAATTTACCTCATCACATAAGTCATTCCAATTTATTTATCGTTTATTATAACCTAAGTTATAATTCCTACTTGTCCCTAGGACAAGACTACCTATTATACAACATTCTCATTAATGTAATTTACCTATAATAGGTTATTATCATTCCCCATTCACTCCAGTTTCCTTTTACTATTGTAATTATCTTTCATTCAATTCCATTAATTACAATTAATTCCATTTATCAATCCTTCTATATATATATATATTTATTTATTTATGCACTAGACCTCTCACATTAAGCCTACACTCATGGATGTTGGATTTGTCGAGCAGTTCCGGGCAGATTTCTTCCACAAGTTGACTTAACCTCTTATCTTAGCACCATTACATGTTTATTTACGCACTAAACCTCTCACATTAAATTGACAACTTGCGGACGCTGGATTTGCTGGGCGGTTCCGAGTAGACTTCTACCACATGTTGAATTTAACCTCGTGTCTAAGTACAGTCACAGTTTTCTATTTACTGTAAATTTCCAATATAATTTAGGCATGTCTATTCTTTCAAATTTTCACTGTAATCTATATTTTTCATGTCATCATATTAAACCCATTTTACGTCGCATGTCCTTTCTAACATGTAAATAAATTTTATCTCAAAATAACATGTGATCGCCAAATCATGTAATTATTCTAATTAACATGTAATTATTCCCATCTCTACAATTAAGGGTTCAAGTATATAATTATCGTAAGCTAACATGTAATTATAACAACAATAATCACTACACGTACTTTTAACAAGTTTACATGTCAATACGTGAACATTTCAGCACATTAAACGTTCCAACATATGAATTTCTAACATATTAATATCATATTAGTATCTCAACATGCCATAATAGCATTTTAACACTTTTAATCATTATATCAGATTTACATGACATGTTAACGGGGAATTTTAAAAGATAATATACCATTATCAAAAATGATATAACTTAAATCCACTCATCTAATTAGCATTCCAATTTCTGGATCTGGTCCAGATCTAGCATTCCATGGTTTCCCCTAACAGGATTTAGAACCTAGCAACCATGGATCCACAATTTTTACTAAAAGATAAAGGAATGAAAGAGGAAGAAAATTGGACAGGCCATATATAAGAATTTACCTTACTTCGCATATGATTCTGAATCTTCTTATTAATATTCGTTCTTTTCCTCCAGATCTTGATTCAGAATTTTCCTAAACTAATTACCTTATTTTCCTGAAGAGATTTGAGGAGAAAGAGGAAGGGCAGAGTATAGACGTCATCCCAGAAATATGATATTTAGGCTAGGCTCTGTTAGCCAATTTATAGGTGTTTAGGATCTTATCGTACGCGCAGCGTTGAGTCAGCAACGACCTTGTTAAGAAAATAGTCCATATTCATGGATGAATCTGGTTGAATTTGGGGGGCGTCGACCCCGGTGTCGACCCCCTTACAGGGGTGTCGACCCCCATGTGGGTCCCGCCAGTTGTTTTGGCGCATAAGTTTTATTTTCGAAAAAATATATAAATTCAAATAGTTTTAAAGAATATAAATGCATTGTTTTAAAATTATAAAATTGAATTGTTTTTAAAGAATACGATTTCTACATATATAGCGGCATAATAAAAATATGATTTTTATATATAAAAATGTGATTTTTATATAGATAGAGCCGAGATAAAAATCTGATTCTTAATATCTAGATATTGTCATAAAGATTCGATTTTTAAACACAAAAGAATATATTTTTAGTTGTGTAAAAATATGATTTTTATCTAAGTAAAAGAAATATTTTTGGTTTGATAAAAATATAAATTTTATTGTATATACAGAGAAATAAAAATGTGATTTTTATATCTAACTTTGTTTTTAAAATATGGTTTTAAAAATATAAATAATATGATTTTTAAAAATAGAAACAACATTGGAAAAAAAATGAGTTTTTTTATTATGAAATAGAATTTATAAAAAGGTAATTTTTATATAGATATCTTTGTTTTAAAAATGTTAGATTTTTAAATAAAATACTTCAGAATAAAAATATGATTTTATTACAAATGACTTTGTTTTAAAACATATAATTTTTATATATGAAGTGGCGAAGTAAAAATGTGATTTTGATATAAAAAACTGAATTACGAAAAATATACTCTTTTCTATACATGTAGCGTTATAAAAAAAATATGATTTTTATATATGTAGTAGTGTTGTCAAAATTTTGATTTTTAATACAAATGTGTAAAACAGACTGCGTTGGAAGCACGATGAAGAACGCTACGCATTGGAAATAAATCCAAACCATCGTCCGCTAAAGAATGGTGGAGTGGAAACCCAAGGTGAGAACTCCTCACTATAATTTCTTGTTCAGTTATTTGTTTTATAACTGCAAATATGAACTGCTCCCCGTTGTCCACAGATCATGGATGACTTGTTTATTTGATTGTGTTGTGAAAATTGATTGTGATGTGAAATGAAATAAATAAAATATTCATGTGTTGAAATAAATATTTATAGTTAAAAATATAATTTTTAATGGGTATATGAATGAAATAAATATTCATTTACAAATCGGACAATTTGTTTATGTACACCCATTTGACTGATATTGACTGGGACGATATATTTTACACATTGCCCAACTACACAAATAATGTTCAGTATTTGTTGGTTAAAACCCCACACGGGTGTTGGGATGATATTTGACGTACACTACTCCCAGTTGTTTAGTTGTATGTAAATCGATTGGTTGACAGACTGTTGTAAGCATTAGGCATTTATATTTAATGCTTATGCAGTGCAGAATGCTCTCTAGTTGATGGTTGATTGTTTATCATTATTGTTATACACATGTGTTGTATGAAATCCATATAAATAACATTATATGGTAATTTACTGTGTCTGATTCCAGTTCAGAAAGAACATATTTTAAAATAACGAATATTTTAAAATAATATTCAGTCAAAGATCAAAATATGATTTTGATGTCCGATTTGGGATGGACACGAATATATTTAAATATATAAAGTCGTGTTGATTAGATTAACGCCATTTTGACGTGAACGATATTTATATCGATTTTATTCATTTTTATAATGAATATCGAAAAGGAAGTGATTTCAAAATCTAATGTTTTGAAAATATTATCGTTTATATATTAATGATATGGAATATTCAATTTTGATTTGAAATTGAATATGAAGTTGAAATCGTTTTGAAAACAAATTTAAAACAATTTATAAAATACGTTTTAAATGGAAATCGCAGAAATATATATAATATATATTATATATATTTAATGGCCTGAATAGAACGCACCGCGGCAGTTCGCGAATTTCGACCATTGACTTCGAATGGACATTACTGGAGGCCCGACAGTCGGATTCTCCTAAAACCAGAACCATTGGGTTTGTATCGAAAAGAGTTTTCTAACGATACAAGAAATTTGAAATCCAACTGTTGGATTTGGAATTATGTCCAAATCAAATTTGGGAAAGGTCACTCTAAGTGCAGTTCGATGGCCGTTTATGGAAACCGACAGTAGTGGGCTGAATAAAATTATTAAAAATAGCCATAATTTGTATAAAATCATAATAAATGATTTGGAAAGAATTGGGATGAAAAATTCCCTATTTGAAAAGATAAAATATATTTTATCGAAATGAACTAGTTATTAACTAGAATTATAATCCAATTATTTTCAAATAAATAAATTGGATTTGAAATGGTTTTTAAAATAACCAGAATTTCCAATATATGAATTGGAATGGATTTGAATCAAAATTATCTTCGGAATATTTCGATATTGGATTTCGTGACTATACGAATATTGTGGAGGAATTTTGGAAGATATATATAAATATCGTTATTCCCAGTACGATATTTGTTGGTTTCAGAATTTGATATTGAATTTAAGCCGATATGTTTGCTATTCAGAGCCTTGTATTTAATATCAAACTGGATTCTGGGTTTGTCGTGAACGGTGTCTTCATTAACACTGTTCTTAAACCTAGTTGAGAACAGATATAAATCTTTTTATTAAGATTTAATGAAGTAAACCAATTAATTAATATTTAGTTGGAATTAAATAGAAATTGTTTTTTGGGTTTATCATGAACGGTGTTTTAAATAACACTTATTCTTTAACCCAATAACAATGGAACGAGATTTTGGGTTTGTCGTGAATGGTATCTTTACTAAAACTATTTTTAAACCCAATGGAGTTAAAAAAATTAGAAATTAACTGGAGATTAGCTAAGTTAAATGGTTTCCTGGGTATTGATCTGATGTTGATTTCGGCCTTCGGGATTACTACTTAGGGAATTGTTCTCTTACTAATTTACGGTTAGAGACTGATGGGATGGGTCTTCAGTAACACTGTTCTTAAACCCCATGTGAAAATAATAAATCTTTTAATTAAGATGTAGAGAAGAATTACCAATTAATTAACATTTAATTGGATTTGAAATGGAATGTGAATTGAGTTTGTTGTGAACTGTGTTTTTAACGACATTCATTCTTTAACCCGATTTACAGTGGAATGAGATTTGGAACTTATAAATCTTTTTATTAAAAGATTTAGTGGAGATTTTCCAAAGTAAAGTTTTCTAATTTAATATATTGGAATGGAATGGAATCCGATTTGATAATAATCGAAGTGATTTTCTGTGGAGGAAGGCTGTTAACATATAGGTAATTTAAAAGGCTTTGCTGTTATTCCATTTATATTATCGGTTGGATATGGAAGTTTATATCGATTACATATTTGATCTGTATTTCGTGAAGATTCCATTGTTAATGGAATGTGATTTTGGGTCTATCGTGAGCTATGTTTTAAATGACATTGGTTCTTTAACCCAGTTAAAGATGAGATTAAATTCTTAACTTTGAATAATCATTAAGTAATGATTTTTGGAAATTAAAACCGAATTAGAGTTTTAATGAATCTTTAAATAGATTGAAAGGTGAATTTGATAACTAAAATTATCAAATTTAAGAAATGATTGAAAATGGAGTATCACCAGTTTTGCTCCAAGCGTTAGTTAAATCTTTAATTGGATTTGAACGTGAAATGGTAATTAATTTTACCGATAACAACATGGTGTTAGATATGAAGTATTTCCAGATTTACTTCATGGGATGAATAAGTTAGGTTTGGGAAATTAAACAAATAATTACTTTGGTAAGGTTCGCTAATCCCAACTAGTTTGGATAAACCATAATTTGGTTTGAACTGATATTCAAAGGAAGATTAATGAATAAATTTAAAGAATTTATCTTTGAAAAAATTAATGGGAACCTTTCCCAAAGTATAAGAATATTTGAATAAAGGAATATTCTGGATTGGAATGAGGCGTCTGTTGTGTTTTTATAGCACTTGTTTATTATATATGTGAGTTATTCAGAAAGATCGGATTTATCCCATTCTGAATAACTAATTCGACGATGTGTCGAGGATGAAGACGGTGGTTGAAGACCGGAGGTCTTTACATCGTTTGGATAATTATTGATGTCTTGATTGGGTTGTACACCCAAGACAAGGTAATAAGTGGTGATCGTCCAGACGAACTTGGAGATCGACCGGATATGCGAGGACCTCTCTCATGTATTGGACATATAGGACGAGGAATAAGGTGCCTTCGGTTTCGTTCAGACGTAGAACGAACTAGTAAATGGATGTGTATCTGACATCGACCCTGACGATCCAAGGCTTGTCTGCGCGCTTGCTTGAGGCTCGGGCTAGAGTGTCTCGAAGTAGTAAGGACGATCCCTTGCCTTGGTTCACAGATGGAAATCTGACTTCCAATACGTGACATTTCGGTTTTGATTGTAGAGCCTAGTATGGCGACATAGTAGGATGGGGCACTATATCGTCTATGATTGATACATTTATATTTAAAGTTGTTTTCATACACTTTACACTATAATAGTATCAAAATGATTTTTTTAAACTTACCAAGCATGTTTGGCTATTATAAGGTGAAACTCTATCTTCCGGCTTGCGTTGCATTGTGTGATGGGACCTGAGTTTTCTAATAGCTTCATTTTTCCAAAAAGACTTGTGCTGTTTATTTTATGCACTGGTATTCCTGGGAGGAAACCCGATCCGTGTTATACGTCATGGTCCTTTGATTTACTGAACTTTAAAATAAAGATTGATAACTGTTTTAGTTCTCACACCAGTCACTTGACTGACCTAGAGTTTATTATTTTAACCTAAACTCTGGGTGCCCTTATCTTCCACAAGGGCAGCTAGTAGTTTTGGTTTTTTCAGATTTATGTTCACAGGATCATGGTTTACAACTGGGATGATATTCGGAAAGCTTTGTATCCGTGTATCTCTTTCAGTTGTGTTTTGTATTATTTTCCGCTGCATTGTAATTTGTAAATCTCTGATATTTATCAAATGTATATTATTTGTTCATACTCAGTATATTCTTGTACTCTGATGTAAATTGTTGTAATAAGCAATGAAATGTTCTTCTATTTGTGTTTTGATTTGTTGTGTTCTCAATTCAATCCGAGCTTTCCTTTACGGGGAAGTTCGGGTCATCTCAGTTGGTATCAAAATGAGACGACCCGAACTTCCCGTAAAGGAAAGCCCGGACTGAATTGAGAACACGACAAATCAGAACACAAACAGAAGAACATTTCAATGCTTATTACATCAATTTACATCAGAGTACAGGAATATACAGAATGTGAACAAATATTATACATTTGATAAATATCAGAGACTTACAAATTATAATGTAGCAGAAAATAGTACAAAACACAATTGAAAGGAATATACGGATACAGAGCTTTCCGAATATCATTCCAGCTGTAAACTAGGATCCTGTGAATATAAATCTGCAAAACCAAAACTACTAGCTATCCATGTGGAAAATAGGGGCACCCAGAGTTTAGGTTAAAACAATAAACACCAGGTCAGTCATGTGACTAGTGTGAGAAATAAAACAGTTATTTAAAACTTTACTTTAAAATCAGATATATCAAAGGACCACGCCATATAACACGAAACGGGTTTCCTCCCAAGAATACCAGTGCATATAACAAAACAACGCAATGCTTTTTGAAAAAATGAAGCTATTATAAGACTCAGGTCGCATCACACAATGCAGCGCAAGCCGGAGGATAGATTTTTACCTTTTAATAGCCAAACATGCTTGGTACGTTTAAAACAAATCATTTTGATACTATTATAGTGTATAGTGTAGAAAACAACTACAAATATAAACATATCAATCATAGATGACATAGTGCCCCCATCCCAATATGTCGCCATACTTGTAACACCCCACTCCCGCTAAGGTCACTCATTAAGGGAATGCCTTAGTTTTGGTGGAGTATTTTTAGTGAGTATAGAACAGAAAAATTACAACAGGACAGATATAAATAATACTTGAAAATTTAAAACATATTTCATTAACAAAACATGCTTGGTTACATCACAAAACCATAACAAGAGTCAAGTACATAATATCCATCCTGATAAAATAGAAGTACATAATCCCATTACATAGATAATAGCCAAAATAGAAAAGATAAACCGAGCTTTACTTCTACGGTCCAAGCCCCAAAAGAGTAATATAGCGGTCTAGTCCAAGCCCACTAGTGCTAAGCCCACTCTGATAACCTGAGGGTTGGGAAAAAGATAAACAACAACGGGGTCAGACATAAGTCTGAGTGAGTCCTATAACCCTAACAATACAATCATTAAAGTAATTAGGGTATGATATAAACAAGGTACGGTACCTCTGGGGATAATGACTACACTAAGTAGCCAACAAAACACAGGATGTACTACGATAACCGAAAAGACGCATTTATCCACCCAAGGATAATTACTAGCTTACACCACCCCAGATCTACCCACCCAAGGGTAATTCCTATACTGCACCACACCAGTCGTTCCTACTTAATGGTTGATCCCTCCCAAGGACTTAGAAATTTTCCCCAGTAGTTTCGTGTACTCCTAGCCCACTACATAGGTGCCGTCTGCCCCTATCTCCACTAGGTGTACTTAGTAATATTACCCAGTAGTTTCGTGTACTCCTAGCCCACTACATAGGTGCCTTCTGCCCCTATCTTTATTAGGTGTACCTACTACTCCCCAGCGATCGGCTCCCTACCGTAGATACCCGTGCTGGTCCCACAGTGGGGTGTATCACTCCCCTAAAGTGGCCACCTGATAATATCAACGGTGCACGGCTTTATATCTACACGATGCAACAACGGCTTATCTACCAGCCCGGGCCCACACACGCATATGAAACTCGTTGGACTTGCGTTGCCACCGCTAACCCGTTTTGGCCTCTTATAGTCAAGCCCAATATGCGTGTCCCGTCACTCGACATGGGTCGAGCCCACAAAGATACGTTTGGGATATTGGTTGAAATGGGCCCCCACAAGCTACTACTTAAGCTTGTCATTTTATCTAGTGCATCCCACTTAACCCCTTTTTATAATCATGCTCCCTTACATGTTAAGGTTTGGTTAAGTCATCTAATTATATTTCAATTGCCACTTAAGGCACCCACTAGATTTCCGCATGCCACCCAAGGCACTTACTTGATTCCCACATGCCACCCAAGGCACTTACTTAACCCTTTAATCATGTTTAATTACATGTTCCACTTTGGTTAAGTATTCTAATCGTATTTTCTATTGCCACCCAAGGCAACTCACTAGTTTCCTCATGCCACCCAAGGCACCCCCACTAGTTACTACATGCCACCCAAGGCACCCACTTAACCCCTCATGCCCCTCTACATGCTAATATGGTTAAGTGTTTCTTAATTCATTAATTAAGATCATGACCTCATAAAGACCTCTCACATTAGACCGTCTTTTATGACTGCTGGATATGCCGGTTGGTTCCGGGCAGACTTCTGTCATCAAAAGGGTCTAACCTCATGTCTGTACTTTAATCATGTATTTAATTTATGACTAAGACCTCTCACATTGGGCCAATCATTTGTAGCCACTGGATGGCTGGTCGGTTCCGGGCAGACTTCCGCTACAAAAGGGTCCAACCTCGTGTCTTAGTTGATTAATTACACCTAATTAATCATCCCCATATTAATTATCCCTAATTAATATCAAGTTTTTCATAACATGGGTAGACCTAACTCAATAGGTAAATTCCCATGGGGTAGACCTAACTCAATAGGTAAATTCCCACTTATGCTTATTCATTTTATGGTATGCTTAATCATACCCAATCATACTTTTATTAACATATTTACCAACCCCATCGTTCCCCACGTAAATCGTTCTCATTTCATGACATAATAAAGGGGAAGATCCATCACAAATATCATGGGTTTAGCATATAACTTTGTCATGGGTTAAGAGGATGTCAACTTGCATTTATGAGCATATATTAACCCAACTACATTTAACCCAAACTTGCATATTATCATACACATATCTTGCATAACATGTTGAACTTGCATATAAGCATTCTCATAACTTGCATAACATGTTAAACATGCATTTAAGCATACGCATAACTTGCATAAGCATTCACATACTTGCATAAGCATTCACATACTTGCATAAGCATTCATAACTTGCATGTCACATTAAATTTGCATTTAAGCATATACATAACTTGCATAACATCATGCACATAACTTGCATACCCTCATACACATAACTTGCATATGAACTTGCATAACAACATGCACATAACTTACATAACATCATGCACATAACTTGCATAACATGTTGAGCTTGCATATTAGCATACACATAACTTGCATAATATGTTGAGCTTGCATATATGACGTGCATCTTAAAGGAGGGTAAACATGCATAGCATATAAAGGTGTCATCTTGCATATGTATACACCACATTTAAAAGGGTAAACTTGCATGTCATGATTTATGCATAATACCAAACACTTAGCATGCATAAAACCACCTACTTAGCATGCATAAAATCAATTACTTATTATGCATAAACCCACCACTTAACTTGCATAAACCCAAACACTTAGCATGCATAAAACCCAATACTTAGCATGCATACAATCAAATACTTAGCATGCATAAAATCAAATACTTAGCATGCATAACACCAAATACTTAGCATGCATAAAATCACATGCATAACTTGCATATCATGTTACATCTAACTTGCATATACTCTCACATATAGTTTGCATAACTTGTTACATATGCATAAATGTTCAACATAGTGTTTTGCATCATAAAACATGGCATTAAACTTGCATATAACATAAAACTTGCAAATCACATATCATACAAACTTGCATAAACACATTTATCCACAAACATAGCCATGTCTTATCACATCCTACCATAATCAATTTAACAATTGATTATTAAAGCTATAGGAACTCACCAAAACCAAGATTAGCAAACTTATGTAGTAGAACTAGTAGCTTTAGTTGAAGAAGATGTTGATTAGCTTGCAACTCTCTTCATTGAT
This sequence comes from Allium sativum, assembly GCA_030737875.1. Taxonomy (NCBI): domain Eukaryota; kingdom Viridiplantae; phylum Streptophyta; class Magnoliopsida; order Asparagales; family Amaryllidaceae; genus Allium; species Allium sativum. Next base: position 938,386,127 of record CM060922.1, read on the forward strand.
TTGTGGAGGCCATGATCAAGTTTCATTTTGCCATAGTTTAGTTACAAGATCTAATTATGAATGAATTAGGGTAGGGTTGGGGTCTTATTTATAGGATTAGGTAGTGTTTTAGGCCCTTAGATTAACCCTAGGTTAGATTAGGTCCGTTAGATTTAGGAAATCTCTAGAACCCAGCCCAGCCCTAGCCAGAAAACCAGATCTGGTGCACCCAAGCCCCCTGGTTCGACACGCCGTGTCGACAAGCAAGTCGACAGGCAAGTCGACACCCCTGTCGACAGGCCTGTCGACAGCCCTGTCGACATGGTTAGGGCGGGAATTTTCCCGCCCGGCCCCGCTGGTTCTACTTTGAAATCTGAATTTGCATTTCTAAATCTGTTTTTAATTTTTAAATTTTCTGCAAACTTCTTTGGGCCATAACCGGGCCATACGGACTCCGATTCTCGAAAACTCGGACTCTATTTCGCGTATTTTTCCGAGACGAACGAAATGACGCAGCCCGTTACCGCCAATTCCCACATCTGAGATTATTTATCCTGTAATTAGTGAATTTTAGTATTAACTAAAATTCGGGGTGTTACAATACTAGGCTCTACAATCAAAATCGAAATGTCACATATTGGAAGTTGGATTTCCATCTGTGAACCAAGGCAAGGGATCGTCCTTCCCGCTTAGAGACTATCTAGCCCGAGCCTCAGGAACAGCCGCAACATCACCTTGGATCGTCAGGGCTGGTCCACTCGATGTGGATTAAAATGCCTGAGCACTACGTTTCCCTGCCCTATGGGGCGTAAAATTGGTCCGCATACCGACCATACCATCCTTCGAACCCATAGTGCCGATATATCTGAGGCGCCTCGCTATCCATCATCCACAAAAGTAAAACATTTGGGCATGCAAAACCTAGATACCACTCCTAACTAGAAGGAAACGCACGCCCTCCCTGAGGTCCTCTCCCATTTCTGGTTCAAACCGGGATGTGAGGATCGCGAATTAACGCTACATAAAGCTATGCTATATTAAAGCCGTGCTTTAATCATCAACCACAAGACACTGCTTTTCAACAGAAGCCTCGATCATTTACATCTCAGCATGCCACACAGGCAATTCACGCTTTGCAACCGATGTCTATCAATCACACAGAATGAAATCTGATGTCAGACACACATCCATTTACAAATTCATTCTGGGCATGAACGAAACCGGAGGCACCTTATTCCTCGTCCTATATGTCTAATATAGGAGAGAGGTCCTCGCATATCCGGTCGATCTCCAAGTACGTCTGGACGATCACCACTTATTACCTTCTCTTGGGTGTACAACCCAATCAAGACATTAGTAATCATCCAAACAACGTGAAGAACTCCGGTCTTTAACCACCGTCTTCATCGTCGACTCATCGCCGATTCAGTTATTCAGAATGGGATAAACCCGGTCTTTCTGAATAACTCGTGTATATAATAAACAAGTGCTATAAAAACACAATATACGCCCCCATTCCAATTCTGAATATTCTTTTATTTAAATATTCATAGCCTTTGGGAAAGGTTCCCATTAATTTTATCAAAGATAAATTCTTTAAAATTTATTCTTTAATTTTCCTTTGGATATCAATTCAAACCAAATTATGGTTTATCCAAACTAGTCGGGATTAGCGAACCTTACCGAAGTAATCATTTGTTTAATTTCCCAATCCCAACCTATTTATCCCATGAAGTAAAACTGGTAATACTTCATATCTGACACCACGGTGTTATCGATAAAACTAATTACCGTTTTACGTTCAAATCTAATTAAAGATTTAGTTATCGCTTGGAGCAAAAATGGTGATAATCCATCCTTGATCATTTCTTGAATTTGATAATTTTATTTATTAGATTCACATTTCCATTCAAATTAAAGATTCATTAAAACTCTAATTCAGTTTTAATCTCCAAAAATCATTTCTTAATGATTTTTCAAAGTTAAGAAATTAATCTTATCTTTAACTGGGTTAAAGAACTAATGTTATTTAAAACACAGCTCACGATAAACCCAAAATCACATTCCATTAACTATGGAATCTTCACGGAAAAGCAAATCAGTATATAATCGATATCAATTTCTATATCCAACCGATAATATAAATAGAATAACGATAAAGCCTTTTAAATTCCATGTACATTAACATTCTTCCTCCATAGAAATTCACTTCGATTATTATCAAATCGAATTCCATTGCAATATATTAAATTGGAAAACTTTACTTTGGAAAATTCCATTAAATCTTAATTAAAATATTTATAAATTCCAAATCACATTTCACTGTAAATCGGGTTAAAGAACAATTTTTTATTTAAAACACCGTTCACGATAAACCCAATTCACATTCCATTTCATATCCAATTAAATGTTAATTAATTGGTAATTCTTCTCTACATCTTAATTAAAAGATTTATTCTTTTCACATGGTGTTAAAGAATAGTGTTACTGAAGACCCCATCGCATCAGTCTTTAACCGTAAATTAGTAAGAGAACAATTCCCCAAGTATTAACCCCGAAGGTCGAAACCCACATCATATCAATACCCACGAAACCATTCAACTTAGCTAATCTCCAGTTAGTTTCTAATTTTCTTAACTCCATTAAGTTTATGAACGGTATTATTAAAGAAACCATTCAAGGCAAACCCAAGATCTCATTCCATTGTTAATCGGGTTAAAGAACAAGTGTTGTATAAAACACTGTACACGATAAACCCAAAAACCATTTTTAATTTAATTCCAATTAAATGTTAATTAATTGCTAAACTTCATTAAATCTTAATAAAAAGATTTATATCTTTTCTCAACTGGGCTTAAGAACAGTGTCATTTAAAACACAGTTCACGACAAACCCAAATCCAATTCAATATTAAATACAAGGTTCTGAATAGAAATTATATCGGCTTATATTCAATATCAAATTCTGAAATCAACAAATATCGTATTGGGAATAACGATATATATCTTCCAAATTCCTCCACAACATCCGTATAATCACGTAATCCAATATCGAAATATTACAAAGATAATTTCGATTCAAATCCATTCCAATCCATATATTGGAAATTTTGGTTATTTTTAAAACCATTTCAAATCCAATTTATTTATTTAAAAATATTGGATTATAATTCTAGTTCATAACTAATTCATTTCGATAAAAATATATTTTTATCTTTTCAAATATGGATTTTTTTCATCCCTAATCTTTCCAAATCATTTATTATGATTTTACACAAATTATTGATATTTTTAATAATTTTATCAAGGTCCGTACAGTCGATTTCCATAAACGGTCATCGAACTGCACTTACAACGGCCTTTTCCAAATTTTATTTGGACATAATTCCAAATCCAACCATTAGATTTCAAATTTCTTGTGTTCTTAGAAACTCTTTTCGATACGAACCCAACGGTTCCAGTTTTAGGAGAATCTGACAGTCGGATCTCCCGTAATGTCCATTCGAAGTCAATGGTCAAAATTCGAGAACTGCCACGGTGCGATGCTTTCTATTCAGGCCATTAAATATATATATTATATATTTTTTGTCGATTTCCATTTAAAACGTATTTTATAAATCGTTTTAAATTCGTTTTCAAAAGGATTTCAATTTAATATTCAATTTCAAATCAAAATTGAATATACCATATCATTAATATATAAATGATAATATTTTCAAAACATTTGATTTTGAAATCATTTCCTTTTCGATATTCAAGATAAAAATGAATAATATAAATATCGTTCGCGTCAAAATGGCGTATAACTAATCTACACGGCTTTATTTATATTTAAATATTTTCGTGTCCAACCCAAATCGGACATCAAAATCATATTTTGATCTTTGACTGAATATTATTTTAAAGTATTCATTATTTTAAAATATTTTTTATTTTAAAATATTTATTCTTTCTGAACTGGAATCAGATACAGTCAATTACCATATAATGTTATTTATATGGATTTCATACAATACATGTATAGAACAACAATGATAAACAATCAACCATCATCCAGAGTGCATTCTACACTGCATAAGCATTAAATATAAATATTTAATGCTTACAACAGTCTGTCAACCCATCGATTGACATACAACTAAACAAAACGTCAAATATCATCCCAATAACCTTGTGGGGTTTTCAAACAACAAACACTGATTATTATTTGTGCAGTTGGGCGATGTGTAAAATTTATCGTCCCAATTAGATAAATAAGTGTACATAAACAAACCGTCCAATTTGTAAATGAATATTTATTCTATTCATATATATGTTAAAAAATTATATTTTTAATGATAAAATATTTTATTCAATACATGAGTATTTTATTTTCCATTTCGCATCACAAACCAAATCCACACAAACAAATCAATCCACAACACAACCAAACAAGTCGTCCATGGTATGTGGACGACGAGGAGCAATTCATATATTCAGTTATAAAATAAAAAACTGTACAAATAATTCAGTGAGAGAGTTCTCACCTTTGGGATCCACTCCTATATTCTTTATTTCTGAACGATTTGGATTTGTTTCCCGCACGTTGTGTCCTTCACCTGTTTTGAACGAAATCCGTTTCACATTGTTTATATTAAAAATCCATATTCTAAATAATGATATTTATAAATTAAAATCACATTTTTATTATACCACTTCATGTATAAAAATCACATTTTTATATTCGCTACTTCATTATAAAAATCATATTTTTATATTCGCTACTTCATTATAAAAATCATATTTTTATTATTCGCTACTTCATTATAAAAATCATATTTTTATTTTGCTACTTCATTATAAAAATCATATTTTTATTTTACTACTTCATTATAAAAATCATATTTTTATATAATAAAAAAATCAAATCTTAATAGCGTTAAAAAACGTATTTTTATACTTAAAAATCTAATCTTTTTTATTATTAAAAATCTGAGCTTTTCTACTTTAAAGATCCTAGCTTTATACAAAATCGTATCTTTATATTTCTCTATGTATATAAAACCGTTTTTATTTTATTTATTTTATAAAAACCAATTTTATAGAAAACAAGTAAATATAAACAAGAAGAAGCTTACACTCGGTGGGGGAATAGCCTGAGGTGGCGTTGGGTGTCTTCAAGCGGCGGAAGAGGGTTTGCTGGTCGAGGGAGCGGCGCTCGACGGTGGCAGCAGCCTACAGTGGCGGTTCGTTCTGTTTGGAGGAAGGAAGAAAGGGGTGGGAAAGAGAGGGAGAACAGAGAAGAAGGGGATGGTCGGAGGTGAAGGCGAGGGAGTGGCGCTGGTTGCGGTGGTGGGGGGAACCGACGGCGGCTCCGATTAACAATTAATTGATATCTAATTAAGAAATAAAACTAATGATACGAATGCCGTTAAAACTTCATTTAGTTTTACACATTCCAATTAGTTGGATTAACAATTAACAATTAATTGATATTTAATTAAAATCACATTCCAATTCAAATTCAGAAATAAAACTGGAGGAGTGGATCCCAAAGGTAAGAACTCCTCACTAAAATTTCTTGTTTAGTTATTTATTTTTAACTACATATATGAACTGCTCCCCGTCGTCCACAGACCATGGACGACTTGTTTGTTTGTGTTATGAAAATTGTTTGTGATGTGGAATGGAATAAATAAAATATTCACTTGTTGAAATAAATAGTTTATCGTTAAAAATATAATTTTTAATGTGTATATGAATAAAATAAATATTCATTTACAAATCGAATGATTTGTATTTGTACACACATTTGACTGATATGGATTGGGATGATATATTTTACACATCGCCCAACTGCACAAATAATAATCAGTGTTTGTTGTTTGAAAACCCCACACGGGTATTGGGATGATATTAGACATACACTAATCCCAATATTTAGTTGTATGTCAATTGATTGGTTGACAGGCTGTTGTAAGCGTTAATTGTTTATATTTAACGCTTATGTAGTTATATAATGCACTCTGGATGATGGTTGACTGTGTTTGATTATTGTTCCATACATGTGTTGTATGAAATCCATATAATCAACATTATATAGTAACTGACTGTGTCTGATTCCAGTTCAGAAAGATTGAATATTTTAAAATAACAAATATTTTAAAATAATGAAATTTTTAAAATAATATTCAATCAAAGATCAAAATATGATTTTGATGTCTGATTTGGGATGGACAGGAAAATATTTAAATATATAAGGCCGTGTTGATTCGATACGCGCCATTTTTGATGCAAGCGATATTTATACCGATTTTATTCATTTTTATAATATATATCGAAAAGGAAATGATTTCAAAATATAATATTTTGAAAATATTATCATTTATATATCAATGATATGGAATATTCAATTTTGATTTAAAATTGAATATGAAGTTGAAATCGTTTTTAAAACGAATTCAAAATGATTTATAAAATACGTTTTAAATGGAAATCGACGAAATATAAATAATATATATATATATATTATATATATAATAGCCAGAATAGAACGCGCCATGCCGCAGTAGTTCGCGAATTTCGACCATTGACTTCGAATTGACGTTACGGGAAATCCGACCGTCGGATTCTCCTAAAATCAGAACCTTGGGTTCGTATCGAAAAGAGCTTTCTAACAAATGCAAGAAATTAGAAATCTAACGGTTGGATTTGGAATTATGTCCAAATCAAATTTGGAAAAGGCCGTTGTAAGTGCAGTTCGATGGCCGTTTATGGGACCTTGATAAAATTATTAAAAATAGCAATAATTTGTGTAAAATCATAATAAATTATTTGGAAAGAATTGAGATGGAAAATTCCATATTTGAAAAGATAAGAATATATTTTATCGAAATGAACTAGTTATTAACTAGAATTATAATCCAATTATTTTTAAATTAATAAATTGGATTTGAAATGGTTTAAAAAATAAACAGAATTTCCAATGTATGAAATGGAATGGATTTGAATCAAAATATATTGGAAATTCCCATTATTTTTAAAACCATTTCAAATCCAATTTATTTATTTAAAAATATTGGATTATAATTCTAGTCCATAACTAGTTCATTTCGATAAAAATATATTTTTATCTTTTCAAATATGGAATTTTTCATCCCAAATGTTTCCAAATCATTTATTTTGATTTTACACAAAAAATTAATATTTTTAATAATTTTATCAAGGCCCGTACAGTTGATTTCCATAAATGGCCATCGAACTACACTTACAACGACCTTTTCCAAATTTGATTTGGACATAATTCCAAATCCAACCATTAGATTTCAAATCTCTTATATTCGTTCGAAATATCTTTTCGATACGGACCCAACGGTCTCGGTTTCAAGAGAATCCGGCGGTCAGATCTCCCGTAACGTCAATTCGAAGTCAATGGTCGAAATTCACGAACAGTCGTAGCGCGGCTCGTTCTATTCAGACCATTTAATATATATAATATATATGTTATATATATTTCATCGATTTCCATTTAAAACATATTTTATAAACCGTTTTAAAACGATTCTAGCTTAATTTTCAATTTTAAATCAAAATTGAATATTCCATATCATTAATATATAAATGATAATATTTTCAAAACATTAGATTTTGAAATCCTTTCCTTTTCGATATTCATTATATAAATGAATAAAATCGATATAAATGTCTTTCACGTCAAAACAGCGTTAATCTAATCAATACGGCTTTATGTATTTAAATACATTCGTGTCCATCCCAAATCGGACATCAAAATCATATTTTGATCTTTTACTGAATATTATTTTAAAGTATTCCTTATTTTAAAATATTCATTATTTTAAAATATTCGCTCATTCTAAACTGGAATCAGACACAAACAATTACCATATAATGTTGCTTATATGGATTCCATACAACGCATGTACATAACAACAATTATAAACAATCAACCATTATCTAGAGTGCATCCTACACTGTATAAACATTAAATATAAATAATTAACACATCCAACAGTCTGTTAACCAATCGATCGACATACAACTAAACAATTGGGATTAGTGTACGTCAAATATCATCCCAATACCCGTGTGGGGTTTCAACCAACAAATACTGAACATTATTTATGCAGTTGCGCGATGTGTAAAACTAAATGGAGTTTTGATGAATCTTCAATTAAAACAGTTTTGCTCACCACCACAAAGGTATTTAGTCCAATTAGTTTTAATACAATTATTTAGTTTGATAATATCAATTAATACAAATATTAATTTGTTTTCATTTTTATTTAAAAATTAACAACCTTCACACTCTTTCTAGGATACTACTGATCCTATCTCTAACGAGTCATTCTTATTGGATATTACTAATCCAATCTCTGATGAATTATTTCGTTCTGTTCTAATGTGTCTTGTTCTCGAGCTCTGTTAACCAAAGCTCCGATACCAAATGATGACGACCCGAACTTCTCCGTGAAGGAAAGCTCGGATTGAATTGAGAACACGACAAATTAGTACACAAACAGAGGAACATTTTATTGCTTATTACAACAATTTACATCAGAGTACAAGAATATACAGAGTATGAACAAATAATATACATTTGATAAATATCAGAGATTTACAAATTACAATGCAGTGGAAAATAATAAAAAACACAACTGAAAGAGATAAAAGGATACAGAGCTTTCCGAATATCATTCCAGCTATAAAACAGGATCCTGTGAATATAATATCTACAAAACTCAACTACTAGCAGCACGTATGGAAAATAAGGACACCCAGAGTTTAGGTTAAAACAACAAACTCCGGGTCAGTCATGTGACTGGTATGAGAACTAAAACAGTTATTAAATCTTTACTTTAAAATAAAGTAAATCCAGAGACCACGCCATATAACACGGAACGGGTTTCCTCCCAAGAATACTAGTGCACAAAACAAACAGCGCAATGCTTTTTGGAAAAATGAAGCTATTATAAGACCCGGGTCCCATCACACAATGCAATGCAAGTCGGAGGATAGGGTGTTCATTTATAATAGCCAAACATGCTTGCTACGTTTAAAACAAATCATTTGATACTATTATAAGTGCATAGTGTATAAAACAACTTCAAATATAAATGTATCAATCCTAGACGACATGGGTACCATATATAATGTCGCCAATACTAGGCTTTACAGTCAAAACTGAAATGTCACGTATTGGAATTTGGATTTCCATCTGTGAACCAAGGCAAGGGATCGTCCTTACTGAATTCGAGACACTCTAGCCTGCCCCTCAGGATACATCCACAACTGCACCTTGGATCGTTAGGGCCGGTTACACGGAGTGGATTAAAATGCCTGAATAATGCATTTCTTCGCCCTATGGGGCGTCAATCTAGTCCGTATAAAGACCGTACCATCCATTGGCACCGCAGTGCCGATATATCCGAGGCGCCTCGCTATCCATCATCCACATAAGTAAAACGTCTAGGTGTGCAAAACCCAGATACAACTCCTAGCTAGAATGAAACGAATATCCTCCCTGATGTCCTCTCCCGTTTATGGTAAACACCGGGGTGTGAGGCTTGCGAATTAACACTATACACAAAGCTATGCTATATTAAAGTCGTGCTTTGATCATCAACCACAAGACTCTGCTTTTCAACAGAAGCCTTGATCCTTTGCATCTCAGCACGCCACATAGGCAATTCACGCTATGCAAGTGGTGTCTATCAATTACACAGAATGAAATCCGATGTCAGATACATATCCATTTACAAGTTCGTTCTGGGTCTGAACGAAACCGAAGGCACCTTATTCCTCATCCCGTATGTCCAATACAAGAGAGAGGTCCTCGCATATCCGGTCGATCTCTAAGTATGTCTGGAACGATCACCACTTATTACCTTGTCTTGGGTGTACAGCCTAATCAAGACATCAGTAATCATCCAAATGATGTGAAGACCTTCGGTCTTCAACCACCGTCTTCATCCTCGGCATATCGTCGAATCAGTTATTCAAAATGGGATAAACCTGGTCTTTCTGAATAACTCGCGTATATAATAAACAAGTGCTATAAAAACACAACATACGCCTCATTCCAATCCAGAATATTCCTTTATTCAAATATTGTTATACTTTGGGAAAGGTTCCCATTAATTTTATCAAAGATAAATTCTTTAAATTTATTCTTTAATCTTCCTTTGAATATCAATTTAAACCAAATTATGGTTTATCCAAACTAGTCGGGATTAGCGAGCCATACCGAAGTAATCATTTCTTTACTTTCCCAATCCAAACCTATTCATCCCATGAAGTAAAACTGGTAATACTTCATATCTAACACCATGTGTTATCGGTAAAATTAATTACCATTTCACGTTCAAATCTAATTAAAGATTTAACTATCGCTTGGAGCAAAACCGGTGATACTCCATTCTCGATCATTTCTTGAATTTGATAATTTTAGTTATCAAATTCACCTTTCAATCTATTCAAAGATTCATTAAAACTCTAATTCAATTTTAATTTCCAAAAATCATTACTTAATGATTATTCAAAGTTAAGAAATAAATCTTATCTTTAACTAGGTTAAAGAACTAATGTCATTTAAAACATAGCTCACAATAAAACCAAAATCACATTCCATTTCAAATCCAATTTAACATTAATTAATTGGTAATTCTTCTTTACATCTTAATTAAAAGATTTATTCTTTTCACACGGGGTTTAAGAACAGTGTTATTGAAGACCCCATCCCATCAGTATCTGACGGTAATTAGTAAGAGAACAATTCCCTAAGTATTAATCCCGAAGGCCGAAACCAACATTAGATCAATACCTAGGAAACCATTAAACTTAGCTAATCTCCAATTGGTTTCTAATTTTCTTAACTCCATTGGGTTTAAGAACAGTATTATTAAAGATACATTCACGACCAACCCAAAATCTCATTTCATTGTTAATCAGGTTAAAGAACAAGTGTTATTTAAAACACCGTTCACGGTAAACCCAAAATCACATTCCAATTCAATTCCAATTAAATATCAATTAATTGGTAAACTTCATTTAAATCTTATTTAAAAGATTTATTCTTTTCTCATTTGGGTTTAAGAACAATGTTAATGAAGACAGCGTTCACGACAAACCCAAAATCCAATTTGATATTAAATACAAGGCTCTGAATAGAAATTTTATCGGCTTATATTAAACATCAAATTCTCAAATCCACAAATATCGTATTGGAATAACGATATATATATATATATATATATCTTACTGTAACGGCAAGGAATTTCGCTCGATCCGAATCGATTGTTAAACTGACTAAGACCGTTCGAAAACCCCTGATCGTTTGAGAACAGGACAAATCAGAACGTAGACGGAAGAACATTTCATTGTTATTACAACAATTCCATCAGATACAAGAATATACAGAGTATGAATGAATAAATTACATTCAATAAATATCAGAGATTACAATAAATTACATAGCAGCGGAAAATAATACAAAGCACAACTGAAAGTGATACACGGATACAGAGCTTTCCGAGCATCGTTCCAGCTGTAAATCAGGACCCTGTGAATATAAATCTGCAAAACCAAAACTACTAGCTGCCCGTGTCGAAAATAGGGGCACCCAGAGTTTAGGTTAAAACAATAAACTCCAGGTCAGTCATGTGACTGGTGTGAGAACTAAAACAGTTATTAATCTTTATTTTAAAGTTCGGTAAATCAAGGGACCACGCCGTATAACACGAAACGGGTTTCCTCCCAAGAATACCAGTGCATAAAACAAACAGCGCAATGCTAAATAAAGAAAAATGAAGCTGTTATAAGACCCAGGTCCCATCACACAATGCAACGCAAGCCGGAGGATAGGGTTTTTACCTTATAACAGCCAAAGCATGCTTGATACGTTTAAAATACATTATTTTGATATTACTATAAGTGTATAGTGTCAAAACAATTTCACATCATAAATATCAATCATAGGCGGCATGAATGACCCATACCACTATGTCGCCATACTAGGTTCTACAAATAAAACCGCACTATCACATATTGGAAATTTGATTCCATCATGAGTCGAGGCAAGGGGCAAGCTCCTCACCGCGTTTGAGACACTCTAGCAAATGTCCCAGGACCCCACTCTGATCCTTGGATCTTCAGGGCCGGTCCTCTCTTACTTTTGAGGATTAATTATTCCTGAACACACGTTTCCCGGTCCTTACAGACCTATATCCAAGGCGCCTCGCATTCCAACAACCACACAGGTGAAAAGTATATAAATGTCAGGGCCGGTAGGTCACTGACACCACCCTAGCTAGAAAGAAATGCCGTGCTCTCCCTGCAGTCACTATCCCGTTTTTGACTCATACTGAGGTGTGAGGCTCGCGAATTCACGTTATACACAAAGCTACGCCACACAGGCCGTGCTTTGATCATCAACCACAAGACTTTGCTTTTCAACAGAAGCCTTGATCAATTGCCACTTATGCGTGCCACACTAGCAATTCACTTCATGCGACTGATGTCCATCGATATACAACCTCTGAGCTCGTACGTCTCAGAGAAGGGCGTTAAGCAAGAGAATAAATTCTCCGCCGCCTGAGACGACCCCAAACCGCGTACTGACGGCGGCAAGGGTTATCTTTGGAATATAACACAGAAACAGATAATAGCAGAACAGAAATAAATAAATTCATCAAATAATGAACAATAGAATATACTGGATAAAAGTAATCATCAGAGTTACACAGTATACAGGATCTTACTAAGTACAAGTACAGTTCAGGTATACATAAATGCCTACAGCGGAAAACAAACAAAATATGTACAATAGGAGCTGAACAACATAAAAAGAGATAAATGATAGAATCCATCTTCAGCTCCAGCTATCCAGAAAGAACCAGCTAAACCTGAATACAAGGCTGCCCGTGGAGAAAAAGGGGCACCCGAGTTTGAAAGTGAAACAAACTACGAGTCAGTCATGGGACTGGTATGAGAAATCTACTCAACACATATATAATTTGGCTAATCACAGGACCACGCCACTTTCGTGGAACGGGTTTACTCCATTGGATTGCCAGTGCTTTAAAACAAATCTTTCCTTTAAACATCGCTATGCTTTTTATAAAAATGAAGCCGTTATAAGACTCAGTTCCCATCACACAATGCAACGCAAACCGGAGGATAGAGTTTTTACCTTATAACGGCCAAAATATGCTTGATACGAATAAAACAAAGGCATTTGATATTATTGCTAGTGTTTATATGTTTGAAAACAATTTCAAATCATAACTATCAATCACAGACGACATTAATGCCCCATACCACTATGTCGCCATATATATGTATACAATCAAATTCGCACGATGTCGTATTTGGAAATTGGATTTCCGTCATGAACCAAGGCAAAAGATAGTCCTTACCGAATTCGAGACTGCCTAGCCCGAGCCTCAGGAACAGCCGCAACTGCCCCTTGGATCGTCAGGGCCGGTCCACCGATGTGGATTATTATGCCTAAACACTACGTCTCCCCGCCCTTTGGGGCGTAAACGAGCCAACGAATGACTCCATCGGACCCGGATCGTCCGATCAAACCAAGGCGCCTCGCAACAGCAACAACCACATAGGTGAAAAGTATATAAATGTCAGGGCTGGTAGGTCACTGACACCACCCTAGCTAGGAAGAAACGTAGGCCCTCCCTGATGTCCTCTCCCGTTTCTGGTTCATACCGGGGTGTGAGGCTCGCGAATTCACGTTATACACAAAGCTACGCCACACAGGCGGTGCTTTGATCATCACCACAAGACTTTGCTTTTCAACAGAAGCCCTGATCACTGCATCTTAGCATGCCACACAGGCAATTCATGCCATGTGACTGATGTCTATCGATACACAACCTCTGAGCTCGTGCGTTTCAGAGAAGGGCGGTAAGCAAAAGAATAAATTCTCCGCCGCCAAACAGATGTATATTTAATAGAGATCAATCAACACAGAATAAAATCCAATGTCAGAAACACAGTCCATTTACAAGTTCGTTCTGGGTTTGAACGAAACCGGAGGCACTAAATACCTCGCAAACCCATCGATCACCACGTACGTCTGGACGATCACCACTCATTATCCATATTTCGGGATGCCTCCCAATCAGGACCTCGGTTACCATCCAAACGAGGTGAAGATCTCCGGTCTTCGACCACCGTCTTCATCTTCGACTTTCAATCGTCGGTCAATTATTTGAAATGAGAATCAACTCGGCCTTTTCAAACAATTCACGTATATTTAGAATTTTAAATCGATTTATTTCAATGGTTAAATCATTCGACAACACCAATTTTGTTCTTTAATGTAATTTTCACACCAAACACATTCAACCATCAAATACAACATAAATCGAGCAAATTCAGTTTATTTCCATTCCATATTGTTTATGATATTTTATAACGATTTATTGCTATTTTTATTTATTTAAAAATAGCCAGTTTATTCAAAACGACGCTTCGGGCCATAGCGCGGCCGTGGCGCTGTTTTTCTTCAGATTTGATTTACACATATCTAAAAATCTAACCGTTGGATCTTCACAAAATTTACATCATTAGAAAGGTCTTTTCAAAACGAATCCAACGGTTCCAGTTTCGGGAAATTCCGACGGTCGGATCTCCCGGTACAATCGTTTGAAGTTTCGATTTCAAAATACGAACTGCAGCGTCGTTATTCGATTAAATATAATTATATTTATATATATATATAAATATATAATCGTTTCTGGCGCTGTTTGTCTTCAGATTTGAATTAAACATTCCAGACAATCCAACCGTTGGATTTTTACAAGGTTGGTGCCATTGGAAAGATATTTCCAAGGTGAACCCGATGGTTGCGGTTTCGGGAAAATTCAATGGTCGGATTTCCCGTACTAGTTGTTTGAAATCTCGGTTTCAAAACGCGAACTGCACGGCCACGTTTCGTTTTAATTTTATTTATATTTATATATTTATATAAATATAGTTCATTCAACAATTTCAATATCGTTTTTACTTCAAATATTTCACTAACGCCTTAAAATTTTGGAAAATTTCACCATAACCTCCTTTGTACGGGAGGGGCTGGGAAAATTCCCAAATAGCCACACGGGCGTCTCATGTCGAAAAGAAAAAGAAAAAGCCAAGCGGCTAGCCAACAGGTTCATAAAATCATCACCCAAACAAAGCAGTAATTGTGTACCTATTTGTCGGGCACAAAATTTTATTCCTCTTCTCTAGCCACTTTGCTATAACCTGTTCAATAAATATGCATGTACATATATACAGTTCTTATCGTTTATCATTTTCCATTCAACTTCATATTTGATTCCTTTTGGTTTAAAAACACCATTCATTCTAATGTTACATGTATAGGCAAAAATCGTATCATTAGCTAATTAATGAATATTTCAACTCATATATATTTATTTGAACGAGTGGCTATTTTTTTAACACTTCACATTTCAACAATTCGTGTATATAAAAAAAGTGATTTTTATTGTAAAACAGTTCATTTCAAAACACTATTATTTCATATAGTTTATATAGGTGATAAAAATAGGATTTTTATTATAAAACAATTTCTTTTAAAACGAGATTATTTTACATAGTCCATATAGTCGATAAAAGGTGATTTTTATTATCAAACAATTTATTTCAAAATATGAATACCATTCAACACATGATTTTCTAATCAACGAATGAATATCGATTCAACACATGAAGGTTTTCTATAGTTTCTATATATAGATAAAAATGTGATTTTTATATTTGAAAGCGAATACCATTCAACACATGAATTTCTAATCAACGAATGAATATCGATTCAACACATGAAGGTTTTCTATTCAACGAATAAATACAGTTTCAGCAAATGAAAATAATTCAAACACATGAATATTATTCAAAATTTCGGCAGCATAACGGCAGGGTAGTTAAAACCGGGACCGTCCCTAGTACGGCTCCTTGCTCTACCTTAAAACCTCGCGGTTTTTGACAATGGGGATCATGCATCTAGTTCGCACGCAGGCGGCATGTATATATTTATTTCATTTCCACAAACTAATCCTATGTGGTTTCAACCAAATATTTCTCAACCACAAATGGGTATTTTTCAACCACAAATGGGTATTTTTCAACCACAATCAATCAATAACAACCACAAACAATCCCAAACAACCATTCGCTATCAATCAATTTTCACACCAATCACAACCAATAAATATCGTCCATGGTTTGTGGACGAGGGGCGTATGTGTGTATATATATATATATATATATTTATATATAGCAATTCACTTTTATTTCAAAACATATATAATTTTTACAACGCATATACAACTTATACATCGAATGTACAACTTATACAACGCTTATACAAGAGGTGTACAACGCTTATATAACTCATACATCGACTATATAATTTATACATCGTCGTTTTCCATATCGTTTATAAATTAGAAATCTCACAATGGGTTCCACTCCACCAAAAATAGCAGAAGGCTCAGAAAAATATGCGGTCTCTTCTAAAATGTAGAAGGCGTCCACACGGTCACGATGTTTCCTGTTTCATCGAATTTCGTTAACATAGCAAAAAGATATGATTTTTCAAAGTTTGCAACGGTTTTAAACTGTTAAAATCAGTTTTAAATTAAAACAGCCGATACCTTTCAGAACTGTTCGAAACTAGGTTTCGATTTTTCAATCAATCCATGCAATGGTTCCACGATCGGGTTGCGCAGAGTCGAAGAGCTACGTGAGGCGCATGTGCGCCAGGAAGGGGGGTCAACTCGGTGGCTTCTGGTGATGGCGGCGGCGGTTGGAAGCTCGGAACTTTCGAGCTCGATATCTCTTCGAATGATGCACGAAAAAATACAAACTACATATGGATTTGAAGATCTTCTTGAGCTCTTCAAAATCTTCAACTGGGAGAGGGGCTAATTTTGCTTGTGGGAGGAGAAACGGAGGAGAGAAGACACGGGAGGTTTTCCGCCGTGCGCGATAAAGGATAGTCGGGGAGAGAGAAAGTAGTTTGACCAATAAGAATTTTCCGTTTAATTTATATATTTTTAAAATTTCAAAAATACCCCTTACACAGATGAACACCAATTCAAACCCAACGACTGTCATCCCTAGCGTTTTACCCCTATTCCGAACACAATGGGATATGTTTCATAGGCCCATTCGACTGTTTCAGTCAGTTTCCCTTCAAATTAAAATATAAAACATTCAATATTTGATTCGAACGTACATTTCAATTTGTCAGGGCCACAAACTGATTCGAAAAATCCCAAAAAAAATAAATCTAGCTATGTTTTGACGATACGGTCCCAACAAAACTAGTTTCGTCGAATTCTGAGACCTTTTGCAAAAAGGCCCATTTTTGGTCGATCCAATTTAACTGTAATTGAGCAAACACATTTTCTTTTGCCACGCTCACATATTAGCTTCAAAAATTATGAAATTTGAAACCTAGCAATAACTTCTCATCCCTGATCCAACAAAAGTGGTTTCGTCGAATTCCGAGGTCGTATGCAAAATGGCCAATTTCACGGGCTATATAAATTCCATAGCGACCGTTTTGAAAATTCATTCGGCCATAACTTTTGCTTTCCGCTATGAAAATTCGATTTTTCAGATTCGTTAGAAAGGTATTCACTAACAGATTTAAATATTTTTGGTTTCGATGAAATTTGTTTTGTTTTGCACCCGGTACAGCCCGACAAAGTTTGAATTCAATTTTTGAAACTGTTACGCCATTTCAGGCCTTGTTTATAATTAAAATTAATTCTATTCATTTTCAATTGTCGATTCAAACTCAGTTTTCATCGCCATTAGTTAAAATATTTATTTTAAATATTTAAAATCCATTGTTTTAGCCAATTTGAAAATTTTTAATTGGTTCAGATTTTCTGGGTCGTTACAATCTCCCCCACTTAAAACTTTTCGTCCCCAAAAAGGAACAAAGTCGAAAGTGGTTTGATAAATCTACAATCACACAACACAACAACCAATCCAATCCGAGAATAAGATCGAATTCATTGAAATTCATGACGATAGAGATAATAGGGAATTTATAGCAGGAAAAAGAGACAGGTACTGCACAAATCCAACTGAGATTGATGGAACCCCCAACTGGATTTTGGACAGTCATTGGTTCCTTGAGCTTCCTCAAGTTCAAATCCAGCTTCTTAGCTGCACTCTTGGCAATAAAGCTTCGTGACGCGCCTGTGTCAAACAGTACTTTAACTGGAATATTTTTGACATTCAGCGTGCCTTCTAAAACATCTGCCCTTTCCTGGATAGCTGAGGGCTCAGAAGTTTCTGCCACTTCATTCACTCGAACTATTTCAGTCTTTTTTAACTGCCAGCAATATTGCTTTACGTGACCAGCCTGATGGCAAAGATTGCATTTTCTATTTTCTTTAACCTTGCTCTTTGACTTATATCCCTCCTTCTTTTGCAATTTCAAGGACTTACATTTCCTGGACAAGTGACCTTCTTGATTGCAGTTTAAGCACATAGCGATCATTACTGATTCTTTCTCAGGTCTGGCCCTTTTCCAATTTACTTCGGGCCCCTTACTGACTTCAGACATTGTACCGGCCTCAGGACGATCAGTTTCAGACTCAATTTTATTACTAGAGCTGACTTCCTCTTCGTACTGTAGCATACCTTTCTTGTCTAGATCTTCGTACTGATAAGCCATGTATATCATTTCAGAAAAAGGAAGCTTCACATGCCCCAATACTTTATTCTGGTATTTCCTTTGAAGTCCGTGAATAAATCTAAGATTCTTCCTCTTTGGGTCCTTAATCAGATGAGGAGCAAAATGAGAAAGTTCGTTGAATTTCTTATGATATTCTGGGATGGTCATATCACCTTGTATCAGATAAGAAAATTCGTCGCATAATCGCTCAGTCGCTTCTGGAGGAGTAAATCTTGCTAGGAAAATCACTTTGAATCTGCCCTAGGTGATATCACCTTCTGGATTATCCTCTATAACTGAATCCCACCAGAACAAAGCTTCGTCTTTGAGTGCCCAGGAGGCCAGTAATCTTTTCTGGTCATCCCTCAGCTTTAAACCATCAAAGATCTTTTCAGCTGAACGAATCCAAGCCTGTGTCTTCATAATGGATTCTTTACCAGAGAACGGTATCCCACCCATATTTCAATATTTAATTAATAGGGCCTCAATATCCGGTTCTGTATTCCTTCTGTTTCTGACACTCATTTTCAAGTACTTCTGCAAACAGCAGATCAAGTGTCAGGTCACAGAAAAGATAATTTAAAATATAGAAACATATACTTCAATGTAAATGTGTCTATCGAGGTGCTATTTCATTCTGCTTTACTCATACTAGGATATTACTGATCCTATCTGTATAGAGTTACCCGTCCTAGAACACTACTGGTTCTATTTCTGACGAGTTCGTTCAAATGTTATATTCCAGAACTAAGCTTAACCAAAGCTCTGATACCACGTTGAGACGACCCCAAACCGTGTACTGACGGCGGCAAGGGTTATCTTTGGAATATAACACAGAAACAGATAATAGCAGAACAAAAATAAATAAATACATCAAATAATGAACAATAGAATATACTGGATAAAAGTAATCATCAGAGTTACACAGTATACATGATCTTACTAAGTACAAGTACAGTTCAGCTATACATAAATGCCTACAGCGGAAAACAAACAAAATATGTACAATAGGAGCTGAACAGCATAAAAAGAGATCAATGATAGAATCCATCTTTAGCTCCAGCTATCCAGAAAGAACCAGCTAAACCTGAATACAAGGCTGCCCATGGAGAAAAAGGGGCACCCGAGTTTGAAAGTGAAACAAACTACGAGTCAGTCATGGGACTGGTATGAGAAATCTACTCAACACATATATAATTTGGCTAATCACAGGACCACGCCACTTTCGTTGAACGGGTTTACTCCATTGGATTGCCAGTGCTTTAAAACAAATCTTTCCTTTAAACATCGCTATGCTTTTTATAAAAATGAAGCCGTTATAAGACTCAGTTCCCATCACACAATGCAACGCAAACCGGAGGATAGAGTTTTTACCTTATAACGGCCAAAATATGCTTGATACGAATAAAACAAAGGCATTTGATATTATTGCTAGTGTTTATATGTTTGAAAACAATTTCAAATCATAACTATCAATCATAGACGACATTAATGCCCCATACCACTATGTCGCCATATATAGGTATACAATCAAATTTGCACGATGTCGTATTTGGAAATTGGATTTCCGTCATGAACCAAAGCAAAAGATAGTCCTTACCGAATTCGAGACTACCTAGCCCGAGCCTCAGGAACAGCCGCAACTGCCCCTTGGATCGTCAGGGCCGGTCCACCGATGTGGATTATTATGCCTGAACACTATGTCTCCCCGCCCTTTGGGGCGTAAACGAGCCAACGAATGTCTCCATCGGACCCGGATCGTCCGATCAAACCGAGGCGCCTCGCAACAGCAACAACCACATAGGTGAAAAGTATATAAATGTCAGGGCTGGTAGGTCACTGACACCACCCTAGCTAGGAAGAAACGCAGGCCCTCCCTGATGTCCTCTCCCGTTTCTGGTTCATACCGGGGTGTGAGGCTCGCGAATTCACGTTATACACAAAGCTACGCCACACAGGCAGTGCTTTGATCATCACCACAAGACTTTGCTTTTCAACAGAAGCCCTGATCACTGCATCTTAGCATGCCACACAGGCAATTCATGCCATGCGACTGATGTCTATCGATACATAACCTCTGAGCTCGTGCGTTTCAGAGAAGGGCGGTAAGCAAAAGAATAAATTCTCCGCCGCCAAACAGATGTATATTTAATAGAGATCAATCAACACAGAATAAAATCCAATGTCAGAAACACAGTCCATTTACAAGTCCGTTCTGGGTCTGAACGAAACCGGAGGCACTAAATACCTCGCAAACCCATCGATCACCACGTACGTCTGGACGATCACCACTCATTATCCATATTTCGGGATGCCTCCCAATCAGGACCTCGGTTACCATCCAAACGAGGTGAAGATCTCCGGTCTTCGACCACCGTCTTCATCTTCGACTTTCAATCGTCGGTCAATTATTTGAAATGAGAATCAACTCGGCCTTTTCAAACAATTCACGTATATTTAGAATTTTAAATCAATTTATTTCAATGGTTAAATCATTCGACAACACCAATTTTGTTCTTTAATGTAATTTTCACACCAAACACATTCAACCATCAAATACAACATAAATCGAGCAAATTCAGTTTATTTCCATTCCATATTGTTTATGATATTTTATAACGATTTATTGCTATTTTTATTTATTTAAAAATAGCCAGTTTATTCAAAACGACGCTTCGGGCCATAGCGCGGCCGTGGCGCTGTTTTTCTTCAGATTTGATTTACATATATCTAAAAATCTAACCGTTGGATCTTCACAAAATTTACATCATTAGAAAGGTCTTTTCAAAACGAATCCAACGGTTCCAGTTTCGGGAAATTCCGACGGTCGGATCTCCCGGTACAATCGTTTGAAGTTTCGATTTCAAAATACGAACTGCAGCGTCGTTATTCGATTAAATATAATTATATTTATATATATATAAATATATAATCGTTTCTGGCGCTGTTTTTCTTCAGATTTGAATTAAACATTCCAGACAATCCAACCGTTGGATTTTTACAAGGTTGGTGCCGTTGGAAAGATATTTCCAAGGCGAACCCGATGGTTGCGGTTTCGGGAAAATCCTATGGTCGGATTTCCCGTACTAGTTGTTTGAAATCTCGGTTTCAAAACGCGAACTGCACGACCACGTTTCGTTTTAATTTTATTTATATTTATATATTTATATAAATATAGTTCATTCAACAATTTCAATATCGTTTTTACTTCAAATATTTCGCTAACGCCTTAAAATTTTGGAAAATTTCGCCATAACCTCCTTTGTACGGGAGGGGCTGGGAAAATTCCCAAATAGCCACACGGGCGTCTCATGTCGAAAAGAAAAAGAAAAAGCCAAGCGGCTAGCCAACAGGCTCATAAAATCATCACCCAAAAAAAGCAGTAATTGTGTACCTATTTGTTGGGCACAAAATTTTATTCCTCTTCTCTAGCCACTTTGCTATAACCTATTCAATAAATATGCATGTACATATATACAGTTCTTATCGTTTATCAATTTCCATTCAACTTCATATTTGATTCCTTTTGGTTTAAAAACACCATTCATTCTAATGTTACATGTATAGGCAAAAATCGTATCATTAGCTAATTAATGAATATTTCAACTCATATATATTTATTTGAACGAGTAGCTATTTTTTTAACACTTCACATTTCAACAATTCGTGTATACAAAAAAAAAGTGATTTTTATTGTAAAACAGTTCATTTCAAAACACTATTATTTCATATAGTTTATATAGGTGATAAAAATAGGATTTTTATTATAAAACAATTTCTTTTAAAACGAGATTATTTTACATAGTCCGTATAGTCGATAAAAGGTGATTTTTATTATCAAACAATTTATTTCAAAATATGAATACCATTCAACACATGAATTTCTAATCAACGAATGAATATCGATTCAACACATGAAGGTTTTCTATAGTTTCTATATATAGATAAAAATGTGATTTTTATATTTGAAAGCGAATACCATTCAACACATGAATTTCTAATCAACGAATGAATATCGATTCAACACATGAAGGTTTTCTATTCAACGAATAAATATAGTTTCAGCAAATGAAAATAATTCAAACACATGAATATTATTCAAAATTTCGGCAGCATAACGGCAGGGTAGTTAAAACCGGGACTGTCCCTAGTACGGCTCCTCGCTCTACCTTAAAACCTCGCGGTTTTTGACAATGGGGATCATGCATCTAGTTCGCACGCAGGCGGCATGTATATATTTATTTCATTTCCACAAACTAATCCTATGTGGTTTCAACCAAATATTTCTCAACCACAAATGGGTATTTTTCAACCACAAATGGGTATTTTTCAACCACAATCAATCAATAACAACCACAAACAATCCCAAACAACCATTCGCTATCAATCAATTTTCACACCAATCACAACCAATAAATATCGTCCATGGTTTGTGGACGAGGGGCGTATGTATATATATATATATATATATATATATATATATATATATATATATAGCAATTCACTTTTATTTCAAAACATATATAATTTTTACAACGCATATACAACTTATACATCGAATGTACAACTTATACAACGCTTATACAAGAGGTGTACAACGCTTATATAACTCATACATCGACTATATAATTTATACATCGTCGTTTTCCATATCGTTTATAAATTAGAAATCTCACAATGGGTTCCACTCCACCAAAAATAGCAGAAGGCTCAGAAAAATATGCGGTCTCTTCTAAAATGTAGAAGGCGTCCACACGGTCACGATGTTTCCTGTTTCATCGAATTTCGTTAACATAGCAAAAAGATATGATTTTTCAAAGTTTGCAACGGTTTTAAACTGTTAAAATCAGTTTTAAATTAAAACAGCCGATACCTTTCAGAACTGTTCGAAACTAGGTTTCGATTTTTCGATCAATCCGTGCAATGGTTCCACGATCGGGTTGCCAGGGTCGAAGTGCTACGTGAGGCGCACGTGCGCCAGGAAGGGGGGACAACTTGGTGGCTTCTGATGACGGCGGCGGCGGTTGGAAGCTCGGAACTTTCGAGCTCGATATCTCTTCGAATGATGCACGAAAAAATACAAACTACATATGGATTTGAAGATCTTCTTGAGCTCTTCAAAATCTTCAACTGGGGGAGGGGCTAATTTTGCTTGTGGGAGGAGAAACGGAGGAGAGAAGACACGGGAGGTTCCCGCAGTGCGCGATAAAGGATAGTCGGGGAGAGAGAAAGTAGTTTGACCAATAAGAATTTTCCGTTTAATTTATATATTTTTAAAATTTCAAAAATACCCCTTACACAGATGAACACCAATTCAAACCCAACGACTGTCGTCCCTAGCGTTTTACCCCTATTCCGAACACAATGGGATATGTTTCATAGGCCCATTCGACTGTTTCAGTCAGTTTCCCTTCAAATTAAAATATAAAACCTTCAATATTTGATTCGAACGTACATTTCAATTTGCCAGGGCCACAAACTGATTCGAAAAATCCCAAAAAAATAAATCTAGCTATGTTTTGACGATACGGTCCCATTAAAACTAGTTCGTCGAATTCTGAGACCGTTTGCAAAAAGGCCCATTTTTGGTCGATCCAATTTAACTGTAATTGACCAAACACATTTTCTTTTGCCACGCTCACATATTAGCTTCAAAAATTATGAAATTTGAAACCTAGAAATAACTTCTCATCCCGGATCCAACAAAAGTGGTTTCGTCGAATTCTGAGGTCGTATGCAAAATGGCCAATTTCACGGGCTATATAAATTCCATAGCGACCGTTTTGAAAATTCATTCGGCCATAACTTTTGTTTTCCGCTATGAAAATTCGATTTTTCAGATTCGTTAGAAAGGTATTCATTAACAGATTTAAATATATTTGGTTTCGCTGAAATTCGTTTTGTTTTGCACCCGGTACAGCCCGACAAAGTTTGAATTCAATTTTTGAAACTGTTACGCCATTTCAGGCCTTGTTTATAATTAAAATTAATTCTATTCATTTTCAATTGTCGATTCAAACTCAGTTTTCATCGCCATTAGTTAAAATATTTATTTTAAATATTTAAAATCCATTATTTTAGCCAATTTAAAAAATTTAAATTGGTTCAGATTTTCTGGGTCGTTACACTGCTAAACAGATGTATATTTAATAGAGATCAATCAACACAGAATAAAATCCAATGTCAGACACACAATCCATTTACAAGTTCGTTCTGGGTCTGAACGAAACCGGAGGCACTTTCCACGCATATCCATCCATCTCCAAGTACGTCTGGACGATCACCAACTGTTTCCCTCATCTTGGGTGTACAGCCCAATTAAGATCATCAGTAATCACCCAAACGATGTGAAGACTTCTGGTCTTCAACCACCGTCTTCATCTTCGACATCTCGTCGAAGCGGTTATTCAAAATGGGTATATACCCGGCCTTTCTGAATAAACCACGTATATGATAAACAAATGTTACACAAACACAATAGACGCCTCATTCCAATTCAGAATATTCTTTTATTCACAAAATCACATTCTTAGGGAAAGGTTCCCATTAATTTTATCCAAGATAAATTCTTCTAAATTTATTCTTTAATCTTCCTTTGGATATCATTTCAAACCAGTTGGGATTAGCGAACCACACTGAAGTAATTATTTATTTTATTTCCTAATCCCAACCTATATATCCCATGGAGCAAAACTGGTGATACTCTATTCCTAACACCACGGTGTTATCGGTAAAATTAATTACCATTTCATGTTCAAATCTAATTAAAGATTTAACTATCGCTTTGGAGCAAAACTGGTGATACTCCATTCTCGATCACTTTTCACATTTGATAATTTAAATTATCAGTTCACATTTTAATCTAATTAAAGATTCATTAAAACACTACTTAGTTTTAATCTTTTCAAAAATCAGTATCTCGCCTTTAACTGGGTTAAAGAACCAATGTCATCTAAAACACGATTCACGATAAACCCAAATCACATTTGATATTAAATACAAGGCTCTGAATAGAAAATATACCGGCTTATATTCAATATCAAATTCTGAAACCAACAAATATCGTATTGGAAATAACGATATAAAATATATCTTTCAAATTCCCATAACAATATCTGTATAGTCACGAAATCTAACATCGAAATATTCCTAAGATAATTTCGATTCAACTCCAGTCCAATCCACGTATTGGGAATATTGATTATTTTTAAAATCACTTTCAAATTCAGTTTATTTATTTCAAAAATAAATTGATTTTGATTCTAGTTCAAAACTAGTTCATTTCGACAAAAATCTATTTTTATCTTTCAAAATGTGGAATTCTTCATCCCAATTTTTCCCAAATCATTTCTTATGATTCTACACAAATTATAGATATTTTTAATAATTTCTTCAACGCCCGTTCAGTCGATTTCCATCAACGGCCATCGAACTGCACTTATAGGGACCTTCTCCAAATTTGATTTGGACATAATTCCAAATCCAACCGTTAGATTTCAAATTTCTAATATTCATTGGAAAGCTCTTTTCAATACGAACCCAACGGTTCCGGTTTTAGGAGAATCCGACGGTCGGATCTCCCGCAATGTAAATTTGAAGTCAGTGGTCAAAATTCACGAACTGCCGCGGCGCGCCGCGTTCTATTTAGGCCATTATATATATAATATATATATAATATATATATTTCGTCGATTTCCTTTTAAAACGTATTTTATAAATCATTTTAAATTCGTTTTCAAAACCATTTCAACGCTACATTCAATTTCAAATCGATTTGATTTCAATTCGAATTCATTTCAATTCAAATTCTAATTCGTTTCAATTCAATTCAATTTGAATTTACCTTCTATTTAATTCAATTCGAATTCATTTCAAATTCATTTCAATTCAATTTCAGTTCGTTTTAAATTTCATTCAAAACGATTTCAATTCGTTTTTAACTCAATTTCAATTTAATTCAATTTGAATTCATTTCTAATTGGTTTGAATTCAAATTCACTTTCTATTCAATTCGAATTCATTTCAAATTGATTCAATAAAATTTCAATTTGAATTTTAATCTAATTTAAATTTGAATTTCATTTCGAAATATTAAATTTTGAAATCACTTTTCAATATTCATTATAAAACGAATAAAATCGATATAAATATCGTTCGCGTCAAAATAACGCATCTCTAATCAACACGGCTTTATATTTCAATAATTTTTTTTTTTTTGATTTACGTGTGGAACCTAAGACTTCACTCAGGCCATTACTTGTCGGTCTTAGTAAACCCCACGGGTAGTGATATACCCCGATTTTTCAACGCCTTCACACTACCTAGGTAGTCAACACACGAATCTATTCAACAAATGAATATTTATTCTATTCAACACACGAATCTATATTTCTTTCAACCCACGACTAATCTCAACACATGAGTACTGTCAACACATCACTATTTTTGTTATGTAAAATATTTTATAAAATTATGGTATCTATCGTTTGATTTTCAATTAGACTCCACCGTGAAGTAGTTCTAATTTTAAATATGATAAAGATGTAAATTTTATTGTATAAAATATTTCACTCAACACATGAATAGTTTCAACACATGAACATCGTCAACACATGACTATTTTTGTATTCAACACATGAATTTTCCTTTATAATATTCATTATTTTCCCGATTGGAATGAGGCCCAATCAATCACCATATAACGTTAATTATATGGATTCCATACAACACATGTATATAATAGCAACGATCAACAATCAACCATCATCCAAGGTGCACCACACAACTGCATAAGCATCAAATATAAATAATCAACGCTTACACAGCCTGTCGACCAATCGATCGACATACAATTAAATAATTGGGATTAGTGTACTCAAATATCATCCCAACACCCGTGTGAGGTTTCAAATCAACAAACACATATTTTTATTTGTGCAGTTGGGCGATGTGTCAAATTTATCATCCCAATCAATATCAGTCAAATCAGTGTATATAAACAAATCGGCCGATTTGTTTGTAAATATTTATTTACCCACATTCACATTAAAAATTATATTTTTAACTATAATTAATTTATTTCAACTATCTATATTTTATTATCGATTTCACATCAACATCACAAACAAATTTCACAACACATCAATCAAACAAACAAGCCATCCATGGTCTGTGGATGACGGGTGTCGGGGGCTGCTAAGCACCGTCTGCATCCTAGTATATATATATAACTAGAAAAAGAAATTTAGAGTGAGAAGTTCTCACCGATAGCTATTCCAACTCCACGACACTTCATTTATAGAAATCTTCGTCGTTCTCGCCTTTCGTCACTTTCGTTGCCCATATTCACCTTTTTCTCTTTGAAGCGTATTGAATTTTGGTGGAAGGAAGGGGGTTTTGGGTTCGAGGGGAGGACTGGAAGAAGGAGAAGGTGGAGCGGAAGTGGGGGGCGACGACGAAGGTGGGGCAGGGGTGAGGCGGTGTTTGGCGGCGGGGTTTGGGGGTCTTCGCGACAGGAAGTGAGAAGGAGGGAGGAAGAAGAAGAGAGGGAGGCGGCGGCAGGTGGTGGCGCCCCACCAGGGGCGGCGGCTCATCGGGGGGGGGGGGTCGCGATCCCCCCTTCTCTCCCTTTTTTTATTTTTTTTTGTTTTTTGCCGAATCGATTTTCAAAAGGTGTGGGCCTGAGATAAAGGAATAAGGGAAGAGAGAGGAAAGATTTTATTTATTTTATCAAATTATTTAATTCAAAAAGTTGACTTTTTATTTCGACCTCGAAACGAGGCCCACCGCCTGTCGTCCATAGCGTTTCACCCCCATTCCGAACACAATGGGATATGTACCATAAGTTGATTTGATCGTTTCGATCAGTTTCCGTTAAAATCAACATATAACTCTATATATTGATTTTGAACGTGCATTTCATTTTACCGGGGTCACATACTAACTAGAAAAATTCCAGAAAAATATTTTCTAGCTTCGTATTGACGATACGGTCCTAACAAAACTAATTTCATCGAATTCTGAGACCGTTGGAAAAATGGCCATTTTCCAGTCGATTAAAATCAACTAAAACTGGTCAAACGCGTTTTCCTTTGCCACGCTCACGTATTGATTCGAAAAATTATGAAATTTGGAATCTAGCAATAATTTGACATCACGGACCCAACAAAAGTGGTTTCGTCGAAATCCGAGGTCGTTTGCAAAATTCCAATTTTTAAGGGCCTGAATTCCATAGCGACTATTCAGAATTTTCAACTAGACATATCTTTTGATTCCCGCTATGAAATCTCGATTTTTCGGATTCGTTGGAAAGACATCCTCAATTAGATCCTAATACTTTTGGTTTCGTTAAAATCCGGTTTATTTTGCACTCGGTACGTTCAATTGAAGTTTGAAATCGAATTATCGAACTACCGCGCCATTTTCAATTCCTTTTATAATTATATATAATTATTTATATTCTAACGACGACGTATATAATATATACGTTCGAATTCTATTCAAAATAAATTTCTCGTCATTTTTAGTTAAAATAATCTATTTTAAATGTTCAAAATTTGCTAAAATTGCCAAAATAAAAATTTTAAACTGGCCCAGATTTTCGGGTTGTTACAATCTCCCCCAATTAAAAAATTTCATCCCCAAAAAGGAACAAAGTCGAAAGTGGTTTGATTAATCAACTCTACGTTCGATCTGGCTTCCATTCTCCAACTCTTCAGTTTCTGAGAATTTTCAAATTCTTCAAAAATTTGGCTAACACCCGGAATTTTCGAAAAATTTCGCCATAACCTCCCCTGCACCGGGAGCCACGGGAAAATCCCGAAATTGCCTTACAGGCCTTCTGATCTCAAAAAGAAAAAGAAAAAGCCAAGCGGCTAGCCAAGCGGCTCATAAAATCATCATCACCCAAACAATACAGTAAGTTATAGTAAACATGTACCTATTTGTCGGGCAAACAAATTTTATTCTCTGCTCTAGCCTCCTTGTTGTGACCTGTTCAATGTAAGTATATGTATATGCAAGCAAATGCGACCAATTTTCAATACAATTCAATATTCGATTCAATTAGGCTAAATGGTTCAAAATTATCAAACAAATAAACAACTGACACAAACATCAATCAATTAGTGGATTAACGTTTGAAATTCATAATTTTGATACATATACAGAAAATCATGTTTTGATGAAAATTCACAACAAATAATTCTAGCTATATTAGTTTTGGTTCTCACACCAGTCTAATGGAAATATATAGAAATCACACCTTCGTCACTCGAAAATGAATACTGGTGATGGTATACTTCATCATCAGGACCATGTCCGGGCGACTAGAGTGTGACTCTATATCTATCTAATATATTAAAACTTCGAATATACGTTCATGACGCGTATATGCAAAATCTTTATATATTGGATTGTCCAAATCAATACAAATAAAATATTCAAATACGTATAAAATGGTTTAAATTTTTAAAACAAAATTGTTTTCATTTGAAAAATATACTCTTCACACTCGTTCTAGGATACTACTGATCCTATCTCTAACGAGTCATTCTAATTGGATATTACTAATCCAATATCTGATGAATTCTTTCGTATGGTTCTAATGTGTCTTGTTCTCGAGCTCTGTAAACCAAAGCTCTGATACCAACTGTAACGGCAAGGAATTTCGCTCGATCCGGATCGATCGTTAAACCGACTAAGACCGTTCGAAAACCCCTGATCGTTTGAGAACAGGACAAATCAGAACGCAGACGGAAGAACATTTCATTGTTATTACAACAATTCCATCAGATACAAGAATATACAGAGTATGAATGAATAAATTACATTCGATAAATATCAGAGATTACAGTAAATTACATAGCAGCGGAAAATAATACAAAGCACAACTGAAAGTGATACACGGATACAGAGCTTTCCGAGCATCGTTCCAGCTGTAAATCAGGACCCTGTGAATATAAATCTGCAAAACCAAAACTACTAGCTGCCCGTGTCGAAAATAGGGGCACCCAGAGTTTAGGTTAAAACAATAAACTCCAGGTCAGTCATGTGACTGGTGTGAGAACTAAAACAGTTATTAATCTTCATTTTAAAGTTCGGTAAATCAAGAGACCACGCCGTATAACACGGAACGGGTTTCCTCCCAAGAATACCAGTGCATAAAACAAACAGCGCAATGCTAAATAAAGAAAAATGAAGCTGTTATAAGACCCAGGTCCCATCACACAATGCAACGCAAGCCGGAGGATAGGTTTTTACCTTATAACAGCCAAAGCATGCTTGATACGTTTAAAACACATTATTTTGATATTACTATAAGTGTATAGTGTCAAAACAATTTCACATCATAAATATCAATCATAGGCGGCATGAATGACCCATACCACTATGTCGCCATACTAGGTTCTACAAATAAAACCGCACTATCACGTATTGGAAATTGGATTCCATCATGAGTCGAGGCAAGAGGCAAGCTCCTCTCCGCGTTCGAGACACTCTAGCAAATGTCCCAGGACCCCACTCTGATCCTTGGATCTTCAGGGCCGGTCCTCTCTTACTTTTGAGGATTAATTATCCCTGAACACATGTTTCCCGGTCCTTACAGATCTATATCCAAGGCACCTCACATTCCAACAACCACACAGGTGAAAATTATATAAATGTCAGGGCTGGTAGGTCACTTACACCACCCTAGCTAGAAAGAAACGTCGTGCTCTCCCTGTAGTCACTATCCCGTTTTTGACTCATATCGAGGTGTGAGGCTCGCGAATTCACATTATACACAAAGCTACGCCACACAGGCCGTGCTTTGATCATCAACCACAAGACTTTGCTTTTCAATAGAAGCCTTGATCAATTGCCACTTACGCGTGCCACACTGGCAATTCACTTCATGCGACTGATATCCATCGATATACAACCTTTGAGCTCGTACGTCTCGGAGAAGGGCGTTAAGCAAGAGAATAAATTCTCCGCCGCCAAACAGATGTATATTTAATAAAGATCAATCAACACAGAATAAAATCCAATGTCAGACACACAATCCATTTACAAGTTCGTTCTGGGTCTGAATGAAACCGGAGGCACTTTCCTCGCATATCCATCCATCCCCAAGTACGTATGGACGATCACGAACTGTTTCCCTCATCTTGGGTGTACAGCCCAATCAAGATCATCAGTAATCACCCAAACAATGTGAAGACTTCCGGTCATCAACCACCGTCTTCATATTCGACATCTCGTCGAAGCGGTTATTCAGAATGGGTATAAACCCGGCCTTTCTGAATAACCCACGTATATGATAAACAAATGTTACACAAACACAACAGACGCCTTATTCCAATTCAGAATATTCTTTTATTCACAAAATCACATTCTTAGGGAAAGGTTCCCGTTAATTTTATCCAAGATAAATTCTTCTAAATTTATTCTTTAATCTTCCTTTGGATATCATTTCAAACTAGTCGGGATTGGTGAACCACACCGAAGTAATTATTTATTTTATTTCTCAATCCCAACCTATATATCCCATGGAGCAAAACTGGTGACACTCCATTCCTAACACCACGGTGTTATCGGTAAAATTAATTACCATTTCACATTCAAATCTAATTAAAGATTTAACTATCGCTTTGGATCAAAACTGGTGATACTCCATTCTCGATCACTTTTCAGATTTGATAATTTAAATTATCAGTTCACATTTTGATCTAATTAAAGATTCATTAAAACTCTACTTAGTTTTAATCTTTTCAAAAATCAATATCTCGCCTTTAACTGGGTTAAAGAACCAATGTCATCTAAAACACAATTCACGATAAACCCAAATCACATTTGATATTAAATACAAGGCTCTGAATAGAAAATATACCGGCTTATATTCAATATCAAATTCTGAAACCAACAAATCTCGTATTGGAAATAACGATATAAAATATATCTTTCAAATTCCCATAACAATATCTGTATAGTCACGAAATCCAACATCGAAATATTCCGAAGATAATTTCGATTCAACTCCAGTCCAATCCACGTATTGGGAATATTGATTATTTTTAAAATCACTTTCAAATTCAATTTATTTATTTCAAAAATAAATTGATTTTGATTCTAGTTCAGAACTAGTTCATTTCGACAAAAATCTATTTTTATCTTTCAAATTGTGGAATTCTTCAGCCCAATTTTTCCCAAATCATTTCTTATGATTCTACACAAATTATAGATATTTTTAATAATTTCTCCAACGCCCGTTCAGTCGATTTCCATCAACAGCCATCGAACTGCACTTACAGCGACCTTTTCCAAATTTGATTTGGACATAATTCCAAATCCAACTGTTAGATTTCAAATTTCTAATATTCATTGGAAAGCTCTTATCGATACGAACCGAATGGTTCTGGTTTTAGGAGAATCCGACGGTCGGATCTCCCGCAACGTCAATTTGAAGTCAATGGTCGAAATTCACGAACTGCCGCGGCGTGGCGTGTTCTATTCAGGCCATTATATATATATAATATATATATATATATATTATATATTTCGTCGATTTCCTTTTAAAACGTATTTTATAAATCATTTTAAATTCGTTTTCAAAACCATTTCAACGCTACATTCAATTTCAAATCGATTTGATTTCAATTCAATTCGAATTCATTTCAATTCAAATTCTAATTCGTTTCAATTCAATTCAATTTGAATTTACCTTCTATTTAATTCAATTCGAATTCATTTCAAATTGATTTCAATTCAATTTCAGTTCGTTTTAAATTTCATTCAAAATGATTTCAATTCGTTTTTAACTCAATTTCAATTTAATTCAATTTGAATTCATTTCTAATTGATTTGAATTCAAATCCACTTTCTATTCAATTCGAATTCATTTCAAATTGATTCAATAAAATTTCAATTTGTATTTTAATCTAATTTAAATTTGAATTTCATTTCAAAATATTAAATTTTGAAATCACTTTTCAATATTCATTATAAAACGAATAAAATCGATATAAATATCGTTCGCGTCAAAATAACGCATCTCTAATCAACACGGCTTTATATTTCAATAATTCATTATTCTATTCAAAAAATGAATATTTATTCTATTCAACACATGAATCTATATTTCTTTCAACCCACGACTAATCTCAACACATGAGTACTGTCAACACATCACTATTTTTGTTATGTAAAATATTTTATAAAATTATGGTATCTATCGTTTGATTTTCAATTAGACTCCACCGTGAAGTAGTTCTAATTTTAAATATGATAAAGATGTAAATTTTATTGTATAAAATATTTCACTCAACACATGAATAGTTTCAACACATGAACATCGTCAACACATGATTATTTTTGTATTCAACACATGAATTTTCCTTTATAATATTCATTATTTTCCCGATTGGAATGAGGCCCAATCAATCACCATATAACGTTAATTATATGGATTCCATACAACACATGTATATAATAGCAACGATCAACAATCAACCATCATCCAAGGTGCACCACACGACTGCATAAGCATCAAATATAAATATTCAACGCTTACACAGCCTGTCGACCAATCGATCGACATGCAATTAAATAATTGGGATTAGTGTACTCTAATATCATCCCAACACTCGTGTGGGGTTTCAAATCAATAAACACATATTTTTATTCGTGCAGTTGGGCGATGTGTCAAATTTATCATCCCAATCAATATCAGTCAAATCAGTGTATATAAACAAATCGGCCGATTTGTTTATAAATATTTATTTACTCACATTCACGTTAAAAATTATATTTTTAACTATAATTAATTTATTTCAACTGTCTATATTTTATTATTGATTTCACATCAACATCACAAACAAATTTCACAACACATCAATCAAACAAACAAGCCAACCATGGCCTGTGGATGACGGGTATCGGGTGCTGCTAAGCACCGTCTGCATCCTAGTATATATATATATATATATATATATATATATATATATAACTAGAAAAAGAAATTTAGAGTGAGAAGTTCTCACCGATAGCTATTCCAACTCCATGACACTTCATTTATAGAAATCTTCATCGTTCTCGCCTTTCGTCACTTTCGTTGCCCGTATTCACCATTTCATCTTTGAAGCGTATTGAATTTTGGTGGAAGGAAGGGGGTTTTGGGTTCGAGGGGAGGACTGGAAGAAGGAGAAGGTGGAGCGGAAGTGGGGGGGGCGACGGCGAAGGTGGGGCAGGGGTGAGGTGGTGTTTGGCGGCGGGGTTTGGGGGTCTTCGCGACATGAAGTGAGAAGGAGGGAGGAAGAAGAAGAGAAGGAGGCGGCGGCAGGTGGTGGCGCCCCACCCGGGGCGGCGGCGGCTCATCGGGGGGCGGGGGGGTCGCGATCCCCCCTTCTCTCCCTTTTTTTATTTTTATTTTTTGTTTTCTGCCGAATCGATTTTCAAAAAGGGTGGGGGGCTGAGATAAAGGACTTAGGGAAGAGAGAGGAAAGATTTTATTTATTTTATTAAATTATTTAATTCAAAAAGTTAACTTTTTATTTCGACCTCGAAACGAGGCCCACCGCCTGTCGTCCATAGCGTTTCACCCCCATTCCGAACACAATGGGATTTGTACCATAAGCTGATTCGATCGTTTCGATCAGTTTCCGTTAAAAGCAACATATAACTCTATATATTGATTTTGAACGCACATTTCATTTTACCGGGGTCACATACTAACTAGAAAAATTCCAGAAAAATATTTTCTAGCTTCTTTTTGACGATACGGTCCTAACAAAACTAATTTCGTCGAATTCTAAGACCGTTGGAAAAATGGACATTTTCCAGTCGATTAAAATCAACTAAAACTGGTCAAACGCGTTTTCCTTTTCCACACTCACGTATTGATTCGAAAAATTATGAAATTTGGAATCTAGCAATAATTTGACATCACGGACCCAACAAAAGTAGTTTCGTCGAAATCCGAGGTCGTTTGCAAAATTCCAATTTTTAAGGGCCTGAATTCCATAGCGACTATTCATAATTTTCAACTGGACATATCTTTTGATTCCCGCTATGAAATCTCGATTTTTCGGATTCGTTGGAAAGACATCCTCAATTAGATCCTAATACTTTTGGTTTCGTTAAAATCCGGTTTATTTTGCACTCGGTACGTTCAATTGAAGTTTGAAATCGAGTTATCGAACTACTGCGCCATTTTCAATTCCTTTTATAATTATATATAATTATTTATATTCTAACGACGACGTATATAATATGTACGTTCGAATTATATTCAAAATAAATTTCTCGTCGTTATTATTTAAAATAATCTATTTTAAATGTTCAAAATTCGCTAAAATTGCCAAAATAAAAATTTTAAACTGGCCCAGATTTTCGGGTTGTTACACTTCCAAATTTCTCCATAATATTTGTACAATCACGGAATCCAATAATGAAATATTCTGAAGATAATTTCGGTTCAAATCCATTCCGATTTATATATGGGAAATTCTGGTTATATTAAAACCCATTCTCAATCCAATTTATTTTCTTAAAAATAATTGGATTATAATTCTAGTTCATAACTAGCTCATTTTGATAAAAATATATTGTTATCTTTTCAAATATGGAATTTTTCATCCCAATTCTTTCCAAATCATTTATTATGATTTTACACAAATTATTAATATTTTTAATAATTTTATCAAGGCTCGTACAATCGATTTCCATAAACGGCCATCGAACTGCACTTACAACGACCTTTTCCAAATTTGTTTTGGACATAATTCCAAATCCAACCATTAGATTTAAATTTCTTGTATTCGTTAGAAAGCTCTTTTTGATATGAACCCAACGACTCTAGTTTTAGGAGAATCCGACGGTCGGATCTCCAGCAATGTCCACTCCAAGTCAATGATCGAAATTCGCAAACTGCCGCGGTGTGGCGCGTTCTATTTAGGAAACTAAATATAATATATATATAAATTATATTTCATCGATTTCCATTTAAAATATATTTTATAATTCGTTTTAAAACGATTCTAACTTCATTTTCAATTTTAAGTCAAAACTGAATATTCCATATCATTAATATATAAATGATAATATTTTTAAAACATTAGATTTTGAAATCATTTCCTTTTCGATATTCATTATAAAAATGAATAAAATTGATATAAATATAATTCACGTAAAAATGGCGTTAATCTAATCAACACGGCTTTATATATTTAAATATATTCATGTCCATCCCAAGTCGGACATCAAAAATCAGATTTTGATCTTTTACTGAATATCATTTTAAAATATTCGTTATTTTAAAATATTCATTCATTCTGAACTGGAATCAGACACAAACAATTACCATATAATGTTGATTATATGGATTCCATACAACGCATGTACATAACAGCAATGATAAGCAATCAACCATCATTCAGAGTGCATCCTACAATGTATAAGCATTAAATGTAAATAATTAACGCTTACAACAGTCTATCAACCAATCGATCGACATACAACTAAACAATTGGGATTAGTGTACGTCAAATATCATCTCAATACCTATGTGGGGTTTCAACCAACAAATACTCAACATTATTTGTGCAGTTGGGCGACGTGTAAAATTTATCGTCCCAATCAATATCAGTTAAATGGGTGTACATAAGCAGATCGTCTGATTTGTAAATGAATATTTATTTATTCGTATACATATTAAAAATTATATTTTTATTGATAAATAATTTATTTCAACACACGAATATTTTATTCAACACATGAATATCTTTATTTTCCATTCCACATCACAAACCAAGTTCACACCAATAAATCAATCCAAACACACAACCAAACAAGTCGTTCATGGTCTGTGGATGACGGTGTCGGGTGCTGCTAAGCACCGTCTGCATCCTACTATATATTTATAAATAGAAATAAAATTAGAGTGAGAAGTTCTCACCTTTGGGATCCACTCCTCCATTCTTTATTTCTGAATGGTATTATTTCCAGTGCATAGCGTTCTTCTTCGTGATTTCCACGTAATCTGTTTCATGCAGTTTATGTTAAAAATTAAGTTTTTAACAACGCTATCAATATTTTAAAAATCACATTCTTATCATATCCTT
Source organism: Allium sativum (assembly GCA_030737875.1). Lineage (NCBI taxonomy): Eukaryota > Viridiplantae > Streptophyta > Magnoliopsida > Asparagales > Amaryllidaceae > Allium > Allium sativum. Next base: position 938,423,920 of record CM060922.1, read on the forward strand.
ATATATATATATATATATATAAATCACATTTTTATATCGTCACTTCATATATATAAGTCGTATTTTTTATCGCTATACATATAATAAAAATCGCAATTTTATTTCGATACATATATAAAAATTATATTTTCTACAATGCTACTTTCTATATAAAAATTATATTTTTATATCGCTTACTTCATAATAAAAATCATATTTTCATATCGAAGTTTATATTTTTAAAAATCATCTCTTTATATCGTTATATATATATATATATATATTAAAAATCTCGCCTTTTATAGATTAAAAATCTCGCTTTTTTTCCGTTACTTCGTATATATATATATATATATATATATATATATATATATATATATATAAATCAAACTTTTATTTCAAATCTATATAGATAAAAATCATATTTTTACCTAACTAAAAATCAATCCTTTTTATAGCTAATTTTTTTGTCTTTGTATAATTTAAAAAAAATCATAACTTTGCTAATTTAAAAATATAATCTTTTTTTATTAAAAATCATAACTTTTCGTATGAACAAAAATCATATATTTATCATGCAATTTCTATAATAAAAATCATGACTTTATGTAACTAAAAAAACTGATTCTATAAAGACTAATTTATATAAAAAAACTGATTTTATATTAAAAAAACTTACAGTTCGCTGAAATTTTGATCGAGGGTGAGGGGGAGAGGTATGCCGGCTCCGGTGGTGGTCCAGTGGAGATCGGCGTGGTGGCAGAGCCCACTGGGTGCGGCTAGTGTTTCTGGCGGATTTGGGTTGCATGGAAGAGAGGAGGGAGACGGAGAAAGGAAGGGAGTGCAACGTGGTGGCGACGGCCTAGGGAGATGGGTGGTGGCCCGCGTTGGGCGCGGCGGCGCATGGAAAGGGGGGCGGCGTTAATCGCCTACGCGATTTGGGGATGACTGGTCAAAAGAGAAAAGGGGGCGGTTTTTTTCTTTTTGACCGTGGATTTAAAAATTCTAGGGTTTGACTTCCTAGGGTTTCCGCTAAATTTAAAATATAAATCATTATATTTTAAATTCAAATGAACATTTTAATTTACCGGGGCCACATATTGACTCTAAAAATTCAAGAAAAATAAATCTGGCTATGTTTTGACAATATGGTCCTAACAAAACTAATTTCGTCAAATTTGAAGACCATTTGTAAAATGGCCATTTTCTGGTCGATCCAAATTGATTGAAACTGTCAAAACACTTTTTTTTTTGCCACACTCACATATTGATTCCAAAAATTATGAAAACAGGAATCTAACAATAATTTGATATTCCGGATCCAACAAAAGTGGTTTCGCCAAAAACGGAGGTCGTTTGCAAAATCGCTATTTTTAAGGGCTATATTTCCATAGCGACTATTCTAAATTTTCAACTGGACATAACTTTTTATTCCCGCTATGAAATTTGGATTTTTCAAATTCGTTGGAAAGATATTTTCAAACAAATTCAAATACTTATGGTTTCACCAAAATCCGGTTTATTTTGAATCCTGTACATTCATTTGAAATTTGAAATCGAATTTTCAAACTACCGCGCCATTTCCAATTCCTTGTATAATTAAAATAAATATTTATATTTCAGCTTCGATTAAAATAAATATATACATTCTAATTCTATTCAAAATAAATTTCTAGTCATTATTATTTAAAATAAATCATTTTAAATAATCAAAATTCATTAAAATTGCCAAAATAAAAAATTTAAATTGGTTCTGATTTTTCGGGTTGTTACAGAATTTCTGGAATTTATTTACCTATTGTATTCACATGTAACCTTGTTATACGTATACAAATCTTCTAATAACCATTTTACGCGTACATATATATACGCACAACTTTTGTTTCGTTTTCAAAATTCAAATGGTGTTGCACCGTTATTTGATTCTTGCCACATTTCTTTAATTGCAGCCTTATCTTGAACTTTATCTCTTGTATATATATATTTTTGCACGTATATACATGTATATTCTCATATATATATATATATATATACATGTATTTTCTTTACTTCCTTACATGTATATTTATCCTTATATGTGCATTTATATATTTTTTTTCTCTCATGAACATGGTTATTTTAGCCGTTCTCCTAAAACAAAAATATGATGGCGGCGGGGATCGAACTCTGTACCTCTTATATGCAAGTCACATGCTCTAACCAACCGGACTACTAAGGCTATTGTTAATATGGCTTAGAACAATGGTAGTTATTGTTCTCTTCTTATTCCTCTTTTACATGTTTGATGTAATCTTTTAACTAAACCATTGCATGCATATTTTTCTTTTATTTCTCTTTTATTATTAGTGCATAATATTTGTTAATGAGGGCATGCAACATATTTACACTGCATGCAACCAATCCTTTATCTCTTTTAAGGCATGTATTAGATTTTTATTTACATTAATCTTTTTCTTCTTTTTCAGTGCATGTGTTTATCACATGTAACCACATATCATCATTATTATATTTTTCTTTTAAATGTTTATGTCTATGCATATATATATATATACATACACATATACATTATTTAATTATTACAAAATTCAGAGTGTTACGTGGATTATTGCACTGAGGATGGAGCAAATGTCTGAATACCGGATCAAAGTAAAAGGGACAGTCGTTATAAGGACCCGTAACTTCCCTGTGAAGAAAAGAGCGGATACTTTGAGGACAAGATCAATCGGAATGCAAACAAAAGAACTTTTCATTGTTAATTACACCAATTCATCAGAATACAAGAATATTACAGAGTATGAGTAAATATTACACAGAAAATATCAGAGATTTAAATTACATTACATAGCAGCGGAAAAATAATATAATACACAACTGAAAGAGATATACGGATACAGAGCTTTCCGGATATCATTCCAACTGTAAACCAGGATCCTGTGAATATAAATCTGCAAAACCAAAACTACTAGCTGCCCGCGTCAAAATAAGGGCACCCAAAGTTTAGGTTAAAATAATAAACTCCAGGTCAGTCATGGTGCTGGTGTGAGAACTAAAACAGTTATTAATCTTTATTTTAAAGTTTCGGTAAATCAAGCGACCATGCCGTATAACACGGAACGGGTTTCCTTCCAAGAATACCAGTGCATAAAAAAACAGCGCAATGATAAATAAAGAAAGATGAAGCTATTATAAGACCCAGGTCCCATTACACAATGCAACGCAAGCCGGAGGATAGGGTTTTTACCTTATAATAGCCAAGAATGCTTGGTACATGAAATTTCATGTTTTATTATCACTATAAGTGTATAGTGTCAAAACAATTTCAAATCATAAGTATCAATCATAGACGGCATAAGTGCCCCATACCACTATGTTGCCATACTAGGCTTTACAAATAAAACCGCAAAGTCACGTATTGGAAGTTGGATTTCCATTTGTGAACCGAGGCAAAAGATAGTCCTCTACCGATTTCGAGACTCTATAGCCCGAGCCTCAGGACAAGTACTCAGTCAAGCCCTTGGATCGTCAGGGCCGGTCCACTGATGTGGATTAAAATGCCTGAACACTGCGTTTCCCCACCCTTTGGGGCATAAATGAGCCAAATGACTCCATCGGCTCCACACAGTCACCGATATATCTGAGGCGCCTCGCAACAGCAACAACCACACATGAGAAAATAATATAAATGTCAGGGCTGGTAGGTCACTGACACCACCCTAGCTAGAAGGAAACGCATGCCCTCCCCGAGGTCCTCTCCCGTTTCTGGTTCACAACCGGGGTGTGAGGCTCACGAATCAACGTTATACAAAGCTATGCCACACAGGCCGTGCTTTGATCATCAACCACAAGACTCTGCTTTTCAACAGAAGCCTTGATCATTTGCCACTTAGGCATGCCACACATGCAATTCACTCCATGTGTTTGATATCCATCAATATGTAACCTCTGAGCTCGTACGTCTCAGAGAAGGGCGTTAAGCAAGAGAATATATTCTCCGCCGCCAAACAGATATATATTTAGTAGAAATCAATCACACAGAATAAAATCCAATGTCAGACACACAGTCCATGTACAAGTCCGTTCTGGGTCTGAACAAAACTTGAGGCACCTTGTACCTCGCATATCCATCGATCTCCAAGTGCATCTGGACGATCACCAACTGATTCCCTCCTCTTGGGTGTACAGCCCAATCAAGATCATCAGTAATCACCCAAACGATGTGAAGACCTCTGGTCTTCAACCACCATCTTCATCCTCGACACCACGTCGAATCAGTTATTCAGAATGGGATAAACCCAGTCTTTTTGAATAACTCGCGTATATAATAAACAAGTGTTACACAAACAAAACATACAACTCATTCCTATTCAAAATATTCTTTTATTCAAATATTCTTATACTTTGGGAAAGGTTCCCATTAATTTTATCAAAGATAAATTCTTTAAATTTATTCTTTAATCTTCCTTTGAATATCAATTCAAACTAGTCAGGATTAGCGAACCACACCGAAGTAATCATTTATTTTATTTCCCAATCCCAACCTATTCATCCCATGAAGTAAAACTGGTAATACTTCATATCTAACACCACGGTGTTATCGGTAAATTCAATTAACATTTCACGTTCAAATCTAATTTAAGATTTAACTATCGCCTGGAGCAAAACTGGTGATACTCCATTCTCGATCATTTCAATCTAATTAAAAATTCATTAAAACTCCACTTGGTTTTAATCTTCCCAATAATCACTATCAATGATTATTTAACTTGGGAAATCGTATCCTGTCTTTAACTGAGTTAAAGAACCAATATCATTTAAAACACGGTTCACTATAAACCCAAAATCACATTCCATTCCAATTCAATTATTGAAACTTTTGGTTATTTTCAAAACCATTTCAAATCCAATTTATTTATTTTTAAAATAAATGGAATTATTATTCTAGTTCAAAACTAGTTCATTTCGATAAAAAATCAATTTTTATCTTTTCAAATTTGGAATTTTCATCTCAATTCTTCCCAAATCATTTCTTATGATTTTACACAATTTATTACTATTTTTAATAATTTTATCAAGGCCCGTACAGTCGAATTCCACCAACGGCCATCGAACTGCACTTACGGTGACCGTTTCCAAATTTGATTTGGACATAATTCTAAATCCAACCATTAGATTTCAAATATCTAATATTCATTAGAAAGCTCTTTTCGATACGAACCCAACGGTTTTGGTTTTAGGAGAATCCGACGGTCGGATCTCCCGTAATATCCGTTCAAAGTCAATGGTCGAAATTCGCGAACTGCCGCAACGCGACGCGTTTTATTCAGGTTATTATATATATATTATATATATATATATATATATATATTATATATTTCATTGATTTCCTTTTAAAATGTATTTTATAAATCGTTTTAAATTCGTTTTCAAAACGATTTCAACTTCATATTCAATTTTGAATCAAAATTGATTATTCCACATCGTCGATATATAAATGATAATATTTTCAAAACGTTATATTTTGAAATCACTTCGTTTTCTATAATCATTATAATAACGAATATAATCGATATAAATATCGTTCACATCATAATGGCGCATATCTAACCAACACGGCTTTATATATTTCAATAACTTCGTTATTCTATTCAACAAATGAATATTTTCTTCAACACATGAATATATATTTTACTCAACACATGAATATATATTTTATTTCAACACATGAATATATATTCTATTCAACACATGAATATATATTTCTGTTTGACACATGAATTTTTATTTCTATTCAACACATGAATTTATATTTCTTATTTTCCAAATTGGAATGAGGCACAATCAATTACCATATAACGTTTATTATATGGATTTCATACACACACGTACACTACAATAATCAAACACAGGCAACCATCACCCAAAGTGCATTCTACACTGCATAAGCATCAAATATAAATATTTAACGCTTATAACAGCCTGTCAATCTATCGATCGACATACAGCTAGTTATTGGGACTAGTGTATGGCCAATTTCATCCCAACACCCGTATGGGGTTTCACATCAACAAACACAGATTTTTATTTGTGTAGTTGAGCAATGTGTAAAATTTATCGTCCCAATCAATATCAGTCAAATCGGTGCACATAAACAAATCGTTCGATTTGTAAATGAATATTTATTTTATTTCGACACATGAATATATATTTTATTTCAACACATGAATATATATTTTATTTCAACACATGAATATATATTTTAGTTCAACACATGAATATATATTCTATTTACATGAATATATATTTC